>CM055315.2:65074930-65728680 GCA_029255685.2 Silene conica
TATCTAAATCTGCCATACATCCTGGATTAAGTTCATTGATTTGTGCTAAGTTACTATTAAACTTAATTGGTTGATGCTGAAAAGCTGTCAAACTAAATAAGTCTTTCAAGGTCGTATCTTTGTATTTAGTGTTGATATTGGATGCATGATGTCTTATACAAAATCTATGATATGCATATGGTTCCACCCACTCGCTCCTCTCTTGATTCATAGCTCTCATGATGCCTGGATGTCTATCAGATATTACACAAAGCCCAGTTCGTTGTGTAACCAAACATCTTATGCATGCCAAAAACCATGTCCATGTATCCGTACTCTCCGATTCAACTATGGCAAAAGCAAGAGGATATAGTTGATCATTAGCATCAACACCCATGACAATCATGAGCACTCCTTTATACTTGCCATATAAATGAGTTCCATCAATTGTAATTAGAGGACGACAATGATGAAAACCCTTGATTGATGCTCCAAAAGCCCAAAACACCCGACCAAATATGACTACGTTCGGGTCAGCCGTTGGAAAATTTACAAATTGAACAACTGTACCGGGATTAGCTTCCTTCAAAGCTTCAAAGTATCTAGGAAGCAACTGATACGACAACTCCCAATCACCAAATATGTCGGCCATAGCTTTTTGTTTCGCTTTCCATGCCTTCATATAAGTGATCTTGTAGTTAAATTTGTCAATGATTATTTCAATTATAGCATTAACCGTCAACCCCCAATCTGCCTCCACAATATTTCTAATGACATTACTAATGAAAGTTCTTCTTAAGTTTCGGTGGTCTATTGGCATTGTATCTCTCAAACATGACGACTCATGGCTACCATTGTACCTCACAATAATAAATGCTTCAGAAACCACACTTTTTTGATTGGCTCTTAACATCCACTTACATGGCACATGTCTTCTACCACATTTGTATGTTATTGTGTGAGGTTTTGACTCATGAATTTTGAAACTTTGGTTTACCCTTAGGTTATAGTATGTAACTACATCCGTCAAAGATCTTTTGTTAGGAAATGATTGACCAATAGAAAACTCTCCACGAACATCATATGGATTGCATTTTTCCAATTAGCCCAATTATCCCCACCTTGTTCATCAAACTTAATACTAGTGAATTCAGGATTTGGGGCGGTTTGAGTCACAAGGTCAATGTCATCCTCATCATCATCGTCCTCCTCATCGCTAGGATTCTTAATCTTAGATCAACATCATCCTCAACTTCATCCCCTTCAATATTACCATTACCTATCTCTACTCTAATATTATTTGTTAACAATGACACATATCGATCATCACTCCCTTGTATATTGTTTGTGGATGACAAGAAATTATTGATAAATAAATCATTTTCATTCAACATCCTAGTAAAAGACACATTCGGTACTACATTTGCATTACTCACTTGAGTTTCTTGAATTGGTATCAACTCAACATAAATATCCATAGATCCCGCCTTAGAATGACATATATTAGCCCACATTGTTTGTAGAGAACGATCATTATTGAGGGAAACAACCTTAAAACATTCAAGTCTCGGAAATTTCATTTTCAATACTAATTTAAACTTACTACTATCAACCCCAATTGTTATGTATACTTCATTAAGGAGAACATTGAAGCTCATGTTGTTATTAGCAAAAATAAAACACGCATTCCCACCAACATAGCTTACATACCCATCTCCTTCAACAATTTCACCATTCCAATAACACAATAAGGAAAAATGGCTTCTCTCCATAATTAAACCAAATAACTTCAACTCAAACATTAACAATCACCTAATTAACAACTAATTAACAACTAGAGCTATATAAATGAATAACTATATAACAAAGCAAGATAGGGTTAATACCTTTAATATGTATGAAAATTGAGCAAGAAATTGATGATGCTTAGAGACTAATAATTTGATAATTAATCAAATTAACCGAAAATTTGAGCAAAGGAAATGAAGGGCGATTTTTTTAGGGTTTGTAATTTGGGAATTTTGTAATTTAGTCAACTATGAAGAAGGGTATAGATGTGTACTGCTGGTGAAAACACTCACCGGCTGAGCGACTTCAAATTTTTTATTTTTTTCATTTCGTTAAATGTGGGTTTGGGTTGCTAAGGGTCAAGTCGCTCTCCGGGTGGGCGACTTGATTCTGGCCAGAGGTTCAGGAACCCCAATCCTACGTGGACTCATTTTCGGTAATTAATTTGAAAAGTAACCTATTTCGTTAAATAATTGTTCAAAAATGCCTATTTCGAAAAATAACTCGGATACTATTCTATAACATGACGTTAATACCTTAAAGTCCTACATTTAAGATGACCAGTATGTTGGGACTAAGAGTGATTCAAACCCAAGGTATAGGGAACGTTGGTTACTTCACAATATAAGAAGCACACACATTACTGAGGCTTTTCGCTTTACTTCATCATACTTCAAAGCAACTAACATAAAGCGAGTCTTTTGACTTATACCGAAATGACCATGGAGTACGTTCTTGCTTAGAATGTTCTTGGTGCCTTAAACAAATAGGAGGATTGATGTGAATGTTATCCGTGAACAGTGGGCTGGAATTTTCATTAGATTTGCAAGAGAGTAGTACTCTTAGAGGTAGTACTACGTATCGGCATAGCCAGTATCAGTAACCAGAATTTTACCTTTTTTGTTTCTGTTTTAACAGGATAAAATGCAGAAAGGTAGGAGGAATTCGGTTTGCAATTGATGGATCGGGTGTTTTTATGTCAGTACTTATCAGCAATGTTGCGGGTGTGGGTGACATTGTCGGAGTAAACACTAAGGGGTCGTTGACAGGATGGCTTCCAATGTCAAGGAGTTGGGGTCAAAATTGGATATTAAATGCTGATTTGAAGAAACAGCCTCTTTCATTTGAGGTCACTACTAGTGATGGAGCTACTCGCATTTCTTACAATGTTGCTCCTAAGAGTTGGGTTTTCGGCCAAACTTTTGAAGGAAAACAATTTGAGTAAGTATCTCAATGTTTGTTAGTTTAAATTTCAAAGCACGTGTATAAGGCTTAAGGTTAAAAAATTAGAATCATATCCATCGTTAGAGAAGTACATTACCGTGGTAGTAGTGAAGTAGCTACTCGAGTACTGAAATGTCCTCACGGTGTTTTTACTATATACTCCGTATGCTTCCTAGCTCCACCATTGCATTCAAGCATCATTGAAGACATTGAAATTTACCAACATTCATATGTTAATATGCTACGCAAGAAGAGAAAGCATAAAAAATTATGCCGGCTGCTGAAGCATTTTTGACAGCTAATAATGCTATTGTGAATGAATGCGGACGCAAAGACTTACGCCGCAAGGACGTGAAAGTGCCGGCTGCTGAAGCATAAAAACTGTACAGTGTCCTCTGTAGTCTGTACTACATACGATGAGTAGATATTCGAAATGTGTATCGTAACACTCAATATGGATCATTCTTGACAGCTAATAATGCTAGTGTGAATGAATGCGGAATGCGGAATGCGGAATGCAGAATGATTATCCCACATGATTGTAGGATATCCGGATGCAACGTCATTAAACCTAATATGAGAAATATTACACTACAAGAATGATTCTAATAAAGGAATGATTGACCCTCAGTTACTGAGCATATGTGGCATAACAATTCAGTTCGTTTTACATATCCAACTGTCTTATGTACAAAAGAATCAACTTCACACAGTTGAAGGTGGACCCGAAAGAACAGTCAGATCAGGGACCGACAAGGCTACCAATCACACGCCGGAAACTGGTTTTCTTATGAATCAAATAAACACATATGTGAAGAAAGTGATCAGGAAACATCAAGTTGTTCACCACCCAAGATAAAGGAGCATTCAGGGGCGGCTCACAACGATGGATCCGAATCAACCCGACTTTTAAATTTGTGGAAGTTTGTATGGACTCTGAAGAATCAGTGACTGTGGGGGGGCCTTCTCCTGAAATTCCTGTGTCAATAGGATCTCCTGAATGCTCTTCAATAAGCTCATCTCTTGCTGTTGTCTCATTGTTTTCTGGTCTTTCTGTGAAATACTCCGGCAAGAGAGTCTTCATAGCATCACCTAGAGTCATGTATGTCCCTGCAATGTTATGTATACATTTTAAACCACCTTTTTGAGAATCATTATCACCAACATTTGTTTATAAAAGACAGAATGAGACTATAGGACGGTCTCACATGTACGGTGTGACCAACCCAAATACGGAGTAATATATTCATCGTCAATTACATGGTTAATGGGTTGGCACATATGAGAAACTGTCTCATATGAGTCTCTTAACATTTAAGAAATTTTATGGTAAGGACATAGCCGGGCCATATACTCGCTAACTCTCTAAATTGTAACTCGTAAGGGTAACAACGAGAGGGGGGATTAAAATGTTGACATGAGTGCATGGTAGTCCCACCATCTCATTTATTTGTCTCCATTCCTATTTGCATCATCTCAAAATAAATGGCCCCTTTCAATATCTAGTAAAGCTAAAAGCTAGACCTCACATATTATCCTCAACCAAAGGTACATACACTCTCCATCCCGTTTGATGCTTCTATGGGGAGGAAATTATATGATAAGAGGTATTAATGATAATTCTCCACTAGATCTTAAATATGAAATCTAGTCAAATGGGAACAATAGAAATACGATGGAGGAAGTAGAAAATATGACCCTGAGGCTGCGATACGTTCCATTTAAATGAGTAGTTACTATAAAACCAACAAAAGGGGAAAGCAAATGTCATACGAGTCACTCACTGGTAAAGTCGAGAAATGGACCGTGGTTTATGTTACTTGGACACTTAACTTCAGTTACATGTCATGTTTCAACATGATACTCCTCATGAGTTAACACACTATTCTAAGCCAAAAACACACAAAAAAAGCCATGTCCAGCAGACACCCTATTCTAAGACTTCGCTGCAGAATTGGTGTAATATAGACCATAGTCGACAAAGCACCCAATGCCCACAGGTTTAGAAAGAAAACCTAGCTCACCTTCATCATTGTCAAATTCAATGGGCCTGTTTATGCAAGAGACACTCTCCCAACTGTCAATCTCAGGCACGTCTTCCAGGTCATCAAATACCTCCAACACAGTTCTGACATACAGGCGAATAGGAATTTTGCCTGTCATAATTTCACAAATTAGATTATGGAATTGCAGGTAACTGGAAAAAGTGGAGAGTGACAAACGACTGACAAGAAAAAAGTACAGGCTCAGGAAACCTCTGCGAAATTAATTCATAAAACGTATATGTTGCGTAACTATTCAAGCAGATCAGAACTCATAAATTTGGGCCAGCAATCTTAGTTAGATTCACAATTACACGAGGGGTTTTCCAATTCATATTGACAAATGACATAGTTGTACCACCAACCTTTCTTGGTATCACATATGAGTATCATAAATACCAGATCCCTAAAATCCTAAATCTGTCAGGAAAAAGGATATAAGAAGAGTAAATAGGTGTAGCTTGGTGTAACTTACATTTTTTCTACTAGCACTATCCTATTTACATTACCCCCATTTGACTACGTTGATCAATCAATATCAACTTTGACCACTTGATTTTATGTTTGTTTCATCAAAACAACAAATTTTATATCATCAGTTTTAGAAAGTTATAGCTATATTATATTGAGGGAGAAAACGTTGGTCAAAATTCAAACCAAAATAAACAAGGTCAATATAAATGTGAAAGAGATGAGAGATGAGCGAAATCTTTCCGTGATAAACTATAGCAAGTTTCAAAGTGAAGACAAACTTGGTGGTGGCACTAGCTATGCTGGCAATTACAGAACACAATCAAAGTTCAAAAGAGAGGATAGGTGACCTAAATATTAAATAAAGAGATTGATGAGATACACCTGTTTTGACGAGGTTCGTATTATCTATATTCCCTGTGGTAGACGGATATTTGAATGAGGGATAAAATACGTATTTGTCTTCAACAACTCCTAACTTTAGCTTTGATGTCACCTTAAGGAAGCCATCCAAATTGCCTAGTACAACAAGGTAGAATATGAATATGAAACTTACAAGTGAAAAATTACAGAACATATATCCCATTGAAATAATGATACTGAACATTTGAGCACAGATCAACAAAAAAATACATAAGATTATGTAGCCATGATTGTTTAGCTCCTCATAAGGCAACGGGAACTTTCAGGCTCAATAATTCTACATTGAAAATCATACTCCAAATATTTGGCTTTTTCTTGCTAGATAATAGACACTTGGACCTCTGTTGACTTGTGAACAGTGACGATCATGTTCATGTCTTTGAGCTATTAATTCCATCACTTTATATCTTCCAGTTCGATTTTGGCGATTAACTGATTTCAACTACGGCCATTAAATTCTGATTTAAGAATATATAAGGTACAATGTAAAATTTGACTCACTTGAATGACGCTTTAAGATTTTTCATTTGAAGCTATTACATGTTTGTAAAAATACAATGGTGAAGGTTGATTTCGACCTACAAAAGTCATATGGGTACAATAAAATGGGATGAAGAGAGTATTTTACAATTTCGCTATTCCCTTACCTTTCTGCAGTATCATTTTTCTTTGTAGAGTGACATCAGAAGTTCAACACTTTTATGTTGTCCTATAAATGCAGTATTGAAGGTTGGAACGACATAAGGTGCTGGCTTGTTTTTTCTACGTAAACTTTAGAATGTCAATTATTGAGCATGTTATGCTCTTTTCATATCCGGAAGCATATCCTTCTACATGTGGCGTACCATTCAATGGAATCAAAATAGCAAAAATCGTATCGAGGTTTGCATACCATCTAACACAGAGCACCACAATGCTGACTGATCTGACTGAGACATGTTCATAATATTCTTGCAATTCCCATTCATAATATAAACAGCCTGCAAAAGCAAATACAATCAGTCACGGCTTTACGATGGTTCAGTTTAGAGACCCTTAAATATTGTTAGATTAAGGTATTGCTTCTTGTTGTTGGTGTTGTTGCATGGTAGCGGAAAGAGTGCTTATTACCTAGCAAAAACGTAGTTTTACAATCTGAACACACAAAGGAGCTAGGTGAAATATGTACTCTTCTCTAAAGTTAGACATACAGGAGCATGTAAATAAAGACACGCCCATCAGAAGGATGAACTGATTAAGTACTGGTAAAATGTATGCCTCAGGTAGGCTGTAGCCCAATGCTAATCCACATATACCATACCTCTTTTAGGGAATTGATGAAGTTCCACTTAACAGCATCTTCCCCTTCACATGGTGTCAGTATATGACTCGGGTACCCTCTAAAATGAACCTGAAAAACATTTGTCAAGAATCATGCAAACGGAAAGAAATATCTGCTTACCAGTACAAATTACCGCAAATAAACTCTTAATTCGAATCTCTAAGTTTAAGGTTAGTAATCAAACTAAGAAATTACGCCTTTGGTACAGTGTTTGACAGTCAACATTTCTTCAAAGCTTGACCATTAACTATAGTTTTGGCAATAACTGGCTGGTAGGACACGATTAGGAAACCCCGTAGTCCATTAGTCCCCACAAATGGGGCATAGAATAAAAAATCCCACCAACAAAGAAATTGGAACATGAGGAGTGTGACTAAAACCCCCAACCTCTTGGTTGGAACAGTAGCGACTAGCATACCACTAAGCGACGTTTTATCATTAGGTAGAATCCAAATCAATTCAAACTATACAGCAGCTCTTTGGCTGTAAAGTTTAGCAGTTCTAAGCAGCAGTAGCAAAACTTCAGGAGGGGAAATATCTACCCCTTTTACATGTACGGCACTCGAAGCCTCTACTAATCCAGTAGACCAGTACATCATAATGTCTGCAATCTAACTGATTAACTGTTGATGCAGTTTCATATGTGATTTGCTTGTCATAGTAACAATCTAGTTTTAAAAGAAGACATACAGTTAGCTTCCAGGGAGTTTCAGGCTCTGTACATAAAAGATCAAAGAGGACTCCTGTAGGAATATACCTGCATGAGCCACACAACCATATTAAAAACAGCTCCATTTTTGTTAATGTCATCCATTACAATATACAGGAAAAGGCTATGAACAGCAAAACTGTCATCTGTACCTTCAGCTTAATACAATAATTTAGAGAATTCTGGTAAGCAAGGTCATTTAGAGATCTGCCATCATCTAACATGTGAAATTCAGAAGGATGATGTACCTGACTAACCTGTGTCTAACTTTATAGATATTCAGCTTATTTGCTTTAATACGTAATGAGGTTAATCTATCCTATATTTTTGAACGATAGCAGATTAACAAAGATAGAGTTATGTTATTATGCCAGAAGAAAATTGCCCAAAGAAGAATGCCGTAGCTGGTGGAGTTTATTTGCTTTCCTAATGTCAGTCAGTGTGGTAAATTGGTCAGATCAATAACATTAAACTATTAAAGCACTCACAAAACGTGAAGGTATATCTGTAAAAGCTGCAACTCTTCCAAATTTGCATAACAATCCAAGTTTAGAGAACACTGATAAGCGGGATCATCAAGAGGTCTACAATCATGTGACAAGGACACAACCTCATGAATCATGGTACAGAAATTACCTACAAATCCAAGATTTTATACAAGATTCCATACTCATCTACTGTTTTGAGTAGTTCCAGGGTAAGACCACTTTATGGGCCTATACAAAAAGACCTATCAAATTTCCACACCCTAAGAATCTATACCCTGCCACACTTAATCGTTCCCTTGTCCTTCCATTTCTAACTGCTCATGACCAAACCCTCCCCGCATCCATCATGACAACCATTGGACTCGCCACGAAGCCAGCATCCTTTTCCACAACTACCCCAATACCTTCAAAACCCACCACCACAACGGTAACTTAACCCCCTCATATCCGGCAACAAACCAGCCAAACCCATGCCAAACCCCTCCCATCACCACGACCCTCCATCTCTAATCACCACCACATTCAACCTTGCCCCCAATCCCATCACATGAAAAGCCAATTCAGCCACAGCCCAACCCTTACTGATGACAACTACCTTCCCCAAACTCCTAATCAGGCCATTATTGCTGAAAAAGGGTTTAAGATATCCAGAGCAAAATCCACCCTAGGAGGGATGTGGTGAACCTTTGGTGAAGAGGTAAAACTACAGTGGTGAGTTGGTAATAATCGTGTGGTGAATATTGGTGGTCGTGAGGTGGTGGTGCTACGTGAGAGGAGGAACAGGGACAGGCAAGAGGTGGTGGGAAGAGAGGGCGGGTCTTTAATTTTTTTTTTTCTTTGAAACGGTAGGCTTATAAAAAAGACCTCATCACTCCTAGTATGTGTCCACGGATTTTAGCTATACTACTTACATTTAAGGTTCATATGCAACTATGCAAGTGCAACACACCTGCATGAATCTAAGTTAATTCTAATTAGTCTAATATGCTAGCACCAAAGTGAAGCAAATAATCAGATCAACATAACTAAGCATGCAAAGGTGATCAACACGCACAATCAATATATACCAGGATGATATTATGAGGATGATAGAAAGTGGACTGAAACATTGTACCATTTCAGTGGCATCCCCTTGTACTCAAACCAAACGGTGTCATCCCCCGGAGGGAGTGTGCTGCTGAAGCATGCCTTTAACTGAGGAGCTATTAGTGGCAGGTAACCAAGCCGAGGTGCAAGGATCTGCATAAGCAATAGATATTGAAATGGATTTATACTGCTAAGGTATACCCAGAAGGTACACCGCAGGTCTTAATCACTAAATAGATTCCACTCGGCAGTTTATCTGAATTGGGAGCTTGTTTCACTAGTTTATTGACATCACTAAATTCAAAATTCCCCTACTGACGTACCTAATTGACTGAATCACGTGATGCTAGGAGTCTAGGTTGTATTATTAGAAGACAGACAATTGTACTTACACTTCATGTGTACATAGCACATGAGGACTGAAGAATATCAGTCAACAACAAGGAAAGATCTAAAATTTTATATAGGGAAACAAAGATCAGCAGCTGCCTAACGAATCATTCATCATCCATCACAACAATCAGACGTCTAACACTAACTTTGTTAGCACTTAATAGACAAACATAAATAAGCACTCCAAATAATAACCCAAAGATGAGAATTTTATATGCAAACCCCAAAAGCAACTTCAAGTTTTACGTGATACCGTACATTTTCAAGAGGCGAAATAATAAGAATCTTCCTGAAACCTTACAAGTAGAAAATGGCCTCATATCTACATTTTACATATTCATTGAATTCGTCTCCTCTAACAACACCATCTACTTCCTCCCAAATATGATGGCATGTCAACAGAGCTATTCAGAATTATTAGACTACAAATTTGAAAAGAAGGCAAATAACACTAAGCATAGTAATCAGTAATCACCCCACAGCAACAGCAAACCCTTCACTCAGTCAACCTTGTCTAATGTTTAATCAGATTGAGGTCTCTTAATTTATTTCGTCACCCCTTTAAATTACAAGACTACAGTAGACTAGGGTGCCTAATCCACAGTGTATTCAAGTTCCAACACAAGTCTCGAGATCACCAAGCTTATTAGAAAAAAAAAATCAATGATATTAATCAATCAATTGGAGTATAATAAAGAGAGATTAAGAAGGAAGAACAAACCACAACAGGGTTAGGAGGAGGAAGAGAAGTGATTTCGGAATCATGAAGATGAACAAGAAGAGGGATTGCTGCTTTCCACGTGTTTTTCTGGGCTTCTTTTCCAATATCCTCCATTCTTTGGTAGAGTATTTGTTATTCAAAACAACACCTCCTTTAATGTTGACTACACTATTTGCAAAAGGGTGCTATTATTTGACATATATCTTAAATCACAAATTATTATCTCAGCCGTATTATCGTTGAAACAATAAGATGAAGTGCATTTGACTCCATACATCGGCCCTCCCTAAACCTTAAATTTAAAGTCTATATTTATAGTAAAATGGTCTAGAAACAGGGCAGAATATTCTGAAATATCATAATTTTCTAAGATATCACAATATTTAGTGATAATTATCTCAAAATAAATAAGATACAATAAAATAAATAAATACCAAAATATAAAAGTTTGGTGTCTACAAATTCCCCCTCGAGACTAGTTGTAGAGATTTGATGTCAATTGCAACTTAGTCTCGATCCTCTTCTGCTAAATTTAATCCTTCGTGAATGAAGATGAAGAGCGAAAATTGTCCCACCAAGTCCGTCAATTTGTAAACCATACAATTTAAGCCAACATAATATGGTAAACAAGATTTTATTTTATTATCGAAAGGTTCGTCAATTTGTAAACCATACAATTTAAGCCAACATAATATGGTAAACAAGATTTTATTTTATTACAGTTATCTCGTAGGGAGATGATGGGGTCATTTTGTTAGTAGAAAGACGGGTCGTTTGACTTAATTCATCGCCTTTCTCTAAACCCTAAAGTCAAGGTCTATATTTATAGTCAAATGGCTTGGAGGGCAAGGTAAAATATTCTAAAATATTGTAATTTCCTAAAATATGATTCACCAAAGTATAATGGTCAATAGCTAGAACCTAAGAAGGCCATCCTTAGTTCCTTCACAAAGTCAATACGCAATTACACATGGCAGAAGAGTTTTATTATTTAACTAAAGGATAACAGCTGATAATTGCATTTAAAATAAATTAACTCGAGAATATGTTTTGAAATTTTAAAACACGTGGTATATTCCCTTATACCGTATAATTTAAATATACAAACATCACCAATTATAATATGTAGATAAACTTCCACAACTATAATGATTTGAGGTGACGTACGTCATAAAAATGTTGGGAAATGTGTCATCAACAATAGTACGATCACATAATTAAATCTCATGACGAGAATGCGCAAGGGATGATTCGAAATTATATAGTCAACTGACCAACATTAATCGGTAATGATTGGCTAGCTAGAGTTTGACATTACTGTCATATGACGGTGGTGGTCAGTTGATCCCTTTAAGTCACACCTATAGGACAATTCCCTTAATTGATAAACTGATCAAGTGTATATTGATACGAGTTTTATGTTTGAAATTGAAACGTGTCGATTGTCAAACATTAATCGATATTTATGAAATGTCGAAATTAGAATGAATCAAGTTGAATATTATTACAAGTGTTGTAAATCGTATTGACGATTATTGAAATGACCATTTTATATGTTAGTAATTATGAATTACTAGTCAAATTGTTAAATATGATTTATTTAATTTATAAATGATATTTATTTGATAAATATGTATTTTAAATTAAAACAATTGTTTTATTATTGCGACATAATGGATGTCACACATGTACAATTGTACAAATGACAAAATATAAAATGAAGTCCATTTTATGTAGGGTACCGGTTTTTGGGGTGGATGTTTAAGGGATTATGTTGTATCTTAATTGATAAAAGACATTCATTAAACATGCTTTAAGTGAGCAACATGGAGAAGATAAGCTAGAGCCACCCTATGTTTATGGGTAAGCTAAATAAACTCCTTTTGGTGCTCCCCATAACCGTGCTTCCCATAACCCACCTCAATACTTATGTAAAATGTTTATATTATTCACTCATTCTAACCCTAGCCTCCATGATTTCTAGTGTGAGATTTTGAAAGAAAACCTCTAAAATATTATTAGATAATATTAGTATTCATACTACTATAATTGTTATAGTAGAAGTTTATGTATTCTAATAAGATTAGAATTAAAACTAAGTTTAATGAAATCGTTTTTAAGCACCTAGCTAGTGTTAGTCTCGGTTTAAGGGATTGTTTTGGGTGCATCACAAAGGAGGTAATCTACCTTGATTACTCGGTTTGGAGGATCATCGTTGTAAGTGTTTCGTCGGATTGTAAGCAATCGACATCTTATTTCCGCATATTTTATAGCATGCATAAGATCTTGAAATCCTAATTAAAGAGTTAATTAGGTTATTATAATTAGTAAGACTAATTATATGGGGTGTGTAAGACATAGAACCCTACAATTGGTATCGGAGCAAAATGGTTTCTTGCATGCTTTTCGTTGTTATTTTTACGAAGTTATTTTGATAACAAAAGAAAATCGAAATTTTAAAACCATATATGATGATATGGCTGAAAATTTTAATGCATGAATACCTACTGGTTCTAAAAATGTTTTAGGTCATTTGGAATGATTTATGGATATATATTGTTCATTTTATAATTAATATTGGTTATTTTGTCATTTTAATCGGTTAAAATGAATTAATTTGGGAAAAATAGCAATTTTTACTTTCTGGCCGAGATTTTTTAATCTGTTCTCACATGTATTTTCTATGTTATGAATATGAATTTTCGTAATTACTAGAGTTATAATGCATGGTGTATGAATTTTAAGTGTTAAAATGTCATAAAATGAGAATAAATGGGTTTATATAGTTATATTATGAATTTAGCTATGAAAAGTTTTGGAGATGCACTACTACAAAAGTCGCTTACTACATCAGTTATGGACATAGGTTTTCTAAAAAACCGATGTAGTAAATAATGCACATCGGTTTTTTCAAAAATCTAATGTCCTTATAGAGTTATTTACCTCGGTTGTTTTTACAACCCATGTCCATAAATGATGATTTTTAATGGACATCAGCTGTTTTGTAAATCCCAGGTCTATTAGCTTCTTATTTACCTCGTATATTAATTTCAACCGATGTGCATAATTAATAATACATACTTCGTATATATATACTCAACTGCACTATGATATTCATACCCCATTCAACAAAACTATTCGACGACATTCATACCCATTCAACCAACGAAACCCGACGACCACAACCACCGACGACCACCGACAACCAGGTCGTGACCCACAATCATTATATCACATTCATCAGCTTCCAGTTTGACAGTTCACAATTAGGTATGATTTTTTCTTTCAATTGTTTTTAAAACTCAACGGAATTCATCTATTTTTTGATGATTTCATTTCGTTTGCCACGAAATTTTGGTGTTCTTAGCAGTTTTGATTTAGGGATTAAATAATTATTATAATGTCAGAGTTAAATTTAGATTTAGGGTTGGGATTTCAATTTAATTCATGATCATATTTAGGGTTAGGGATTTCAATTTAATTCATATTCAGATTTAATTCAGATTTAGGGTTCTTAACATTTTTCTTTTCGTATTTTAATTCATATTCAGATTTAATTCATATTCAGATTTAACTTTTCTTTTTGTGTCCTTAAAATCAATAATATTACAGAATATAAATTGACTCGATTTTGGCAGAAGAACGAAATCGAGTTTGCTTTAAAATCAGTAATATTATAGAATATAAATTGATGCAAAAGGTAGAAACTTTTGGAGTTTTGATAAGTAATTGATTGGTTTTTGTTTAAATGTTATCGTGTGTTTGGTGGGAATTTTAATGGGATTGCACAGTTGCACTTGCTTGCAAGTTGTCATTTTTTTACGAGCAACTGCTATTTACACTACTTGTTCCACTCTACGTCAGTATATGACTAATGCATTTACAGGTTTGGGGAAATCTGCCTGTTCAAAATGAATAATTAGGCAAACATGTCAGGACAGTTCTCTGGGCAAGTACCTAACCAGGCTGGTAATCAGCTGCCTGGACTACTGTAGTAGAATGGGAATTCTTTCCACACACAAGTGCAGAACTTTAATGGCCAGAATAATCCATTTGTGATGGACACAAAAGTTCTTAAAATAAGGCGCTTTATGCGAGACAAAGTGTGAGTTTTGTATCTTCAATTTTGTTACACTCGCAAACTGTGACGCCCATATACAAAACGAGAGGTGGGCAAATATGCTCTCAAAGGTTGATAATTACGTTCTCAAAGTGTCCTGCATTTTAAAAATAGAAGTCTCGTGCATTTAATTATGTTCATTGATGAGTAGTTTAGGAAAAATAGAAGTGCCGCTGTGTCCTGTTTTGTAGGAAAAATTACAGTATTTTAGGAATAAAGAGGAAAAGGATGTGCCGACACAACTTAGTCTATCAAAGCAGGGAAAGAAACAGGTTTGACATTATCATTAGTTACTTTGGTTGAGGTTAAATCTAGTATTTCGGCATTAATGAGATTTGTCATCTGTTGTGTTACGATGGAGGTTTGGTGAATTTCCTCTTCTTGTGTTTGAAGCATTGTTCATTTAGAGGTTATAGTCTAGACAATGCAAGGACAATGTTGCTTAACTCTTGTCATTTGTAATTGCAGGAGGAAAGCATTACAAATTTAAGTGAGGATAAAAGAACGTAAATAAGGAAGTTATCAAAGAAAGCTCATACTGCATATCTCCCGAGGTGCTATCACTTGAGAGCATGAATTTGAAGTTGAAGCCCGTGGACTCTTGCTTGCATAAGATATGGTAAAAGTCTTGTTTTTCTCATCTCACAGGGTTGTCCTATAAAAGGCCTTTTCTCTCTAGTTTTCAGCAAAGAAAAAGGGGGAATCTGAGCAAGTTGCTTCCTCAGAACAAGGTATGGATAAGTGGGTTGTCCGAACTGTAGTGGTTGTTCGGCTAGTCCCTGAGTTCCAAAGCTGCTAGTTGACTTCTCAGGTATTGCCCACCCTGGACTCCCCTTTTTTAGCAGAATATGTACTCAAAGACGCTTCTGCCCGAGAATGACGAGTCCTCAACTCAAATGCCACTCTTTTAACTGTGAGTTCAACTACCTTATTCGCGCGAAACGTATGCATCTGCTTTTTTTTTAGGCCTCCCTATAATGAGATATTAAATAAAATTAGCTACGCGTCACTGATCTTTTTGCTTGCTAAAAGCTTTCCGTAGGCATGTCTCTGTCTTTCATTTATTAATGGCGCTTCCTTTTTTTTTGAAAAAGACTCATAGGTATCTTGAAAATGTACCACCATTGGCTTTTGCACCACGTAAGGAAAAGGAATTGTCGGCGAATTCGTCTCCTGACTGAGAATAACGTGCTATCACTTCTGAACTGCTGCTACTTTATTTTTAGTTGGTTCCATGGATATGCTTTCTGGATTGGCCTTTTGCAGTCCTCATTTCAGGTAGGTAAACCTGGTTGGTGAGCTTCTCTTTAGTCATGAACCATGTGTACAATCACTCTATTTTATGTCCGTCCTTTTTAGTTATTCTTTAATGCATTGCTTATTTATCATGATTCACGTCTCACTAAAGTAAAGTTTCAGCTTATTTAGCAGTATTAGAAGCTGCCAAATTATGAATACTACTCTTTTGCGCATGGTTTTGAGCTCATTAATTTATGAAGCTGTGAAAAGAGTAATGATGTCTAGCCACCATCAGTAGCAGCAACATCAGCTAGCACCCAGCAGCAACATCAGCTAGCACCCAGCAGCAACATCAGCAACTAGCAGTAGCAGTAGCAACAACAACAAACAGCAGCAATAACAACCAACAGTAGTAACAGCAGGCGGCAGCAGCACAGTGAGCACAAAATCACAGTGAGCAGCTGTGCATCTGGTTTAATAATCGATTTGTGTAAGTCGTCATGGTTCATAGTCTTATTATTATTCTCCATATAGACGATATAGTGCAGTAAGTATATGATCTAAACCAATTCATTGCAGGTCAAACCCTAAGTTCAACTTTCACAAGTATATGATCTAAACCAATAATTCATTTAGTGCAGGAAGTATCTATTGTTTTTTCCCGTTCATTTTTTCATTTTTTTTGCTTCAAGTATGAAGGCATGGTATTATTGTATTTGTCATTCATTTTTATTCTTATATGCTAGAGACAGTGGAAGAACTATGCAAAACTGAAGAAGCAAGAGGGGAGGAGCTTTGTTGTCGTAATTTTTTATGAATATGTTGTATAAATTGTAAAAATTGTATAACGAACGGCCTTTATTGGGTTCTTTCTTGAATTCAAACAATGTATGACGAACGACCTTTGTTGTCGTAATTTGTAATGAATGGCCTCCGTTTTGGTACAATCCCATATTTTAGCATTAAAATAGCATTGGCAACAGCAATTCCAATTATTTTTTTTTAAAAAAACCACATTAAAGGACAGAGGTTGTAATAAATCTGATGTATACTAGTCAATAATAGACATGGGATTTTGTAAAAATCTGATGTATATAACAGCAATAGACATGAGATTTTTATGAAAGTCCGATGTAAAAATCAACAATAGACATAGGATTGTTTTTATGAAAAATCTGATGTAAATAACAACAATGGACATAGGATTTTTACATATTAGACATGGGATTTTCTGAAAGTCCGATGTCCATTATTTGCAATAGACATGGGATTTTCGAAAAATCCGACGTCCATTATAGTAATGCACATCGGTTGTACAACCTATGTCTATTACAAACAAATGGACATGACTGAACTCTATATCGGAGCAACATCCTATGTCTATTAGCCAAAATCTCCGATGTAGTAAGCGACTTTTGTAGTAGTGATGTCACATGAAATATTTAAATTGTTAATTAAAATTTCCAGATTTTTCTCGTGAGTATTGCATGATTATTGATTTTATTGTAAAAATCGGATAATAGTGACATAATTTCGACTTAAATAGTTTGAGTTGGAATTTGGCCATGAAAATTTTACACAATGTCATATATATTATTTCCATCATGTATAAAACTTTTGAGATTTTTCTTACGTATATTGCTTGTGAAATGATTTTAATGGTTAAAATCATACATTGTATGACATAATTTGTTAAATATAGCAAAAGTTGCTAAAATGGACGAAAAATTTAACCCATATGAGTCATATTTGATATGTTCTTCACCATATTTTCTTGGCAGCCAAAAGTTTCTGCATATTTAATTTTTAATTGTTAAAGGTTAAAGTTAAAAAATTGAATTGTAAAAGGTCATAAAATGCTTTTTCAGTCCTTGGGAAGTGTATTTGTGTCACCCCGCGATATAGCATAAAAATAAACAAGTAATTTGCAGCGGAAAATACGATACTTTTAAAAACTTTTCGACATATTTATTAAAACTTTTTCGCGGAATATCAAAACAACAAGCGGAAGACTAAAACTAATAAGAAAGTATAAATTATTCACGTATACTTAAATAAACGAGGGATAAGGTATCCCACGATAACAACATTAATTGAATCTAAGCTAAGCGTAAGGGTAATTGTCGAATGATCAACAATGCTCGCTAGCCACACGTCTTCCCCAAACAACACCAACCTACATTCATGAAACATGAACGCCACAGTCAGTGGGGAGTAAATCAGGGTTCTCCCGGCCACTTCACGTCAAAACACAAATAGATAACAATAAAAACATATTGTATATGAAGTAGTACATGTGAATATGAGAAATATCAAAGCATGATACTCAAAATCAGATAAACAGTCAGGTGATCGATTCAGAGACCAACGCTTGATGGCATGTCCAATCACACAAATGACAACAACCAAGAATAGAATGAACGCCGTCAGGTAGCATAACCGCTACAACTGACAGTCAGGGAGTATAACCGCTCCACTAACAGGCTAGGACGCATAACCGCGCCCTAGCTACCGGAGCGCATAACCACGTCATTCGGATACTATGTATAGTGCATAACCGACAACTATATACCTAAGACCTGGCCAGATCTCTCGATGTAATAACCTACACCGAACGACACACGGGGACCGGGCCGCATAAGCACGGACAGCGACCAATCCCGAACATAGTTCGACAAAATCCAATAGCAGGAGTGGCGTTTGTTCATTACAGTGATACACAAATCGTATCACCGCTATCTATTCACAACCAAGGCAACATAACCGTTACCAACACAATTTAGGGTGACATAACCGTCACCTAAACACAAGCAAGGCAACATAACCGTCACCCAGCTGTTAGTTTTATTAGTTGCTCATAAACTAATTTTAGTCTTACTAATATAATCTTTTAATTAACTCTTTAATTAACATATTATAAGTGATCTTATGCATGCTAAAAGCGGAAATAAGAGAGTATTAGAACCCTTACACACGGTCCAAATATTTAGCAAGGATGATCCTCCGAGTACCCAAAATAGAATACCTCCTTTGGATGCACCAAGACAACCCTTGTATGAACCGAAATCTTCGAACAAGCTAGTATCAAGAATCGGGTTTTTCCTTAAACTATTCTAATCTCTCTAATTAGAATAAATAATATGAGAATACTACAAGAAAATGTAGTATTGATAATATAATCTTATTATACAAAATATTATGGGATAATATTTTGAGAGGTTTTGGTAGTTTTTCTCACACTAGAAAAATTAGCTTAGTTAGAATGAATTCACTTATGAACATATTCACATTGTGTGGGTTTTGGTTGGTTTTGCCGTGAGCCTTCATGGGAAGCACCAAAATGGTGCTTTTTGTCTTACCAAAACAATTAGAGTGGCTCAAGGTTATGCTTTCTATGTTTGTGTTTTATTGTGTACTAAAGACACAAAACACACCCATGAATGCTTCTTAAAAACCGGTACCATATGAGGTAAAATGGTCATCCATTTATAAAATTGTCATTTGTACAATTTCATGTGTGACATGCAACATGTCACAACATAAGGTTAATTGTATTAATTTAAAATACATATTTATCATATAAATGTTATTTATAAATTAATTAAATCATATTTAACAAAATGACTAGTAATTCATAATTACTAATGTATAAAATGGTCATTTCAATAATCGTCAATACGATCTACAACTTTTGTAATATATGCAACCCAATTCATTCTAATTACGACATTTCATAAATATCGTTTAATGTTTGACAATTGACACGTTTCAATTTTAAACATAAATCTTGCATTAAGATTTAACCTCTGATTTCTCAATATATGAGTTAAAGGAATCTGATCAACTCGTATCAGTATACACTTGATCAGTTTATCAATAAAGGGAATTGTCCTATAGGTGTGACCTAAAGGGATCAACTGACCACCACCGTCATACGACAGTAATGTCAAACTCTAGCTAGCCAATCATTACCGATTAATGTTGGTCAGTTGACTAATATAAATCGTATCATCCCTTGCGCATTCTCGTTATGAGATTTAATTACGTGATCGCACTATTGTTGAGGACACATTTCCCAACACCAGCTTATCTTAAGATAACATAACCGTCATCAAAACACAATTTAAGCTAACATAGCCGTTAACCAACTCATTTACATACAAAAGCCAACAATCTATAAATAAGACAAAACATAAGTCTTAAAAGCGTTTTACATTTCAGTTGTTCTCTGCCGTAAAATTCATAATTAATTCAAATAAAATCGAAATGATACAAGGCAAGTAGGGTCTGATTAATAAGACTTTTAGCTACAATCTTCATCAAATAACCATTTTCAAAAGACGAACTTATCAGGGTTTTATAATCTGATCTTTAAAGTATGTCATAAATCGTCGCATTAAAAGTATTGCTTCATAAAACGGGATTAACAAAACATTTTGGCACAAAGTAAACTCCTAACATAATATAAACTATTCAAAGTTTAATTATGGAAAAGTCTCAGAATAGTTTTAAAGTATAAAAATGGTTTTCAAAATAATCTTTGAGCTACTGTCTGTTCTGCGAGTATTTCAGCGCAATGTTCGTAAATAATTTATTGTGAACTAACGACATGCAAGAAAATTACGAAATTTTAGAGGTAGATTATACACTTAAAATAAACAGGGGTCTATTTTCAACATTTTCAAAGATGGATAATCCAAGATGTCGATATAAATTGTACAAGACGACAGACAGATTTGTCAAGTTGCTGAAACTTCATGAAATAATCAATGTAAACAAAGCACTATGAACTTGAAAGACTATCAAACTAATCATCCTCAATAATCATAACCTCATTTAACAATACAATCCTTAATGAATTTCCACAATTAAAATCTCATCCAACACAACCATTCAAGATGAAATTCATCCAAACATATGATTTATAAACCTAATCATGCCACTATTTAATCAAACACAATTCTAGTATACTAAACATTACTAGCATATAGAACACATGCAAACAAAGACGATTAAAGTCGAGTAACCCATCACCGTTACCTTATAGCTCTTCAATAAGCATGATTTTGACTTAAAGCCACTCCGGTTTGGACAACCGAACTAGCTACACACAAATAAACGAGGTTAGCTAAGAGAACCCTGCCTTAAAGGCCACGACCAGAGGATATTAAGGAAGAAATTTGATACTTTTATTACCTATAAAGATGGAGGTCGAGGAGAGGAAGAGATAGGCGCGAAAATCGTCAAAAACCGATAAGAAACGAAGATTTTATGATCGTTTTACGGTGAGGTGCACAACAATGGTGTTCTTTGTGTTTGGGTGTTCTTAGCTGAAAAATAAGTAAGGGATTGAAGAAGAAGGAAGGAGGAGGTTGACGTTGGGCAGCAAGGCAAAGTTCTATACTTAGCCAAGTGTCCCAAAGGACATGTGGAAAAGAGTAAAGAGTAAGCAACGACCGAGTGTCTCGTTAGCGGATGGTCCGCGGCATTCTTTCATATTTTCGGCATAATTTACTCCACAGAACTCAGGATTAGGTGTTTTCGGTGGCGTTGGAAAGCTAAGAAACAGAGCTAAAACTTTTATTTTATAAGAAAGAGCTAAATATTCCTTTAAAATATCTTTGAATTAGTAGTAAGGACAGAGTAGCGTTTCACAAGTTTAAGGAGTACTTCCTCCATTCAAGTTTTATCACCCCACTTCCCCAATATATATGAGGTATATTATATTGAAATGGGGTGATAAAAGTTGAATGGAGGAAGTATAAGTTTAAGACGGACATAATAATATCAATGTCAAAAACGATAGATTTTAAATGAAATTTTATTTGTAGAGGATCATTATTATTACTAAAATAATATTTTAATAATATATAAGGACTTGGAAATTACGGGGTGTTACAATCACCCCACCTTTTAAAAAGTTTCGTCCTCGAAACTTGGAAGCAGATAAACGGTAAGTTGTAAAGACAAGGTAAATAACCAAAGTGTTTACCAAAATTTGATATTTCAAAACTTACATTTATTTCAAATATTTTGAAAATATTTTCCAAAGGCACAAATCCTCGTGAATGGAACAAGAAGGTTCTCGTTGCGCATTCAAGAGCCCGACATTCCAAATCAAAGACTAGTCACTACAACAAATCATCTCTTGCGCCACGAATTATGCCACGGGAATTCGTAATTCGTGGCAAAAAATAGCTTAGCCACGGGAAAAATTGTTTCCCTCCTTTAAAATGAAATGGTACGAAAAAGTATGCCACGGGAAAAATATACTGTAATACCTCGCATTTTTGGGAATTTTTGTTTTAAATCGTTCGTTTTATAAGCTTGCTCGTACTCGTTTTATAAGAGTTGTTTTGGTTTTAGATGGGACTAGAAAGAGGAAACTAGCCACCTTAAGATAATAATAGTAATGTGTAGTTGTTGAGGTTCGAACCCAGGACCCATGGCAGCACGGCCATGGGCCTCGATATGCGTGCAAAACACAAGGAAGCAGCCCACGTTCTAACCCTATTTACACCTTACTTCAAGCCGTCATATTTAAGCAAACACCCTGACCTAATCAACCCTATCTATCATACCAAAACCTCATAGTCTGACAGCCGACATAGCATATTCTAAAGGGTGGTGGTCACGGTGGTCATAGGGTGGTCAGAACTGCGTCGATCTGAACCAGAAAGGGGTATGTCAACACGTTCTTGTTCTTCTTCTTTGCGTTTCCCTGTAGTTTCTGTAACTTTTGTATGTTTTATTCATGGCTGCGAGTTCAGTTCTGGGTTTAAACTTAATCCATGTCGTTAGTATTAGTGTTTGGTCTACAGTAGGGGTCACCGTTGGCTACCAGGAACCACCAGTAGGGGTGGTTTTGTCGCCTGAGACAATCAAATTAATTCCATTTCAGACAAGGTCTTGTTCGTATGGTTTTGTGTGGGTATTTCGAGTATAACCTTATTGGTTTTGGTTCTGGGTGTTTGCGTTTTAAGATTTGTGGTGGTCAAGGGTATGTCATGGTGGTTGTCGTGTCGGGATTAGGCGGTTAAGGAGGCGGCAGTAGCGTGGTTCGTGTATCTGGTCGTACTCTGTTTTTGTAGAGTCTTGTGTCACGGGGTTACAGGGGTGTTCTGGGAGTGGTACCACCGTTGACTCGGGGGAGGTCGACACGGTGGTACCACCATGAGTCAGTAGCCTGGTGTCAGGAGTGGTCTGGGCAGCCGTCGCGGGTGGTGGTTTGGTTAATAGGAGTCGTCGACAGTCGGGTTAAGGAGGCTGGTTGGTTGGTGGGGTGAGGGATCAGTCCGGGTTTAAGGGGCTGGTTCTCCTCGCCGGCGACGGACGACTCGACGGCCGGCGGTCACTAATGCTTAGGGTGGTTCTAGGTACCGTGGCTGGTGGTTGTTGGTGGCGGCGGTAGGGTGTTGGAGGTGTTAGGAGGATAAGTTTAGTGGGAGTCGGGTTGGTTAAGGGTGGTGATTCGTGTTTTGTTTTTTTACTTATTATTATTATTATTATTATTATTATTATTATTAAGATATTTGCTATTTATGATAATGATATTTTATTGTTAATGGTAAAAAAAATATGATTTATTAAGGGTAAGTTGTTCATGGTGAACCTTGATATGGGTAGTATTGTATATTTGGAATAATTTGATATCCGAACGAAAGTTGTTATATTTAGAAGTTACTATTCTTGGAAAGTTGCTACATCGGGAAAGTTTCTATTTATGGAAACTTTCCACTTATGGAAGTTGCTATTTATAGTAAGTATGATCGTTAAGGGATTCGGGAAGGTTTTAATTTGTTACGTATATCTCTTTAGGTAGCGAGTTTCGCGTGGAACATTTTTGACAAGCCTCGGACGTATCTACATTTTTGTCCTGCTATTTCAGGTAGGGGATAATACTGTTATATGATGTGTAATCTACTCTTGTTTGATATGAAACTTGGTGGTGATATAATATCATGTGATCGTTTTATTGTGTTATCTATATTATTCTGAGATATTATATGATGTGATTATATATTGGGTCTTGTGATACGGTGTTGGATCGGTGCGGAGTGTATATGGTGTTGGATCGGTGCGGAGTATATATATATGGCGTTGGATCGGTGCGGAGTATATATATGGCGTTGGATCGGTGCGGAGTTTATTTGGCGTTGGATCGGTGCGGAGTTTACTATATTGTTATATATTTATTGTTTTCCCTACTCAACCTCGTGGTTGACCCTGTGTATTCGTGATCACCTGTGATGAACCAATTTATTGGGGAGCAGAGTGACAGGTGGCTGAGACTAAGGGGGAGCTTTGGGAGGAAGAGCTTGGATCCGGACCAGACTAGAGTCTAGATCACCTTAGTCAGTTTAGTATGAGTTGTATTTTACTTGCCTTGTTAAGGCTTTCGGATTCATTTGTACGAACATGTTTCGAGTTAAATTTAATTTAAAGTACTGTTTATCTTCCTTTGTATCTACTGCCTCGGGAAACCGAGATGGTAACACCTTTGTTTATCAGAGGAGTCCTAGTACAGGCCCTTAAATAAACGGGGGTGTTACAAAGTGGTATCAGAGAGAACGATCCTCAGGCCTAAACTAATGAACCCAATGAATGTAGGAGATTCTAAATAAAATGAACCCCCGGGATAGGACTGTTAGGAGCACACTAAAGGCAAAGTATGAGTCTGGGGCCCCCTCACACCGAACCATTGGCCCTATCAGTTTTACCCGGGAACCCAGAGTGAAAATACGAGAGAAAAGGGGGTAAGTTGAGAAAATATGGAAGTAATGGCATACAGTGATAAGTAATTTATGGAACTTTGATTATCAGTGACTGTTTGAAATAGTCGAAAGGGGCATGGACATGAAAAGGATTTTAATTGTGAATAAAGAGGTGTGAACTTATGTGGTTATGTGAAGTATCTTGAAACATGTCAGTAAATGCTTTCATTTTCTTTCTCGTCATGTCTAGTGATATGCGGTTATGTGATCCCGAGCCATGTTATAGTTTTATGGTTATTCAATCTGATAATTGATGCTAGACTTTATCGTTTAGGGATTTCAGCCCTAACCCTAATGTGTGCCCACATAAGTCGGGACTCATTTCTTTCTGTTATATTATAGTATGCCTCCGCGAAGAGACAATGCCGCAAACATCACACAAGAGGAGTTAGACCGATTACTAGCCGAGAACGCGGCTCTAAAGGCTAAACGCATGGACTCCGCTAAGATGAGCACGATAATCGCGAGGCACCATCCTACCCAATTCACCGGGGAGGGGGAACCTCATTTGCTTGGAGCCTGGTGCAGAGAATTCAGTAACTTGTTCGAGTTGGTGGATTGCCCTGAAGAATTGAGGGTTGACCAAGCAGCCCACTACCTACGGGGCTTGGCTGGAGACTGGTGGACCGGGAATAAGGGAGAGATCCGGGAAGCAGCTAGAGAGGATGGGACCGAGTTTGTTGCCTGGGTCGCATTCAAGAGGATCTTGTACGAGGTGTTTCTACCAGAATTCCAAAAGAGCAAGCTGAGGGAGGAGTTCGATACATTTAAGATGTCGGAGGACATGACTGTAGAGGCTTACTATAGGAAATTCATCCAGTTGGCGAACTACGTGGGAGACATGGGATTCGACGATGCCATGCTGGCAATGAAATTCGAAAGGGGGTTATCAATCGCCATCAAGAAGAGACTGATTGCAGCTCCGCCCACCACAGTCCGGGACATCTATTTACGGGCTGGGGCGGCGGAGAGGCTCTCGGAAATGATCAAAGAGGACAAGAAGTCCAAATCTGAAAAGAGAAAGGCTGAGGCTGTGACTGAAAGTTCGGGGTCAAAGAAGCAAAGCACCAACAAGTTTAGTGGTTACTTCAGTAACAACACTTCCGGAGGAGCGAGAAATCAAAGCGGGGGAAACCACATGAGTGGGGTTTCTGGCAGTGGTTCAGCGGGGATAGTTTGTTTTGGCTGTGGCAAGAGGGGACACAAGCAGGCAGTGTGTCGATCGTCTGGAGGTAATCAGTCCGGGGGTTATCGTACGCCTACAGCAGGATATCAGGGATCTCGCACTCAGTCCTATGGTAGCAGTGGCTATCGCACACCCACGACAAACTATGGTGGGGGTGCGAAGTCTAGAGGCAGCAGCAACTATCAAAGGAACTATAACAACTATCCGAATCGCTCGTACCAGAACCAATTCAATGGGGGTGGAAGCAATCAGAAGGCGGGAGCAGAAGGGAACCAGCAGGCTGGGACATCTGGTACCAGTCAGAGTGGAGTTAAGTCCAGTGGCAAGCTCTATGCCATGGGAAAGCAGGCAGCGAAAGATGATGCTCATGTGGTAACCGGTACTTTTCTTGTGAACTCTAAACCTACTTTCATACTTTTTGATTCCGGTGCCACCCATTCATTTGTGTCTAGAGATCATGTTAAGGCTTTGGGACTCGAGAGATTCGACTGGGTCGCGGATTCAGTTACCATACCTTCAGGCGAGTCGATAGTTTGTAATAGAGTATACGGTAGTGTGCCCATCAAAATCGGGGAAGCAACTTTCTTTGGTGACCTCATAGAATTTCCTTTGGGAGGTTTTGAAGTGATCCTAGGGATGGACTGGTTTGGGAAGTATAGGGCTTTTATCGATTGCCACCAAAAGAAGATTTCTTTGAAGGGACCCAAGGGGGTGAGGGTGTCTTACAAGGGATACCGAGTCAAGCCAAAAATCAAATTCATATCCGTCAATACCCTGAAGTCTAGTTTGCGAAAAGGAGAGAGCCTAATCTTGTGCCAAATGTGGGATTGTGAGGCTGCGACCCCCAAGACTAGTGAAATACCGGTGGTACGGGAATTCGAGGGAGTATTCCGAGATGACGTTCCAGGGTTACCGCCAAGGAGGGAAGTGGAATTTTCCATTGACCTAAAACCAGGAGCGGGACCGATATCTAAATCACCGTACCGTATGGGACCGAAAGAGATGGAGGAGTTGAAGAAACAATTGGATGAACTAGCTGAGAAAGGGTTCATTCGACCCAGTGTGTCGCCCTGGGGTGCACCTATTCTGTTTGTGAAGAAGAAGGATGGGAGTTTGAGGCTGTGCGTTGATTACCGAGAGCTGAACAATGTGACCATCAAGAATCGTTACCCTTTGCCGATGATTGACGATTTATTCGATCAGTTAAGTGGAGCTGGGGTTTTCTCCAAGATTGACTTGAGATCCGGGTACCATCAGTTGAGAATAAAGGATGAAGATATACCAAAGACCGCTTTCCGAACGAGGTATGGCCATTATGAATTTGTGGTTATGCCGTTTGGATTGACTAATGCTCCAGCTGTGTTCATGGACTTGATGAATCGAGTTTTCAGCGCGTATCTGGATAATTTTGTGGTGGTGTTTATCGATGATATCCTTGTATATTCTAAGAATGCAGAAGAGCACGAAGATCATTTGAGGAGGGTACTTCAGACCCTAGAAGAACATAAGCTCAATGCTTAGTTGAGTAAGTGTGAGTTCTGGTTGGAGAGAGTGGCGTTTCTGGGTCATGTGATTTCAAAGAAGGGAGTGTCTGTTGACCCTAGTAAGATCGAGGCTGTGACTAAGTGGCAAAGTCCAAAGAATGTGAGTGAGATTCGAAGTTTCCTGGGATTGGCGGGATATTATAGAAGATTCGTCAAAGATTTCTCGAAGATAGCCAAGTCGTTGACGTCATTAATGAGGAAGGAGAACCGTTTTGTCTGGGATGAGAGTTGTGAGAAAGCATTCCTGACTCTTAAGGAACGCCTGACGACGGCTCCTATCCTGGCCTTGCCAGTTGGAAGTGATAATTTCGAAGTTTATACCGACGCTTCGAAGCATGGGTTGGGATGTGTACTAATGCAGAATGGGAGAGTGATAGCATATGCGTCCCGCCAGTTGAAGACCTACGAAGAGAATTACCCAACTCATGATCTGGAATTGGGTGCAGTCGTGTTTGCACTTAAATTGTGGCGCCATTACCTTTATGGAGCCACTTTTAAAGTGTTTTCTGATCATAAGAGCCTGAAGTATATCTACACCCAGAAGGAGTTGAACATGAGGCAGATAAGGTGGATAGAGTTAATCGGAGACTATGATATGCAGATTGTCTACCACGAGGGCAAGGCGAATGTGGTGGCTGATGCCCTAAGTAGGAAGTCAGTGCATGCTTTGAGTTGTGCCAGATCGAGGGTGAGGTTGCATGACGAGTTAAGGGAGATGGGAATTTTTATGATCCGGAAATGGGATGCCCTTGGGGATTTGACAGTGGAGCCTGAGCTGTATGGGGAGATTCGGGAGTTGCAGAAGAACGATGAGAGAATCCAAAAGTGGCATTTGATGGTGGAAAATGGGGTTAATGATGAGGCATCCAAGTTCAGTATTCATACCGACGGTAGTTTGAGATTCTGTGGGCGATGGTGTGTACCGAATGTAGAGGAGCTAAAGAAGAATATCCTGACTGAAGCTCATGCTAATCCATATTCCGTTCACCCAGGGGGTGATAAACTGTATAAGGACCTTAAGAAGACGTTTTGGTGGCCGAATATGAAGAAGGAGGTCGCAGTGTTTGTCTCGAGGTGTTTGACGTGTCAACGAGTGAAAGGGGAGCATAAGAGACCTCAAGGGAAGGTTCAGCCATTAGATGTGCCAGAGTGGAAGTGGGAAAATATTTCGATGGACTTTATCGTGGGGTTGCCTCGGACTCAGAGGGGCAACAACATGATTTGGGTGATTGTGGATCGCTTGACTAAGTCAGCTCACTTTTTTCCCATGAAAGATACCTGGAGTAAAGCCGAGTTGGCTAAGTCATATGTTCAGAATGTGGTCAAACTGCATGGCGTACCCAAGGATATTGTTTCAGATCGGGACTCGAGGTTTATATCCAGATTTTGGCAGGAGTTGCAGGCTGCTTTGGGTACCCAGTTGAAGATGAGTACAACTTTTCATCCGGCTACTGACGGTCAGACTGAGAGAACGATTCAGACCCTTGAGGATATGTTGAGGGCTTGTGTACTTGAGTTCGGAGGATCTTGGGAGGATCGACTGGGGTTGATCGAGTTTTCTTATAATAACAGCTACCATGCAAGCATAGGCATGGCCCCTTTCGAGGCTCTATACGGGAGGAAGTGTCGAAGCCCTGTGTGTTGGGATGATCGAGCGGATGTTGTGACCTTAGGGCCCGATATGATCCAGGAGATGGTGGAGCAGGTTCAGGTTATTCGACAGAAAATGAGGGCCGCCCAGGATCGACAGAAGAGCTATGCTGATTTAAAGAGGAGCGATATTTCGTTCGAGGTCGGAGAGAAAGTTCTACTTAAAGTATCTCCGATGAAAGGCGTAATGAGATTTGGCAAGCGTGGCAAACTGAGTCTGAAGTTTATTGGACCGTTTGAGATTTTGGACAGAGTTGGGGAAGTGGCATACCGATTAGCTTTACCTCCAGCTCTATCCAAGGTCCACAACGTGTTCCATGTCTCGCAGTTGAGGAAGTACGTAAGTGATCCATCACATGTACTTCAGCACGAAGTGATTGAGGTAGATGAGCAGTTGGCATACATTGAGACTCCGAAAGAGATTTTGGACAAGAAGGTACGGAAGACTCGCAATGGGGAGACGTCCTTGGTGAAAGTCTTATGGTCAAATCATGATCAGGAAGAGGCTACGTGGGAGCCTGAGGCATCTATGAGGGAGCGTTACCCACATCTGTTTGATTGAGGTAAGTTACGCGGACGTAACTTTTCTTTAAGGGGAGTGGAATGTGACATTCTGTGATTTAAGTAAGTTCTATGCAGACTGTTTTTGGTGATATTTGTGTTCCAAGTTCGTTTGAGTAGATTGTTTTGTCACCCAAGTGTGGTAAAACTTCGGGACGAAGTTCTTTTTAAGGAGGGAAGACTGTAATACCTCGCATTTTTGGGAATTTTTGTTTTAAATCGTTCGTTTTATAAGCTTGCTCGTACTCGTTTTATAAGAGTTGTTTTGGTTTTAGATGGGACTAGAAAGAGGAAACTAGCCACCTTAAGATAATAATAGTAATGTGTAGTTGTTGAGGTTCGAACCCAGGACCCATGGCAGCACGGCCATGGGCCTCGATATGCGTGCAAAACACAAGGAAGCAGCCCACGTTCTAACCCTATTTACACCTTACTTCAAGCCGTCATATTTAAGCAAACACCCTGACCTAATCAACCCTATCTATCATACCAAAACCTCATAGTCTGACAGCCGACATAGCATATTCTAAAGGGTGGTGGTCACGGTGGTCATAGGGTGGTCAGAACTGCGTCGATCTGAACCAGAAAGGGGTATGTCAACACGTTCTTGTTCTTCTTCTTTGCGTTTCCCTGTAGTTTCTGTAACTTTTGTATGTTTTATTCATGGCTGCGAGTTCAGTTCTGGGTTTAAACTTAATCCATGTCGTTAGTATTAGTGTTTGGTCTACAGTAGGGGTCACCGTTGGCTACCAGGAACCACCAGTAGGGGTGGTTTTGTCGCCTGAGACAATCAAATTAATTCCATTTCAGACAAGGTCTTGTTCGTATGGTTTTGTGTGGGTATTTCGAGTATAACCTTATTGGTTTTGGTTCTGGGTGTTTGCGTTTTAAGATTTGTGGTGGTCAAGGGTATGTCATGGTGGTTGTCGTGTCGGGATTAGGCGGTTAAGGAGGCGGCAGTAGCGTGGTTCGTGTATCTGGTCGTACTCTGTTTTTGTAGAGTCTTGTGTCACGGGGTTACAGGGGTGTTCTGGGAGTGGTACCACCGTTGACTCGGGGGAGGTCGACACGGTGGTACCACCATGAGTCAGTAGCCTGGTGTCAGGAGTGGTCTGGGCAGCCGTCGCGGGTGGTGGTTTGGTTAATAGGAGTCGTCGACAGTCGGGTTAAGGAGGCTGGTTGGTTGGTGGGGTGAGGGATCAGTCCGGGTTTAAGGGGCTGGTTCTCCTCGCCGGCGACGGACGACTCGACGGCCGGCGGTCACTAATGCTTAGGGTGGTTCTAGGTACCGTGGCTGGTGGTTGTTGGTGGCGGCGGTAGGGTGTTGGAGGTGTTAGGAGGATAAGTTTAGTGGGAGTCGGGTTGGTTAAGGGTGGTGATTCGTGTTTTGTTTTTTTACTTATTATTATTATTATTATTATTATTATTATTATTAAGATATTTGCTATTTATGATAATGATATTTTATTGTTAATGGTAAAAAAAATATGATTTATTAAGGGTAAGTTGTTCATGGTGAACCTTGATATGGGTAGTATTGTATATTTGGAATAATTTGATATCCGAACGAAAGTTGTTATATTTAGAAGTTACTATTCTTGGAAAGTTGCTACATCGGGAAAGTTTCTATTTATGGAAACTTTCCACTTATGGAAGTTGCTATTTATAGTAAGTATGATCGTTAAGGGATTCGGGAAGGTTTTAATTTGTTACGTATATCTCTTTAGGTAGCGAGTTTCGCGTGGAACATTTTTGACAAGCCTCGGACGTATCTACATTTTTGTCCTGCTATTTCAGGTAGGGGATAATACTGTTATATGATGTGTAATCTACTCTTGTTTGATATGAAACTTGGTGGTGATATAATATCATGTGATCGTTTTATTGTGTTATCTATATTATTCTGAGATATTATATGATGTGATTATATATTGGGTCTTGTGATACGGTGTTGGATCGGTGCGGAGTGTATATGGTGTTGGATCGGTGCGGAGTATATATATATGGCGTTGGATCGGTGCGGAGTATATATATGGCGTTGGATCGGTGCGGAGTTTATTTGGCGTTGGATCGGTGCGGAGTTTACTATATTGTTATATATTTATTGTTTTCCCTACTCAACCTCGTGGTTGACCCTGTGTATTCGTGATCACCTGTGATGAACCAATTTATTGGGGAGCAGAGTGACAGGTGGCTGAGACTAAGGGGGAGCTTTGGGAGGAAGAGCTTGGATCCGGACCAGACTAGAGTCTAGATCACCTTAGTCAGTTTAGTATGAGTTGTATTTTACTTGCCTTGTTAAGGCTTTCGGATTCATTTGTACGAACATGTTTCGAGTTAAATTTAATTTAAAGTACTGTTTATCTTCCTTTGTATCTACTGCCTCGGGAAACCGAGATGGTAACACCTTTGTTTATCAGAGGAGTCCTAGTACAGGCCCTTAAATAAACGGGGGTGTTACAAAGTGGTATCAGAGAGAACGATCCTCAGGCCTAAACTAATGAACCCAATGAATGTAGGAGATTCTAAATAAAATGAACCCCCGGGATAGGACTGTTAGGAGCACACTAAAGGCAAAGTATGAGTCTGGGGCCCCCTCACACCGAACCATTGGCCCTATCAGTTTTACCCGGGAACCCAGAGTGAAAATACGAGAGAAAAGGGGGTAAGTTGAGAAAATATGGAAGTAATGGCATACAGTGATAAGTAATTTATGGAACTTTGATTATCAGTGACTGTTTGAAATAGTCGAAAGGGGCATGGACATGAAAAGGATTTTAATTGTGAATAAAGAGGTGTGAACTTATGTGGTTATGTGAAGTATCTTGAAACATGTCAGTAAATGCTTTCATTTTCTTTCTCGTCATGTCTAGTGATATGCGGTTATGTGATCCCGAGCCATGTTATAGTTTTATGGTTATTCAATCTGATAATTGATGCTAGACTTTATCGTTTAGGGATTTCAGCCCTAACCCTAATGTGTGCCCACATAAGTCGGGACTCATTTCTTTCTGTTATATTATAGTATGCCTCCGCGAAGAGACAATGCCGCAAACATCACACAAGAGGAGTTAGACCGATTACTAGCCGAGAACGCGGCTCTAAAGGCTAAACGCATGGACTCCGCTAAGATGAGCACGATAATCGCGAGGCACCATCCTACCCAATTCACCGGGGAGGGGGAACCTCATTTGCTTGGAGCCTGGTGCAGAGAATTCAGTAACTTGTTCGAGTTGGTGGATTGCCCTGAAGAATTGAGGGTTGACCAAGCAGCCCACTACCTACGGGGCTTGGCTGGAGACTGGTGGACCGGGAATAAGGGAGAGATCCGGGAAGCAGCTAGAGAGGATGGGACCGAGTTTGTTGCCTGGGTCGCATTCAAGAGGATCTTGTACGAGGTGTTTCTACCAGAATTCCAAAAGAGCAAGCTGAGGGAGGAGTTCGATACATTTAAGATGTCGGAGGACATGACTGTAGAGGCTTACTATAGGAAATTCATCCAGTTGGCGAACTACGTGGGAGACATGGGATTCGACGATGCCATGCTGGCAATGAAATTCGAAAGGGGGTTATCAATCGCCATCAAGAAGAGACTGATTGCAGCTCCGCCCACCACAGTCCGGGACATCTATTTACGGGCTGGGGCGGCGGAGAGGCTCTCGGAAATGATCAAAGAGGACAAGAAGTCCAAATCTGAAAAGAGAAAGGCTGAGGCTGTGACTGAAAGTTCGGGGTCAAAGAAGCAAAGCACCAACAAGTTTAGTGGTTACTTCAGTAACAACACTTCCGGAGGAGCGAGAAATCAAAGCGGGGGAAACCACATGAGTGGGGTTTCTGGCAGTGGTTCAGCGGGGATAGTTTGTTTTGGCTGTGGCAAGAGGGGACACAAGCAGGCAGTGTGTCGATCGTCTGGAGGTAATCAGTCCGGGGGTTATCGTACGCCTACAGCAGGATATCAGGGATCTCGCACTCAGTCCTATGGTAGCAGTGGCTATCGCACACCCACGACAAACTATGGTGGGGGTGCGAAGTCTAGAGGCAGCAGCAACTATCAAAGGAACTATAACAACTATCCGAATCGCTCGTACCAGAACCAATTCAATGGGGGTGGAAGCAATCAGAAGGCGGGAGCAGAAGGGAACCAGCAGGCTGGGACATCTGGTACCAGTCAGAGTGGAGTTAAGTCCAGTGGCAAGCTCTATGCCATGGGAAAGCAGGCAGCGAAAGATGATGCTCATGTGGTAACCGGTACTTTTCTTGTGAACTCTAAACCTACTTTCATACTTTTTGATTCCGGTGCCACCCATTCATTTGTGTCTAGAGATCATGTTAAGGCTTTGGGACTCGAGAGATTCGACTGGGTCGCGGATTCAGTTACCATACCTTCAGGCGAGTCGATAGTTTGTAATAGAGTATACGGTAGTGTGCCCATCAAAATCGGGGAAGCAACTTTCTTTGGTGACCTCATAGAATTTCCTTTGGGAGGTTTTGAAGTGATCCTAGGGATGGACTGGTTTGGGAAGTATAGGGCTTTTATCGATTGCCACCAAAAGAAGATTTCTTTGAAGGGACCCAAGGGGGTGAGGGTGTCTTACAAGGGATACCGAGTCAAGCCAAAAATCAAATTCATATCCGTCAATACCCTGAAGTCTAGTTTGCGAAAAGGAGAGAGCCTAATCTTGTGCCAAATGTGGGATTGTGAGGCTGCGACCCCCAAGACTAGTGAAATACCGGTGGTACGGGAATTCGAGGGAGTATTCCGAGATGACGTTCCAGGGTTACCGCCAAGGAGGGAAGTGGAATTTTCCATTGACCTAAAACCAGGAGCGGGACCGATATCTAAATCACCGTACCGTATGGGACCGAAAGAGATGGAGGAGTTGAAGAAACAATTGGATGAACTAGCTGAGAAAGGGTTCATTCGACCCAGTGTGTCGCCCTGGGGTGCACCTGTTCTGTTTGTGAAGAAGAAGGATGGGAGTTTGAGGCTGTGCGTTGATTACCGAGAGCTGAACAATGTGACCATCAAGAATCGTTACCCTTTGCCGAGGATTGACGATTTATTCGATCAGTTAAGTGGAGCTGGGGTTTTCTCCAAGATTGACTTGAGATCCGGGTACCATCAGTTGAGAATAAAGGATGAAGATATACCAAAGACCGCTTTCCGAACGAGGTATGGCCATTATGAATTTGTGGTTATGCCGTTTGGATTGACTAATGCTCCAGCTGTGTTCATGGACTTGATGAATCGAGTTTTCAGCGCGTATCTGGATAAGTTTGTGGTGGTGTTTATCGATGATATCCTTGTATATTCTAAGAATGCAGAAGAGCACGAAGATCATTTGAGGAGGGTACTTCAGACCCTAGAAGAACATAAGCTCAATGCTAAGTTGAATAAGTGTGAGTTCTGGTTGGAGAGAGTGGCGTTTCTGGGTCATGTGATTTCAAATGAGGGAGTGTCTGTTGACCCTAGTAAGATCGAGGCTGTGACTAAGTGGCAAAGTCCAAAGAATGTGAGTGAGATTCGAAGTTTCCTGGGATTGGCGGGATATTATAGAAGATTCGTCAAAGATTTCTCGAAGATAGCCAAGCCGTTGACGTCATTAATGAGGAAGGAGAACCGTTTTGTCTGGGATGGGAGTTGTGAGAAAGCATTCCTGACTCTTAAGGAACGCCTGACGACGGCTCCTATCCTGGCCTTGCCAGTTGGAAGTGATAATTTCGAAGTTTATACCGACGCTTCGAAGCATGGGTTGGGATGTGTACTAATGCAGAATGGGAGAGTGATAGCATATGCGTCCCGCCAGTTGAAGACCTACGAAGAGAATTACCCAACTCATGATCTGGAATTGGGTGCAGTCGTGTTTGCACTTAAATTGTGGCGCCATTACCTTTATGGAGCCACTTTTAAAGTGTTTTCTGATCATAAGAGCCTGAAGTATATCTACACCCAGAAGGAGTTGAACATGAGGCAGAGAAGGTGGATAGAGTTAATCGGAGACTATGATATGCAGATTGTCTACCACGAGGGCAAGGCGAATGTGGTGGCTGATGCCCTAAGTAGGAAGTCAGTGCATGCTTTGAGTTGTGTCAGATCGAGGGTGAGGTTGCATGACGAGTTAAGGGAGATGGGAATTTTTATGATCCGGAAAGGGGATGCCCTTGGGGATTTGACAGTGGAGCCTGAGCTGTATGGGGAGATTCGGGAGTTGCAGAAGAACGATGAGAGAATCCAAAAGTGGCATTTGATGGTGGAAAATGGGGTTAATGATGAGGCATCCAAGTTCAGTATTCATACCGACGGTAGTTTGAGATTCAGTGGGCGATGGTGTGTACCGAATGTAGAGGAGCTAAAGAAGAAGATCCTGACTGAAGCTCATGCTAATCCATATTCCGTTCACCCAGGGGGTGATAAACTGTATAAGGACCTTAAGAAGACGTTTTGGTGGCCGAATATGAAGAAGGAGGTCGCAGTGTTTGTCTCGAGGTGTTTGACGTGTCAACGAGTGAAAGGGGAGCATAAGAGACCTCAAGGGAAGGTTCAGCCATTAGATGTGCCAGAGTGGAAGTGGGAAAATATTTCGATGGACTTTATCGTGGGGTTGCCTCGGACTCAGAGGGGCAACAACATGATTTGGGTGATTGTGGATCGCTTGACTAAGTCAGCTCACTTTATTCCCATGAAAGATACCTGGAGTAAAGCCGAGTTGGCTAAGTCATATGTTCAGAATTTGGTCAAACTGCATGGCGTACCCAAGGATATTGTTTCAGATCGGGACTCGAGGTTTATATCCAGATTTTGGCAGGAGTTGCAGGCTGCTTTGGGTACCCAGTTGAAGATGAGTACAACTTTTCATCCGGCTACTGACGGTCAGACTGAGAGAACGATTCAGACCCTTGAGGATATGTTGAGGGCTTGTGTACTTGAGTTCGGAGGATCTTGGGAGGATCGACTGGGGTTGATCGAGTTTTCTTATAATAACAGCTACCATGCAAGCATAGGCATGGCCCCTTTCGAGGCTCTATACGGGAGGAAGTGTCGAAGCCCTGTGTGTTGGGATGATCGAGCGGATGTTGTGACCTTAGGGCCCGATATGATCCAGGAGATGGTGGAGCAGGTTCAGGTTATTCGACAGAAAATGAGGGCCGCCCAGGATCGACAGAAGAGCTATGCTGATTTAAAGAGGAGCGATATTTCGTTCGAGGTCGGAGAGAAAGTTCTACTTAAAGTATCTCCGATGAAAGGCGTAATGAGATTTGGCAAGCGTGGCAAACTGAGTCAGAAGTTTATTGGACCGTTTGAGATTTTGGACAGAGTTGGGGAAGTGGCATACCGATTAGCTTTACCTCCAGCTCTATCCAAGGTCCACAACGTGTTCCATGTCTCGCAGTTGAGGAAGTACGTAAGTGATCCATCACATGTACTTCAGCACGAAGTGATTGAGGTAGATGAGCAGTTGGCATACATTGAGACTCCGAAAGAGATTTTGGACAAGAAGGTACGGAAGACTCGCAATGGGGAGACGTCCTTGGTGAAAGTCTTATGGTCAAATCATGATCAGGAAGAGGCTACGTGGGAGCCTGAGGCATCTATGAGGGAGCGTTACCCACATCTGTTTGATTGAGGTAAGTTACGCGGACGTAACTTTTCTTTAAGGGGAGTGGAATGTGACATTCTGTGATTTAAGTAAGTTCTATGCAGACTGTTTTTGGTGATATTTGTGTTCCAAGTTCGTTTGAGTAGATTGTTTTGTCACCCAAGTGTGGTAAAACTTCGGGACGAAGTTCTTTTTAAGGAGGGAAGACTGTAATACCTCGCATTTTTGGGAATTTTTGTTTTAAATCGTTCGTTTTATAAGCTTGCTCGTACTCGTTTTATAAGAGTTGTTTTGGTTTTAGATGGGACTAGAAAGAGGAAACTAGCCACCTTAAGATAATAATAGTAATGTGTAGTTGTTGAGGTTCGAACCCAGGACCCATGGCAGCACGGCCATGGGCCTCGATATGCGTGCAAAACACAAGGAAGCAGCCCACGTTCTAACCCTATTTACACCTTACTTCAAGCCGTCATATTTAAGCAAACACCCTGACCTAATCAACCCTATCTATCATACCAAAACCTCATAGTCTGACAGCCGACATAGCATATTCTAAAGGGTGGTGGTCACGGTGGTCATAGGGTGGTCAGAACTGCGTCGATCTGAACCAGAAAGGGGTATGTCAACACGTTCTTGTTCTTCTTCTTTGCGTTTCCCTGTAGTTTCTGTAACTTTTGTATGTTTTATTCATGGCTGCGAGTTCAGTTCTGGGTTTAAACTTAATCCATGTCGTTAGTATTAGTGTTTGGTCTACAGTAGGGGTCACCGTTGGCTACCAGGAACCACCAGTAGGGGTGGTTTTGTCGCCTGAGACAATCAAATTAATTCCATTTCAGACAAGGTCTTGTTCGTATGGTTTTGTGTGGGTATTTCGAGTATAACCTTATTGGTTTTGGTTCTGGGTGTTTGCGTTTTAAGATTTGTGGTGGTCAAGGGTATGTCATGGTGGTTGTCGTGTCGGGATTAGGCGGTTAAGGAGGCGGCAGTAGCGTGGTTCGTGTATCTGGTCGTACTCTGTTTTTGTAGAGTCTTGTGTCACGGGGTTACAGGGGTGTTCTGGGAGTGGTACCACCGTTGACTCGGGGGAGGTCGACACGGTGGTACCACCATGAGTCAGTAGCCTGGTGTCAGGAGTGGTCTGGGCAGCCGTCGCGGGTGGTGGTTTGGTTAATAGGAGTCGTCGACAGTCGGGTTAAGGAGGCTGGTTGGTTGGTGGGGTGAGGGATCAGTCCGGGTTTAAGGGGCTGGTTCTCCTCGCCGGCGACGGACGACTCGACGGCCGGCGGTCACTAATGCTTAGGGTGGTTCTAGGTACCGTGGCTGGTGGTTGTTGGTGGCGGCGGTAGGGTGTTGGAGGTGTTAGGAGGATAAGTTTAGTGGGAGTCGGGTTGGTTAAGGGTGGTGATTCGTGTTTTGTTTTTTTACTTATTATTATTATTATTATTATTATTATTATTATTATTATTATTAAGATATTTGCTATTTATGATAATGATATTTTATTGTTAATGGTAAAAAAAAATATGATTTATTAAGGGTAAGTTGTTCATGGTGAACCTTGATATGGGTAGTATTGTATATTTGGAATAATTTGATATTCGAACGAAAGTTGTTATATTTAGAAGTTACTATTCTTGGAAAGTTGCTACATCGGGAAAGTTTCTATTTATGGAAACTTTCCACTTATGGAAGTTGCTATTTATAGTAAGTATGATCGTTAAGGGATTCGGGAAGGTTTTAATTTGTTACGTATATCTCTTTAGGTAGCGAGTTTCGCGTGGAACATTTTTGACAAGCCTCGGACGTATCTACATTTTTGTCCTGCTATTTCAGGTAGGGGATAATACTGTTATATGATGTGTAATCTACTCTTGTTTGATATGAAACTTGGTGGTGATATAATATCATGTGATCGTTTTATTGTGTTATCTATATTATTCTGAGATATTATATGATGTGATTATATATTGGGTCTTGTGATACGGTGTTGGATCGGTGCGGAGTGTATATGGTGTTGGATCGGTGCGGAGTATATATATATGGCGTTGGATCGGTGCGGAGTATATATATGGCGTTGGATCGGTGCGGTGTTTATTTGGCGTTGGATCGGTGCGGAGTTTACTATATTGTTATATATTTATTGTTTTCCCTACTCAACCTCGTGGTTGACCCTGTGTATTCGTGATCACCTGTGATGAACCAATTTATTGGGGAGCAGATTGACAGGTGGCTGAGACTAAGGGGGAGCTATGGGAGGAAGAGGTTGGATCCGGACCAGACTAGAGTCTAGATCACCTTAGTCAGTTTAGTATGAGTTGTATTTTACTTGCCTTGTTAAGGCTTTCGGATTCATTTGTACGAACATGTTTCGAGTTAAATTTAATTTAAAGTACTGTTTATCTTCCTTTGTATCTACTGCCTCGGGAAACCGAGATGGTAACACCTTTGTTTATCAGAGGAGTCCTAGTACAGGCCCTTAAATAAACGGGGGTGTTACATATACCGTGGCAAAAAGTTGCTTTTAGCCACGAATTAAGCTACATTCGTGGCTAAAAAATGTGGTTAGCCACAAAATAAGCCACGGCTGTGGCTAATAATTATGATTAGCCACGAAGTAAGCGACGTCCGTGGCTAATAATTGTTTTTAGCCACGATCGTGGCTAATTTTTGTTTTTAGCCACGACCGTGGCTAATTATTGTCTTTTCGCCATAAGTAAAAGTATATAGTGCATGTTTATTGCTCATAACCACGAATTAAAGTACATCTTGCCAAATTATTTTTATTTATGTTAAAACTTTACGTGTGAATTGGTACCCTAAGTTTTCCTACGTTAAATAAGGGCCTTTGAGTCTATTATTATCAAGTTATTTAATTTATATATAATGTGCCGTGTGTAACACCGTAACATTTGGGTATGCTATATTTTAATTAAATCGTAAAATTTGTAACGTTAAAGCGTAAAAGTGGTAATAGCATACTCAAAGGGTACAATAGCATACCCAAATGTTACGGTGTTAAAAATTAGGAAATCAGAAATATTAAATTTAATTTAATCAAATATAAAATATTTTTGTTCCCTTATTCCGACTCTAATGCGACTTGTAACTAGTATGACCCAACTCGTATTTGAGCAGCCCTATATTTTAATCCAACATGTACGACTGACCCATCCAACTTGTTTTGACATGTCTACCAGTAGTGTGCAATAACAGCAAATACTGGTGGATAATATGAATTTTGGTCAATTCAGGAAGTTATTATTGTTAAGGGTCACGAGAAATATAAAAATGAGAAATATTAAAAATTAAATCGTAAAATTTGTGACGTTAAAGCGTAAAAGTGGTAATTAAACAACTTAAATTTGATTAATTGTAAATGTATTTGACCGTCTTAAGATTAAGACGAATGTATGTAAAACAAAGCTAATTATTGTAAGACGTCTTACTATTAATTAAAAGAACGTATTCAACTCAAATAAATCTACGCAATTTAGACCCATTTACCATAACACTAACCTATTCAACCAGAAACTACGGTATTCTATACATAGGTTGATTTGCGCGAAATGTTTATCGGCTATTTCTACATAACACAAACCCCAATTCTACCATAACAGCAAAGACTCCAACAAATATAAAACCTTACTAATACATCGTCTTCTTCGTCTTCTGATATTCGATTTTTGCCTCCCCACGCATCAATGCACACACGAAACATTAGTAAGTCGTTTTATCTCTAGTATTCAATTAAATTACGTTTAATTATGATTTGTGAATTGATTTTTGTCAATTGTGAGATTAAAATTGGGGATTTTGAATTGTGTATTGTTTTTTTGAACTGCTAATTGTGAATTGGATATGGGCAATTAGGGATTGAGTGGTCTAAATTAGGACAATTAAGGATTGTTTAATCATTAATTAACTAGCATAATATGGGAAGCGAGTAGGCTGCCCCGGACAAGTGAAGGTATAATGTTATTTGTGCAGAGGTAGGTATAAAAGATGGTCTTATCTTCCCCATAATTATGTTAAATGAAAAATGTATTAGAATTTTATTATTATTGTTTTGCATATAAGACGAGTTCAGCATTTTTGTTGCAATGTTCATTGCAACCGACATAAAATTGCATTGATATTTTCTAAGGCGCTCATAGGTCTTGTAAAGAGATTAGTTGGACAGATAGATAGCATGGTTCAATAAGAAGGGTGTGGTAATGCTTCAACTGAGTCTTGCTATGGTCTAGTTACTTCCTCTAACTACTATAGTCCTGCTAGCCAGCCCCCATTCCTTAATTGAATTGCACCTTCTACAAACTGCCTTGCTCAGGTGTATCCAAAGGAAAGACTTATGTTAACTAACTATTTTTGACGAAACAATTAGTGGGTAGCGTACACAAAGTATGTGTATAATTAATTATATATATACCCTACAAGGCTTATATCCTGTAATCATACAGTTGAAATATAGAATAAAAGACAAGATAATAATATACAATATCCATGGACAACGATTCCTATTTCCTACAGTTGGTTGTATTAGAATTTTATTATTGTGGTTTTCATATAAGACGCCTCATTTAAGATATTTAGATATTTGGTGACGAATTTGGATTAATAACATTTTTCCTTGTACATTACTGAAATTTTAACATTATAAAAACTTTTAAGAGTTCTATTGCTCGGAAAACCATGAAACTTTTTTCGTGTTAGGGGATCGTTTCTTACAAGACGTTTGGAAATACGACTAATTAGGCCCTATTATTTCAGTTAAAAAGAGCTAAACTAAACTGAACATAATGAAGCTGCACAAAATTGAATAAAGCTAAACATAAGTGAAATAAATTGAAATTAAATCCAAAAGAACAAGATCGTACTTCCATTTGATTGTTCTCCTTTAATGATATAAATCAAATGGTCTAATGTAATTATTGAATTTTGTTCTATGTTTGAATTTGAGTTTTTACAACTTGTCCTATATTATTCATCCATTTCTAATCTCTTGCAAGTCATTGATGTAATGCTGGTAATAGACAGTGGTAAGGCATGTTGTGCAGTTCATGAATGAAATAAATTGGAACAATTAATTTATGTCACTGTATGATTTTGATGCTGACTTGATGATTGGGATTGTGATTTGGTTTATATTATGTCTTTTTGCATTCTCCTCCATCCCCAACTTGAGTTCTGATTAGTAGTGTAGTCATGCTAGCTTTTGCACATTCTCCTCTTTAGTTTACTAGTCTTGTTAATAGAACATCCTTAGACAATCCATTGTTGTCATGCCATTCCTCAATCAGCTACTCAAAATACTTTGTTGTTAATCTTAGCTATTACTCTTTTCCTGACTTGTCTCTTTATCAATTCAGAAAGACTTTTTGGATGAATTAGTGTGTAGTTTATTCTGGCTACTGCCAGATGACTTAGTGTGTAGTTTATTCTTAGCATGATGAGTAGAAACGGATGTGTATATCTAGACTGGAACTGCAATTGATAGCTATGGGAATCCTAGCGTTGGGATCAGAACAATTTTACTTAATCCGGGTGATCCTTTTCACAATCGTTTTGCTGTTAATTTTCACAAATACCAACTCGCTTTGATCTTACCATGCTACTTATATTGGAGAAACTTGATTGTCAAATTTGTTCCTCGATTGATAGTGTTGCCAAGGTTTAGTGAAAACTAATAAGGAAAGCCCCTTACTCTTTTTTTTTTTGGTGTAAATGTGAGTATAATATATATCAAGAAATAATGTTACTAGTGGTGCAGACCATTTCCAGAGAAAGTAAGTCTTGGATAAAAATCAGACTATTACATCAAAAAACAATCAGACTACAGCCATTGGGTTTGGATTCTATCAAGTTTCTGCCCTGCAGTAGATGCAATTCTGTGTTTAACTTCAGCTTCAAACCTGATAGCTGGACTCTCTGGTTTTAGTAAGGTTCCATTATGCCACGCATTATTCCTTTGTTGCCAAATATGATAATGGTATGCATTGATGAGCACATCCCCTTACTCTTCTTATAGTTATAAATTACTGTTGTTGATATGATAAATTACTGTCTCAGCAGCATTTGCACAGATAATGCATCTGTCTTCATCAATCAGATTTAGAGGTCTGAGTTTGCTTTTGATGTTAAAAGCCTGATGTTGGTGCATCCAGGCAATAATGTTGTGTTTTGGTATTGTCCACCTGTTCCAAATCAATTTGTGCCAAGTAACCATTGTTGTTTTCTCTCTAAACCACTCATATACATTGGCACGTAACCATTCTTGCTGGAAAAGGGTCAAGTGGACAATATGGTTTTGGTAATGAATCTGAAAGTTACGCAAATGATAGTTATAGTTTGCTCAGTTGATGAAGTTACATGGTATAGGTTCGTCTCGTCAAGGTTTGTACAAACTTTACATTTTTTTAGAAAATATAATAAGTAATTAATCTCATAAAATCATAATTAGGTGGAAAGGATAGAAAGAGCGGTTACCTCCGTCTTAATACTAAAACGAAAATAGGTCCGATATTATTCAATATGGCTTTATAAGATAAATTTTACGTTTTTTCTATGAAATTAACTTTTGTGTAATTTATTCGATATAAGTATATTTGACTCGTGTTAAACTTAAGAGATATATATACTCACCTTTAGATGATAATCTGGATAGAAAGAGCGACGTAAAAATTCGTATTTGTAAGTTTTTAACATTTATGAGTTTTTTTTGCAGGTTAACATTTTACTCGGGTTACGCGTTGCATGCACATGAAATAGGCGCTTATAATAAATTATTTCAAGCAACATTCTTTATATATATATATATATATATATATATATATATATATATATATATATATATATAGAGGCCGCCTCTTACGGTGAGGCCACCGAACCTCACGCATCCACAACCTAATTGGGCCAAATTCACGTTTGATATTGCTGTTGGGCGAATTTGCCATTGGGCTGAAAATTATGGGTCAAACCAAATCTTGCCATTTGGGCCAAAAAACTTTCTCTCACTAAAAATAATAAAAACATAATTAAACACTCTCTCTCTCTTCCAACCCAGAAACCTCAAATTAAACGCAGAAACCACTTTACGACCAACAAAAAAACCTCAAATTCAACGCAAAAATCGATTTGTCCTCCAATTGTTCGTAAATTCCATCAAAGCACACATACAAATTCAATTCAATTGATTTTGGAAGAAGATTAAGACTAATTTTCAGGTAATTTGATAATTTGATTCGTCGAATTTTCAACGATTGTTCGAATTTCATGCGATTGTTCGAATTTGATCAATTTTTCTCACGATTTTCTTTACCTCTCGAGTTCATACTACTTATGACATTATTTCGATTATTTTGCAGCTCTAATAGCAATGGAGAATCTAGATATCACCACGGTTGATGATAATATTACTATTGAATCAGGTATGTCGTTTTTTGTCGTTTACATTATTGTTTTCTGATTCAATTTCTGCTAAATTTTGTTGAATATATAAGACTTAATTCAGGTTTATGAATATTGTGAAACTAGAAAGCTTAAACTGTGAAACTATAAGCTTACATTGTGAAACCTGATTAAAAAAGGTTGATTTAGTTTAGCTTTCTTATATTGTGAATCCTAGGCAAAATAAACTGTGAAACTAGAAGCTGATATTGTGAAACCATGCTTATTAAAAAGTCTGATTTTGTTTAGTCTTTTTATATTGTGAAACTAAATGCTTAATCTGTGAAACTAGATGCTTAATCTGTGAAACTAGATGCTTAATCTGTGAAACTAGAGGCTTAATCTGTGATACTAGATGCTTAATCTGTGAAACTAGAGGCTTAATCTGTGAAACTAGATGCTTAATCTGTGAAACTAGAAACTTACATTGTGAAACCTGGTAAAAAAAAGGCTGATTTAGTTTATATGTTGTGAGATCATTGTATAGGTACTGATTCCATTGTCAACACCAACGGAGAGGTTTCTACAATTTTAACAGCACAATCCACACCTACAGTACAGGTTGGTACGCCTATTACTTTGGTGAATCACACACCGGGTGGTAGTGACGAATGGATTGTCAGAGTTGCAGAAGATATTACACCTACTGTTGGGAAGTTATTTTTAAATCTAGAGTCGGCAATGACGTTCTATCAAGTGTATGCTACTGCTTGTGGGTTTGAAGCTAGGAAATCTACAACGAAGAGGTTTCGTGATGGTAATATTCGAACTAAAGCCATGGTTTGTAATCGTGAAGGCCATAATAAGAGGAAAGGAAAACCCTTTGAAACTCTTGCAAGTGAAACTGGTTCTGAAACTGGTTCAAATATTGGAAAAAGTGCAAAACCAAAAAGTGGTGTGAAGGGAACTGAAGGAGATGAGGCTGAAAGTTCAAATAAGCAAGCATTTACAAGAACAACCAAAATTAGAAGGTGGGTTGTCGTGCAATGGTCAAATACAAGTTCCATTATAACAAGTACATCGTTGAACAATTTCATGAGGGTCACAATCACCCAGTGACCTTTGTAAAGAATAGGGAATTTGATAAACTTGCAGCAAATATGAATGAATTTCATAAGCAAATGATTGTCCAGAATTCAAGAGTTAATGTTGGGGCTAGCTTAACATACCAGCTATGCAAAGAGCAAGTCGAAGGGTTCCAAAATGTGGGGGCTTCCCTTTCACAATTCAAGAATTTCCAACGGGATTTGAAGTGTTTCATTAAGAGTAAGGATGGAGACATGTTTATCTCACGTTTGGAAACCCTCCGTGACACAAAAGGGTTAGAATTTGTGTATGAAATCGATTCTGAGAAAGCTTTGACAAGGATTTTTTGGACAGATGCTGAGGCAAAGAGATGTTACTCAGTGTTTGGTGATGCAATTTCATTCGATCCAACCTATGGCACTAACAAATATAACATGATATTCACCCCTTTCACTGGCATTGACCATCATAAAAAGTCAATAACATTTGCATGCGCTCTTTTAGATCATGAAGACGATGAAGCATTTATGTGGGCGTTTCAGCAATTTCTGAAATCAATGGGTGGAAAAGAACCTAATTACATTATCACTGACCAAGATGCAGGAATAAAAAAGGCGTTCCCTGGTATGTTTGTATATCGTGCAAGTTTTCTAGTTTTCTTAACTTGTGAAACTAGATCCTTATACTGTGAAACTACATGCTTAGCTTGTGAAACTAGATCCTTATACTGTGAATCTGGAAGGCCATATTGTGAAACCTGTTGATATAAGAGGCTGATTTTTTGAGTTCTTAACTTGTGAAACTAGAAGCTTATGAAGTGAAACTAGATCCTTATTTTGTGAAACTAGATGGCTATATTGTGAAACCTGTTGAAAAATCAGCCTGATTTTTTGAATTCTTAACTTGTGAAACTAGAAGCTTTGGCAGTGAAACTAGATGCTTATTTTGTGAAACTAGATGGCTATATTGTGAAACCTGTTGATAAAAGATCCTGATTTTTTGAGTTCATAACTTGTGAAACTAGAAGCTTAATTTGTGAAACTGGATTCGTATTCTGTGAAACTACAAGTCTATATTTGTGAAACCTGTTGATAAATGAGGATGATTTTTTTGAGTAATCTTATTTTGTTACATGCAGTTGTGTTCAAAACAGCAAGACATCGGTTTTGCATGTGGCACATTATGAAAAAAGTAACAGACAAGGTTGGGAGCACAATTTGCAAAGACACTGAATTCTTATCACGTCTGAACAATGTTGTTTGGAGCAATGATATGGAACCTGAGGAATTTGAGGAGAATTGGGTTAAGGTCATCACAGAATTCTCGTTAGAGGATAATATATGGTTGAGTGGAAAGTTTGCTGAAAGACACAAATGGATACCAGCGTATTTCAGAAATGTTCCGATGGGTAACATTTTAAGAACCACACAGAGATCAGAGAGTGCTAATAGTTTTTTTAAAAGATTTGAGAATAAATATGGGACCTTGGTTGAGTTTTGGATGAGGTTTGAGAGTGCCATCGACCAACAAAGGCATGCTCTAAAACTTCTTGAAGCACAGAGTGATAATTCAATGCCTGAAACCTTATATCGTTCAAACTGGGAAGCCCATGGAGCGAGAGTATATACACATGAAGTCTTCTATGACTTTCAAAATGAGGTTAAGGGCTCGATAAATGGGTGTAGTGTGGGTGGATACACCCCACCAGATCCTGTAACTAAATATGAGATTTTGATAGTTGAAGACGCGATCAAGAAAAAGAGCTACGCAGTTGAGTACAATAAAGGAACAATGGACGTGAGATGTTCCTGTAAACTATTTGAACGGAGAGGTATTCTATGTTATCACATAATTTGGGTTTGCTCGGGTAAAACTAAGGAAATACCTGAGAAATATATTTTGGGTAGGTGGAGTAAGAATGCACTTAGAAACCCTATTTATGATTCGAATGGAAATCTTTTGGACAACTACAATCCTACTAGTAGCCCGAAATTTGGAATGTCTCGGTTGTGGTCTGAGATTTATGCAACTGTGGGGATCCTCAAAAGAAAAAAAGAGTCTGATGTGAGAGAATTTGCTAAGCTTGTAAAAGAATTCCGAGAGAAGTTGGAGCCAAACCCAAAGGCTTTGACAAAAGAACAAGAATTGGAAATCCTTCTAAACTGCAAGGTTCCAAAAGAAGGAAAGGTCTTACCACCTAAGTTCTCTAAAAACAAGGGTAGCGGGAAGCGGCTGGTCAGTAGCAAAAATAAGGCAATCATAAAAGCAAAAAAACCAAAACGGTTGTGTGCTAATTGTAAACGAATGTCACACCATGATAAAAGAAATTGTCCATATGATTTTGAAAAGCATTCTCCTGAGAATCAAGTATGTATTATTCCTTTACTTGATTTTTTTTTTATTCATATTTATTATACTGTGAAACTTGGGGCTTATGCTGTGAAACTAGGGGCTTATACTGTGAAACTAAGGGCTTATACTGTGAAACCTGTTGATAAAGGGCTGATTTTAGGTTGTTTATAATATTGTGAATCCTAGGCCTTAAACTGTGAAACTACGGGCTTATATTGTGAAACTAGGGGCTTATATTGTTGATTTTAATTTTAAGTATAATTTTTATTACTTAAGCAATGCAAGTTACGTTTCAGGGAGATACAACAGAAGAAGAAGAAGAAGAAGAAGAAGAAGAAGAAGAAGACGAAGATGTATAGTGATGCGGGGAAGTAGTTTAGGTTTTATAGACTGTGAAACTAGGGGCTTATACTGTGAAACTAGGGGCTTATTCTGTGAAACTAGGGCTTAGTTTCACAGATTACATGCCTAGTTTCACAACATAGGCTTCTAGATTCACAGAAGAAGACCTCACATTTACAGAAGAATAAGTTTTCTTATATTGTGAAACCTGTTGTCATAAATTGTGAAACTAAAACCTTTACTTGTGAAACTAGAAGCAGTTTTTATTGAAATATCTGTCATAAATACCTGTTGTCATAAATTACCATTACGTGCATGACCAAACTCCCCAGCTATGACCATCCCAAGTGATTGATCGCTACCATCTCAAGATAGCGACAAGAGACGGCACTGATCAATCACCGTGGATGGTCATGGCCAAGGAGTTTGATGATAAGAAAAAAAACTCTGAAACAACTGACCAATATGTATTTGTAGTGTAAATAAATGGTTGTATATTGGAATAAGGTGTTTGATGATATCAACTTCCCTTCTCTTATATAGTGAAATTTGGGGTCAGGTTGCTCACTACGCCAACTACTTTTAATAAAGGATGCAATAAATAGGGTTCCTAAGCAAAGTGGTTAGGTGATAGGTTGGAACATTTAATTTTGAGGTAGTTGTTTATCTACACTCTTTCTGAAGAAGTAAACAACTGACCAAACCCGAACGCACCCGATTTAGACGAATGAAAAAATATATTTTAAAAAAAGGATTCAAGTGTGAAGCTTGCAACGCGTAAAAAACTATAGAAGATGACAGGACAAAGCGAAGATCACGAGATCACTTACGTGCTCGCTTCCTCGGTTTTCTTTCAAGCAATTTTTCCCTTCGGGGCGGTAGACAACTGCAAGAAATATATTTTGTGAAACTAGATGGCTATATGCTTATTTTGTGAAACTAGATGGCTATATTACAACTTCAAAAATTTACAATGTCAATTTACAGCAACAAGTTTCTTCTGACTGTAATTCCTTTTCACCTTGTCCGAAAATTTATTTGTTGCGGCCTTAACAATGTCGAAGTCCAGTTGCAATGACTCGACCATCTCGTTTTCATCGTTTTCATCATCTACAAGTGGAGTTAAAATCAAGCAATGAGAAGCAATATAACTCCATAAAATCCATCAAATCTAAAGATTCACAGATTAAGGGTTTAGTTTCACAAGTTAAGATTCTAGATTCACAGAAGAAGACCTGACATTCACAGAATAAGTTTTCTTATATTGTGAAACCTAAGCTCATAAATTGTGAAACTAGAATCTTAACTTGTGAAACTAGAAGCAGTTTTGATGAATGCTAAGTGCTGAGATTCACTGAATGATGACTGACTAAGTTTAACAAAACTACACACCTTGTTTTTTGTTGAGGAAACTTCAAGATACAATTGACATGCTTTAGCTTAATTTTTTGTCTTTTTGCTTTTTCGGTTTAACAAGGGAAGACCTATAAAACCAAAACAAGTACAAATATACATATTACAATACATTCAGCCAAAGAATTAAGAATTTAAAAACTTTCATGTGTAGATTCACAAAGTAATACCTGACAGTATTCTCATTCCACATAAGAAGTTCCACCATGATCGACTTTCGATAATCTGGTAAACCCTGCATAGAGTGACGTATATTAAATTAGTGTATTCATGCTAATATTCGTGGAATGCACGGCTTTATTTTCATATAGTAATGAACTCACCTCAAAATAGTCACTGTTCGTCCATTTACTCTGATCTTCCAATGCACTCAACCACTTTAGCAGAAAGACTCCACAATCAAAACTGGACAAAAAAACATATAAGCACTTATGAGTGTAACAAATTTTCACATAATAAGGTCTGAGATTCACTGAACAGGGTCTGAGATTCACTGAACAAATGATCACAGACTAAGTTTAACAAAACAAGTCAAACTACGCACCCTGTTTTTTGTTGAGTGACTTCGAGATTGACATAATCATGCATGTGCATGTTCTTCAAAGATTTGTAGGACTCTCCCAAAATAGATGCAACATTGTACACCTGAGAAGAAAAATGACAATAAAAGATCAAAAAATATATTTTGGGGTATACTAAAACAAAAATTCTACAATATTTTGGAAAAAACAAAATCATACAATGTTCATGGCCTTATTGTTTTCTTTATCCACTTTTAGTTTCATGCATGAGTCAAGGATGTAATTTTTTTGCTTCTTTATGTCGCAAACACAAGCCCACCAATGCTTCGATTCATTGCAATGCAAAGGGATAAAAACCTGAGATAGTAAATGTACAAGAATAATAAATCAAAAAACACACATGAATGACAGTAAATAAATAACAAAATGAAAAGCAGAACTGAAGGATCTGACCAAATCAATCTGGCTACCATCTGCTGGAGTGTATGAGGGCTGTATATATTGACCCCAAATCTCTGGGTTAGTATCTGCATTAAGACCCTGAATGACACAAAAAGGCAATTTTAGTCTCTGGATGAGCAACTTTCAGAATGAAAAACACCTGAATATCAACATCTGAAGGATTTGAAGCTCACATATACTGTCGTTGGCAAGTAAATCACATTTGGTTTACCAACTGTGCGCTTAATCCCAACAATATCAATGATCTACAAATAAAACGTGCACAAAATAAAGATTCACAGAATAAGGTCTGAGATTCACCAAATAAGGAACCATGTAAAAAAAGAAACATGGTAAGGAATGAGAATATAATACTTACCTGATCCATTATAAAGCCACGCGATGTAAGGGTCTGAAAAGCGTCTCTAGTGACATCCATCCACGGAGTGGACAACAGAACCTCACTTAATTATTGAACAAAAAATGCAATTAGTCAATATATCTCACACAATTTAAACAAAACATAATTCAAGAAATCACAGAAAAAGTATGACATTACAATTTGTTTATGAGTGCTCTTCTCCCAACACAAGCTTCCAATTCCTTCTCAGTAAAAGGTGGTGTCATAGAGAAGCTCGATTCTAGTGCATCTTTTGTCACTATTTCTTTGGACAGATTAACAGAACATGTAACAATATGATAGCACACCCGCAATGCAAAACGCTTGCGCTGAATTTCCTATTGATGCAAACAAAATGGGTTTCAGAAAAACTAGGAAATAAAGTTGTGGCAATTGTATAGAAATTAAATTAATTAGGTTGTATAGAAAAACAATCTTACAGTATTTATGGTTATTACAGAATTATCTTTGCTCCCTTTGTAATTCTCCATTATGTTCAGCAGATAGAGGCCATTATCAACGGTTTTGGATTTCAGATTTGATTTTGGGATAAACACTTCTGGAATCGTCATTGAAACAATACTTGTCACTGCTGGCAACTTTGATTGAAGAAGGTTGATGAGCCTGTGTTGCTGTATGAACAAAAGAGTAATTACAAACAGCAATTAATAAGGTAATGGATTAAGAACGAGTCCAAAAATAGGTAAAATAGATGTACCGTATGTTTTAGAAAAGAAGTATAATCAACAGGTGTGTCTTTCATAGCATGGATGACTTGGCATTTGCAAGACTCCGGTCTCAGATCAAAACAAAACAAGAATGGTGGGCATTCGGGAGAGATGATCGGAGTCAAAATCTGAAATACAATAGATAAAAATGCATTGAATAAAAAAGACAAGTCCACCTTAAAGCTTGAATATAATAAGACCAAATATAAAAAAAACTTACTAATTGGGTAGCAGCAACATCAACATTGTCGAGACACTGGAACAAAAATCGAATCATGTGTGAGTAATGATTATAAGTGCACACCATGTAAAATGGGATTATAGAAAAGAGGTAGAGAGACTAACACTGTGTGTGGAGTGTGGCACAAATAAACGACAAGCAGAATCTCGTGATCTCAAGCTCTCGCTACTGTTTAGAAACTCACACCAAACATCTATCACAGCAGAAGATAGTTTATCACTTTCAGACAAACTCGTCAATTGCTTCCTTGTCAATTTCTGAGTTTGACTTTTGAAAAGAATGTCACTGGAAACAATCATTAAAAGCACAGGTCACACCCTCAAATGGTATTAAATATACGATCAAAATTAAAAAAGAAGAGTATTTTAATGTTTATTAAGTTTGACCAAACTGTGAAACTAAAAAGCTTAATTTGTGAAACTGCATGCTTATTCTGTGAAACAGGAAGCACATATTCTGAAACTGTGAAACTGTGAAACTAGATGCTTAACTTGTGAAACAAGAAGCTTACTTTGTGAAACTGTAAGCAAATACTGTGAAACGGTGAAACTGTGAAACTGTGAAACTAGAAGCTTAATTTGTGAAACTAGATGCTTAACTTGTGAAACTGGAAGCAAATATTGTGAAACTGTGAAACTGTGAAACTAGATGCTTAACTTGTGAAACTAGATGCTTAACTTGTGAAACTAGAAGCTTAACTTGTGAAACTAGATGCTTAAGATGTGAAACTGTAAGCAAATATTGTGAAACTGTGAAACTGTGAAACTAGATGCTTAACTTGTGAAACTAGAAGCTTAACTTGTGAAACTGGAAGCAAATATTGTGAAACTGTGAAACTGTGAAACTAGATGCTTAACTTGTGAAACTAGAAGCTTATTCTGTGAAACTAGAAGCTTAACTTGTGAAACTAGATGCTTAAGATAATAAACTGTAAGCAAATATTGTGAAACTGTGAAACTGTGAAACTAGAAGCTTACTTTGTGAAACTAGCAGCTTATTCTATGAAACTGGAAGGACATACTGTGAATCTGTGAAACTGTGAAACTAGATGTTTAACATGTGAAACTAGAAACTTATCCTGTGAAACCACAAGCTTATTCTGTGAAACAAGAAGTTTAAATTGTGAAACCCAAACTTTTAAATTTCACAGAATAAGAACTTAGTTTCACAACATAAGCTTGTAGTTTCACTGAACAAGGGATTAGTTTCACAGAATAAGTGGTGAAACAAGAAGCTTATTCTGTGAAACTAGGAGCTTCTTAAGTGAAACTGGAAGGCTATAATGTGAAACATGTTAATAAAACAGGCTGAAAATATTAAAATACAAGGTTTGAAAAATTAATAAAATAAGTCAATACCTTTCACATGAATCCAAAAAGATGAAATCCAATACAGGCTTCTCCGCTTGAGTAAAACCCTTAATAACATTCATGTTTCTTTGCAAATACGGAGATCGATAGACCTCTGATGGAACTATGGCCCTCTTCACCTTTGGATTGACAGGTGAATGACATTCACCTTTGGATCGACGCTTGTAAACATTCGGAGGAGTATCTCCTACGTCAATGACCTCTTTATCAGTACTCCCTACCACAGGAAGATCCTCTACCACTGGTGTGGACATAGAAGGTCCTCCAGGTCCTTCAGCATGAACACAAGGTCCTCCAGGTCCTCCAGGTCCTTCAGCATCAAGTTCGGCTTCATCACAACGTGTTGAATCATCAAGTTGAGATTCATCTTCAGGTTCACGTTCATGTTCAGCTTCAGGTTCAGGTTCAGGCTCAGGTTTAGGTTCAGGTTCACATTCAGATTCAAGCTCAGGTTCACGTTCAGGTGGAGAGGGTGGAGATAAAAAGTGGTCATCATCTGGAAAGAGCCTAAAGCTTGGCATTTCTGGTTTTGCTGGTGAACGATGTGGCTGTATTGGCTGAAAGGACTCATCCATTATGTCCAATGCCGCCAACAGTTCAGCTTCAGACCACCCATAAAATTTACCCGCATCCTCATCAACATTCTCACCAGTACCATCCACAATGGCCTTCTCATTATCATCAATCTCCAAATTATCATCAACCTCCCCACTATCATTATGTGCTTTCTCAACATTCTCCTCATTATTTGCTGTCTCAACATTCTCCTCATTCTCCTCATTTTTATCTTGTTGAGACAGCTTAAATCCATCTGCAATACCATCAACAGCTGCAACTAGTTTAGAAACTGTTGCTGATGAAGGTAATTTCAAGGAAGCTTGAGTGACAAGACATTTGTAGTTCATGAAAGCAATAGCCATGACTTTTGCTGAATTTGCAAGATCAGTAACAAGCTTCACATCACTGTTCTCTTCAGAAATGCCAGGCTTTCCAGTTTCTCCTTCATCTTTGGGTGGTTCAGATTTTCCAGAATCTTCTTGTTCAGGTTTCCCAGATTCTTCTTGTTCAGGTTGCCGAACAACAATTTCCTGAACAGCTGATTTTGATTTTTGTGCTTGCTTATCTGTTGCAAACTCAATAGCAAGGAAAGGTCCATGCTGCTCACGTCTCACAATTGGAGGCTCAACAGAACCCCTGCCGAAAGTTCTAGTTGGGTCATCCAATTCATCCTTAATTCTCTTGTATATAGCCTCTTTTGTCCAAGTCGATAACGTAGGATATTGACGACTCACAATGCGCGATTTAAAGACACAACGGTCTAAATAAATGAAGAGCAGCGCAATAATCGGTCCCCCAAACCAATTCTCTTTCGCCTTTTTTTCCACAAACTCTTCCTTTTGCCAAGACTGAACTTGGCAAGCCAATTTCTTTTTTATAAAGTTGCACCAGTTGAAACTGGAGATCAACTCAGTATTCACCAAACTTTTCAGCACTTTCAAGCTGACCTTGTTCCCAATGACACCGCCTAAAAGAGCAGAGAAAATATAAACGATGAAGTTGCGTTTGAAATCCTCTCCTCCATCTCTTTGTGTAATCAACTTTTGCAGAACAAGTTTGATGTTAATGGAAGCAACACCATATTGTTTAGTGAACTGCTTCAAAGCAGATAAATAAGAGGGGTCCTTATCTCCATTTATTGCTTCAACAACAACATTAGGACCCATTGGCAATCCTAGAGATAGATGAATATCCTCCTCTAAAATCGGAAGCTTCCCACCCAACAAACATCCTTTTATTGGGTCGTAATTTGAAACTAGCCAATATGCTATGTTTCCGGGAAGAACATCCGTTTTAAGAAGTAAAAGACCCCCAAACCCCATTTCTTTGATAGCTTGAATCTGCTGTTCTGAGGGTGGACTATCCTCATTATGAATAAAGTTGTAAAGCCCAGCGGGAGACATCCGGGTCCTCAATGACGGCAATCGCTCTTTATAGTTTCGTTTCTTTTTTGCAGCAGGTTCAACTGTTCCACTAGTAGAAGGTGGATGTTCCGATCGCTTCATATTAGCTTGCTTCCTGTTATGCATAAATGGTACGAATTTCGAAAATAAGTTTCACAGAAGAAGGATCTAGTTTCACAAAATAAGCTTCTAGTTTCACAGAAAAAGGAAAATACTAACTTTTTCTGTGAAACAAGAAGCTTACATTGTGAAACTAGAAGCTTAATCTGTGAATCTCAGGTAAAAAGTAAATACAAACGAATTAAGAAAATAAGTTTCACAGAAGAAGGATCTAGTTTCACAAAATAAGTTACTAGTTTCACAGAAAAGAAAATTATTAAACTGTGAAACATAGAAGCTTACAATGTGAAACCCAAACTCTTAGATTCACAGAATAAGAGCTTAGTTTCACAATATAAGCTTCTACTTTCACAGAAGAAAGGCTAACATTCACAGAACAAAGAAAAAGAAAATTATTAAACTGTGAAACAAAGAAGCTTACAATGTGAAACCCAAACTCTTAGATTCACAGAATAAGAGCTTAGTTTCACAAAATAAGCTTCTAGTTTCACAGAATAAGAGCTGACATTCACAGAATAGGGAAAATAAACTTGATTCACACAGCTAGATAATAAGGAAAATAAACTTGATTCATTAAAAATATCATTCATACATAGCTAGGTAATTACACAAAAAAGGCTGCCTTGATAGACGTAATTACAAGAGAGCACTACAAAAACACTAAAACCGAGCACATTTAGAACAGCCACTATCACGGCAAAAAGTGATACAAAAGTTGAGGAGCTGCGCTACATATCGAGCAACACAGGTAAATCTAAATATGATAAAGTTCTCCGAGTCAGCAAGCGTGTTGCAGTATCAAGTGATATGTCATGTTTTGGAGATGGCACACGTAAATTGGAAATCAACTCTTTCACTTTTGGGTTTTCAGCACCAGTGAGATCTCTAAGGTGTCCTCTTTGCAAAAGATTGTAGCCTTGGTGAAAATGTAGGAGTAATTTAGCTCCCGGATCATTAGTCATAAAGCACTTGCATCTTTTGTAAATTATTCTATAACCCCTACGAATGATTCTCACACCATTGATATCATTAATATGCAGAGAAATCCCATACACAACTGCAATGAAAGGTGCACTAGGGTGTATGAGGAAAAGCTGAGACCAATTCCGACAGACCAACGCCATGTTTGCCTTATCTTGGTTACACTTAAGTCGTTCGAAGATGCTATTCATTAGTTCTTGATTGTTGAAGACAGACAGTTGGGCTTGATAACGATTATTAGTGACCTCAACAGTCCGTAAGGGGGCAAATGAGAATTTCATAGCCTCTTTTTTTTCTCTTATATAATTCCGGACAAAATATGATTTATCCTCTGCAAGAACATTCACTACCCACCCCTTGCACCATGTTTCCATAATTGACCAGAGGTAACCTACAAGCATACATTGTGAACCCAGACTATTACATTTCACATAATAAGGGCTTAGTTTCACAAGCTAAGCTTCTAGTTTCACAGACTAAGCTTCTAGTTTCACAAACAAAGATTCTAGTTTCACATAGTAAGAGCTGAGAATCACAGAAGAAGATAAAGAAAATTAAACTGTGAAACAAAAAGAAGCATCTAGTTTCACAGAATAAACTTCTGGTTTCACAGAATAGGTTTCTAGTTTCACAAGTTAAGATTTTTGTTTCACAAGTAAAGCATCTAGTTTCACAAGTTCACAGTTTCACACTTTCACAGTAGGTTCTTCCTGTTTCACAAACTAAGCTTCTTGTTTCACAAGGTAAGCTTCTAGTTTCACAACATAAGTTCTAGTTTTTCACAGAATAAGAAAAAGAAACTTAAGATAGTAACGAAAAGAAGCTTCATTAATTAAAAATATCATTGATACATTGCTAGATAATTACATAAAAAAGGCTGGCTTGATACATGTAATTACAGAAGAGCACTACAAAAAGACATTTAGGCCAGCCACTAAGATGCAAAAAGGTAATACAAACTTGAGCAGCTATGCTACATATCGAATGCCAAGAAAGGTAAATCAAACCAAGATAATTTCGCCCGAGTCATCAACTTTGTCGAAGTAGCAACTGCTAAGTCAAGTTCTGGAGATGGCACATCTAAAATGTCAAGCAACTCTTGTGTTTGGTCGATTTCAGCATCAGTTAGATCTCTAAGGTGTTCACTTTGGTAAGGATTTTCACTTTGCGCACAATGTAGGAGTAATTTAGATCCCGGATCATTTGTCATAAAGCACTTGCATCTTTTATAAATGATTCTAGAACCCCTACGAACTATTCTCACACCATTGACATCGTTGATACGCAGAGAAATCCCATACGCAACTCGAATGACAGGTGCACTAGGGTGTAGGAGGAAAAGCTGACACCAGTTCCGACAGACCAATGCCATGTTTGCCTTATCAAAGTTACACTTAAGTTGTTTGAAGATGTTAGTCATTACATCTTGATTATTAAAAACAGCCAGTTGGGCTTGATAACGGTTGTTTGTGAGCTCAACAGTCCGTAAAGGAGTAAATGAGAATGCCATGGCCTCTTTTTTTTCTGTTATGTAATTCTGGACATATTCTGCTTTATCTTCTGCATGAAGATTCACTACCCACCCCTTGCACCAGTTTTCCATATTTGACCAAATGTAATTAACTTTAAAACCACAAAAGTAACCTACAAGCATTACAAAATAGAAATCAAAAAGCATACATTGTGAAAAACAGACTCTTACATTTCACATAATAAAAGGCTTAGTTTCACAACCTAAGCTTCTAGTTTCACATAATAATGACTGAGAATCACAGAATCAGAAAAAAAACTTTAAACTGAAAATAATAGAAAATAAACTTAAAACTGAAAGAAACTTATTATGTGAATCTAAGAGTTATATTGTGAAACTAGAAGCTTATGAAGTGAAACAACATGCTTATTTTGTGAAACAAGAAGGCTATATTGTGAAACCTCTTGAAAAATCAGCCTGTTTTTTTGAATTCTTAACTTGTGAAACTAGAAGCTTATGGAGTGAAACTACATGCTTACATTGTGAAACTAGTTGGCTATATTGTGAAACCTGTTGAAAAATCAGCCTGTTTTTTTTGAATTCTTAACTTGTGAAACAAAAAAGTTTATGAAGTGAAACTACATGCTTATTTTGTGAAACTAGTTGGCTATATTGTGAAACCTGTTAATAAAATATCCTGATTTTTTGAGTTCTTAACTTGTGAAACTAGAAGCTTATGAAGTGAAACTACATGCTTATTTTGTGAAACTAGTTGGCTATATTGTGAAACCTGTTGAAAAATCAGCCTGTTTTTTTGAATTCTTAACTTGTGAAACTAGAAGCTTAACTTGTGAAACTAGAAGCTAAACTTGTGAAATTAGAAGCTTAACTTGTGAAACTGAATTCGTATTCTGAAACGTACTAAAATAATCAAAAACACTCTCAAAACCTAGATATTTTCATCACAACCCTAGGTATCACTAACAATGAAAAATAACAATAAACACTCAACTAATGATAATCCAGCAGAAAATAGCAAAACAAAAACAAAATAAAGAGCAAAAATAAGTAATTAAACTAATTTAAGAGAAAAAAATGTAACAAATAACATACGAAAATACGAAGAACATACGAAGAAGATGATAATGGAGGTTGTTCATGTTAAAAACTTCGAAGAACGACAATGCTTGCTTATTTCGCCTCAAATCTTCGAAAATAAAACCACACATCCAAAGAACGACAAACAAATCACATTATAACGTACTAAAATAATCAAAAACACTCTCAAACAATAAACACTCAAATAATGATAATCCAGCAGAAAAATAGCAAAAAAAATACAAAATAAAGAGCAAAAATAAGTAATTAAACTAATTAAAGAACAAAAATGTAACAAATAACAAACGAAAATACGAAGAACATACGAAGAAGATGATAATGCAGGTTGTTGATGATTCCGGGGAGAAGATCAAACGGTTACCGCGAGCAGAGTGAGAAGGCGAGAGAGCGAGAGAGAGTGAGAGAGTGAGAAAGCGAGAGAGCGAGAGAGAGTGAGAAAGAAGAATTTGAAAAGACGTTGAGAGAGTGAGAAAGAAAGAAGGTCAGTTTCCTTTTTTTGTTTAATATATATCGACACGTGGCACGATCTGGGCCGCCCATGATTTTTACATCTAACGGTTTAGAATGGTCCGGCAGCCTCGCGCTAAGAGAGCGGCCTCACGTGATTCAATTTCTATATATATATATATATATATATATATATATATATATATCGAGAAGTGATATTTTTTTTATTATAAATTGAGGTCAAACTTCTGGTTCGATTAAAGACATATTTGTCATGTTTTATTAAATACTTTTGAAGAGTCTATTGATGTAATATACTCAAGAAGGGGGGTGAATTGAATATGCCTTCTTAAATCTTCTTCGATGTGTGTATGGTGTATGATGATCGTCGAGTAGAACAAATAATAAAGAGAGACACAATATTTTTGAAGTGGTTCAGTCTCACACTTTGAGACCTACGTCCACTATTCTCGATTAATAAAATTAGTACCAACTCTGGATTACAATTTTATCAACCCTACTCGTGCAACTTTGATGTTAGTCGCAACTCTATCTAGATACCGTTAAATATCTAGCTACGACAAATACCGTTAAATATTTGTCTTACAATGAGTACCGCTAAATACTCGTTCTATCTTACGTTAATAAGATAAAGTCTTCAATGTTTTCTTGGTGTCACAATCTTGAATCGGATATGACAATGAAAAGCTCGAATATTGAAGTGGATGATCGGCGGTTCTCTCTCTCGATTTGCGTGAATATGTGTGTGTATGTTTCGTAATCTTCAATGTTTCACAAGTGTTCTATTTATATAGAATTATGTCTAGGTTATTAAACCCTAGATGATATAGGAATATTACTAAAACTAGAATTCTAGTCTTTATGTAATACTACCATAAATCTAATCTTAATTGATTTAGGAAAGATTTAATAAGATACTTTAGGTATTATATAAGGAATCAATTTCCTAATTCATATTTAGGAAAGATCTTATATAATAAATAAATAGTAACCTTATTAAAAGCAACTTCCTAAACCTTGTCAAAATATAATGAATTATATTCCATAATATAATCTAGTTTGTTTTTAGGATATCTAAATAAATACATATTTATTTATTTAATCCAATCCCACACGTTTTATGGAATGTGTCATAGTACACGTTTTCCAAAATCGTTTCAAACAATATTTAGATTATATTATTTTGACAATTATGGTTATATAAAAATCCTTTGTTTATTAGTAATAAATAATTATCTCATAAGAAAATTATTTATTCCTATTTGACTAAAAGATATTTTATATTACCATATTAAGATTAATAATTCTATATTCCAAAAATAGAATACTAATTAGCCATTAAATAATCACGACGACTTTGGAAACCAAAATCGTTTCAACCATCACAAATCCTTCGACCATTTCTTCTTTCTGGAGTTATAGCTACGAGCTATAACTTGAATCAATCTCATACTAAAGCTATAGTTGATAAGTATAACTTTAGTTCATTATATGCACTTGTGATCTTCATCTAATCTTCGATTAGTCAATCCTTTGACTAAAGTACTTGAATCTTTTATACTTGATTGATGAGATCTCTTAAACTAATCTTCTGTACATTTAGCACACGATTATACGCACGAGTATATAATATATATAGCTAGACTTGTCATTATCAAAACATATACTTAACATATATTTGAATATATGGTTCAACAACTTTGTAATACGAACGTATTGTTTTCACATATTCGTCTCATAATTATTTATCACAAGGAGTTTCATAATGTATCTGCCACACCATTATTTGTATTTTAAAATTGTTTAGCCACGGAAAAGCTACATCTCTTAACAACATTTCGCCACGTATACAATATTCCGCCACGGAGAAGCTACATTTTGAACAACTTTTAGCCACGGAAATAAATATTCTGCCACGGAAAAATTAATCTCTTAACAACATTTAGCCACGGAAATAAATATTTTGCCACGGAAAAACTAATCTCCCAACAACATTTAGCCACGACAGTTTTTTTGGCTACCAAGTGTTAGCCACGGGAATATTTGATTGCCACGAATTTACATGTTGTAGCTAAAAAGGTGTTAGCCACGGGAATATTAGTTTGCCACGAAATTTAGCCACGTCAAAATCCGTGGCAAAAAAAAAAACATTAGCCACATGTTAATTTTTCCCGTGGCTATTTAATAGCCACGGCCACTTGGGCCACGGATGTTTTTCCGTGGCAAACAGATTTAGCCATGGGAATTTGACACTTGCGCCACGGATTGAAACGTGGCGCAAGTGATCAATTGTTGTAGTGAGTCCAAAACCAAATCATCTCATGCGTCAACAAGCGTAATACGAGTTATTAGACGTCTCCAATAACAATCCTTACATCAAATCAACGCTTAAACCAATCAAAATTATAAACCATTTCAACCTTTTTAAAATATGTCATTTTGAAAGTAAACTTCCATTTTTGAAACCGTGAAATAAGTAAGGTTGTAACAGAAATTTATGTTTTTAACAACAAACGTAAAGTAACTCTAATCGGTTACAAAGTACATAAATGAAAAATATTTTGAATATCACTCATACAAAACAAAAGCATGAAGGCTACATATCATCTATCAAAGAGGCTCGGGTCGGTCCATCGAAGAACTCAAAACACAAAAGGTCACAAGGAAGCTTACTAAAAGAAGGCATCAAAACCACCATCTTCAAGGCTAAAGATGATACCCAAGAAGAGAGCAAAGGGGCAAAAACAACAAAGGAACCGAAGCATGATCAAAAGAGGTTTAAGGTTAGGAGAGGAAGGCTAACCTTTCCAGGATGCGGGAGCACTAACCACTAGATCCATAAATGAAACATCATCATCATGGTTTCTTATACATCTCAAAAGACAACTCTTTTAATCACACAACTCTCAAGGCTTCCTCAACTCAATTTGGGTCATTCACTTCTAGGTCATCCACGATACAAGGTATCCCATTACCAAACGGACTTCACAACTCTCGGTTATTACTCAACAACCAGCATCCTTCATAGAGCTAAATCCAAAATTACTAACAAGGTCGAACTCAAAACCAACTAGCATATGTTACAGATCTCCAAACATCGTGAATCACCAAAACAAGGATCTTAAACCTGAATCCATCGTACTTCCAGACCTATAAACAAAAATCTGTTACGCACATACCGACAACAAAAGATATGGAAGCGACACTCTCGGAACTGTACTTACTTTCATACATAGGACTATGAGATAAACATCCAAAACATCTAATCCCAAAAGCATAAACACGGTATTCTTCAAACCGTAACAATTCGCAAACCTAGGACTACGAGCTAAACATCCAAAGCATTCAGTCCCAAACTAGTCAACTCTCATCGACCCCAATCAGGAAAACATCTCTTAAACCTTGACTACCATAATTACCGTAAAGTGATCATCCCAAAAGAAAGTCTCATAAAAATAACATCTTTCACCCAAACTGTCTTTAGGTAACCATCAACACTCTCATAAATAACACCAAAATTATTAGCCTAACGGTTGATACCAATCCACAAGAAGCACTCATACCGTCAAATCTTTAACATGAAAGCATTAAGATGGCACACTACCTAATATTACCCAAACGTCACCAAACGCTAACTCTCTCAACTAAGTCCGATAAACCAAAACCAAGGATCCTCTAAGCATATATCACTATTCCACAAACGAATTCAACTTCACAACCAGGGGCGGATCCAGGATTTAGAAGTGGGTTGGGCTAGACTCATATTCGCGATGGTCAGTCATATAAAACCATCAAAACGTATAATTGAGGTCGCACATATGTGAAAGATGTTAGACATTTGGGGTTGCTCCCTTTGTCAAACTTACATCGTTTGGGCCAATTTTTTATTATTTATAAATGGTGTTTTATTGAAAGGCAAACAAATAATAATGACAGAGTGATATATTTGTTATAAAAATATACAGTATGATTGAATATTACAACATGTATACTTGCATAAATCTATGTTAAAATATTATTCAAGGATACAAGTTTCGCTATATACTAGTAAATTCAACAATCGTCATTTAAAAAACGTAAACGTTTTATAATCTTCTTCTTTTTAAAATACAATGTTTTTGTATTCTCAAATAGACATGTATCTTAACTTTGTTAAAAGTAAGGATTTATGGCGTTAAACAACTTAGTATATAAAATACTTTAGTTATAGGGAAATCGATAATAGCAATTTACGATTAATATTATTAGGATTTATGATAAAATATTAAACAACTTATTAGGGTAGTAAATAAAAAAATGCAACTAATGAGGTTCGAACCCCTACCATCAAGCGAAAACAAGCCCTTTTACCTATACTCTTACCAATTGAGATTCACCACAACACTAAATATTTTGAGATGTATATTCTTTTTATTCTTGAAAACAGGTTGGGCTGAAGCCCACCTAGTCCTGTGTGTAACATCCCAATATTTCTAGATTTGAAAGTTTAAAGATTTTATGTTAAATTTCGATAATAATTTATATTTCATATTTCTGTTTAATGAATTCGAGTATATGATTTTTAAGCGTTGTAGTTTTAAACGAGATTTCCTTTTAATTTTGTAAGTTATATCTTCGCAATTTCAATCTCGTTCCTAAATGACGACTTGAGTGTACATTTGTCTTTTGGTATTTTAATCTTAACTTGGTGGCTAACTTTCGTCCCATCATAAGAATCCGACTCAAGATTCCCGTTCCATAACTAAATCCCGCTTCATTTCATTTTGTGATAAAAAGAAAGAAGGAAAGGAACCTTCCTCTTACCTTCCTTCCTCAACAAATCACCTCCTTCTTCTTCCTCAAGTCACAAAATCATATTTGTGAATGTATATACCCATCTTTTCACCAAAATCATCATAAAATCTTCGTTTCTTATCCGATTGAGACGAGTCTTGCGCCTACGGATTCCTCTTCTCGTCCTCGATCTTTCTAGGTAAGTTTTATACCAAAATCTTTCTGTCTTATAATCTGACCGTGCCCTTTAGTGCACGTTTTCCGAGTCTAATACCGTTATTGGTGTTTCTAGTTGTGGGCTTGGTCGATTGGAGTAGCTTGGAGGCGATTCTCGGTGATTTGTGAAGCTATAAGGTGACGATAATGAGAAAGCTCGACCTTTGTCTTAAATTAAGTGGACATGTGATTTTCTTGTTGTTTATGTGAATTTGATTATGAGTTTTGTGTTTAATGTGTTATGGGTAGTTTATAATCTGAAAAATTATGTGTAAATCATAATAAGAGTGCTTAATTTCTGTTTTAAGTTGATAAAAATAGGGTAATATAATTGTTTATGGTTGATAATTGCAAAGTCGAATTGAAGTGGTAGTCTTCGTAGTATCTTGTTGTTGCTACAGTTTATGGTGTTGTGTCTTGTTATTATTTCGTATTGCTGATGTTGTTGTCTGCTGCTATCAATAATTCAATACTGAGGTTATACGATGCCAATCACTATTGTCCTCTTCTTTCTCGGTCAGTATGTTGTCGTAGTTGGTGCTGCTCTCAAACTGCTGTTGCCCATTGTTATTTGATGCCGTTAGCTATGATTATTAGTACTGCCCGCCATCATGATTCATTATTGTTGAACAATTTATTATTGCTGTATGTTGCTGGCCCTCGTGCTGCTACTGCACTGTCGCTACTTGCTACTGTAATTGTTGCTGTATGATGCTGATTCACGCGTCCTTTTCCCATCGTTAATGTTCTTGCAATGTCTGATATATATTGTTGATTTCTGCTTGCGTTCACATTGCTGGCTGTTGTCAAATTGTGCTACACGCGACTTGTGCTATTGTTGCTCTTGTTACAACTATTGGCTACTACATACCAATTACTATTAATATACTACTACATATTATTATTACCTACTGTTATTACTACTAATTCGTACTACCAATTCTACTTCTATTACCTGCTGCTATTACTACTACTTCGCACTACTAATACTACTCTTGCAATTGTTTAGTAACATTAGTATTAATTATTATTATTATTACGCATGTTGCATACTACAACTAATTCTACTACTATTTATTATGATTATTATTGTTGCTCCTTTTGGTTACTAAACATTTATTTATTTTATTGTCTAATTATTTTATTATTATTTTACGTACGTGCTTGTTAGTCTGCTTGAATTAATTAGTTTACGTACGTGCTTTCTAGCTTGCTTACTTTTAAATATAATATGTTCGAAATCGTTACGAACTAGTAATGGGTTACGTTTTTATTTTAAGAAGCATGTCTAAGTGATTAATTAGTCAATCGGTTTCTCGAATAATTAAAATACGACTTGTTATATTAATTTCTCACATGTTAATGTTATATAGAAAATATGAGGATATAATATGAAATGTTAAACTATTTCTTGTTTCTCTTTTCTGAATGAACTATATATTTAATTTACGGTTCTTTTGTTATTTTATATGCATAATGATTTTCGTAAAGAATATACGTTATATAATATGAATTGTATGCCTGTTTGAAGTCCCAAAAATTGGGCGGCACTTATATTGGGTTCAGAAATGGATTTGAGGAGAAAGACCCCCCCGACCGGGCAACCGGAAGGGAAACCGGCTCTCGCCGCAAATTAGTTCTCGAAGTCGGTTAAGTGTTGTATGGATGTTTAGATGATATATATATATATATATATATATATATATATATATATATATATATATATATATATATATATATATATATATATATATATATATATATATATATATATATATACGAAATGATTGTCATTCGAGTTTGAGTTGTTGTACATCTTTGAGATGACATATTGGGATTTGTGTAACCTGTTGTGCGCTGCTATAGTACTCGAGTTCTCACTTGACTGCATTGTGTAGCTGGTTGGCCGTAGTGACTTGGTCTCACGGTCAGGTCTTAGATTGTCTGCCCGCCTTCGGGCATATCTCGTTCCTAGCTAGTTCGGGTCTTGGGGGTGCCTTGTGCACTTGTCGAATCGGGGATCGTAATTCGTTTGCGCTCCGAGAATCTGGCCAGGTTTAGACTGGGACAGTCATTTGATGTCGTCCTACCAGGGGGTTGTATAGTCTGAGATTGGGGATGTCATAGTATATAGACGAGTCGATTGTCGGCCTGCTCATAGTAGTCTAGTCGAGTCACTTGGTTGACCAATCTAGTTGGAGTCGAGTCACTTGGTGACCTATCTCTTGTTGATATAATTGGATGTTGAGTATGCCCTAGTTGTATTTGTGAATGTATGATACTTGGTTATCTTAGTATTGTTCGTCCAAGGCATTGGACGACTCTTGGGCTAGTTTCGCAAATGGTTTGGATTGATACATATATATGTATACATATACATATATGTATATATATATACGAAATGATTGTCATTCGAGTTTGAGTTGTTGTACATCTTTGAGATGACATATTGGGATTTGTGTAACCTACTGTGCGCTGCTATAGTACTCGAGTTCTCACTTGACTGCATTGTGTAGCTGGTTGGCCGTAGTGACTTGGTCTCACGGTCAGGTCTTAGATTGTCTGCCCGCCTTCGGGCATATTGTTGGAGGAAGTGTCCTCGACAATAGTGTGTTGACATAATTAAAACTCATTTGAATGAAACACAACTGGGAGTGTTACTCTTTTAAAGTCGATTGTTCAACATTTACCGATAATGATTGGCTGTCTAGAGTTTGACATTATCGTCATATGATGGTGGTGATCAGTTGATCCCTTAAGGTCATATCTTTAGGGAATTCCGTCTCATCGGAATAATTTAATTAATATTGTATTGGATACGAATTAATTAATAACTAGAAATTTTGGAAATAATTTTATATGACGAATATTTTATAATGGGATTATAATAATAATAGTCAAAGTAATAAAATCGTTTTATTACTCAGTTTTTATTTATTCGCTTGGGAAACGATTAAATTGAGAATGAACACGGTTGATCATAAAATTACAAAGAGTTGTAATTAAAATTATGATATTACATTTTATACAATAATAATTTCGAAATATTGGAATTATTAGTTAAATGTAATAAATTTGTAAATTATGAATTTTAATAGTCAAAATTGCACAATTAACAAATTGGGTCATGTGTTATGCAACATGTGTGACATATTACAAATTAACACAATTGACAAAGATAAAATGAGGTCAATATTAACCCCATTTCAGCCGTGTAGTATAGAGGTAGTATTGAGGTTGTGTGCGCATTGTGATTGAGTGTGTAAGTGTTCAAAGGTGTGTAAGATGTGTAAGGAACATGTAAGGCATCTTTGTTCCTTTTGGCATTGTGTTAGAGGCCATGCATAGGCTCTTCTTTGCTTCTTTGGCCAGTCATAATGCTTGCACAAGCAAGCTTATGTGCTTATATAAACACACTCACTACACACTCATGACATGTTAGTTTTTGGCTAAGTGATTATTGTTGGTGGATGCTTAATAATCTCACTAACACATTCATACTACAACTCCATTCTCCCATTTTCTTAAGTAAAATAGTTTTTACTAAGAAAATTATTATTTCCATATGAATAATATTAAGGGTAATATTATTGTTAATTCTAGTATACTAATACTAATTTTCTAGTAACAAAATTTGTATTAGTTTGAGATCGGGTCCTTGATACGCACCTTTAGGAGACGATTTTTGTTAGATCGTTAAAAGAGGATTTTGGGTTTTTGAAGACTCAAATAATAGGTGATTATTGAGTATAAACCTTCTAAAACCAATGTAAGGACTATCTCATCTTATGATATCATCTTGCATGCATAAGATCCATTTAAGTTTTATGACTAAACTTAAAGAAACAAAACTCACATTAGATATGAGTATAAAATAAGGAACCTTAGTTCCCAACAAGTGGTATCAGAGCATTACGGTTGTTCCATGCATGATTGGATTCATGTTTTATGTTAAAATCGGTTTAACATACACATTTCGGAATTTTCGAAATATTTTGTATTTTTTATGATAAATCACAAAATAATTTTGCATGTTAAAGTTTCTGATTCTAAAATTGTTTTAGGATATAAAAATGATTTTATGGATTTTTATTGTTCATTTTCATATTTATTTGTATTTTTTGTAGTTTAAAGCGGTTTAAACAAACAATTAATGAGAAAAATAGTTAAAAATAGTTTCTGGCCGAGATTTTTTGATATGTTCTCACACGCATATTTAATATATTGTATATGATTTTTCGTAAGAAATGGAGTTAATATGCATGGATTATGAATTTTATGAGATAAATAGTCATAATATGAGTTAAAATGGGTATAAAAGGTTATATTTCGAATTTGACCTTAAAAATTTTATGAGAAGTCACATGCAATACATAAAATACCTGTATAAATTTTCGGATTTATTGGATTTGTTTTGCATGATTAATGATTTTTATAGTAAAAATCGTATTAATAGTGACTCAAATTCGACTTTAATAGTTATAGTTGGAATTTTGCCATAAAAATTTTACACAATGTCACATGCAATATTTACAGAATGTATATAAATTTTGGGAATTTATTCTCAAGTGATGCATGATTTATGATTTTAATAGTTAAAATCGGATAAATAGTGACTTATTGTGTTAAAAATAGTTTATCTTAATAATATGGCATAAAATTTTACCCATAGATGTCTTATATAATAGGAACATCAGATCTAAAAGTTGGATATCAAAAAATTTCTGTTTTTATGATTATTAATTTTTAATGAGTTAATTAGCTAATAATCATGATTTATGAGTCGAAAATAAAATTTTCGAGTATGGTCTGTATTTTTTGGTCATTTTCAGATTCTAATATATATTTTAGGATGACTAAAAATTTATGGCAAATTATTGCAAGTTTTTATAATTTAAATCGGATTTTTAATCATAAAAACGACTATTATACGATTTATTTAAGAAATAAACCATATATACTTACATAAGACCATTTTAATAATTTCTGAATTTTTAGAAAATTTCCAGAAAGTTTAAAATTTTTGAATTTTAAATTTCGAATTTTATTGACTCATTTGGCCATATTTTGTTTATTTTTCCCAAATATACAAGTAATTTATGAACAATAATGCAAAATCAAGTTAAATCATGATCAAATATTAGTAGAGACTAAACATTGATTCCTAAGGTGAGTTAGGATGATTAACTTGGACATAAATTAGATTTATGTAATTTTGATGATTTTCATAGTTAAAATCGCGCATATCCGTAAAAAACGTAAACAAATATGAGATATTTGCTCCCATAAGGCAATTTGGCACTAAAAATTGAGCATGTGCATACATATTTTATTATTTCAATTTATGAATGTCATATTTGAATGTTTTTATATAATTTGGAATTATGTAATTTTTCTTAGTATGGCCTTAGTTTTAATCAATATTACCCGTAATGGAAGGGAATATTGATTTGGTTGTAATTTATGTGATCTCGTATCACGGGTTTGTAATTTAATCTAATTTTCAGTTTTACAATAGAGTAGTTATATTATTTTATTGTAATTCCGGAGATCCAAAAGACGGTGCCATACGGAAAGGAGTTCCGACAAGACGGTGTTTTCTTGGATGGCGTGCCAATAAAGTTCAAGGGACCATGGAGTTGGTTTCCGAATTTGTAATAGTTAATTAGTTTTTACTATTACTAGGAAGGCCATACTAGGACTTTATTGCTTTATTGCTTTTATTTTGCATTTTATATGTTTGCATGCATAGCCAAATCGCCATAAACATGCATATTAGTTTAAATCGTTAAAAACGACCGTGTCAATTATAATTATCGAGTTCACCGATTTAATTCGCTTAAAGGAGATAGATAATAAATTGGCAAGACCTCTATATTAAACAAAACAATTGAGAATTAGCCTTACCAAATAGTAGAACCCATGAGCTTCTATTTCGTGGGGTGGTGCTAGTCCAGTGGGCAGTACGAACCCCATTACGTAGGATAAGTGGGGCGATGAGGTGGATTCAGTCCAGTGGGCGGATCGCATCTCGATGCAATTGAAATTTGGTTTGTACTCAACGGAAGTGTAGAGGACCAGTGGTCAATGTGTTCCGGGCTAAGATGGACAAATAATGATTTTTCATCGACCAAGAGTTCTATTGTAGAACCGGTTTTAACCCACCAAACCATATTATTGGGTCGGAGTTCCAGTGGTTCACGATTTCGGTGGTATGGGTTTGGGTCTTGGAATCATTTATAAAATTGGATAGAGGTCATTTTATAGATGCTTTAACTTGTTAAAATATTTACAAGTTGAATCAAAATGATGAATGTTTGTTTTTCCTTAATTTGTTATTTTACAATTGTTCATTTTTACTCCTATATCTCCGCTAAACATCTTATGCTATATCGACAAATAGAATCTCTTTCTCCTCACTTAAAACCGTGTCTTTGGTTATGAACAAGGTCCGTAGGAATTATTCTATTCCATAGAATTTGATACGAAGGTCCTATGCAAACATAAGATTAATATCTTAAAATTCCTATTAAACCATTATGATTTCTTATAAAGAAACTTAAATAGAAGTGATTATAGTCAAAAAGTGTTGATTAAATCTTCTATTCATACATGGTTCTAAAGTCTTATTGCTCAATTTAATAACTTATCGTCTAAAACTTAAGGGTTAAGAACATGACGAAGTTGATATAAATTGGTAAATTGATTTGAGAAAATCATTGTAACCAATACCACCTCACTTCATAGACATTAACTCCTATGAGAAATTAATTTGGAATTGATTGAAGAAAAGGTCTTCTTCAAGTAATAATTCTTGAAGTAAGTGGGAGCTATGAGAAGACCGAATCTTTCTTAAGTAGTTAAGAAGAGAACGAGGTTGAGAGAAAATCGTGTGAGACACGAAGTTAGAAACTACTCCAAATTGTAAAGTCTAAGGATGTTGGAAGTATGACTCGAACATATTTCTTAGGTAATACTTATGACATTAAGTTTTCATTCTACATTGTTTGCATTTGAGTGCAAATTGGTGATTCACGTTAGAAATTCCATTTTCATATGATTGAACTATGGTAAAAGAATGACAAGACCTACTATTCTAAATGGGAATTTAGAGGAGGATGTGTTAATAACACAATCTGAGGGTTCTTGTGAATCCTATCGTCCTAACTTGAAGAAAATCGTATGACGATTTGCCAAGAATGATAAACATGAATGGAACTAAGGTAGTTTCCAATTCAACTGTAAGACATATACATGTTATATTGTGCTTGACCAAGTTTTGGATTTAGAGTAAGACACAAATAATAGTTATTATGTACATCATCTCTAAATATAATTTGAGTTTTGCATAAAAGGTAAAAGTTTTACCATTACGCAATTGAAACAAATGTTGTACTCAATTTTACCATGAATTGGTTCATGGTTAGGCCATACGAATCAAGGTAATTATATTCCAAAACTAAGGTGGAAATGTCATATGTACCCTAAAACTCTAGTTGGTGCCCCAAATTTTTCCATCATTACTCGATTGAAAGTCGCATTTGAGGTTAGGAATCTCATGGGTTATGCGAATCTTGCATTCAAAGCAAGTTATTCACCCTATAAACACTTTAAGGTGTGTAGGTGAGTGAAATTTCAAATCTTGAAAGATATTTTAATTCTTCAATTGAGGAAATTAATGCGCAAGAAATTCACGTCGAGAATGTTGTGCATTGGCTCAAGAAGATGTTCTTGGAATTAGATAATGATCTAATTAAGCCTAGTAATTTACACCAAATAGATTGTGATAAAGTATCACAAGTTTACTTTCGTAAGCGCGTTCATAAAATGCGCAAGAAAGTAATATTGAATCATATGAGATATGATTAAATCTTTACAATTGAGTGGGAGTTATTTTCTATTCCGATTTTGTCGAGCATTTATTTTTCCGCTATGTTATAAAGCATGGGCATACAAGTCATATAAGATATGAATAGGCAAGGTGCGTAAGTTGTAGCCTATTTCGAATGACAATTTTTCCTATATGATCATGAGAACAAAAGGTTTGTGGCTCATGATGCTGTCTATAAAGAAAGGAGGATTATTTCTTTTAGATAGAGTGGGAGAAATTATTATAGAGCCACAAAGCCACAATTTCAGTATGATGCAATAGGAAAATGTTCTTCCTAGTTGAGATAAGTGGAAATTTCATTCGAAATTTAAGTTGGCGAGTGTAATGTTGCCTTCTTAGTGCAACGAACTTGTAACTTGTATAAATACTTTATTTAGTTTCGACTCTACCTGAATCCGAAATAGCTCAGTTGATTGGTGGAAAGGGTTTCGCACGCAACAACGGATCTATATTAAAATCGGATCAAATAATGTTATTGGATTTTAAAATCATCTACGATGAGTTTTGAAAATCACAACTATCCTAAGAAAGGATGACAAGAGTTGAATTAGATAAATTGGTGGCAAAGAGTTTTCCACGCAATAACATGGCTTCGAGTTCAAATATTTTGACATGTTGGATTTTACAAGTCATCAAGTATGAACTTTGTAAAATCACAACTATTCTAAAAGGGAAATGTCAAAAGGTTGAATTTTTTAATTTAATCATGTGATAAGCATTTTATTGAAAGTCAAGAAGTTATGTTTATACATGAAGTTTAGTGGGAGTAAAGTTATGTATATAGTCTTACATGAATGTGACATGTTGATCATTATAAATGATAAAGATCATTATGAATGATAAAGACTTGTAAAAGGAATAAATACATCACTAGGATATCCTATTAATGGATATTAGCGTATAAGTACATATTCTTATGTCGATAAGAATAAGGGTAAGTTCAAATGTTTTGAACTATAGAAATTGAATCCACATGCTTCCGCTGCAGGATCAATTCTTTACGCTAAGATGTATTACCATTATCAAACTTCGTATACTTGGAGTATGACGAAATGTTACAAATCGAATTTGGAGAAAAATCTCTATGTGTAGCCATATAGTTCATCAAACACTACTAAATAAGTACTAAAAGGATGAAGCTAAATGTTTGGATATTTCATTGGTTTAATGTGCAAAGAGTTGCACAATACCAAGTTCAAAACACATATGGATGGTTAGAGAACCATTTTGACTACAATCATAAAAGGAAGAAATCTGTTAGAATTATTCTATACAGTAGAACAATGAAGGTATTCAACAAATATGAGTACACTTATATCTATGAGATATAATAGAGGGAAGAGTCTCTCAGACACTGTGAAAACAGTGGGAGCTATTCTATTGTTAGAAAGCTTGTATCTAGATATGGATCAAGACACGTACTCATAAGGTTAGCATAATGAGATTATGCATAACCAAGGGAAATTATAGTAAGGTTATGTGAAGCACTAAAGTTGTTAAGGCTTACTAACCAAAGGCCTTCTTATAGGCTTAACATGATAAATCATGTCATTTCAATTGAGTTGAGATGTAACACTATACAAGTACGAATTATAGATTATGTAGTAATTGATATGGCATCAATTTTACATATGTGATAATGCATTCATCATTTGAGTTATTTATAACTCACCCCAGGTCATGTCATATTCAAATGGGATGGTAAGACCATATTGAACCCCATTAAAGTGAATTGAATTATCATGACCTCGCCCCTAGTTGCTTAAGTGAGGTGACGTCTCAATGCAACCGGATGTGTGATGCGATTGATGGCGAGTTCAATTGCCATAGAGTCATACGGGATGACTAATCGATCACCTAGGCATAGACATGTTAAGACACATTTGCCGGGCTAATGACCGTTGATAGAGCTCTGGCGTACTCTTATTAAAAGACTGCCTGGTCGTGGCGGGAGCATCTATCGTGTTTCACATGAGTCAGTTCTTGGACTAATGACTGTTCTCTGAGGTGGCATAGTTTCAGATTAACTTTGATTTATGTCCTAACACCTTCGTAACTGGGGTTTATAAGGACATATTTTGGGTTATGATGGACTATGGCCAGCCGGAAGGAATAGGTCGATTGGGAATTGTCCACCCCTTGTCAGGGTTGAGAAATATCTCTAGGCCACTCGAGGAGAATAATAACTAGAAATGCGTGGCCACGCTCGGAAGGTATCTATGGTAGATAATTCCGGTCAGTAGTTATAACTCCAGATCGAGATAAACCACTCTAGATTTTAATCAATTGCCGGCACGACCTGAGAGGACGCCATGCATTGAGTGGGAGATAGTAATAGGGCAAGAGAATTGGTGACACACACTTGTCTCGGACAAGTGGGAGATTGTTGGAGGAAGTGTGCTCGACAATAGTGTGTTGACATAATTAAAACTCATTTGAATGAAACACAACTGGGAGTGTTACTCTTTTAAAGTCGACTGATCAACATTTATCGATAATGATTGGCTGTCTAGAGTTTGACATTATCTTCATATGATGGTGGTGATCAGTTGATCCCTTAAGGTCATATCTTTAAGGAATTCCGTCTCAATGGAATAATTTAATTAATATTGTATTGGATACGAATTAATTAATAACTAAAAATTTTGGAAATAATTTTATATGACGAATATTTTATAATGGGATTATAATAATAATAGTCAAAGTAATAAAATCGTTTTATTACTCAGTTTTTATTTATTCGCTTGGGAAACGATTAAATTGAGAATGAACACGGTTGATCATAAAATTACAAAGAGTTGTAATTAAAATTATGATATTACATTTTATACAATAATAATTTCGAAATATTGGAATTATTATTTAAATGTAATAAATTTGTAAATTATGAATTTTAATAGTTAAAATTGCACAATTAACAAATTGGGTCATGTGTTATGCAACATGTGTGACATATTACAAATTAACACAATTGACAAAGATAAAATGAGGTCAATATTAACCCCATTTCAGCCGTGTAGTATAGAGGTAGTATTGAGGTTGTGTGTGCATTGTGATTGAGTGTGTAAGTGTTCAAAGGTGTGTAAGATGTGTAAGGAACATGTAAGGCATCTTTGTTCCTTTTGGCATTGTGTAAGAGGCCATGCATAGGCTCCTCTTTGCTTCTTTGGCCAGCCATAATGCTTGCACAAGCAAGCTTATGTGCTTATATAAACACACTCACTACACACTCATGACATGCTAGTTTTTGGCTAAGTGATTATTGTTGGTGGATGCTTAATAATCTCACTAACACATTCATACTACAACTCCATTCTCCCATTTTCTTAAGTAAAATAGTTTTTACTAAGAAAATTATTATTTCCATATTAATAATATTAAGGGTAATATTATTGTTAATTCTAGTATACTAATACTAATTTTCTAGTAACAAAATTTGTATTAGTTTGAGATCGGGTTCTTGATACGCACCTTTAGGAGACGATTTTTGTTAGATCGTTACAAGAGGATTTTGGGTTTTTGAAGACTCAAATAATAGGTGATTATTGAGTATAAACCTTCTAAAACCAATGTAAGGACTATCTCATCTTATGATATCATCTTGCATGCATAAGATCCATTTAAGTTTTATGACTAAACTTAAAGAAACAAAACTCACATTAGATATGAGTATAAAATAAGGAACCTTAGTTCCCAACACATATCTCGTTCATAGCTAGTTCGGGTCTTGGGGTTGCCTTGTGCACTTGTCGAATCGGGGATCGTAATTCGTTTGCGCTCCGAGAATCTGGCCAGGTTTAGACTGGGACAGTCATTTGATGTCGTCCTACCAGGGGGTTGTATAGTCTGAGATTGGGGATGTCGTAGTATATAGACGAGTCGATTGTCGGCCTGCTCATAGTAGTCTAGTCGAGTCACTTGGTTGACCAATCTAGTTGGAGTCGAGTCACTTGGTGACCTATCTCTTGTTGATATAATTGGATGTTGAGTATGCCTTAGTTGTATTTATGAATTTATGATACTTGGTTATCTTAGTATTGTTCGTCCAAGGCATTGGACGACTCTTGGGCTAGTTTCGCAAATGGTTTGGATTGAAAGACCCCCCGGCCGGGCAACCGGAAGGGAAACCGACTCTCCTTCCAAATAGTTTCCGAAGTTGGTTGAGAGCCTTTGCATAGTAATGCACATGATGTTATGAAAGATGAGATATTGTTATATATGCTTCACATGTTATAAATGTCGGAGTATGTTGGATGTTTTACGTGTTACATGTTATTGACAATAGGTGGCTAGGAGCACTCTAGTCACTCCCCACTGACTGTGGCGCACATGTTGTCTGTGTGTAGGTACATGAGGCTGTTCTGCGGGGGTTACGTTGAGGCTAGCGAGCGATGATCCTTCATCGTTGACTTTTACCTTTCGTTAGCTAGACCTTAGACTTACGTTTCAGTATTTTGTGCCTGTAGGGATATGCTATCCCGGGCTGTTTTGTATCGCACTTATATACTTATTTATGTTTCTTTTCTTCCGCATATTTTATATTGTTAAGACACCTCACATGTTTTCTTATCATGTCAAAAGTTTTAAATTCCGCGTATTTTTGGCATGTTTTGTATGTTTACTTTTTCCGCTGTCGCGAGGGGTTTTACAGTTGGTATCAGAGCGTTATCGCTCTCGACGCACTCATGTAATCCCCAAACTTAACTTGACCAATAACTTGAATACTGAATGAGAGATTGGGTAGACTTAAGGACAAGTGGTAGTCTGTACTGTGATTGCTTTTACTAGGTCTAACGTGTTTGTTGATTGTCATTTATCTTACTTTTATATCTTCAAATCGACGAACCGTGAGCTTATCCATTTGACGATCTAGACCGGTGTTTTCTACCGAAGATGGACGATTCGTGCTACCGTTGGAGAATACTTCTGAGCCTTGAAGATATTCCTCCTTCTTGTGCATCACCTTCCTTGATAAATCCGGATGCACGTCCTTTCTTCTTGAATTGTTGTCTTTCCTACTTAAAATCTATCTTTATATCATTTCAGCTTAACCTTGTTGCCCGTTTTCCCGAGGTACCTTTTAAGTAAACTTCCCCTTGGTTGAGTTTTGAGGAATTAGCTCTAGGATAACCGTAGCGGTTAGTGCTTTCTGTATTCTGAAGAGTTCTCATCCTTCTTGACTCGATATCTGTTGTTTCCGCCCCCTTGATCCTTCGTTGTTTGTCTCTATAGTTTGGAAACTCGTAGCTTGTGATGCTTTGTGCTAAGTCTAATCTGAGTTGTTGTCCCTGTGCTTTCTGTAACCGTTTTTTATTGTTTTGCTTTCTGATGATTTTAACCTTCGTTACTTTTACAAACTTTACGCATTTTGAGAATTTAGAAATGAGAATCTGTTTCAAAAGCTTTGTTTTAAGAAGTTTGAAAGGATTTACAATTTGATGGATTTCAGCGTTGATTTGACGTTAGAGCTAGTTATTGGAGACGTCTGATAACTGGTAGTATGCCATTGACGCCTGGTCGATTTAGACTTTGAATTTACTTGACAATGGTACTGCCTTTGGATTGGAACGTCAGGTTCTTGAATGTACAACGAGAACCCCTACGCTCCTTGATAAAGACTAGTGCCTTGGAAATCATTTCGAAAGCTTTGAATAGAAGTCTAAAGTTTTAAAGTATCGACTTTTCAATAAACGATTTATTTGCCAGTGAAGTCTTGTATTTTACTTTCCGTTTTCAAGTTTCGAGGACGAAATGTAACATCCCAATATTTCGAGATTTGAAAGTTTAAAGATTTTATGTTAAATTTCGATAATAATTTATATTTCATATTTCTGTTTAATTAATTCGAGTATATGATTTTTAAGCGTTGTAGTTTTAAACGAGATTTCCTTTTAATTTCGTAAGTTATATCTTCGCAATTTCAATCTCGTTCCTAAATGACGACTTGAGTGAACATTTGTCTTTTGGTATTTTAATCTTAACTTGGTGGCTAACTTTCGTCCCATCATAAGAAACCGACTCAAGATTCCCGTTCCATAACTAAATCCCGCTTCATTTCATTTTGTGATAAAAAGAAAGAAGGAAAGGAACCTTCCTCTTACCTTCCTTCCTCAACAACTCACCTCCTTCTTCTTCATCAAGTAACAAAATCATATTTGTGAATGTATATACCCATATTTTCACCAAAATCATCATAAAATCTTCGTTTCTTATCCGATTGAGACGATTCTTGCGCCTACGGATTCCTCTTCTCGTCCTCGATCTTTCTAGGTAAGTTTTATACCAAAATCATTCCGTCATATAATCTGACCGTGCCCTTTAGTGCACGTTTTCCGAGTCTAATACCGTTATTGGTGTTTCTAGTTGTGAGCTTGGTCGATTGGAGTCGCTTGGAGGCGATTCTCGGTGATTTGTGAAGCTATAAGGTGACGATAATAAGAAAGCTCGACCTTTGTCTTAAATTAAGTGGACATGTGATTTTCTTGTTGTTTATGTGAATTTGATTATGAGTTTTGTGTTTAATGTGTTATGGGTAGTTTATAATCTGAAAAATTATGTGTGAATCATAATAAGAGTGCTTAATTTCTGTTTTAAGTTGATAAAAATAGGGTAATATAATTGTTTATGGTTGATAATTGCAAAGTCGAATTGAAGTGGTAGTCTTCGTAGTATCTTGTTGTTGCTACAGTTTATGGTGTTGTGTCTTGTTATTATTTCGTATTGCTGATGTTGTTGTCTGCTGCTATCAATAATTCAATACTGAGGTTATACGATGCCAATCACTATTGTCCTCTTCTTTCTCGGTCAGTATGTTGTCGTAGTTGGTGCTGCTCTCAAACTGCTGTTGCCCATTGTTATTTGATGCCGTTAGCTATGATTATTAGTACTGCCCGCCATCATGATTCATTATTGTTGAACAATTTATTATTGCTGTATGTTGCTGGCCCTCGTGCTGCTACTGCACTGTCGCTACTTGCTACTGTAATTGTTGCTGTATGATGCTGATTCACGCGTCCTTTTCCCATCGTTAATGTTCTTGCAATGTCTGATATATATTGTTGATTTCTGCTTGCGTTCACATTGCTGGCTGTTGTCAAATTGTGCTACACGCGACTTGTGCTATTGTTGCTCTTGTTACAACTATTGGCTACTACATACCAATTACTATTAATATACTACTACATATTATTATTACCTACTGTTATTACTACTAATTCGTACTACCAATTCTACTTCTATTACCTGCTGCTATTACTACTACTTCGCACTACTAATACTACTCTTGCAATTGTTTAGTAACATTAGTATTAATTATTATTATTATTACGCATGTTGCATACTACAACTAATTCTACTACTATTTATTATGATTATTATTGTTGCTCCTTTTGGTTACTAAACATTTATTTATTTTATTGTCTAATTATTTTATTATTATTTTACGTACGTGCTTGTTAGTCTGCTTGAATTAATTAGTTTACGTACGTGCTTTCTAGCTTGCTTACTTTTAAATATAATATGTTCGAAATCGTTACGAACTAGTAATGGGTTACGTTTTTATTTTAAGAAGCATGTCTAAGTGATTAATTAGTCAATCGGTTTCTCGAATAATTAAAATACGACTTGTTATATTAATTTCTCACATGTTAATGTTATATAGAAAATATGAGGATATAATATGAAATGTTAAACTATTTCTTGTTTCTCTTTTCTGAATGAACTATATATTTAATTTACGGTTCTTTTGTTATTTTATATGCATAATGATTTTCGTAAAGAATATACGTTATATAATATGAATTGTATGCCTGTTTGAAGTCCCAAAAATTGGGCGGCACTTATATTGGGTTCAGAAATGGATTTGAGGAGAAAGACCCCCCCGACCGGGCAACCGGAAGGGAAACCGGCTCTCGCCGCAAATTAGTTCTCGAAGTCGGTTAAGTGTTGTATGGATGTTTAGATGATATATATATATATATATATATATATATATATATATATATATATATATATATATACGAAATGATTGTCATTCGAGTTTGAGTTGTTGTACATCTTTGAGATGACATATTGGGATTTGTGTAACCTGTTGTGCGCTGCTATAGTACTCGAGTTCTCACTTGACTGCATTGTGTAGCTGGTTGGCCGTAGTGACTTGGTCTCACGGTCAGGTCTTAGATTGTCTGCCCGCCTTCGGGCATATCTCGTTCCTAGCTAGTTCGGGTCTTGGGGGTGCCTTGTGCACTTGTCGAATCGGGGATCGTAATTCGTTTGCGCTCCGAGAATCTGGCCAGGTTTAGACTGGGACAGTCATTTGATGTCGTCCTACCAGGGGGTTGTATAGTCTGAGATTGGGGATGTCATAGTATATAGACGAGTCGATTGTCGGCCTGCTCATAGTAGTCTAGTCGAGTCACTTGGTTGACCAATCTAGTTGGAGTCGAGTCACTTGGTGACCTATCTCTTGTTGATATAATTGGATGTTGAGTATGCCCTAGTTGTATTTGTGAATGTATGATACTTGGTTATCTTAGTATTGTTCGTCCAAGGCATTGGACGACTCTTGGGCTAGTTTCGCAAATGGTTTGGATTGAAAGACCCCCCGGCCGGGCAACCGGAAGGGAAACCGACTCTCCTTCCAAATAGTTTCCGAAGTTGGTTGAGAGCCTTTGCATAGTAATGCACATGATGTTATGAAAGATGAGATATTGTTATATATGCTTCACATGTTATAAATGTCGGAGTATGTTGGATGTTTTACGTGTTACATGTTATTGCCAATAGGTGGCTAGGAGCACTCTAGTCACTCCCCACTGACTGTGGCGCACATGTTGTATGTGTGTAGTTACATGAGGCTGTTCTGCGGGGGTTACGTTGAGGCTAGCGAGCGATGATCCTTCATCGTTGACTTTTACCTTTTGTTAGCTAGACCTTAGACTTACGTTTCAGTATTTTATGCCTGTAGGGATATGCTATCCCGGGCAGTTTTGTATCGCACTTATATATTTATTTATGTTTCTTTTCTTCCGCATGTTTTATATCGTTAAGACACCTCGCATGTTTTCTTATCATGTCAAAAGTTTTAAATTCCGCGTATTTTTGGCATGTTTTGTATGTTTACTTTTTCCGATGTCGCGAGGGGTTTACACTGTGGGTGGATCCGCCCCTGTTCACAACTAAACCAAAAGACAGAGGGCAAGGTTCACAAGGGTAAAGATATGATACAAACTCAGAGACAAACGCGATACATAAACTTCAGAGAGAGAGATACATATGATGACGGGCTAAGAGACTCCAAGCTATGGACTCCAATAATAGCGAAGCCATGAGGAGAAGAATGATCATTAGAGGTAAGAAGATATATGACGTAAAGAAAGGACAAGTAATTTTTGTTGTGAAAGCATAACTCGACGGAATTAGCATGGAAGAAGAAAGAAGAAGAGAAGCGTTGAGGAAAGATTATGATTTGAACTGACACAATTCCCATGGCTCAGGGTTCCCAAAATCCTCACAAAGTTCTCATCTCCTATTTACCAAATCAAGTACACTGAACTATTGCTTTCCAAGAATCATTTTCCCAGATGGTTCACCATATTATAAGTTCTTTCAAAGTTAAGGGTGTATAATTATCCCAATTTCGACTATTCCATAAAGTTTCAGGTATCTATATGTCTTAAATTTCTCAAACGACATTTCTGTAATACTCCAAGATAAACCACTTTTATACGATTGCTACTTCACAATCTTTATACTCCATAGATTATAAACTCTCTCTAATTCCTTAAATTCCAAAAACTTTTATTACTAATCGAATTACTCAATTATAATCCCACACGATCGATAAATCCTTACAAATTCTTAGATACCTCAATGTATGAACACCAAGATCCACTATTGACGTCCTCGCACCTCTATATACGAATCCAAACGTCCTTTAAACATCACAACCTAAAAATCTCACAAATCCACAAGTTGCACCTCACTACATCAATCAGACATCTAAAGACATTATCTTTAGGTAGCTCCTCTAAGGTTACATCACTAATTCCGTTAAATAACTAAAAGCATAAACTATAATCAATTCTCCCAAGATTACCTCATAGATCCTTTCAATACTCATCCATCATTATAAACGATTCTTATTCTTAAACGTCACATCACAAGTATATTTTCCAAATTCTTTTATGACATCTAAAACCTCATTCATACTCTTAAAGCAACACATTTTAAGTCCACTAGTCTTAAATCCCAATTATGATTCCCAAGGTTAAAATCCACCAAATATCACGCATAAAATTCAATATTTAAACCAAGATTTCTACCAGCTAATTCCACTCACTATATAGAGTAAACAACTAACCATTAAGATCACCAAGACATGCCTTACTACACTCCCTAAACGTTTTCAATAACATTACTTTTCAAAATAAGGGCTTAGGGTTATCCTCGAACAAAATCCTCAATATGGAACTAAGCTAGGCTACCTACAAAGCGCCATGGGAAAAGGTAAGTAACAAGTATAAGGTTAAGTTGGGAAGTTACGAAAGTAGCTTTCGAATTAAGATAGGAAAGAGTTCGGGAGGGAAGATATACATCAATGAATAAGGAAGAAGGTGATGCATGATGAACGAGGAGTATCTTCGGGAACATAGAAGAATCCTTCAAGATAGCACGGATCTTCCATCTTTGGTAGTAGACAATAATCTTGATCGCCATCCAGGTAAGCTCATGGTTCACCAATCCTTGAGCACAAACATAAAATCTTTGACAATTAACAAACATGTTAGACCTAACAAGGAGCAGTCACATTACAGACTACCACTTTGTCCTTAAGTCTAACCATCTCTCATTCGTTATTTTAGGTCAAGTTCAAATTTAAATTGGGGTACACGTGTGTGCGTCGGGAGCATTACTGCTCTGATACCAACTATGACACCCCGCGATATAGCATAAAAATAAACAAGTAATTTGCAGCGGAAAATACGATACTTTTAAAAACTTTTCGACATATTTATTAAAACTTTTTCGCGGAATATCAAAACAACAAGCGGAAGACTAAAACTAATAAGAAAGTATAAATTATTCACGTATACTTAAATAAACGAGGGATAAGGTATCCCACGATAACAACATTGATTGAATATAGGCTAAGCGTAAGGGTAATTGTCGAATGATCAACAATGCTCGCTAGCCACACGTCTTCCCCAAACAGCACCAACCTACATTCAGGAAACATGAACGCCACAGTCAGTGGGGAGTAAATCAGGGTTCTCCCGGCCACTTCACGTCAAAATACAAATAGATAACAATAAGAACATATTGTATATGAAGTAGTACATGTGAATATGAGAAATATCAAAGCATGATACTCAAAATCAGGTAAACAGTCAGGTGATCGATTCAGAGACCAACACTTGATGGCATGTCCAATCACACAAATAACAACAACCAAGAATAGAATGAACGCCGTCAGGTAGCATAACCGCTACAACTGACAGTCAGGGAGTATAACCGCTCCACTAACAGGCTAGGACGTATAACCACGCCCTAGCTACCGGAGCGCATAACCACGTCATTCGGATACTATGTATAGTGCATAACCGACAACTATATACCTAAGACCTGGCCAGATCTCTCGATGTAATAACCTACACCGAACGACACACGGGGACCGGGCCGCATAACCACAGACACCGACCAATCCCGAACATAGTTCGACAAAATCCAATAGCAGGAGTGGCGTTTGTTCATTACAGTGATACACAAATCGTATCACCGCTATCTATTCACAACCAAGGCAACATAACGGTTACCAACACAATTTAGGGTGACATAACCGTCACCTAAACACAAGCAAGGCAACATAACCCTCACCCAGCTCATCTTAAGATAACATAACCGTCATCAAAACACAATTTAAGCTAACATAGCCGTTAACCAACTCATTTACATACAAAAGCCAACAATCTATAAATAAGACAAAACATAAGTCTTAAAAGCGTTTTACATTTCAGCTGTTCTCTGCCGTAAAATTCATAATTAATTCAAATAAAATCGAAATGATACAAGGCAAGTTGGGTCTGATTAATAAGACTTTTAGCTACAATCTTCATCAAATAACCATTTTCAAAAGACGAACTTATAAGGGTTTTATAATCTTATCTTTAAAGTATGTCATAAATCGTCGCTTTAAAAGTATTGCTTTATAAAACGGGATTAACAAAACATTTTGGCACAAAGTAAACTCCTAACATAATATAAACTCTTCAAAGTTTAATTATGGAAAAGGCTCAGAATAGTTTCAAAGTATAAAAATGGTTTTCGAAATAATCTTTGAGCTACTGTCTGTTCTGCGAGTATTTCAGCGCAATGTTCGTAAATACTTTATTGTGAACTAACGACATGCAAGAAAATTACGAAATTTCAGAGGTAGATTATACACTTAAAATAAACAGGGGTCTAGTTTCAACATTTTCAAAGATGGATACTCCAAGATGTCGAAATAAATTGTACAAGACGACGGACATATTTGTCAAGGTGCTGAAACTTCATGAAATAATCAATGTAAACAAAGCACTATGAACTTGAAAGACTATCAAACTAATCATCCTCAATGATCATAACCTCATTTAACAATAAAATCCTTAATGAATTTCCACAATTAGAATCTCATCCAACACAACCATGCAAGATGAAATTCATCCAAACATATGATTTATGAACCTAATCATGCCACTATTTAATCAAACACAATTCTAGTATACTAAACATTACTAGCATATAGAACACATGCAAACAAAGACGATTAAAGTCGAGTAACCCATCACCGTTACCTTATAGCTCTTCAATAAGCATGATTTTGACTTAAAGCCACTCTGGTTTGGACAACCGAACTAGCTACACACAAATAAACGAGGTTAGCTAAGAGAACCCTGGCTTAAAGGCCACGACCAGAGGATATTAAGGAAGAGATTTGATAATTTTATTACCTATAAAGATGGAGGGCGAGGAGAGGAAGAGATAGGCGCGAAAATCGTCAAAAACCGATAAGAAACGAAGATTTTATGATCATTTTACGGGGAGGTGCACAACAATGGTATTCTTTGTGTTTGGGTGTTCTTAGCTGAAAAATAAGTAAGGGATTGAAGAAGAAGGAAGGAGGAGGTTGACCTTGGGCAGCAAGGCAAAGTTCTATACTTAGCCAAGTGTCCCAATGGACATGTGGAAAAGAGTAAAGAGTAAGCAACGACCGAGGGTCTCGTTAGCAGATGGTCCACGACTGTCTTTCATATTTTCGGCATAATTTCCTCTACAGAACTCGGAATGAGGTGTTTTCGGTGGCGTTTGAAAGCTAAGAAACAGAGCTAAAACTGTTATTTTATAAGCAAGAGCTAAATATTCCTTTAAAATATCTTAAAACTAGTAACAAGGACAGAGTAGCGTTTCACAAGTTTAAGGAGTATAAGTTTTAGATGGACATAATAATATCAAGTCAAAAACGATAGATTTTAAATGAAATTTTATTTGTAGAGGATCATTATTATTACTAAAATAATATTTTAATAATATATAAGGACTTGGAAATTACGGGGTGTTACAGCATTAGCTGTAATTTTCTGTCCATATCAGTTCCCTAAATGTTTTGGAATGTGTAAAATTTTTATTGGTATTTAATTGCATTTATAAGGGTGATTTTTGAATTTCCGACTCAAAATGCGGGTTTTTACGACCTAATTACGGAATAAATGGTTATTTCGTTTAAATACTGATAATTTTTTGTTCTGGAATTTTAAGAAAATTCAAGACTATTCAAAATTTGAATTTTGAATTTTTCGAAATTTTTATGACTCTTTTATATTTTTATATTGTTTTTCCCGTTAAACCGATTAAATTCCGAACAATATTTGAAAATAAGTTAAGTCATGTTCAAAATTTGAGTAAGACTAAATTTTGAAACCTAAATGAGTTAGGATGTTTAACTTAAGTGTGAATGTCGATTCACGCGATGCTAAGTGATTTTAAACGTTAAAATCACGCAAGTCCATAAAACCGAGTTATACGATAACTGTATTTTAATGATATTCAATAGGACGATTTGGCTTAGGGTTTGCATGTTAGTTCATATATATAAGCATTGCATATTTTATTATGATTGTCATAATTTTATTTACGTAATTTTGGAATTATGTAATTTTGCTTAGTATGGCCTTAGTTTTAATCGATAATTCCCGTAATGTAAGGGGTTATTGATTCGGATGTAATTAATGTGATCTCGCATCATTTTATTTTATTTTTATTTTATTTTATAATGTATAAAGTAGATAGAAAAGTTGTAATTTTTTTTTGTAAATTCCGGAGAACCTTGAAGACGGTGCCCTTCGGAAAGGAGTTCCGACCAAGACGGTGCTTACCTTGGGATGTGTGCCTCGTGAGAAGTTCAAGGGACCAAGGAGTTGGTTTCCGAATTTGTACTTTATATTACCTTTTCTATTTTAGGAAGGCGATACTAGGATTTTACTTATGCTTTAAGTTTTATGCTTTTATTTTGCTTTATATGTTTGCATTCATAGCCAAATCGTCATATCATGTCATTGACTTTTATCGAGTTTATCGACCAAGTCAATTAAATTTATCATTGATTCACCGACTTAGTTCACTTAAAGGAGATAGATAATAAAATTGACTAGATCTCTTACAATTTGAAAGATTGAGACTTAGCCTTACGAAAGAGTAAAAACCCACGACTCCCTTCTTCATAAGGAAGCGGGCTCGGCTACACCGGGGTGCTAAACTTATTACGTTGGGTAAGTGGGGGTAATATGATTACACCTTGAAATTTGGTCGATCTCAACGAAGGTATTCGTAACCGTAGTTGCAATAAGTTCGGGCTAAAGGCAATATAAAGTAAATTGTCGACCGAGAGTTCTAATGTGGAACCGATTAAATGTTAATCCACCGAATTATATTAATGAGGGATGAATCAGCTACACCGTGCCCGATTTAATATGGATTTGGGTCTCGGAATCGTTTACTTAATTGGGTAAGAGATCATTAAGTAAATGTTAGACTTGTTTTAAAATGTTTACGAGTATTAAATATAAACGATGATTGTTTTTAATTCCTTCGCTTTTATTTGTAGTTTATTTTCAAACATCATCAATGGCCGCAAACGCTCCACCTCTCACTAACGTGTCATGGCTTTGATCTTTCATGGATCATTGCAAGCTTGACAAACATGGTTCCAATTTTAAAGATTGGGATACACATTTGGTTTTGGCCGCTCAAGGTGACGATAAGACTCGTTACCTTACCGAGGCCGCTCCTCCCGATCCAACCGCTCGCTCCGCGGTTGCAACTCGTGAGGTCTATGAGGCCTACATGAAAGAGTCTTCCGCTCTCAAGAACGTGCTTATCTTCTCCATGGAGCCGGATCTCCAAAGGAGTATGATTAAGCTAAGCACGTCTTTCGAGATTTACACCAAACATGCGACAATGTTTTCGCAAACTCCGAGGGTGATTCAATATGAGGCGGCCTCCGCCTTCTTCGATATTTGTTTGAGGGAAGGGCAAAAGGTTAGCCCTCATGTAATCAAGTTGGTTGAGTTAGCTGAAACCCTCAAGGTGCAAGGAGTTGATGTTCCCGAATCTCTCATCATTGACCGAGTTCTTCACTCCCTTAATAAGGTGAAATCATATGCTCAGTTCCGGGTGAACTTTAACATGCGAAATCAAGAAACCACGTTGGACGAATTGCATAAGATGCTCGTCCAAGCGGAAAGGGAGATGGGACTTAATGATAGTTCCACAAAGGATGTTTTGAACATCGAGAAGAAGGGAAAATGAAAGTTCAAGAGGAGTGCCTCCAAAGGCAAGGGCAAGAAAACCTCCAAACCCAAACCTTTTAAGGAGAAGATCTTTTCGAAAGGTGCTTCCACCTCATCTTCAAAGGTTGAAGACAAGTGCCATGATTGCACGAGGTTAGGTCATTAGAAACGGAATTGCCCTAAATACTTAAGCGATCTCAAAAACGGAAAGGCTCTTGCCGTAGGTATTGATTCTCGTTTAAAATGCATGTTATTTTGTCAACTTTTGTATGTTGATACAAGTTGTTGACTATTACCATTTTTAATTGTTTTAAAGGGGCACCTTATGATGATAAGGCAAGGAAAAGGAAGCTTAAAGTTCCTTACATGGATGGCGATGGTAGCATCCAATGATTGAAGACATGAAGAGCTTGGCTCTAATTTTCATTATCGCCTTCTTTCATTTATGCACTTTAATTTTAAAGAACAATGTGACACCCGTCGTTGAGGGTGCCAAAGATAAAATTTATAAACCTCAGCTTTACCTAGATAGTGAAAGTCAAGGGTCGAATCACAAGGAGGTGGGGAATGTTTATTGTCTTATGTTGATGTCTTAAGGTAACAAAATTGGGGGTTTGATTGATTTGATTGATGCTAAGTCTAGTAAAATAAAGGCAAGATGAAACAAAAATAAATATACGAGTGAAACAATGATTAAAAGGATGTTAGGATGATTCGGATCATAAAAGCTATGACGGTATAAAATCCAAGTCAACATGTATTGCAGTCGCGTAACGGGTGTAATAAATCCTCTCGGTCTATGTTACCTAATAGATCCTTTCGGCCTATGCTATTAGTTCCTAGGTCTCACAAATATTGGGTGTCAACAATAAGGGTGATTCCTAAAGTCTAGGTTACATACCTTTCAGTCTTAGTAACCTAGCCGTCTTAAAACGTTAACCAATGCCCTTCCCGTATCTTTCAATCTTGGGTAAGTCATTACTAACATCCTACAAGTCTCCTTTCAGTCTCATTATAAGGTGTTATGATTAACGAAACAAAACAATCTGACAACGTACGCGACGTCGGTCGATCGACTAACTAATTCAGTCAATCAAATGACTACTCCAGTCGACCGACCGGTTAAGTCAGTCGGTCAACCAGAGTCTACTACAGGTCGATTCTGAAATTATACCATCTACGCAATTAATCACCTACATCCTAACATGGGGGTTTAGCAACTCATAACTATAACAAGAACGATAATAACAATTGAGAAAACAGAATTCATAGCAAACAATATGATAAACATGCGATAAACAATAAGGTTTCGGGATTCTACACTAAACCGGATACTAGCAATTCTATCGAAATAACGATAAGAAACTGAAATTAAAGGAGAATTACCGAGTAAGGAATTAGGGCAAAACGGAAAACCTTATAGAATTGCGTGGAACGATTGTTTGAATACAAACTAAGAACAATACTAATAACTAAAGAAACAATAACTTTATTGAGATTCTAGAACTAGACTAAGAACATAGAAGGTAAGTAATCTGATGTAGGACTTGTTTAAAACTGGATGATTAGCCCTAATCATGAATTAGGCTTAAATAAGAAAATTAGAAGCGTTCTCCTTTGACCTAAAGCGTGTGTGGGCTTTGCGGAAGCTTCTGAAAACTGCGCCACGGTCGACCGACCAAGGTACTAGGTCGGTCGACCAGTTATCGGGCCCAACAGGTCTTCTGATTTCGTATTCTGAATTCTGAGCTTGAGATGTTAGGTACTTTGGTCGGCCGACCAAGGTATGAGGTCGGTCGACCGGTTTTCCTATGTGTCAGATTCTGAATTCTTCTTAAATCGGTCCTATGATCCTTGGTTTTTGCTTTGGGTGTTGTTTCCTCTTTGTTCCTTTGTTCTCTTGGTTATGCAAAAATTCCGAGGGTAGCATTTGGCTTGAAATTGCCTCTTTTCCGCATAATTCTGCAAAAGAGCATAAAAATACGAAAGTAGACAATTGTTGGGAAATAAAGGCTAAAACATCGTAAATGAGCTCTAAAATGCGTGTGAAAATAGATGTAAAACATCATAAAATAGACACGCATCAAATTCCCCAAACTAAACCTTTATTGCCCTCAAGCAAGAAATAGACTCGATCTTAAACTAATGGAATGATTTCAATCTCTGAGCAAAATTTACATGTTAGCCTGAACCAATGCCAAGTCAATCAATGAAAAAGTGTTTGAATCATGCAAACGAGTTATGGAGTTGTCAAACTTGCAAATCTATTGACTATGGAGACTTTAATTTATACCATGGACTCTCGCGGGTCGCTCAAATCACACATTAAGCCAAGGGTGAGCTAAAAGATAGAAAGAAGTAACTTTGTAGTGACACTCACCTAACTTCGACCCATGAAAACATGCCTGCAATCTAACATGAAAAAGAATTCTACAACCGTGCACATACATACTCATTAAGTGATCTTGACACATGCATTGAGGTAATGAAAGATATGTGAGGTGAAGGATAGAAGAGGTTAAAACGTTTTTGGACAAGTGAGGTTAGTAGCCAAGCTAGTAAAACCGGGTTCCAACAACATATTTGACGACTTCCAACATTATGAAAGTGTTATTTTGTAGCACAAATCTCACATTACATTAAAGAAAGGACTCCAAAATATTTTGAATGAAGTACGAGAGTGATAAGATGTAAAAGAAAGGGATATTCTGAACGATTTCTGAGTTCCTGCTTCTGTCAGTTGGTCGACCGACCAAGTGGCGCGGTCGGTCGACCGACTCGTAGTGTTTTTCGACTTTTTCAGTTTTTTCTTTCCTTCTTTTTCTGATTTTTCTATTCTTTTTCTTCTTTCTTTTCTTTCTCTTTCTTTTTCTCATGAGGATATACAAAACAAAAGGTGTCTCAAAAACTTTCTATTGACCACAAATACTAGCGTGGTAGGGTAGGCTAAGTATAGGATGTAGTTTTAGGGGATAAAAAGGCAGATTTGGTTATGTAGGGCTTATGGGTAAAATAAAAGAAAGAGACCTCAAGTGCACGTAACAAGACTCACAAAACAAGAAAGCATATAGGTATATAGCAATTCATGTTCATGTTTATGCATATAGATGTAACATGTTTCAAAGGGAGTCTACTCACATCCTACATCACTGGTTATGAATGAAACCTGGAATAAAGCTCTAAAACTTAGAATGTATAGTAGCTGGCCAAAGTACAAGTCAAGTCTCAAGAAAGGCAAATTGTTTGACAAAAACTCGTAGGTATGCATATGACTCTAATACAAGAACATGTTGACAAGGCAAGGCATAGGCATAAACATGTGACAGTTGCAAAATCATCATTGAAATACTCTCGTTCCGACTCGACCTATATGCTAAAGTAACGTGCATTTTTTGAAATTTTTGAATTTTTCGATTTTTTTGGATTTTTTTCTTGTATATGCAAGGAAAGTAAAGAAAGAACAAATTCAAGACAAAAAATGCAATAAACGTGTGACAAAATGCAATTGAACAAATGCATGCGGCACAAAACCCTTCCCCAAACCAAATCGCACAATGTCCCCATTGTGCATTAGCATAAGTAAAGGTTAATGAAAATAAAGGAAAATGCGGAAAAATGAAAAACAAGGAAACATGGAAGGAACTCACTGGATTTTAGTGCAATGGAAACCTCCCCAAACCAGCGTGAGCTAGAAGGTTTTGGTGGCCAGCAGTGCCACTCCAAGGACCTGAAAAAGATAACGAAGAAAATCCTTTTTCGAGGATTAATGATGTTTTGGGTGATAGATAATAGTCTTAAGGTTTGAAAAAGTAAGAAGAAGTGAAAACATAAAAGGTAGAATAGGAGAAAACTCCCCTATCGCACTTGCATGCTTTTCAAGGTAGTCGTGAACAGGCTGCAACAACTATCATGGTCGACTGACCCCTGTATCTTGTCGACCGACCAGATGACAGGTTGCAGTGTATTTTGAGTTGCAGGGTCCTGGTCGACCGACTGATGGAACAGGTCGGTCGACCGCTCTTCCTGTGCAGGGCTCTTTTTTTCTTCTCAAAGTTGACTCGTTTCAATCGAGCTAACTTCCCTCAAACCAGTAAAACATTATAAACGCGCCCAAAACATGCGCAAAATCCAGAAACTCAAGTCTAAAAGTCTCAACCAAGCAACAGAAGCAAAAATTGTCTAAAAACTAACGCAAATCAAAACTAACGTCTTAACAAAACAGAAAATTGTCTTTACAACTTAAAACTTAAGGAACTCATCCGCGAAAAATGCGGAAAATCTCGGACCACGGCTTTTGGCTATATGCCGTAGTCTCCACCGTGTTTGTTTTGAATGCAAAACACGTCTCCACTCCGTCACAAAGCATATGTGACGGATCACCTTCTTTAACCTTCTCCTTCCTCTTCTTGACTTCTTTATCGACCTCGTCCGGGTCGTCATCCTCTTGGTAGCTCAAGATCCCGAGTCCTCCTCTCTGCACGATATCTTCTTCAACCAATGGCTCCCTTTCTTGCTTCCCTAGACCGCTTCCCGCATAAGATAAAACAAGAGCATCCTCCATATTGCTCCCGATCTGGGGCGGAGGTGTAAAAGCAGGAATTGGTATAGGCTCCAATGTGGGGGATTGGGTGATGACCTCATACTTCTTTTCAGAAGTGATAGCATTGCATGTAATGGGGGTCATGTCGTCCTTCTTCCTATAGGACAACCCAAAGATAATAGAGTGTTTCCCGACCTTGAAGGTCAAGGTCCCACTCCTCACATCTATGATAGCACCTGCAGTGTGTAAGAAAGGTCTCCCTAAGATGATGGGTATATGGGCATCCTCGGGGATGTCCAATACTACAAAGTCAACAGGGAAGAAAAACCTATCAATGCGCACAAGAATATTTTCCAACACCCTCACAGGTTCCATAGAGGTACGGTCAGCCATCTGCACTGTCATACTAGTAACTGTGAAGGTAGTCATCCCTAACTTCTTAGCTACACTTAAGGGCATAACACTAATGCTAGCCCCCAAGTCACATAGGGCCTTCTTGACTGGGAAGGTGCCTATGTTGCAAGGCACGGAAAAACTGCCTGGGTCTTCTAATTTATGTGGTGCAATGACATGGGACAAGAAACTAGAGGACTTCTCAGTAAGGGCTACCGACTCTACTTTATCTAAAGACCGCTTTCTAGTCAAAAGCTGTCTCATAAACTTTAAGTATGAAGGCACGTGCTGGACTAATTCTAAGAATGAGACTTGAACATTAAGAGAACGAATAACATCCTTAAATTTGTCGAATGATACCCGTTCCTTCGTGGGTAGTAGTCTCTCTGGATAAGGAGGAGTAGAGCTCTCAGCATTCGCAGCTCTCTTCAAGAAGTTTGGGGTTCTAGTACCCCGGAAAAGGAACTCCCTTAGGTTCTCAGGCATCTCGGGCCTAAAAGAGTCCGCCTGTTCAGCATCGGTAGTCGTTCGACCACCCTCCTCGGTCGGTCGACCTTCCTCTAGCATCTCTAAATTTCCAGAAGCTACTGGAATGTCATCTGCGGTCGACCGACTAACATCAGTGGTCGGTCGACCTTCTTCACTGTTACCCGCATTCAGCTTTTTCTGCTTTTCTTTCCCACCGGCCTTATCACCTCCTACCTTCGCTCCACTTCGCAGGGATATGATATTCAAGGTCTCTTTTTTCTGGTCCGTCTTGGTCGGAAGTTGACCCGGAACCCGTGTATCATTTTTGCTCGCAATTTGAGCAATCTGAGACTCAAGCATTTTCATTCCAGCCTCTCTCGCCTGCGACTCCTTCTGGACCAAACCAATGATATTTTGGATTAAAGCATCCGTATTTGGTGGTGGGTTAAAAAGTTGTTGCGGAATAAAGGGTGGCTTTTGGAAATTTTGTTTATGTGGAGGGACGTAGGCTTGATTTTGTTGTTGAGGTTGTGGGTTTAGGACGTTTTGACTCGTCCATCTCATGTTAGGGTGGATATTGTTATTGTTGGGATCGTAGAAATTATTCCCGCGGTAGTGTTGGAGGCCGCGCACGTTTCATTTGGAGATGTGCAAAATTTTAAAACGTGGCCTTCTCCTCCGCATCGTTCGCAGGTGAATGACCCATCTTAAACGACATTCACCTGATACATGCCACCCCTGCTTCCTCCACCAACCTCTAACTTATCCAACTTAGCCATGAGAGCCACTATGGCCGCGACATTTGACTCGGCTTTCATTTGATTTCCACGGAAGGTCCCGTGTTCAGCTCTATGCACTACGACATCCTCAATAATTTTGAGACCTTTGGTCTCCCCAGAATTCTCCTGGAATCCCCCATTTGCTGCAGCGTCAAGATAGGCTCGGTTGTCATCATACAACCCATTGTAGAACTGGTTGCAAACAAACCACTATTCGAACCCATGATGAGGGATGGATCGAAACAGTCTCTTGAACCGGTCCCAAGCTTCACTGAAGTATTCAGAAGACCTGTAAAACCCCTCGTCGCAGCGGAAAAATAAAACATACAAACATGCCAAAATTTACGCGGAATTTAAACTTTAACATGCAAGATAAACGAGGTGAATTAAAACTAAAACTATACAACTGATAAAAACCAAAACATAGAAAATTATAACTGTCTAAGTATGAAAAACATAAATACAAACAGCCCGGGATAGTACAGCCCGAGATGGTACATCCCTACAGGCACTCAGAAACTGAAATGTAAATCTAGAGTCTAGCTAACGAAAGTGTAAGGTCAATCGATGAAGGATCATTGCTCGCTAGCTCCATGCAACCCACAGCTATCCAACCTGTCATGTACCTACATACATGTAAACATGTACGCCACAATAAGTGGGGAGTGACTAGAGTTCTCCTAGCCACCTTTTGTAACGACACGTAAGACATGAACATCCAACATACTCCAACATATATATAACATGTGAAGCATATAAATATCAATATATCAATCTCATATCAATCGTGGAAATACTATGCAAGGCTCTCAACCAACTTCGAAAACTATTTGGAAGGAGAGCCGGTTTCCCTTCCGGTTGCCCGGCCGGGGGGTCTTTCAATCCAAACCATTTAGGAAACTAGCCAAAGAGTCATCCAATGCCTTGGATGAACAGTTCTAAAATCAATACACTCTATCTATCACAATCAATCAGCAACGTCTGACACTGTACCCCTACTCAGGCAAGTAGACACAATTACCAATGTCTAGAACCTACCCCTGCTCAGGCAAGAACTAGACACAATTAGCAGTGCCCAAGTCACACCCCTGCTCAGGTTAGACTTGGTACACAAATCAGCAAGTATACACTCGTGACCCCTGCTCAGGTACGAGTGGATACCATCAGCTAGAAATGGTTCCTAGACCCTGCTCAGTCGTGAGTCGTGACCATTACTCTTCGTAATGAAATTGGGATCCCTGCTCAGACCCAACCCACTACCATCATACAACTCACGGTAGAATAGCGGTCCCTGCTCAGACATATCCTACCGCATCAAACATACACGTGTTAGTCCAGAGGTCCCTGCTCAGACGTAGCCGACACGCCGCAAACACTCACATGTCAAGCTAGAGGATCCCTGCTCAGACCATAACTTGACACGCAAACAACCATCAGCACATATCATACTCTGGCGGTCCCTGCTCAGACATATTCCGATATGTACTCAACCAAATCCTTAGTCCTAGTCTTTCTAGACTTCTAACAACACTAAATTGACCCCGGGAACTAAGTTGAGGGAGCGCCGGTTTCCCTTTCGGTTACCCGACCGGGGGGTCTCTATCCTCTCTCCATTCCCGAACCCAATAGAGTGCCGCCCGAACCTCGGGGACCTCAAACACACATAAGCATAAGAGATGACCAAGTCCAACAACAACCAAGAACAATCTAAGACTTCCTTCTACAAGTCTAAGGGTTCCTAATCAACTTAACTAAGCCCACTAGGCCTCATAAGCAACCTAAGACAAGGATTAGCTTAAGATAAGAAACAACATTCTAAAACACTGCTTACTAACTACCCATTACCATTAAGAGGTAACTAACTTTAGCTAAGAAACAACATTCTAAAACATTGCTTACTAACTACCCATTACCGTTAAGTATAAACATAACAATATGTGATAATTAAACATGTTAATCACTTATAAAGAAACCTTACAACAAAACAATTGAGAAAGGATCGACATTAGACAATTAGCTAACCACATGGCTAAACCTTACTTAGCTCAAACATAGATTTAAAACCAAGTAATTATATTCATAAGCATCACTTAAACATCACTTAAACAATTGGGAAACAAGTCCCCAAAACAATCACGAAACAATCAAACAAACAAAGTTACAGCGGTTTTTGCGCAGCCTGCGCAATGGGTTTGCGCAGCTACGCCTCAATTGCGCAGCCTGCGCCCCAATTGCGCAGCCTGCGCCCAAGCACGGGCCAGGTTCCTTTCGCGATTTTCCTCTAATTCTTCATTTAAATCAATCTTTCGACAAACACTTCTACACTACGATTTCAAGCCGCGAATCTATTCTATCAGCACGTATTAACCCATAACAATCCCAAGTATGTCTCAAACACGACTTTTGGACAATTAGAACACGTTTTAAGATTAAACATTGTATTCGTCTTAAGAACTTAAAATCTGAAAAATGAACAATACTAGCATATGAACATCTAAAACTTCAATCAAACCATGTGAAGAACGTATAAAACACATTCCTAACATAAACCTAAACTCAAACATCATCAACAACTCAAAATCAGAAACTTTAAGCAAGAACACAACACAAAGAATGCTATTTTAACAAAAAGGCCGAGTTACTCGTAATCGTCACCTCAAAAGCATTTATGCTCCAAATTCTTCTTCAATAACAAGGCTATCAACTTCAGGATCTTCTAATCCAACCCCTACAACAAAAGAAACGAGTTTTATAAGCGTAAAACGGAATTTACCCAAAACAACGTCTTTTTCGAGTTCGACGAAATTGAGAGAGATATAAAGCTTGGAAATCTCGCAAGTATTCCGAAAATATAAGACTTACCGCGATTCGAGTTCGGGAAGAGGTTGAAATGCTGATTTTGAGCTTGAAGGAAAAGAGAACAATGGTGTTTTCTTTTAATCAGTGAAAGGAAAATGAAATGAAGGTGATGTCGATGGAAAGGGAGCTTAAGTAGGGTTTAGGTTGTCCTTTCCTTTTATTTGAGTCGGATTATTTGTTTTGTGAACGGATTCAAGTCGGAATTAGAATGTGCCAAGTGAACGACATCTTAAGAATTAAATATTCTTAAGACGGAATTTAACGGAGAAACTTAAATTAACTTTACGATTTATTATTAAAATATTATTATATTCCGCAAAATAATTTAAAATCATTAAAATATTATTTACGAAAATGCGCGATGTTACAATCACCCCATCTTTCAAAAAGTTTTGCCTCAAAACTTGAAGGCAGAAATAAGTACGAAAACGATGCTAGTTATCAAAACGTACTACCCGGGTTATGGTAACCCAAAACTTTATCTTTCAAAAAGGTTTCAGAAGCAGTACTTTTCAAGGCACAAGTCTTGTAAATGGACATTGGGATTCTCGTTACGTATTCAAGAGTCCGACATTCCAAATCTGAGACAAGTCCCAAATTTAAATCAATAAAAGTTCAAAATTTAGATTAATTCGGAGTTGATAAGCACAACATAGGTTATCAGACGTCTCCAATAACAAGTTCCAGTGGCCATCAACGCTGAAATCCACCAAAGTTGTAAAACATTCGGCTCTTTAAAACCAGGTTTCCCTCAAATGAACCTTAAATCTCAAATTCTTGAAATAGTAAAATTGTAACAATGACAAAAGGTTACCTCCAACGGAAGAGGAAGTAGTTTCAAACTCCAAAAGCAGTAAGATTTTCCAAAAACAGCAAATTTAAAGTTAACAATAGGGGAACGAATTTCAAAAACAGTCACCGGGAGCGCAAAATAAATCAAAGAGATTACCCTTGACGCGAAGGATCATAGGTTTCTAGTTTCACGGCTGATAGAACATACCGGGAAGATCGAAGGAACGGAACAACCAGGTTGAAGGTCAAGGAAGATGGTAACTCTTGCCAAACATGGGTACACTAACCGCTTAATCCATAATCAAAACATCGTTACAAAGATTCCTAGTATATCCCAAGAAGGACATTTCAAGTGATCTCTGGCCTCTCCAAGGTTTCACGATCCCTCTTATCATTATCTCCTCCATAGTACAAGGTATTCGTCAACAAGAAGGCTTCCAAAACTCTAAACCGGAACTCTATTACCATAGCACCGAATTCCAAAATTTAGGATACCATATTCTCTACACCGTGACTCTTCCCAATCAGATAGGCCAACAAAAAATCATTTATATCCTTTAGTCCTACATAGTTCAATTCTATCAAACTCATTCCACGGAAGCACTTCGAAATCTTAGTTCCCAATCTATTACCATAAGGTGAACATTCAAATCAAGTCCCTACTAAGGTAACAACTTCTAAATCCACTGGTTTCCAACCACTTACCAACAGTATTCATTCAAAAGAAATTTCCCAAGAAGTGACAACTTCCACTCCTACAGTCTCCATAAGGTTCAGTTATTCAAATTCCGAGATTCCTCAAATGGTATCCATGAACACTTATAAGTCGCAAATCTCTATACTATGATCACCTCAAACATCAATAGTGTTAGGTTTAATTATCTCATAACCTAAATATTTTAGTCCTTCTAAATAAATTATAATTAACATTTTAATTATTATACTTTTAGATCTTATGCATGCTTATACAAAATGCGGAAATAGGATTCGAATTACTTACAATCCGACGAAATCAACACAAGGATGATCCTCCTTAGTATTCAACAAGAACACCTCCTCTATGATGCACCCAAGACACCTTTAATATTAACCGAAACTTTGATGTGTTAGTACAAGATCCGATTTTCCTTAACACAAATTCTAATCTCTTAATTAGAATTACTATCCTAATATTATAGCTTATTATTATTAGTATTATTATTATCACAATAATAATTTAAGAGCTTTTGAGGTAATTTTCTTACTTTAGAAAATGCCAAGCATTAGAACTAGTAAACTTGTGAGCAATAACACAAGTTATAAGAGGGTTGTCTTGGTCTTTGGGTGGCCGGTTATGGGAAGAAACAAAGGGGGAACAATTTCCCTTTTCCATGCCCTTAGGATGGCTCTAGGTCCTATTTACAAGAGCAACCTAATGATGGTGTTTTAAAGAGTGTCATTAAGAAGCTTAAACACTCCTTAACTCACTCACCCAAACCGTCCCATTTAAGATAAAATGGACACCCATTTTAAGTTGTCATTTTGTATAATTTAACATTTGTGACATATATTATGTCACAATGTTATAATCTATGATTGTCTAAATTAAAAAGTATATTTATCAAATAAATATCATTTATAAATTAAATAAATCACATTTAACAATTTGACAAGTAATTCGAAATTACTAGTATATAAAATAGATGTTATCATTAATCGTCAATACGATTTACAACCTTTGTAATAATATACAACCCGATTCATTCTAATTACGATATTATAAAACATCGTTCAATGTTTGATAATTGATACGCTTCAAATATAAACATAAATCTTACATTAAGACTTAACCTCTGATTTCTCGATATACGAGTTTAAGGAATATGATCAACTCGTATCAATATACATTTGATCATTTTAGCAATTAAGGGAATTGTCCTATAGGTGTGACCTAAAGGGATCAACTGACCACCACCGTCACACGACAGTAATGTCAAACTCTAGCTAGCCAATCATTACCGATTAATGTTGGTCAGTTGACTAATATCATTTCGTATCATCCCTTGCGTATTCTCGTCATGAGATTTAATTATATGATCGCACTATTGTTGAGGACATACTTCCCAACAATCTCCCACTTGTCCTCGACAAGTGTGCGTCACCAATTCTCTTGTCCTATTACAATCTCCCACTCAATGGAAGGTGTCTCTCTGAGGTCGTTCTTGCATTCGATCATATCATGAGTGGTTTCCTCGATCTGGAGATTAACTGTCTGACCGGAATTATCTACCGTAGATACCTTCCGAGCGTGGCCACGCATTTCCAGTTAACTTCTCCTCGAGTGGCCTTGAGATTTGAACAACCCTGACAAGGGATGGACAATTTCTAGCGTACTACTCCCTTTAGCTAGCCACAGTCAGTCACAACCCAAAGCAATCCCATTTGACTCCAGTTACGAAAAGTCGTAGAGAATGGATCAAGGTTATGCCAAAACTGTACCATCTTGGGAGAGTAGTCTTTAGTCTAAGAATTGACTCATAAGAATACTATAGCAGCTCTTGCCACGACCCGGCTATCATAAAATTTCTAGAACTCTATAAGCGGTCACTTTGCCCGACAGAGTGTCTCTTGCAGTCTGCCTATGTGATCGACTAGTCATCACATATGACTCTATGGCATTTTAACTTGCCATCAGTCGCCTCACATTCTAGTCGCTTTGAGACGTCACCTCATATAAGCGGCTAGGGGCTATACTAAGTCAATCCAATTCACTTTATGGGGTCCAAAGTTGTCTCGTACAACCCATTTGGATTTTGACAAAGTATCTATCATTGAGAGTTAATTATAACTCAAATGACATTTTTATGCAAAAACAGTCAATACCGTTTCATTGCATTTGATGCACGATCATCAATTTGTATTAGTGTTTTGCGAATAAACCTTTTATTCATGATTCCAAAACTTACAAATTTTGGTCTCCTTCCAACTCATATTATCTCACATAATATGATCTTATTTGAGCACATATCTAGAACTCATTCTAGATCTTGAGTTTCCTTTCCTGAGGAAAGCTCCCACTGTTATCTTATAACTCGTGACGTATCGTCACTCATGTACCGAAATCTATACTGTAGTTTATTTACGATTTCATCACTCTTACTATTTTCAATCATCTTGGCTATTTGATCAAGGTTTTTAACCATTTTGATTTCTAATGGGCGACCTTTTATTATCAATATAATAAACCTTCCCGTGAAGCTCCATCATCCTATGATATAAGGTATTTTGTTCATCTTGAATTGAGAACCTCTTATTCTTTACACTTTTAAAGAAACACCCATCCTCTCTAAATGGTACGTTCAATTTTCTAATGAATATTGCTCCCACTAAAATCAACATCACTCCTTTTATAGTGATTGATATTACTTAAATGAACCTTTCACTTCACGCATGTTATTCATTTGCTTTTACTTGAACCAGTATCACTATCCCTATAGTGATCTACCTCCATTCAATCAACATCACTTCTTTCACGTCTTCGTTTCCTTGAGTCGAATATGACATGATATTCCCTTATAACTACATTGAGAGAATTGAGTTGATTTCTTCTCTTTTATCTTATAATTTTAGAAAAATCATTTGTTAAGGAACCGTTTTCCTTCCGATTTCATACGGGGTTTCCTTTATCCTCTCTTTGAAACAAATAACATAAGGAACATTTCCTCTTGTGTCCTCCCGTAGTTTCTTCAGTGTCCTCTCGTAGTTTCTTTTATTCATTCATTTAGGGTTCTTCTTAAGACTCCCATGTAGGATTCTTCTCTAAGATCCTGCATTTATATCATTGGTTTGCGGGTTTCTCCCACTCTATCCTTTAAACAATAACCTTTATTTGTATAAGGATAGTAATTTTCGATTTAACCAATGCATATGAATGTTTGAAGTTTTATAGGTGTGATGTATACATTCTCATTTTCACTTAAAATGATCATCGTATAATGAATTAATGATGTCTTAATTTGATTGAAAGTATCTCATGTGGTGTAGTTCTCCGTTTTAATCATCACTTTAATTATATTATATTGATCGTATCAATGTTTCTTATTTTGTGATAAAAATCACTATTATTCATGTTTTAACAAGGCATGCAATTCATTTTAGGAATCAAGGAATTGAATAAGAACAAAAGTAGTGACTCGGGTTGAAAACCAAGTCATTAATATCCAAAATACAACCATTGTTTGGGATTCAAATCCTTGTCTTACAAGAAAGTAAATTGTTATATGAACTAAAATGCAAAATATGAAAGAAGAAAATAATGAAAATTAGAGCCTAACTCTTAAGTTTTCAATCAATTGGATGCTACCATAGTCATCCAAGTAAGGAACTTCATGCTTCCTTCTCCTTGCCCTTGTCATTAGGAGGTGGCCCTTTAAAACAATTAAAAAGGGTAAAGATCAACAATTTGTATCACTATACATAAGTTGATAAAGTATCATGAATTTAAACGAGAATTATTACCTACGGCGGTTGCCTTTCCATTTTTAAGGTCGCTCAAGTATTTGGGGCAATTACGCTTCCAATGTCCTAACCTCGTGCAATAATGGCACTTGTCTTAAGATTTTGAAGATGAGGTGGAAGCGGCTTTCGAAAAGGTCTTTTCTTTGGCCGGTTTGGGCTTGAACGTTTTCTTTCCCTTGCCTTTGAAGGCATTCCTCTTGAAGTTAGTCTTCCCCTTCTTCTCGATGTTCAAAACATCTTTAGTGGAGCTTTCATGAAGTCCCATGTCCCTCTAGGCTTGGACAAGTATCTTATGCAATTCATCCAATGTGGTCTCTTGATTTCGCATATTAAAATTCACCCGGAATTGAGCATACGATTTCACCTTATTGAGAGAGTGAAGAACTCGATCAATGATGAGAGAGTCGGGAACATCAACTCCTTGCAACTTTAGAGTCTCCGCGAACTCAACTAATTTGAGTACATGAGGGCTTATCTTTTGCCCTTCCTTCAAGAAAATGTCCAAGAAGGCGGAAGCCGCGTCATATTGAATCACCCTTGGAGTTTGTGAAAACATCGTCGCAAGTTTGGTGTATATCTCATATGATGTGGTTAACTTGATCATACTCCTTTGGAGATCCGGCTCCATGGAGAAGATAAGCACATTTTTAAGAGCGGAGGACTCTTTCATGTAGACTTCATAGGCCTCACGAGTTTGGACCGCGGAACGAGCGGTCGGAGCGGTCGGAGCGGCTTCGGATAGGTAACGAGTCTTATCGTCACCTTGAGCGGCCAAAAGTAATTGCGCATCCCAATCCTTAAAATTGGAATCATGCTTATCGAGTTTGCAACGATCCATAAAGGATCGAAGCCATGATACATTAGTGAGAGGTGGAGCGTTGGTTGCCATTGATGATGTTTGAAAATTAAACTACAATAAAAGAAAGGAATTAAAACAACATCATATTTTTAAAACTTGTAATTAAATTTAAATTTAAACAAGTTTAGTTATTTAGTTAATGATCTCTTACCCAATTAAGTAAACAATCCCGAGACCCAAACCCATACTAATCCGGGCACGGTATAGCCGATTCAACCCTTATTGGTATAATTTGGTGGATTAACCTTTTAATCGGTTTTACCTTAGAACACTCGGTCGACAATTTTCTAAAAATTGTCTTTAGCCCGAACTTATTGCAACTACGGTTACGAATACTTTCGTTGAGATCAACCAAATTTCAAGATGTAATCTTATTACCCCACTTACCCAACGTAACAATTTTAGTACCCCGGTGTAGCCGAGCCTACATTCTTGTGAAGAAGGGATTCATGAGTCTATACTTTTTGGTAAGGCTAAGTCTCAATATTCATTTGTAAGAGATCTAGTCAATTTTATTATCTATCTCCGTTTAAGTGAACTAAGTCGGTGAATTATTGATAAAATATTGACTAGGTCGATTAAATCGAATAAAATGCATGACATGATATGACGATTTGGCTATGCATGCAAACATATAAAGCAAATAAAAGCATAAAACAATAAACCCTAGTATGACCTTTCCTAGAAAAGAAATAATAAAAGTACAAATTCGGAAACCAACTCCTTTGGTCCCTTGAACTTCACGAGGCACGCTTCCCAAGGTAAACACCGTCTTGCTCGGAACTTCTATTCGAATGGCATCGTCTTCAAGGATCTCCGGAATTTACAAAAATTACAACTTTTCTAGTCTACTTTATACATTATAAAGAAAACAACAAATAAAGTGATACGAGATCACATTAATTACATCCGAATCGATAACCCCTTACATTACGGGAAATATCGATTAAAAACTAAGGCCATACTAAGTAAAATTACATAATCCAAAATTACGTAAATAAAATCATGACAATCATAATTAAAATATGCAATGCTTATGAATATGAACTAACATGCAAACCTTAGCCAAATCGTCCTATTTAATATCATTTATATTTATAGTTATCGTATACCTCGGTTTTTATGGAATTGCGTGCTTTAACGATTAAAAACACTTAGCATTATGTGAATCGGAATTCACTCTTAAGTTAATCATCCCAACTCATTTAGGTTTCAAAATTTAGTCTTACTCAAACTTTGAACATGACTTAACTTAATATTATTATATTGTTCGGTATAACTCGGTTTTACGGGAAAAATAATATAAAAATCAAAAAGAGTCATAAAAATTTCGAAAAATTCAAAATTCAAATTTTGAAAATTCTAGAATGTTCTTAAAATTTCAGAACTTTAAAAAATATTAATATTTATACGGTTTCAATATTTATTTCGAAAATAATACGCAAAACGAGCATTTTAAGTCCGAAAATTAAATAATTAGCTCCATAAACGCAAATAAAATACTAATAATATTTTTACACTTTCCAAAATACTTTAAGAACCTGAAATGGACAGAAAATTAAATGGCACACTGCCCAATAGCCGAAATTTTAATTAAAATGACTCTTATTATTTAATTTTAAATGTAACTTTTAACAAATAAAAATTAAATAAAAAAGAAACTTTTGGCTCCCAAGAAAAATATGGTGATGAACATATAAAATATGACTAATATGGGTTAAATTTTCCGGCCATTTTAACAACCATTGCTATTTTTAACGATTTACGTCATATATCGTACAATTTTAACCATTAAAATTATTTCTCAAGCATAAAATCAAATAAAAATATCGAAATTTTTATACATGCTGGAAATAATATATATGACATCGTGTTAAATCTTTATGGCCAAATTCCAACTTAAACTATTAAAGTCGAAATAATGTCACTAATTACCCGATTTTTACATTAAAAATCAATAATAATGCAATATATGAGATAAATTTCTGGAAAATTTAGCATTCATTTTAAATATTGCATGTGACATACTCATAAATTTTGATAGTCAAATTCGAAATATAACTATACAAACCCATTTTTATTCATTTTATGGCATTTTAACTTGTAAAATTCATAAACCATGTATTCTTACTCCATAATTTACGAAAAATCATTTTCATATCATAGGAAATACATGTGAAAAAATACTGAAAAATCTCGTCCAGAAGCTTATTTTAACTATTTTTCCCAAAAATAAACATTTTTAACCATTAAAAAATAACAAAAAACCGAAAATAAAATACCAATGAACAATATATATGCAAAATATATTCCAAATATCCTAAAATACATTTAGAATCAGTAGATATTCATGCATAATTTATTTCGGCCATATCATATACGAAATGAAATATCAATTTTATTTTTGTTATCCTAATAACTTCGTAAAAATAAAACGAAAAGCATGCAAACAACCTTGTTGCTCTGATACCAATTGTTAGGTTTAATTATCTCATAACCTAAAGATTTTAGTCCTACTAAATAAATTATAATTAACATTTTAATTATTATACTTTAGATCTTATGCATGCTTATACAAAATGCAGAAATAGGATTCGAATTACTTACAATCCGACGAAATCAACACAAGGATGATCCTCCTTAGTATTCAACAAGAACACCTCCTCTATGATGCACCTAAGACACCCTCAATATTAACCGAAACTTTAATGTGCTAGTACAAGATTCGATTTTCCTTAACACAAATTCTAATCTCTTAATTAGAATTACTATACTAATATTATAACTTATAATTATTAGTATTATTATTATCACAATAATAATTTAAGAGGTTTTGAGGTAATTTTCTTACTTTAGAAAATGCCAAGCATTAGAACTAGTAAATTTGTGAGCAATAACACAAGTTATAAGAGGGTTGTCTTGGTCTTTGGGTGGCCGGTTATGGGAAGAAACAACGGGGGAACAATTTCCCTTTTCCATGCCCTTAGGGTGGCTCTAGGTCCTATTTACAAGAGCAACGTAATGATGGTGTTTTAAAGAGTGTCATTAAGAAGCTTAAACACTCCTTAACTCACTCACCCAAACCGTCCCATTTAAGATAAAATGGTGTAACACCCCCATTTATTTAAGGGCCTGGACTAGGACTCCTCAGATAAATACAGGTGTTACCATCTCGGTTTCCCGAGGCAGTAGATACAAAGGAAGATAAACAGTACTTTAAATTAAATTTAAACTCAAACATGTTCTTACATAACCAAAAGATAAAACTGTTCGGATCAAAAAGAAAGTACAACTCATAGATCGACTATTCTCAAGTGATCTATGCTCTAAACAGGTCCGGGTTCATGCTTCTCTCTTCCCCAAGCTCCCATAGTCTTTAACCTGTCAATCTGCTCCCCAATAATTGGTTCATCACAGGTGATCACGAATACACAGGGTCAACCACGAGGTTGAGTAGAGAAATCTGTAAATAGAAAACATTACTAAAAATATAAAGTTTAACTTCTCCACTCCGAATCACAGACCCTTTTACTCCGCACCAAACACAGACCCTTTATCTCCGCGCCACACAGACCCTTTTATCTCCGCACCAAACACAGACCCTTTATCTCCACGCCACACAGACCCTTTTATCTCCTCATCTCATATCGTATCACAGAATATATATAAACAAATATCATAATATACCAACCAAGTATTAGTATAAAACATTCATGGTAATCATCAATAACAACTGAGCAAACATTATAACATGCATCGTATTTCCCCTACCTGTAGTTGCAGAAGCAAATGGCAAAATGCACAATCGTTCTCAAAAGTGCTCCACACGAAAACTTCCACCTAAAAGTATATTGCTTAATTAATAAACTCCCTAATTCTCGTAAAACATGCACACATTCTAATTATAGAAACTTCCTATACTTAGAAAGTTTCCCAACAACCGAATTACCCGAAATAGTAACTTTCCAAATATAGTAGCTACTAAAAATAGCAACTCCTAAAACAAAAGAACACTTGGTTTTGAAATTCAAATCTAAATCTTCTCCATAAATATTAATTATTTTTGCCATAAATAGAATATTACTCATAAAGATAATTATTCTATAACCCACATTAGAAATAAATAATAATAATAATAATAAAAATAATAATAATAAAAATAATAGTAAAAATAACACAACTCACGAAACACCCAACAACAACCACGACTAACCCGACACAACCCTTAACACACCCAAAACAGCGCCTAAAACCACCACCTACCACCACGTAGCACCTGCCCCTACCTCCGTCACCGACCAACCTCAACCCCCAGAACCACCAGCTACCCCATCGACACCGCCCAACCCTCCGACGAGGCAGAAACAGACCCACCATCAACCCAGAACAGCCGCCTGAACCTTCTGACCGCTAAAAGAAACCCTACCTTCGACCACCCTCCACGACCATCAACCACCCCCAAACCACCGACACCTCACCCCTGACACATCACCGGCTCGACCACAGTGGTACCACCGTGTCGACCTCCCCCGAGTCAACGGTGGTACCACCCCCAAACTCACTGCCCGACAACCCTTACCGTGACTGCTGTAACCAGGGGTGATAAACACCCCTGTCGACGCCGCCTATGACCCTTGTCTCCACCGTGACTAACCCCACGACCACCACACCATTACCAGTAACACACCACAACACCCCCACCGTACCACCAGTACACAACCCCCTTTCGAAACACCTATAAAACAACAACCATGAAAACAGAAACGAAAGACTGATGAACGAAACACTGCATACCTGACTTCAGACCGAAAACGACAACACACGACGGGGCTAGACTGAACACGAACACTCTCCTTCTCTCGCGTGTGGTGGCAGCTCTAGATCTAGGGTTTGTGTGATGCAGAAAGTGACTCATAGAAAAGAGTGCAAGGCCTTAATATAAGGCGGCTGGAAGACATACTCAGTAGCTAGGGCGGCTGAGTATCTTATTTCTTTTACGGGCTGTTAGCAAGGCTCGAATATCGAGGCCCAAAACGCGACCCGGAGGTCCTTAGTTCGAGCCCCCATGGTGACACAACTCCCTAGTTAAAGATTATAGCATATCGAAAGCAAAAACTAAGACATACAAACGTAGCCTTACTATAAAATAAACGAAAAGTCGAAACCAAAGCTTATCCTAAAAACCGAGGTATTACAGTCTTCCCCCCTTAAATTGAACTTCGTCCCGAAGTTCACCCATACCTAGGTGGCAAAACAAACAACTCAAACGAACTTGAAACCCACAAATACTTGAAACCCACAAATATCACACAAAGCAATCATGAAAAACTTGCTCAAAACACAGAATGTTACATTCCACCCCCCTTAAAGAAAAGTTACGTCCGCGTAACTTACCTCAACCAAAGAGATGTGGGTAACGCTCCCTCATAGATGCTTCAGGCTCCCATGTAGCCTCTTCCTGATTATGATTTGTCCACAGGACTTTCACCAAGGACGTCTCGCCATTGCGAGTCTTTCGCACCTTCCTGTCCAGAATTTCCTTCGGAGTCTCAATGTATGCCAACTGTTCATCTACCTCAATCACCTCATGCTGAAGCACATGTGATGGATCACTCACGTATTTCCTCAACTGAGACACATGGAACACATTATGGACCTTGGATAGGGCTGGAGGTAAAGCTAAGCGATATGCCACCTCTCCAACTCTGTCCAAAATCTCAAATGGTCCAATAAATTTCTGACTCAGTTTGCCACGCTTGCCGAATCTCATCACTCCCTTCATCGGAGAGACTTTCAGTAGTACTTTCTCCCCGACCTCAAATGAAATATCGCTCCTCTTCAGATCGGCATAACTCTTCTGTCTATCTTGAGCGGCCCTCATCCTCTGACGAATAATCTGAACCTGCTCCACCATCTCCTGAATCATATCTGGCCCCAATGTCACAACTTCGGCTCGATCATCCCAACACACAGGACTCCTACACTTCCTCCCATACAGAGCTTCGAAAGGGGCCATGCCTATGCTTGCATGATAACTGTTATTATAGGAAAACTCGATCAACCCCAGTCGATCCTCCCAAGATCCTCCGAACTCAAGTACACAAGCCCTCAACATATCCTCAAGAGTCTGAATTGTCCTCTCAGTCTGACCATCTGTAGCCGGATGGAAAGCTGTACTCATCTTCAACTGGGTACCCAAAGCAGCCTGCAACTCCTGCCAAAATCTGGATATAAACCTCGAGTCTCGATCAGAAACAATATCTTTGGGTACGCCATGTAGTTTGACTACATTCTGAACATATGACTTAGCCAACTCGGCTTTACTCCAGGTATCTTTCATGGGAATAAAGTGAGCTGACTTGGTCAAACGATCCACGATCACCCAAATCATGTTGTTGCCTCTCTGAGTTCGAGGCAACCCCACGATAAAGTCCATTGAAATGTTCTCCCACTTCCACTCTGGCACATCTAGTGGCTGAACCTTCCCTTGAGGTCTCTTATGCTCCCCTTTCACTCGCTGACACGTCAAACACCTCGAGACAAACTCTGCGACCTCTTTCTTCATACTCGGCCACCAAAACGTCTTCTTAAGGTCCTTATACAGCTTATCACCCCCTGGGTGAACAGAATAAGGAGTAGCATGAGCTTCAGTCAGGATCTTCTTCTTTAGCTCCTCAACATTCGGTACACACCATCGCCCACTGAACCTCAAACTACCGTCGGTGTGAATACTGAACTTGGATGCCCCATCACCATTCCCATTTTCCACCATCAAACGCCACTTCTGGATTCTCTCATCGCTCTTCTGTAACTCCCGAATCTCCCCATACAATTCAGGCTCCACTGTCAAGTCACCAAGAGCGCCCCCTTTCCGGATCATGAATATTCCCATCTCCCTTAGTTCACCATACAACCTCCCTCTCGATCTGGCACAATCCAAAGCATGTATTGACTTTCTACTTAGAGCGTCAGCTACCACATTTGCCTTGCCTTCGTGGTAGACAATCTGCATATCATAATCTCCGATCAACTCTATCCACCTCCTTTGCCTCATGTTCAACTCCTTCTGGGTGTAGATATATTTCAGGCTCTTATGATCCGAAAACACCTTAAAAGTGGCTCCATATAGGTAATGACGCCACAATTTTAGTACAAAGACCACAGCGCCCAATTCCAAATCATGCGTCGGATAATTCTCTTCATAAGTCTTCAACTGGCGAGAAGCATACGCGATCACTCTCCCATTCTGCATTAGCACACAACCCAACCCATGCTTGGAAGCGTCGGTGTATACTTCGAAATTATCACTTCCAACTGGCAAGGCCAGGATAGGAGCTGTTGTCAGGCGTTCCTTAAGAGTCAGGAATGCCTTCTCACAACCCTCATCCCAGACAAAACGGTTCTCCTTCCTCATTAACGACGTCAACGGCTTTGCTATCTTCGAAAAGTCTTTGACGAATCTCCGGTAATAACCTGCTAACCCCAGAAAACTTCGGATCTCACTCACATTCTTCGGACTTTGCCACTTAGTCACAGCTTCAATTTTACTAGGGTCAACAGATACCCCCTCTTTGGAAATGACATGCCCCAAGAACGCCACTTTCTCCAACCAGAATTCACACTTACTCAACTTAGCATTGAGTTTATGTTCTTCCAGAGTCTGAAGTACCTTCCTCAAATGATCTTCGTGCTCCTCCGCATTCTTGGAATATACCAGGATATCATCGATAAATACCACCACGAACTTGTCGAGATACGGGCTGAAGACTCGATTCATCAAGTCCATGAACACAGCTGGAGCATTAGTCAATCCAAAGGGCATAACCACAAATTCATAGTGGCCATACCTCGTTCGGAAAGCGGTCTTCGGAATATCTTCATCCTTTATCCTCAATTGATGATACCCGGATCTCAAATCAATCTTGGAGAAAACCCCGGCTCCACTCAACTGATCGAACAAGTCGTCAATTCTTGGCAAAGGATAACGGTTCTTGATGGTTACATTGTTCAGCTCTCGGTAATCAACACACAACCTCAAACTCCCATCCTTCTTCTTCACAAACAGAACAGGTGCACCCCAGGGCGACACACTGGGTCGAATGAACCCTTTTTCAGCTAGTTCATCCAACTGCTTCTTCAATTCCTCCATCTCTTTAGGTCCCATACGATATGGTGATTTAGATATTGGTCCCGCTCCTGGTTTGAGGTCAATGGAAAATTCCACTTCCCTCCTCGGCGGTAACCCTGGAACGTCGTCTCGAAAAACTCCCTCAAACTCCCGTACCACCGGTATCTCACTAGTCTTGGGGGTCTCAGCCTCACAATCCCACATTTGGCACAAAATTAGGCTTTCTCCTTTCCGCAAACTAGACTTCAGGGTATTGACAGATATAAATTTGATCTTTGGTTTGACCCTATACCCCTTGTAGGATACCCTCACTCCCTTGGGTCCCTTCAAGGAAATTTTCTTTTGGTGACAGTCGATAAAAGCCTTATACTTCCCCAGCCAATCCATCCCTAGGATCACCTCAAAACCTCCCAGCGGAAATTCTATGAGATCACAATAGAACATTGCTTCCCCGATTTTGATGGGTACACTTCCATAGACTCTATTACAAGCTATTGACTCTCCTGAAGGTATGGTCACTGAGTCTGCGACCCAGTCGAACCTCTCGAGCCCCAAAACTCTAACATGGTCTCTAGACACAAAAGAATGGGTGGCACCGGAATCGAAAAGCACGAAAGTAGGTTTAGAGTTCACAAGAAAAGTACCAGTAACCACATGAGCGTCCTCCTGAGCGGCCTGCTTTCCCATGGCAAAGAGGTTGCCACTGGACTTGACCCCGCTCTGGCTGGCACCAGATGTCCCAGCCTGCTGATTTCCTGCCGTCCCCGTCTTGTTGCTGTTCCCACCTCCATTGTACTGATTTTGATATGAACGGTTCTGATTGTTGTTGTTGTTGTTCCTTTGGTAGTTGCTGCTGCCTCCAGACTTCGTACCCCCACCATAGTTTGTCATGGGTGTGCGATAGCCACCGCTGCCATAGGACTGCGTGCGAGATCCCTGATATCCGGATGTAGGTGTGCGATAACCCCCGGACTGATTCCCTCCAGAAGAACGACATACTGCCTGCTTGTGCCCAATCTTCCCGCAGCCGAAACAGACCACTCCCACTGAACCACTACCAGAACCTCCACTCCTGAAGTTGCTCCCACTCTGGTTCCTCCCACCACCAGAGGCACTACTCCCGAAATACCCACTGTTCTTGTTATTGCTTGGCTTTTTCGATCCTGAACCCTCAGCTACTGGTTCAGCCTTCCTCTTTTCTGACCTGGACTTCTTGTCCGCCTTAATCATATCCGAAAGCCTCTCCGCCGCACCAGCCCTTAAATATATGTCACGGACTGTGGTGGGCGGAGCTGCAATCAGTCTTTTCTTAACGGCGATTGATAACCCCCTCTCAAACTTCATGGCTAGCATAGCATCGTCAAATCCCATATCTCTCACATAGTGTACCAACTGGATGAATTTCCTGTAGTAAACCTCTACAGTCATGTCCTCCGTCATCTGAAATGAGTCAAACTCCTCCCTCAGCTTGCTCTTCTGGAATTCTGGTAGAAACGCCTCGTTCAGAACCCCCTGGAACGCTTCCCACGGAACAAACGCGGATCCACCCTCTGTAGCTGCTTCCCGGAGCTCTCCCTTATTCGCGGTCCACCAATCTCCAGCCATACCCCTCAGATAGTGGGCAGCCTGGTCTACCTTCAATTCTTCAGGGCAATCCAGCAACTCGAACAGGTTATCGAATTCCCGGCACCAAGCTCCTAACAGATGGGGTTCCCCCTCCCCAGTGAATTGGGTAGGGTGATGTCTTGCGATGATTGTGCTCATTTTCGCGGAGTCCATTCGTTTGGCCTTTAGGGCCTCATTTTCAGCTATCAAACGGTCCACCTCCTCTTGGGTGATGTTAACGGCATTCTCTCTTCGCGGAGGCATACTATAAAACAAGAAAGGAATGAGTCCCGACATACATGGGTACCCATTTGGTTTAGGGCTATGTTCCCTAAGCATCAAAATCTATCAACACTTATAACATAGAGTAGTTCTATTCCATAACATGGCTTAGGGTTCACATAACCGCATATCACTAGACATGATGAAAGAAGAATTACTAGCATGTTCCAAATTACTTATTATACCACAACAATATACACCTTTTATTCAAACAAATAAGGATTCATTCATGTTCATGCCCCTTCCGGCTTTTCCAAAAGTTTCTTATGCTCAGAGTTCTCATAACATACTTTTCACAGTATGCTATCACTTTCACCTCCTCCTATTCTACCCTTTTCTCTCGTATATGCACTCTGGGTTCCCGGGTAAGACTGATAGGGCCAATGGTTCGGTGTGAGGGGGCCCCAGACTCATACTTCCCTTTTAGTGTGCTCCTAACAGTCCTATCCCGGGGGTTCATTTTATTTTGACTCTCCTACTTTCATTGGGTTCATTAGGTTAGGCCTGAGGATCGTTCGCTCTGATACCACTTTGTAACACCCCCATTTATTTAAGGGCCTGGACTAGGACTCCTCAGATAAATACAGGTGTTACCATCTCGGTTTCCCGAGGCAGTAGATACAAAGGAAGATAAACAGTACTTTAAATTAAATTTAAACTCAAACATGTTCTTACATAACCAAAAGATAAAACTGTTCGGATCAAAAAGAAAGTACAACTCATAGATCGACTATTCTCAAGTGATCTATGCTCTAAACAGGTCCGGGTTCATGCTTCTCTCTTCCCCAAGCTCCCATAGTCTTTAACCTGTCAATCTGCTCCCCAATAATTGGTTCATCACAGGTGATCACGAATACACAGGGTCAACCACGAGGTTGAGTAGAGAAATCTGTAAATAGAAAACATTACTAAAAATATAAAGTTTAACTTCTCCACTCCGAATCACAGACCCTTTTACTCCGCACCAAACACAGACCCTTTATCTCCGCGCCACACAGACCCTTTTATCTCCGCACCAAACACAGACCCTTTATCTCCACGCCACACAGACCCTTTTATCTCCTCATCTCATATCGTATCACAGAATATATATAAACAAATATCATAATATACCAACCAAGTATTAGTATAAAACATTCATGGTAATCATCAATAACAACTGAGCAGACATTATAACATGCATCGTATTTCCCCTACCTGTAGTTGCAGAAGCAAATGGCAAAATGCACAACCGTTCTCAAAAGTGCTCCACACGAAAACTTCCACCTAAAAGTATATTGCTTAATTAATAAACTCCCTAATTCTCGTAAAACATGCACACATTCTAATTATAGAAACTTCCTATACTTAGAAAGTTTCCCAACAACCGAATTACCCGAAATAGTAACTTTCCAAATATAGTAGCTACTAAAAATAGCAACTCCTAAAACAAAAGAACACTTGGTTTTGAAATTCAAATCTAAATCTTCTCCATAAATATTAATTATTTTTGCCATAAATAGAATATTACTCATAAAGATAATTATTCTATAACCCACATTAGAAATAAATAATAATAATAATAATAAAAATAATAATAATAAAAATAATAGTAAAAATAACACAACTCACGAAACACCCAACAACAACCACGACTAACTCGACACAACCCTTAACACACCCAAAACATCGCCTAAAACCACCACCTACCACCACGTAGCACCTGCCCCTACCTCCGTCACCGACCAACCTCAACCCCCAGAACCACCAGCTACCCCATCGACACCGCCCAACCCTCCGACGAGGCAGAAACAGACCCACCATCAACCCAGAACAGCCGCCTGAACCTTCTGACCGCTAAAAGAAACCCTACCTTCGACCACCCTCCACGACCATCAACCACCCCCAAACCACCGACACCTCACCCCTGACACATCACCGGCTCGACCACAGTGGTACCACCGTGTCGACCTCCCCCGAGTCAACGGTGGTACCACCCCCAAACTCACTGCCCGACAACCCTTACCGTGACTGCTGTAACCAGGGGTGATAAACACCCCTGTCGACGCCGCCTATGACCCTTGTCTCCACCGTGACTAACCCCACGACCACCACACCATTACCAGTAACACACCACAACACCCCCACCGTACCACCAGTACACAACCCCCTTTCGAAACACCTATAAAACAACAACCATGAAAACAGAAACGAAAGACTGATGAACGAAACACTGCATACCTGACTTCAGACCGAAAACGACAACACACGACGGGGCTAGACTGAACACGAACACTCTCCTTCTCTCGCGTGTGGTGGCAGCTCTAGATCTAGGGTTTGTGTGATGCAGAAAGTGACTCATAGAAAAGAGTGCAAGGCCTTAATATAAGGCGGCTGGAAGACATACTCAGTAGCTAGGGCTGCTGAGTATCTTATTTCTTTTACGGGCTGTTAGCAAGGCTCGAATATCGAGGCCCAAAACGCGACCCGGAGGTCCTTAGTTCGAGCCCCCATGGTGACACAACTCCCTAGTTAAAGATTATAGCATATCGAAAGCAAAAACTAAGACATACAAACGTAGCCTTACTATAAAATAAACGAAAAGTCGAAACCAAAGCTTATCCTAAAAACCGAGGTATTACAAATGGACACCTATTTTAAGTTGTCATTTTGTATAATTTAACATTTGTGACATACATTATGTCACAATGTTATAATCTATGATTGTCTAAATTTAAAAAGTATATTTATCAAATAAATATCATTTATAAATTAAATAAATCACATTTAACAATTTGACAAGTAATTCGAAATTACTAGTATATAAAATGGATTTTATCATTAATCGTCAATACGATTTACAACCTTTGTAATAATATACAACCCGATTCATTCTAATTACGATATTATAAAACATCGTTCAATGTTTGATAATTGATACACTTCAATTATAAACATAAATCTTACATTAAGACTTAACCTCTGATTTCTCGATATACGAGTTTAAGGAATATGATCAAATCGTATCAATATACATTTGATCACTTTATCAATTAAGGGAATTGTCCTAAAGGTGTGACCTAAAGGGATCAACTGACCACCACCGTCACACGACAGTAATGTCAAACTCTAGCTAGCCAATCATTACCGATTAATGTTGGTCAGTTGACTAATATAATTTCGTATCATCCCTTGCGTATTATCGTCATGAGATTTAATTATGTGACCGCACTATTTTTGAGGACATATTTCCCAACAAATAGCTTCCTGTCAACCACTCCGGATGTATTATTAAGCCAACAGGCTTCCATTATCCAACAAGCTATCATTAACGATCCACTTAGTTAGGGTGCATCTCTAAATTCCATTAAGTATCCCAATAGGTAAACGCTGAGGTTCCATAAGTAACTTAAGGTCAACACTCAGCCAGCTCCATAAGTCCACTTGTAAATGTCTCAACATCCTCACACCGTTACCAATAACTCTCGTTCCTCAAGTATGTGGTCCTTTCTGCAATTAAGCGGTTCCTCAAGATCAAGTATCACTAACTTACCTAATTCGTCCATTTAACCACATCATCATTATCGTAAGCATGTACCTCCAAATCTACAATTACCACTTACATCTAGCCATCTAACATGAAGCCTTCAAGAAGGCACACTATCCAATATCACCCGAATATTATTATCATAAACTCTCTCAACCAAATTCTGTCAACGCAAAACCAAGCATTTCTCAAGGCACGTATCACTACTCCCAGAACAAGTCAATCTCGCCACTAATCTAAATGAAAGGGACAAGGCTCCCAAAATTAGAAATGTGATACGAACTTCAGGGACAACCACGACACAGACCTCGAGAGACACACACGGAAACAACGAGATGACAAGAAGGAACTTTAGGCTATGGACCCCAATCAAAGTTGAAGCCAAGAGCAGGCGGAGAAGCAAAGGAGAAGAAAGGAGAGAAGCGACGTGAAAGGAACGATTGCGGAATCTTCCAAGGTGCGGGTCTCTCACTATTCTCATGGGGTTCTCACTCCTTACTTTCCAAATCAAGTCATTTAATTATCGGTTCTCACAAACAATTCCTCCAATGATTTATATACCCTAATCTTCCAAACTTTAAACGATGTCATCATTACAACTACCTATTCCCAAAACTTTGAGATGTGTCATCTCTGCTAGTTCCTCAAATGACAATTCGATAACATTCTCAGGCTATCAAACCCATATGTTGTATCGACTACACTTTGCATTACTGCTCGCTAGATATCAATACTTAAATCAATACGTTCCCGAACTTACATCTCCCAATGAATTACTTTATTCCAATCGAAAGCGGGTGGTGCATCCTCAAATTTCCTTTAAGTTCTTTAATAAATAAATGCTAAGATTCATTAAGCAACCTAGGGTCAAGTAGTGATTCACTTCTTCTACGCTTAAGTCATAAACTCTTCAAGTATTCAACCATTATTGCCAATGATTCATATTCCTCAACAACGGGCCTTTCCCCAGCTCAATTACTCACCTAAGTCAAGTGATACTAACTCACTTCACTCATCCACTCATCATCCTTACCATCTTAAGCCTATTCTTTCAGGTCGCTCTATATCCTCAAGTATCTTATCTAACTCCCTAACCAGTACTCTTCAATCCACAAATTTTCACAATCTAAGCATGGTTCTCAAGATTAAGTTCCACCGAATACTAAGTATACAACTCAACCTTCAAGCAAGTACCATATCACTCACTTTCACTCTCCCAATTGGATAGACAACTAGACACTTGGACCATCAAAACATGTCTCTCGATACCTCTTAAGCTTTTCCTCAAATAACAACCTTCTCAACACACAGATTTACTATTATACTGTGACTAGTTCCTCAAAATTCTACAAATGGAAGATTACCTACAAGGCACCTTGAAAAACCAAGCAACAAGGTTAAGCGGAAAGGATATGAAGATTTGTTCAAGTAAGATAGACAAATATTCTAAAGGAAGGATGTGCATCCAGAGTTATCAAAGAAGGTGATGCACAAAGAAAGAAGAGTATCTTCAAGGCTCAGAAGCATTCTCCAACTGTAGCACGAATCTTCTATCTTCGGTAGAAAGTCCGGTCTTGATCGCCAAATGGGTAAGCTCACGGTTCGTCGATTGGAAGATGTAAAAGTAAATTCAATGACAATCAACAAACACGTTAGAACCTAATAAAAACAATCACAAAACAGGCTACAATATAAGTCCTTAAATCTACCCCATCTCTCATTCATTATTCAATTATATGGTCAAGTTAAGGTTGGGGGCTACATGAGTGCGTCGGGAGCGATAACGCTCTGATACCAACTGTAAAACCTCTCGTCGCAGCGGAAAAATAAAACATACAAACATGCCAAAATTTACGCGGAATTTAAACTTTAACATGCAAGATAAACGAGGTGAATTAAAACTAAAACTGTACAACTGATAAAAAACAAAACATAGATAAGTATAACTGTCTAAGTATGAAAAACATAAATATAAACAGCCCGGGATGATACATCCCTACAGGCACTCAGAAACTGAAATGTAAATCTAGAGTCTAGCTAACGAAAGTGTAAGGTCAATCGATGAAGGATCATCGCTCGCTAGCTCCATGCAACCCACAGCTATCCAACCTGTCATGTTCCTACATACATGTAAACATGTACGCCACAATCAGTGGGGAGTGACTAGAGTTCTCTTAACCACCTTTTATAACGACACGTAACACATGAACATCCAACATACTCCAACATATATATAACATGTGAAGCATATAAATCTCAATATCTCAATCTCATATCAATCATGCAAATACTATGCAAGGCTCTCAACCAACTTCGGAAACTATTGGAAGAAGAGCCGGATTCCCTTCCGGTTGCCCGGCTGGGGGGTCTTTCAATCTAAACCATTTACGAAACTAGCCAAAGAGTCATCCAATGCCTAGGATGAACAGTTCTAAAATCAATACACTCTATCTATCACAATCAATCAGCAATGTCTGACATTGTACCCCTACTCAGGCAAGCAGACGCAATCAACAATGTCTAGAACCTACCCCTACTCAGGCAAGAACTAGACACAATCAGTAGTGCCCAAGTCACACCCCTACTCAGGTTAGACTTGGTACACAAATTAAATCAACAAGTATACACTCGTGACCCCTGCTCAGGTACGAGTGGATACCAATCAGCTAGTTATGGTTCCTAGACCCTGCTCAGTCGTGACCATTACTCTTCGTAATGAAATTGGGATCCCTGCTCAGACCAACCCACTACGGTCATACAACTCACGGTAGAATAGCGGTCCCTACTCAGACATATCCTACCGCATCAAACATACACGTGTCGGTCCAGAGGTCCCTGCTCAGACATAGCCGACACGCCGCAAACACTCACATGTCAAGCTAGATGATCCCTGCTCAGACCATAACTTGACACACATACAACCATCAGCATATATCGTACTCTAGCGGTCCCTGCTCAGACATATTCCGATATGTACTCAGCCAAATCCTTAGTCCTAGTTTTTCTAGACTTCTAACAACACTAAATTGACCCCTGGAACTAAGTTGAGGGAGAGCCGGTTTCTCTTTCGGTTACCCGACCGGGGGGTCTCTATCCTCTCTCCATTCCCGAACCCAATAGAGTGCCGCCCGAACCTCGGGGACCTCAAACACACATAAGCATATGAGATGACCAAGTCCAACAACAACCAAGAACAATCTAAGACTTCCTTCTACAAGTCTAAGGGTTCCTAATCAACTTAACTAAGCTCACTAGGCCTCATAAGCAACCTAAGACAAGGATTAGCTTAAGATAAGAAAAAGCATTCTAAAACATTGCTTACTAACTATCCATTACCATTAAGAGGTAACTAACTTTAGCTAATAAACAACATTCTAAAACATTTCTTACTAACTACCCATTACCGTTAAGTATAAACATAACAATATGTGATAATTAGACATGCTAATCACTTATAAAGAAACCTTACAACAAAACAATTGAGAAAGGATCGACATTAGGCAATTAGCTAACCACATGGCTAAACCTTACTTAGCCTAAACATAGATTTAAAACCAAGTAATTATATTCATAAGCATCACTTAAACAATTGGAAAACAACACTAGTACAAAAATACCCTATTGCGTCAAGTGATTTACGTCGGTTCTAAAAGAACTGATGCAAAAAGTACTTAATTTTGGCGGGAGTCCAATTTTACACCATAGGAAACTTACTTGCGTCAGTTCTTAATAAAGAACTGATGCAAAAAGTACTTAGTTTTTGCGTCAGTTGTGCCCAAAACTGACGTTTATACCTAAAAATATAATTTTGCTTCAGTTATTTCTTATAACCGACGCATTTGCTTATAAGTTTTTGCTTCAGTTTAAAAGTGAAACTGATGCATTTAATATGAATTTCGAAAAATTAGAACTTCTAATACATTAACCTAATTGAAACACAAAAACTGAAACACATACCACCGTCTTCAGTTTTTGCTTCAATTTTACGCAAAAACTGAAACACATACCACCGTCTTCATCAGTTCATCAGTTCATTAGTTCGTGATTCAGATCCCCTCAATTCCGCCTTCATTCTCATCATCGTTTACTATGCAATTTTCGTGCCATCACCATCTACAAGTAAGTACTTAATCTCTTTCCTCTTTAATCTACGCTTAATAAGCCTATTTTCGAAATTAGGGTTAGTCGACTTTTGAATTACGAGTTTTTTTGTCCAAGCTTCGCTACATTCGTTTTTGCGTTGCAAATCACAATTCCCCTCTTTTCCCTTGTTTGATTTATGCTAGTTTTGTAAGTTATTAAGTACTTAATTCGAGTTTTTGGTTTCGGGTTGTAACTGATAAAACTAGCAATGTAGGGTAGAAGTCGTTTCCTTTGAGATCTTGCGTCCTCAATCAGCTTAAAATGGGCTCTCATATGACAATTGTTTTTAGAGGCATAAAGAGGGATTCATCCTGTAAATGTATATGTATGCATAATTATAATTCATGGCAGAGGACTTTACCAAGGCCTACAAACTTAAAGAGTGCCGTTTCTTATTTCAGGTCCATAACTTGTTTTGTATGCCTTTGTTACAGTGCAGCAATAGTTACAGCATATTTAATGAGATCTGAACAACTTTCTCTTGAAGGTGTGTGTATGTGTGATAAGATTCTTACTTTGTTCCGAGAGCTAAATGCATTTACCAATAATGTTTTTATGTTTCTTATTGGTCTTTTGTCATCTTCTCACACCATTGTTTGTATGTTCTGTTACAAATTATGCAGCTGCACTTGAATCGTTACGTTAATGTTCTGAGTCTGCTTCACCAAATGACAATTTTTTGGAACAGGTGAGAGAATTGAGAAATGTCTCCTTATAATTTGATGTTATGAAACATGGTATATCTTCACTGCATCAGAAATATTATTTGCTAGTAATTTCTTGATACCAGGATATCTTTTTTTTTTCTTTGTTGTAGTTGAAAATGTTTGAGGAGATGGGTTTTAAAGTTGATCGTGGAAGCTCTAAATACAAGCGTTTCCGTTTGAAAATGCTGGGTGCGTTCTATTTCACCCTGCAATCCACCAAGTAGTCGCGTTGATGTCTCATATTTGTTTCAGCTGTCCTGAATATAAGTTTCACATGCCTTGTTTGATTTTTTTTAAGTAATGGACTGGTTTTTATGCAGCTAATATCCCATGGCTATTGGCATACAGTTCTTTTATGGTTATGTGCAATGGTTTTCAGTTGTTATCTGTTGCAATCACCTGAGCCTGATATTGACACACATCAATTTAACAACATTAACAACGTAGTGACTTTCCTCTAAGTAGAGCCAGTGTAATTTGTTTGTGGTATTCTATGATTTCCTCTACTAGACATAATATTACCTTCTGAATCATTTTTCTGAGCATTCCATTTCTCTTTCCTGCTTTGTCTTTTCATGGCGATATGGAGGCCAAATATGTTCCCACTGACCAGGGAAATTCAAAAATTATGATGAGAATGTTTACTTGCATGCAGGAAATTCTGTGATAGTACGTCATTTATGGGTTGACATTCTTGGAAGAAATTCTTTTCTTGACACATGAATTGCCGAGATTTGGTGGTGTATTTTAAGTGCATTGTTTTCTTTTGGAGATTGAGTAATTGCATTCAAGCCAAAAAATCATCATTATTTAGCTTTAGAATGTGATGGGAGTAAGGCAAAATGGCCAACTGAATTCTCTGAGCTATTTATATTGTGAAGTTATCATAGGCAAGTGCCTTTTGTGACACTGGGTGATTGTTGTAAGACATCCAAAACACATTGAATAGATTGTCCTCATTGTAAGTGGCTTAACATAATTCAGAGATGATTTCTAGGTGGAATATGTTTTTGATACTCCATTAATAGAAAGCTGATATGGACACTCCTGAGCATCTTTGTTTCATAATATAATGCTCTAGTTTGTGAGTTTTCGTATGTAATAAACCCAGTGCTTAAACTAAAATTCACTATATTGTTTTCTTATGAATGTTCAGTCTTGACTCTTGACATTTCTCCAAGATTCTGATCTTGAGTATAGCAGAAGAATTGATGTTTGTCCTATTTTGTGTTGCATATTTTCTGGACGCATCAACAACAACTTGGTGAAATTTTATGTAATTTTTTTAACTGAAGTAGATGTTTCTCACGGAGAAAGGAGGAGATGAGAGTCATGAGACATAAAATGGGCTCTCATATGACAATTGTTTTTAGAGGCATAAAGAGGGATTCATCCTGTAAATGTATATGTATGCATAATTATAATTCATGGCAGAGGACTTTACTAAGGCCTACAAACTTAAAGAGTGCCGTTTCTAATTTCAGGTGATTCTTATAATAGGGGAGAGAGGTTGGACAGTTCTAAGTTTGCTGTGGATCCTGGCTTGCCTCAGGAAGTTGCCTCTAAGAAGCCAGAAACATCTCTCCATGGTAATTTAAACTCTAATGTAGCATACCGCTGCAAGAAATGCAGAAGAGTTGTCGCCGTGCAAGAGAATATTGTGGATCACATCCCAGGTGAAGGCATGACGGCCTTCCAATGGCACAAGAGAAATGGTGGAAATTCCTTCAACAAATCTGACGATTTTGGCTGTAGTTCAATCTTTGTCGAGCCGTTGAAGTGGATGAAAACAGGTATTTATCAAATTCTCTATCTTCCTTTCTCTTATGTCTACCCTGTTCGTAAAGGGAATTAGGTATTTTAATTTCTGTTATAGATAAGAAAGATCAGCTGGGGTGGGGTGTGCATGCGAACAACTCATTCTATGTACTGTCCCATATTCCAGGGAGTCCTTAGTCTTTTGATGAAATATATGTAGACTGAAGAAGGCAAAACCTTGGTAAAACGGTCCTGCTATTGTAAGACTGGGATTCAAGTGAGCTTTTAGGCTTTCTAGTTTATGAAACACCCAAAGCCTTCAAATACGGTCTTACTTAGCTATTTCACTGAGAATGGACGTGAGGCAAACGGCAAAGACAACAGGGCTCTTGTAGCTTTGCTTACTAAAACTGTTGTTTTTGGTTTAGTTTATTGTCGTCTTCTTGAATGTTTTTTGTTTTGTTGGATTCCACGATACGTTCTAAAGTGTTGGTTTGCTGCTGTATCCCAGTGGACTCTTGGCCCTAAATAAACTACTTAATCTAAGAAACATATGTTTTCTCTCCTTTATGTAAATTCTGTTCTTTGCCACCATTCCAATTCTTGAGTTCTTATAATGTAAATTATAACTAATTAGTTGTTATATGTATTAACTAATACTTATTATATTGTTTTTTTAATTTTAGTGTCCGCAACAACCAGGGGATTATGAGTGTGGTTATTATGTCATGAAATGGATGTATGACATAACCTTCTATCATTGTAAATCTGCGGAGGTAGACTTTGAAGAGGTAATTCAATCTTGCCTTAGCTTTTCATTGTCAATTATATATCATTCTTCATTACATTTATTATATATTACTAATATAATATTTATTTTGAAAATGCAGAAAATTGCTACTACATCGGTGTCAATGGTCGATCTCAATGTGGTTAGAGAAGTTTGGGCTAACAAATGTTTAGATAATCTACAATATTCAAAATAGATTAACTTGGTATCACTATGACTTTAGTTGGATTGTTACTTAGCTTAGATTGTATATGTTTTATTTGAACGTTGTGGAAACGTTTGTTGTTATGTTGGATTGGATTTGGAATGAATGTTGTTGGTTCGAAGGAAATGTAATGTCCTTTGGTTGGATATTTTAATGCAGGTGGTTTTGAATTTCTGGTGTTTTGGATATCAACTTTATAGGAAGGTGCTGCCGAAATTTCGGTAGCGGATTTTTTTTAAAAACATAAAAATAAAATACATCAGTTCTTACAAGAAATGACGCAAATAGTAATTAGTTATTGCATCGGTTTTGAAAAGAAATGATGCAAAAAAATAGAGCAAAAGAGTCAGTTCCTATAATAACCGACGCATATACTATTTAATTTTGCGCGAAATTAAGGTACTAATTGCATCAGTTGTTGGGAAACTGATGCAAAAGCTAAGCGAAAAAGCATCCGTTACTGGAAAACTGATGCAAAAACTAAGCTATTTGCGTCGGTTCTTATAGCAAATGCATCAGTTATTTACTAAGAACTGATGCAAATGATACATCAAATGCATCAGTTGTATACTAAGAACTGATGCAAATGTCTGTTTTTTGCGTCAGTTTTAGAACCGACGTTTCAATAAACGTCACCTCCAAAAACGTCAATCAAGAACCGACGCAATAAGTCTTATAGAACGGATGCAATAGGGTGTTTTTGTACTAGTGCAAGTCCCCAAACAATCACGAAACAATCAAACAAAACAAAGTTACATCGGTTTTTGCGTAGCCTGCGCAATGGGGTTGCGCAGCTGCGCCTCAATTGCGCAGCCTGCGCCCAAGCACGGGCCAGGTTCCTTTTACGATTTTCCTGCAATTCGCCATTTAATTCAATCTTTCGACAAACACTTCTACACTACGATTTCAAGCCTCGAATCTATTCTATCAGCACGTATTAACCCATAACAATCCCAAGTATGTCTCAAACACGACTTTTGGACTATTAGAACACGTTTTAAGATTAAACATTGTATTCGTCTTAAGAACTTAAAATCTGAAAAATGAACAATACTAGCATATGAACATCTAAAAATTCAATCAAACCATGTGAAGAACATATAAAATACATTCCTAACATAAACCTAAACTCAAACATCATCAACAACTCAAAATCAGAAACTTTAAGCAAGAACACAACAAAAAGAATGCTATTTTAACAAAAAGGCCGAGTTACTCGTAATCGTCACCTCAAAAGCGTTCATGCTCCAAATTCTTCTTCAATAACAAGGCTATCAAATTCAGGATCTTCTAATCCAACCCCTACAACAAAAGAAACGGGTTTTATAAGCCTAAAACGGAATTTACCCAAAACAGCGTCTTTTTTGAGTTCGACGAAATTGAAATTGAAAGAGATAGAAAGCTTGGAAATCTCGCAAGGATTCCGAAAATGTAATACTTACCGCGATTCGAGATCGGGAAGAGGTTGAAATGTTGATTTTGAGCTTGAAGGAAGAGAACAATGGTGTTTTCTTTTAATCAGTGAAAGGAAAATGAAATGAAGGTGATGTCGATGGAAATGAAGCTTAAGTAGGGTTTAGGTTGTCCTTTCCTTTTATTTGAGTCGGATTATTTGTTTTGTGAACGGATTCGAGTTGGAATTAGAATGTGCCAAGTGAACGACATCTTAAGAATTAAATATTCTTTAGACGGAACTTAACGGATAAACTTAAATTAACTTTACGATTTATTATTAAAATATTATTATATTCCGTAAAATAATTTAAAATCATTAAAAGGATGTTAGGATGATTCGGATCATAAAAGCTATGACGGTATAAAATCCAAGTCAACATGTATTGCAGTCGCCTAATGGGTGTAACAAATCCTCTCGGTCTATGTTACCTAATAGCTCCTTTCAGCCTATGCTATTAGTTCCTAGGTCTCACAAATATTGGGTGTCAACAATAATGGTGATTCCTAAAGTCTAGGTCACATACCTTTCAGTCTTAGTAACCTAGCCGTCTTAAAACGTTAACCAATGCCCTTCCCGTATATTTCAATCTTGGGTAAGTCATTACTAACATCCTACAAGTCTCCTTTCAGTCTCATTATAGGGTGTTATGATTAACAAAACAAAACAATCTGACAACGTACGCGAGGTCGGTCGATCGACCAACTAATTCAGTCGATCGACTGACTACTCCAGTCGGCCGACCGGTTAAGCCAGTCGGTCGACCAGAGTCTGCTCCAGGTCGATTCTGAAATTATACCATCTACGCAATTAATCACCTACATCCTAACATGGGGGTTTAGCTACTCATAACTATAACAAGAACGATAATAACAATTGGGAAAACAGAATTCATAGCAAACAATATGATAAACATGCGATAAACAATAAGGTTTCGGGATTCTAAACTAAACCGGATACTATCAATTCTATCGAAATAACGATAAGAAACTGAAATTAAAGGGGAATTACCGAGTAAGGAATTAGGGCAGAACGGAAACCTTATAGAATTGCGTGGAACGATTGTTTGAATACAAACTAAGAACAATACTAATAACTAAAGAAACAGTAACTTTATTGAGATTCTAGAGCTAGACTAAGAAAGTAGAAGGTAAGTAATCTGATGTAGGACTTGTTTAAAACTGGATGATTAGCCCTAATCACGAATTAGGCTTGAATAAGAAAATTACAAGCGTTCTCCTTTGACCTAAAGCGTGCGTGGGCTTTGCGGAAGCTTCTGAAAACTGCGCCACGGTCGACCGACCAGGGTACTAGGTCGGTCGACCGATTATCGGGCCCAACAGGTCTTCTGATTTCGTATTCTAAATTCTGAGCTTGAGATGTCAGGTACTTTGGTCGGCCGACCAAGGGATGAGGTCGGTCGACCGGTTTTCCTGTGTGTCAGATTCTGAATTCTTCTTAAATCGGTCCTATGGTCCTTGGTTTTCGCTTTGGGTGTTGTTTCCTCTTTGTTCCTTTGTTCTCTGGGTTATGCAAAAATTCCGAGGGTAGCATTTGGCCTGAAATTGCCTCTTTTCCGCATAATTCTGCAAACGAGCATAAAAATACGAAAGTAGACAATTGTTGGGAAATAAAGGCTAAAACATCGTAAATGAGCTCTAAAATGCGTGTGAAAATAGATGTAAAACATCATAAAATAGACACGCATCACAATGTCTTTTCTTGTATGACAAGGATTATTCAAATCCTAAACAATGGTTGTATTTTGGATATTGGTGACTTGGTTTTCAACCCAAGTCACTCCTTATGTTCTTAATCAAATTCTTGATTCCTAAAATAAATTGCATACCTTGTAACATGAATTAATGTGATCTTAATAAATCACTAAAGAAGTACCCTGAAATTTTTATTGTACAATAAGATTGATACGATCAAAGGAAAGAATCAAAGTGTTGATTAATTTTAATGGGGAACTACACCTCAAGAGAAAACCTCAATCAAAATGAGATATACATTATAAGATGATCGTTTTAAGAGAAAATGAGAACTAATATCTCAACCCTAATTATATTTACCATTCAAAACATTGGTTATGGGGAAATTGCTATCCTTGTAATAAAGGTTATTTTAAAGGATAGAGTGAGAGAAAATATTTCGCCCGCAAACCAATGAGATAAATGTAGGATCTTATTAGAGAAGAATCCTACAAGGGATTCTTATGAAGAACCCTAGATGAATGCATAGAAGAAACTACGAGAGGACACAGAAGAAACTACGGGTAGACACGAAAGAAAATGTTCTTCATGTCATTATTTCTTATAGAGGATAAATGAAACCCTGTGTGAAATTGAAAGGAAAACGTTTCCTTGATAATGATGTTTATCAAATTATAAGATAATAGAGGAGAAATCATCTCTATTCTCTCGATGGCAGTGTCTTTGAATTAAAAAGAATTATAAGGGTATATCATGTCATAATTCGTTTCGAGGAAACGAAGACGAGAAATGAAAAGTTCATTTAAGAAGTGATATTGATTGAGTGGAAGTAGATCATTATAGAGATAGTGATACTGGTTTTAGTGGGAGCAAAGAAATATCATGTCATGTTTCGTTTCGAGGAAACGAAGACGAGAAATGAAAAGTTCATTTAAGAAATGATAGATCGAGTAAAATTCGATCACTATAGAGAGAGTGATATTGGTTTTAGTGGGAGCGATATTCATTAGAGAATTGAACCTACCATTAAGAGAGAATGGTGATTCTTTAGAGTGTAAAGAATAAGAGGTTTACAATTCTAGATGAATAAAAATGTTGAACATCATAGGATGATGGAGCTTTACGGGAGAGTTTATTATATTGATAATGAAACGTCACCCATTAGTAATCAAAAGGGTTGGATAAATTATTCATATCGATGAATATAGAATCACCAAGATATGGACGCGATGATTCATACAACCTAAAAACTTTTGACTAATATGCCTAGATAATTGAAAATGATGAGTTCTCGAGGAGAACTAGTGGTGAAAACATGAAAAACTACAAAATATATTTTAGTACAAAAGTGACTAGGTACTTTAAGAGCGATAAGTTGATCTCTCTGATATGTTGGGAAATATGTGTCCTCAACAATAGTGCGATCACGTCAATGAATATTAGTCATTGATAAATCTGCAATAAAAATACTCATGGGATGATTCTTCATCATATAGTCGACTGTTCAACATTAATCGGTAATGATTGGCTTGCTAGAGTTTGACATTACTGTCGTATGACGGTGGTGATCAGTCAATCCATTTAGGTCATACCTTTAGGACAACTCTATTAATAGCACATGATATGACTATATTGATACGAGTCATATCAATCCTAGTTTATATTACGTGTCAGGAGAACATTTATAATACGATTATAAATTATAAAATTTTAGTGAATAAATTGAAATTACTAAAATTGAATGTTTATGAAACATTATTACTTCTTATGAGAATTAAAGTTTAAATTAGTTAAACTTATAAAATGTTTTATTGTTCATTTTATAATTGATAAAATGGACATTATTATTTGTGACATGGACCGTGTGACATGGTCACACTTGACATATTACAATTGTGTGTGATAACATTTTTATGAGATAAAAATGATAAAAACATTTTATATATTTTATTTTGCATGTGATGACAAGTGGAGATTGTGAGGTGCCCATGCATAGGGCACCCTACCCCAACTCGGCATCATACATAGAGAAGAACAACTTAGTTGTTCTCTCTATTCTAGAATCCATTCTTGGTAATTCCCAATTGTGCATGAGGTAAAAATAATAAGAAAGAATTTGATTTTCTTTCTTCTTGTTTTAGCCGTGTACTCCCTACATTCTATACAATCAATAGTTGATTTTAGTAAGTTTATTATAAGATAATAATTAATAACTAGGTTTTTGTGTAAGGATTCTAGCAAAATCAAACACAAAATTATTTAGAGTGTGTCTTGGTGTTAACTCATTGGAGGTCTTCTAATTTGGAGACTAAGGAGGATCTAGCCGTGACATTAAGCTCAAGATCAAACAAAGTAGGTGACTTTGTTTGTGCCCTTATTGAACCGAAATTATCTCAATGTAAGGAATAATTACTTCTCTAATTTTCGGTTGGTTCTAGTTATGCATGCATAAGATCTTTAATTATATGAGATTATTATTTGGTATGACTAAATCGAGTTTAAGAAACCTAACAATTGGTGTCAGAGCAATGGTTGTTTGCATGCATAATCGGTGTTGTTTTTCCGAGTTATCGTAACTTAAATAAAACTAAATATTAACGATTTATATGATAAGTCACTCGAAATATTTTGCATGTCTTAAAATCTGGTCCTAGAATGTTTTTAGATTATTTAGATAATTTATGGGATTTAATTGTTCATTTATATAATTTTTAGTCATTTTAAGTATTCTAATTGTTAAAATCGGATAAATGGACTAAAAATAGTAAGAAAACGTTTATGGCCATGATTTTTTAATATGATGTCACATGCATATTTTACAAATGGTATGTAAAATTTCGTACAAAATGAAGTTGTATAGCAAACATTACGAATTTTATATGATAAATAGCGTAATATTGACATTTCGGTTAAAATTAATTAAGTTGTCGAAATTAGTTCGAAAATTTTAACCATGAAATTGGACATTATGATTATTAAAGTAATTTTTCAGAATGTTCAAAATTTTCGAAATTCAAATTTTAAATTATGGTAATTTATTTGAATTTGACATAATTGTTATGTAATTTTAAAGGTCAAAATGAACAAATTAATTAATTTTGAATTAATTATTGTCAAAATTAGTATAGACTAATTTTGAATCCTAAAATGTGTTAGGAAAGTTGAATTTAACGTAAATGTGATTTATGTTTTAAATTATGGCATTTTAAGAGTTAAAATGCGCATCCCCATAGAACCGTAATAATTAACTAATAAATTGTATTAGGGCGATTTGGCATTAAAGTGAACATGTTAGACCATATATTGATGCTTAGTTTTGTTTTATGAATGTCATAAATTTTTTTATATAATTTTGAATTATGTAATATCTTAGTATGGCCTTAGTCTTAATCGACATTTCCCGTAATGTAAGGGGTTATCGATTTGGTTGTAATTTAATGTGATCTCGTATCACTTTATTTTATTGTTTTATTTTATTTTATAATGTGTAAAATAGATAGAAAATTTGTAATTATTTGTAATTCCGGAGATTCTTTGAAGACGGTGCCATTTCGGAAAGGAGTTCCGACCAAGACGGAGTTTGCCTTGGGATGCGTGCCGCGTGTGAGGTTCAAGGGACCAAGGAGTTGGTTTCCGAATTTGTAATCTACATTATTTTCTTTTTAGGAAATGTCATACTAGGAGTTTTAATTATATTTAGCATTTGTTTTATATGTTGCATGCATTGCCAAATCACCATCGACTTTAACATGCATATCGAGTTTCGAGTCCCACACCGTGTGTCAATTAATTTATTGATAATTCACCGACTTAGCTCATTTAAAGGAGATAGATAATAAATTGACAAGATCTCTTACGATATTCAAAAATTGAGACGTAGCCTTACCAAAAAGTAAAGAACCCACGAAGTATCTTCTTCATAAGGGAGTGGGCTCGGCTACACCGGGGTGCTACCTTATTACGTTGGTGAAGTGGGGAAATATGATTATACTCTCGAAATTTGGTTGATCTCGACGAAGTTATTCGAGCCACTGTAGTGGTACGGGCTAAGATAAGAATTAATGTAACTTTATCGACCGAGATTTCTAAAAGTAGAATCGATTAAAGAGTTAATCCACCGAGTCATATTAATAAGGGATGTATCGGCTACACCGTGCCCGAGTTAGTATGTATTTGGGTCTCGGGATCATTTACTTAATTGGGTAAGAGATCATTAAGTAGATATTTTACTTGATTCATCAAGTGAATCAATTAAAATGGTAAACGTTAATATTTTCCTTTATCTTCCGTTTTGTAGTTATTTAAGACCGCAATGGAATCTCAAACCCCATCACACCTATTACTATTGATTCTTGTCATAATGTATTTGACGATATTTGCACCCGCAACAACCTTGATACTTCTAAAGAAATTCATTTCGGAACGGGTCCGAATGGCATTGTTAACTTTGTCACTTCCTTCCCACCTCCTAAAGGACCATTGCTTGATACGGCTTATATTGATGAGCTAAATCAAGAATTGGATGTCTTATATTTAAAGGAAAGAGCTTATGATAAAGCTAGTGGGAGCTTAGCAAGAAAGGTCTTGCAAAGAAGAAAAGGAAGGGAAAGAAATCACAAAAGGGTCGATGCCACTATTGTTGTGACATGGGCCATTGGACGAGAAATTGTCCGATATATTTACGGCATATCCAAGAAGGTCTTGTTATACCGTTAGGTAATTCTCTTTCCGAAATTTATGTTATTGACATTAATTATACTTCTAACTCAACTTGAGTATTAGATACCGGTTGTGGTTCTCACCTTTGTAATTGTTTACAGGGTATAAGAGGAGCCGAGAAGATTGACAAGGGAGAGATGGATCTCCGACTTGGAAATGGAGCTCGGGTAGCAGCCACTTCAAGAGGGACTTGCACTCTAGCCTTGCCAAGCGGATTTGAGCTACATTTATATAATTGTTATTATGTACCGACGCTTTCTGAGAACATTATTTCCGTTGCAATGTTAGACATTGAAGGTTATAGTTTTTCCATTAAAAACAATTGTTGTATTATTTCTAAGAATGACATGGTAGTTGGCCATGCTACTTCTATTAATGGAATCTATGTTTTAGAAACTTCGAACTCATCCCGTGATGTCTATAACATAGAATCTAAAAGAGCGAAAACAAGTGAACCAAATGAATCATTTTATTGGCATTGTCGACTTGGTCATATAAACGAAAATCGTATTAAAAGATTAGTAAAGACTAATATTATCAAACCGTTTGATTATGAATCATATGGTGTATGCGGGGCTTGTCTCCTAGGCAAAATGACTCGTAATCCCTTTAGTAGTAAAGGGACACGAGCTAATGATTTACTAGGACTCATACATACCGATGTATGTGGTCCATTAACGATCACCGCCAGGGGAAATTATGACTACTTCATTACCTTCACGGATGATTTAAGTAGATATGGGTATATCTACTTGATGAAATATAAAAGTGAAGCTTTTAAGAAATTTAAAGAATTTCAAAATGAAGTAGAAAACCAACTTGACAAGAAAATTAAAGCACTACGATCGGATCGTGGTGGCGAATATCTTAGTGGTGAATTTGATTCGCACTTAAAAGATTGTGGTATTTTGTTACAACTCACTCCTCCTGGAACACCACAACTTAATGGTGTGGCTGAAAGGAGGAATCGAACTTTACTAGATATGGTTCGATCTATGATGAGTCAAACAGATTTACCAGATTCATTTTGGGGATTTGCAATCCTCACCGCCATCAAATCGTTGAACATTAGTCCAACGAAAGCGACCGAAAAGACTCCATATGAGATGTGGAAAGGAAAGGTTCCTTCATTATCCTATATGAAGATATGGGGATGTGAGGCTTATGTCAAGGTAAAGACCGATGACAAATTAGCTCCGAGATCCGAAAAATGCACTTTTGCTGGTTATCCAACCACCTCTCCTGGCTATTACTTCTATAAACCTCAAGATAACAAAGTGTTTGTGTCTATAGAGGCTGTCTTTCTAGAAAAGGAGTTTGTTTCTAGAAGACAGAGTGGGAGAAATTTTGAACTTGATGAGATTCATGAAGTTCAAGAGCCACAAACTGAAGTAGAGACGAACGAAATTTTTCCTTCATCGTCTACTTCGGTACCTATTCAACCTAGGAGGTCGAGTAGAGTTCCACATCAACCTGATAGGTATTTTGGACTAATTGAGGGAGACGGTAGTCTCGATGTATTAGTTTTAGAAAGTGATGATCCTACCACTTACAAAGCTGCAATCTCTAGTCCCGACTCCGCAAAATGGCAAGAGGCCATGAAATCTGAGATGGATTCTATGTTTGAAAATCAAGTATGGGACTTGGTTGACTTGACTGAAGATATGAGACCTCTTTAGTGCAAGTGGATTTTCAAAGTGAAGAATGGCATAGAAGGACATGACGATGTCTATAAAGCTAGGCTAGTAGCTAAAGGGTTTACCCAAGTTCAAGATCTTCATTATGATGAAACCTTTGCTCCAGTAGCTATGCTTAGATCCATTAGGATTATGTTAGCGATTGTCGCATTTCATGATTATGAAGTGTGGCAAATGGATATCAAAACCGCCTTCTTAAATGGGCATTTAAAGGAGGATGTGTATATGATACAACTTGAAGGTTTTGTGGATCATAAAAATCCTAGCAAGGTATGCAGACTTAAGAGATCCATTTATGGTCTTAAGCAAGCGTCCAGGAGTTGGAATCATCGTTTCAATGAAGTTTTAAAAGAAAATGGTTTTGCTCGAAGTGTCGAGGAACCATGTTTATATACTAAATTCAGTGGGAGCAAAGTTGTGTTCCTAATATTGTATGTTGATGACATACTACTCATTGGAAATGACGTTCCAATGCTATCCTCTGTGAAAGGATGGTTGGGGAGTCATTTTCAAATGAAGGATTTAGGAAATGCACAACGCATATTAGGTATTCGGATCTATAGAGATATATCCAAAAGGATATTGGAACTAAGTCAAGAATCTTATATTGATAAGGTTCTTCGACGATTCAGCATGGGAAATTCCAAGAGAGGATTTCTTCCCATGGGTAGTGGGATTGTCTTGAGTAAATCTCAATCTCCCACAGAACCCAAAGATGTTGAGCGCATGAAAGAGATTCCTTATGCTTCCGCAGTTGGATCTATCATGTATGTCATGGTATGCTCTCGTCCAGATGTCGCGTATGCTTTGAGCATGACTAGTAGATATCAAGCTAATCCAGGTGAAGGTCACTAGATTGTTGTAAAGAACATCCTTAAGTACTTGAGAAGAACTAAGGATTCATTCCCGGTGTTTTGAGGGGAAGAGGAGCTATGTGTAAAGGGTTACACAGATGCAAGCTTCCAAACGGATAGAGACGATATGAAATCCCAGGCTGGATACGTCTTTATCCTGAATGGTGGAGCCATCAGTTGGAAGAGCTTCAAAGAACCAGTTGTTGTGGATTCTACAACGGAAGCAGAGTACATTGCAGCATCGGAAGCTACAAAAGAGGCAGTCTGGATTAGGCAATTTCTTGAGGGACTAAGGGTAGTGCCCAATGCCGAAGATCCTATCACCCTTTATTGTGATAACAGTGGTGCTGTCTTTCAAGCAAAGGAGCCGAAGTCTAGTAGTAAATCGAAACATGTACTCAGAAAATTTCATGTGATTAGAGATTTTCTAGATAGAAAGGAAATAGTGATATGTAAGGTTGGCACAGAAGAAAATGTTGTTGATCTCTTAACCAAAGCATTATCACAAGTTAAGCATGATTCCCATGCCTTGTCTATGGGTCTAAGGCGTATGCCGGACATGTATTAGATTATGTGATATGAAATAAAATGTTTTGTTGTTCATATATGATAATCGCGTTTATTGTTTAAAAGTTTTATATTATTATATTAAAACTTAATTTTATACTTTGTCAAATCCAAATGGATTGTAGAGACAATTTGAACCCCATTAAGTGAACCGGATAGACTTAGTATAGCCCCTAGTCGCTTGTATGAGGTGACGTCTCGAAGCGACTAGTGTGTGAGGCGATTGATGACAAGTTCAAAAGCCATAGAGTCATAAGGGATGACTAGTCGATCACATAAGCAGACTGCAAGAGGCACTTTATCGGGCAACATGTGACCGCTTATAGAGTTCTGGAAATTTTATATTAGCCTGGTCGTGGCGAGAGCTACTATATGTATTCTTGCTAGTTAATTCTTTAACTTGAGACTGTTCGCCCAAGGTGGCATAGTTTTCAGAGTGACTTTGATTTTTGCTCTACGATCAACCGTTAAAGGGGGTCAAATGGGCATCTTTTGGGTCATGATAGATTGTGTTAGTCGAATGGAACAGTAGGATAGGAATTGTCCAACCCCTTGTCAGGGTTATCTTAAATCTCAGGGCCACTCGAGGAGAAGTTAACTGGAAATGCGTGGCCACGCTCGGAAGGTATCTATGGTAGATAATTCCGGTCAAATCAGTTAATCTCCAGATCGAGAAAACCACTCATGATATGATCAAATGGAAGTACGACCTGCAAGACACCTTGCATGAGTGGGAGATGATGTAATAGGACAAGAGAATTGGTGACGCACACTTGTCGAGGGCAAGTGGGAGATTGTTGGGAAATGTGTCATCAACAATAGTGCGATCACGTCAATGAATATTAATCATTGATAAATCTGCAATAAGAATACTCATGGGATGATTCTTCATCATATAGTCAACTGTTCAACATTAATCGTTAATGATTGACTTGTTAGAGTTTGACATTACTGTCGTATGACGGTGGTGATCAGTCGATCCCTTTAGGTCACACCTTTAGGACAACTCTATTAATAGAAAATGATATGACTGTATATTGATACGAGTCATATCAATCCTAGTTTATATTACGTGTAAGGAGAACATTTATAATACGATTATAAATTATAAAATTTTAGTGAATGAATTGTCATTACTAAAATTGAATGTTTATGAAACATTATTGACACCCGTCGTTGAGGGCGTCAAAGTTAAAATTTATATTCCTAACCTTTAACTAGATAGTGAAAGTCAAGGGTCGAACCACAAGGAGGTGGGGAATGTTTATTGTTCTCAGTTGATGTCTTAAGTAACAAGATTGGGGGTTTGTTTGTTTGGTTGTCACTGGGTCTAACAAAATAAAGACAAGATAAAACGAAAGTAAGATAAAGATAAAACTTATGATAAAAGAATGCTAGGATGTTCGGGTCATAAAAGCTATGATGGTATAAATCCTAAGTCAACATGTATTGCAGTCGCATAAGGGGTGTAACATATCATCTCGGTCTATGCTACCTAATAGCTCCTTTCAGCCTATGCTATTAGTTCCTAGGTCTCAGAAATATTGGGTGTCAACAATAAGGGTGATTCCTAAATTCTAGATCACATACCTTTCAGTCTTAAGTAACCTAGTCGTCTTAAAACGTTAACTAATGTCCTACCCGTATCTTTCAATCTTGGGTGAGTCATTACTAACATCCTATAAGTCTCCTTTCAGTCTCATTATAGGGTATTATAATTAACGAAACAAAACGGTCTGAAAACATGCGCGAGGTCAGTCGACCGACCAGCTAACCCAGTCGGTCGACCAACTACCTCAGTTGATTGACCAATTAAGCCAGTCGGTCGACCGAGGTCTGCTACAGGTCGCTTCTGATCTTATACCATCTACGCAAATTAATCACCTACATCCTAACATGGGGGTTTAGCTACTCATAACTACCATAATAACGATAATAACAATTGAGAAAATAGAAGTCATAGCAAACAATAACATAAACATGCGATAAACAATAAGGTTTTGGGATCTACACTAAACTGGATACTAGCAATTCTATTAAGATAACAATCAAAAACTAAAATCAAAAGAGAATTACCGCGAAAAGGGAATTAGAGCAGAAGAAAGAACTTTATTGATTTCCGTGGAAAGTTTGTTGAACGAATTCAAGAACAATGCTAAACTAAGAACTGAATGGTAAACACTAGATCCTAATACTGAATTGAGAAATTAGATTAAGAACTTAGATGCTAAAAACTTGATGATAATTAGATCCTAAGCCCTAATCACGAATTAGGCTTAATTAGTCGAAAACAAAGAGCTTCTTTCATAAACAAAGAGCTTTGCGGAAAACATTCTGAAACTACGCCTCGGTTGACCGACCAGGGTACTCGGTCGGTCGACCAGTTATCGGGCCCAACAGGCTTCTGTCTTCGTAAGTTGAACTCTGAGTTTGAGACAACAGGTGCTTTGGTCGATCGACCAGGGAAGTCGGTCGGTCGACCGGTTTTCCTGTGTGTCACCTTGAATTCTTCTTAAATTGGTCCTATGATCTTTGGTTTGCGCTTTGGGTGTCGTTTCCTCCTCGTTCCTTGGTTTTCTTGGTCATTTAAAATTCCCGAGGGTAGTATTTGGCTTAGAATCACCTCTTTTCCGCATAAATCTGCAAAAGAGCATAAAAATACGAAAGTAGACAATTGTTGGGAAATAAAGGCTAAAACATCGTAAATGAGCGCTAAAATGCGTGTGAAAATAGCTGTAAAACATCATAAAATAGACACGCATCAAATTCCCCAAACCAAACCTTGCTCGCCCTCAAGCAAGAATTAGACTCAATCTTAAACTAATGGAGCGATTGCAATCTCAGAGCGAAATTTACATGTAAGCCTAAACCAAATTAAATGCCAAGTCAACAAGGAAAAAGTGAAAGAATCATGCAAACGAGTTATGGGGCTGTCAAACTTGGAAATCTATCGACTATAGAGACTTTATACCATGGACTCTCGCGGGTCGCTCAAATCACACATTAAGCAAAGGGTGAGTGTATGTAAAACATAGAAAGAAGTATATTGTAAAGACACTCACCTAACTTCGACCCATGAAAACATGCCTGCAATTTAACATGAAAAAAAATTCTACAACCGTGCATAAATATACTCATTAAGTGACCTTGACACATGCATTGAGGTAATGAAGGATATGTGAGGTGAAAGGTAAAAGAGGTTAATTAGATGATTTTGGATAAGTTGGGTTAGTAGCCAAGCTAGTGAAAACCAGATTCCAACAACATATTTCACGACTTTCAACAATTTTTTTGAGTGTTATCTTGTAGCAACAATCTCACATAATTTTTAAGAAAAGCCTCCCAAATATTTGAATGAAGTACGGGAGTGATAAGATGTAAAAGAACGGGATTTTCTGAACGGACTTAGACTTCCTGTTTCAGTCAGTTGGTCGGCCGACCAAGTGGGGCGGTCGGTCGACTGACTTGCAGGTATTATTCGATTTTTTTTTCGTTTTTCTTTCTTTCTTTTCTGAATTTTTTCTGTTCTTTTCTTTTTTTCCTTTTTTCTTTCTTTGCTTTCTCTTTTTGCTCAAGGTGACATACAAACCAAAATGCCTCAAAAAATTTCCATTGACCACAAATACTAGCTTGGTAGGGTAGACTGAGTATAGGTGTAACACCCCCATTTATTCAAGAGCCTTTAGCAAAACATTCTCAAATAAATAGAGTTGTTACCATCTTGGAATGTCCGAGGTACTGAATAACAAAGTAAAACAATACAAAGTACTTTATATAAAACAGATAAAATTTAAACTTTGATATTATAAATACTACACAGGGGAAACTAAAGTACAACTGATAAACTCGAAGTATGTGATCTAAAGCTAAGTCGGTCCATCCCAGTGCTCACGCCATCCCATGCTCCCACAACGCCATCTTTCCTGTCAAAACTCAATTTGCCGAAGGACAGTCAACAGCTCCTAAAGATGTTCCACGCGGAAACCGTCACCAAAAACGCGGCTGCGCAAGAGTAAACGATGATTATATCGTTCCTGATTCGTTCCTACCCTTTTCTTCTCAACCTCGTTAGGTTTCTTGGTTGTATGGGGCAAGGAGGCAGAAGAGTGGATAGGGTTCTAGGGTTGTACGGAGTAAGGAGGCACAAGAGAGAATAGGGTTTTAGGTTTTGTGAGGATAGTTTTGTCAATGAATGAAGAGGTAGGTAGGATGTATCGATAGATAGAATTAGGGTTTTTTTTTTTTCATCCTTAACATCACCCATCACCCAGTAATCGTAAGCCCAAGCCCATCACGCATCCCGACAACATAAAATACCAACTCCCGTTCATACATCGAAACTTAAAATATAACTAATACGATAAAATATAAATAAGAACCTTATTCGATAAATTAATTATTGAATACACGTCAATATAAATAATAAACCTTATAATAAAATACGGAGTATTACCGTCTTCCCTCCTTAAAATGAACTTCGTCCCGAAGTTCACAAGTGAGACAAACACAAGTAGCACCTATATCAGCTTTAAACTGCGAAATGTTACATTCTACCCTCGTTAAGAAAACTTTGTCCCCAAAGTTTAACGTATAACTAAATTAAAGTATATTTCACAAAACACAAAACAACGCATAACAGAATTAACAGGGTTATCACGTATATTCAAACAATCACGAGATACCAATTAGCCATGTCATAACAACTATCCATATCATAAAATCATTAAGATTTTACAATCATATCCTCCTTAAAACATGGTTACGTCCCCATAACCTCATTATAAGGAATTTCAGTTCATTACTCCGTCTCACTCGTTACTCTATCTCATAAAATCCTACTTCAAGCAACCAAGTACCGTATTATCATCGTCGAAATTAAGACCAAAGACAAGGGGTGAGTGAACTGACGGGTTAAACCGCAATTCAAAATTTCCATCTCAATATCGATTCCAACTCAGAAAAGAAAAGTAACTCAATAACCATGGTCACACTGACCGTAACACAATATGGCACAACGACCAAATAACTCCTACCTCAATTCCAGTAACCAGTTCTCATCTCAATTTTAGTATAATTATTGTCAGAGATTCAACAATGAACCATGCTCCACACTTGGAGTAAAACTCTAAGCTGCTCACCCACGAGTCTTAGTCAAAGGTAACAACTATAATAATACGACCAGGACACAACTCGAGCTTAACAAAAGGCCAAAACGAATCCTTAACATCAATATCTGAACTCTGAACTTGCACTTTACTAGCTCACGTAGCATTGTACCAAGATTAATTCTCTAGTGCTTGCTCATCGTATCATTCATAACAATGAATTTTGTGGTCAAAGGACATTACCATACTCTTGTCCAATTTAGTTCAACCAAATACAAAATTTTTACATAACACAACTAATCACTTACCAAAAGTTTAGTCATTCCACAACTCAACGCGTCTCACAAATAACAAAATTATCTTACTTATAGAAAATTTTAACTATACAACAACAACAACAACATCAAAGCCTAAGTCCCAAAATGTTTTGGGGTCGGCTGACATTAATCATCCCTTGGAACCGTCATGAGTGATCTCTCATCTCAACAAGAGAAAAAAGAAGGAAAAGAAAAAAACGGAAGTGGAGTGAAACAAAAAATGGAAGGCAAAAGGGTTTTATAAATTTTAAATCGAACTTATCACATGTATAAAAACCCAAAAAAATAAATCAAGAATAAAGTTTAAAGTGATTTTGAGAAATGAAGTAGAAATTAAAATAAGAGTTTTGGAGGAAAAAGTGTAACAAATCCAAACACACATTTTTTTAGAAAACTTAATAAAAACATCAAAGGCTAGAAGTCCACATGTATCATATCCCTCCATAGTGCCCTCTCACCATCCCCTCCTGAAGCCCGAGAAATCTCATATCGTGCTCAAGCACTCTTCTCCAAGTTTGTTTAGGTCTCCCTCTACCCCTAGCAACCGTTTCGGCACCCCAGGTCTCCAACCTCCTAACCGGTGCGTCCAGAGGTCTCCTTCTCACATGGCCAAACCATCTTAGTCGGTTTTCCATCATCTTGTCCTCTATTGGGGCCACTTTTACCTTCTCTCTAATCACCTCATTCCTTAACCGGTCTTTCCTTGTATGGTCGCACATCCACCTCAACATACGCATCTCTGCCACACTCATCTTATGAATGTGACACTGCTTCACGGCCCAACACTCCGAGCCGTAAAGTAAGGCCGGTCTAATTGTCGTACGATAAAATTTCCCCTTTAATCTTTGGGGCATACCCTTATCACACAAAAACCCCGTAGCACATTTCTATTTCATCCATCCCGCTTTAATTCTGTGGGCCACATCTCCGTCTACATCTCCATCTTTTTGGATAATAGATCCGAGATATCTAAAGGAATCTGACCCCTCAACAACGTTTCCATCGAAAATAATGCACCCCACCGCCGTCGATCTCGGCCCCGCAAATTGACACCTCACATACTCGGTCTTACTCCTACTTAGCCTAAACCCACGAGTCTCCAGCGTATGCCTCCATAATTCCAACTTTCTCTCAACCCCCTCTTTCGTCTCATCAATCAACACAATATCATCCGCAAACATCATACACCAAGGGATCTCGTCCTGAATATCCCTTGTCAACTCATCCATAACTATAGCAAAGAGAAAGGGACTAAGTGCGGAACCTTGATGCACACCAATGGTAATGGGGAATTCTTCCGTTCTCCCAACATTAGTTATATAACTTGTACTATCCCCTTCATACATGTCCTTTATGAGGTCGATATATTTTTTTGACACACCCTTTCTCGCCAAAGCCCACAAAAGTATTTCTCTCGGGACCCTATCATATGCCTTCTCCAAATCAATAAAAACCATATGCAGGTCTTTCTTCCTCTCCTGATGGTGTTACATCAACTGTCTCATGATAAAAATTGCATACATAGTCGATCTCCCAGGCATAAAACCAAATTGGTTTTCCGAGATATCTGCACATTTCCTAAGCCTCCGCTCGATTATCCTCTCCCATAATTTCATCGTATGACTCATAAGTTTAATTCCCTGATATTTGGAACACTCTTGAACATCACCTTTATTCTTATACAAAGAGACTAGAGTGCTTCTTCTCCAAGCTGAAGGCATCTTGTTACCCCTCCAAATCTTGTTGAAGAGCAATGTTAACCACTCAATGCCCTTCTCCCCTAAACACCTCCAAACTTCTATGGGTATACCATCCGGCCCCTCTGCCTTCTTTGACCTCATTTTCCTTAATGCCTTCCGAACTTCACTCCTCTGTACTCTATGCACAAATTCCCGATTCACCATGCTTGGCGTCACTTGTACATCTCCAAAACCTTGCTCCCTAGGTCCATTGAATAGAGTATCAAAATAAGAAATCCACCTAGCCTTTATGTCGTTATCCTGAACGAGTACCTTGTCGTTCATATCTTTCACACATCTAACTCTCCCAATATTCTTCGTCTTACGGTCTCTTATGCGAGCCAGTTTATAGATATCCTTCTCACCTTCTCTCGAGTCCAACCTCGCATACACCTCTTGGTTAACTTTGGCCCTCGCATCACGCACTGCCTTTTTAGCGGCTCGGTTAGCCTCCTTGTACTTTGCCAAGTTCTCATCACTCCTGCATTTCCCCAAAACCTTATAACATTCACGTTTTGTCTTTATCGCTTGTCTCACGTCATCGTTCCACCAAGATGTGTCCTTACTTGATGGTCTGTTACCCTTAGACTCCCCTAGCACCTCCTTCGCCACATCCTTTACCACAAGCTCAAATTTATCCCACGATGCATCTACGTCTTGCTCCTTGCAATCCGACCAAAAGTTGTTACCTCCGACCTTATCCACAAACGCTTGTTGGTTTTCCCCTTGTAGCTTCCACCACTTTATTCGTGCCTCACCGATTACCTTTCTCTTCCTGAAGTCTTTCCTACCCCGAAAATCAAGCACCACCAGCCTATGTTGTGTATCGGTACTTTCACCGGGTATGACCTTACAATCGGTGTAATCTTTCCTCCATACATTCCTTACCAAAAGGAAGTCAATTTGACTAGCATTTCCACCACTCCTATAAGTCACCAAATGGGAATGCCTTTTCTCAAACCAAGTGTTCATTATACTCAAGTCATATGCTAGAGCAAAATCCAAGATATCACTTCCTACTTCATTTCTCTCACCGAAACCAAAACCTCCATGAATGCCCTCGAAGCCAACTCGACTAGTACCCACATGCCCATTGAGGTCCCCACCAATGATCAATTTATCTCCAATAGGAACCCGTTCTACCACCTCTTCTAGGTCTTCCCAGAAGGCTCGTCGACAAGAAGCATCCAATCCAATTTGAGGTGCGTACGCACTTATGACAGTAAGCACCTCATCCCCGACTACAAGCTTAATGCTCATAATCCTATCACTCTTTCTCGATACTTCTACTACATCATCGATGTATTCCTTAACGATGACAATACCCACTCCATTACGACTTTTCTCCTTACCTGTGTACCACAGCTTATGACCCCATGGCGCTATCACCCTTGCTTTATCTCCGACCCACTTTGTCTCTTGTACACACATTATATGAACCCTCCTCCTGTTGGAAACTAAGTTCCTGATTTTATACTCAAATCTAATATGAGTTTTGTTTCTTTAAGTTTAGGTCATAAAACTTAAATGGATCTTATGCATGCATGATGATATCATAAGATGTAATAGTCCTTACATTGGTTTTAGAAGGTTTATACTCAATAATCACCTATTATTTGAGTCTTCAAAAGCCCGAAATCCTCTTGTAACGATCTAACAAAAATTGTCTCCTAAAGGTGCGTATCAAGGACCCGATCTCAAACTATTACTAATTTTGTTACTAGAAAATTAGTATTAGTATACTAGAAATATTAATAATATTACCCTTAATATTATTAGTAATGGAAATAATTGTTTCTTATCTTAGAAAACTATTTTGCTAAGGAATTATAGAGGGAATGGAGTTGTAGTATGCAAATGAGTGTAAGCATCCACTTAGGCAACAATTACTACAAGTATTTAAGGTGTGTGTGTGTGTGTGTTATTTATAGACACATGAGCTTGCTTAAGCAAGCAACATGGCCGGCCAACACAAGCAAGAGAAGCCAATGCATGGCTCTCTTACACTTACATAAAGCATCAAATATGCCTTACATATACTTACACACTTACACATCCACTTACACACACAATCCTTATACACTTACACACACAAACTCACATGCATACTACATGTTTACACGGTCCAAATGTGGTCTAAAATGGACCCATTTTATCTTTGTCAATTGTGTTAATTTGTAACATGTCACACATGTCTCATAACACATGACCCAATTTGTTAATTGTGCAATTTTAACTATTAAAATTCATAATTTACAAATTTTATTACATTTAAATGATTATTCCAATATTTCGAAATTATTATTGTATAAAATGTAATATCATAATTTTAATTACAACTCTTTGTAATTTTATGATCAACCGTGTTCATTCTCAATTTAATCGTTTCTAAAACGAATAAATAAAAACCGAGTAATAAACGATTTTATTACTTTGACTATTATTATTATAATCCCATTATAAAAATATTTGTCATATAAAATTATTTCCAAAATTTCCAGTTATTAATTAATTTGTATCCAATACAATATTAATTAATTATTCCATTGAGACGGAATTCCCTAAAGATATGACCTTAAGGGATCAACTGATCACCACCATCATATGACGATAATGTCAACCTCTAGACAGCCAATCATTATCGATAAATGTTGATCAGTTGACTTTAAAAGAGTAACACTCCCAGTTGTGTTTCATTCAAATGAGTTTTAATTACGTCAACACACTATTGTCGAGGACACTTCCTCCAACAATCTCCCACTTGTCCGAGACAAGTGTGTGTCACCAATTCTCTTGCCCTATTACTATCTCCCACTCAATGCATGGCGTCCTCTCAGGTCGTGCCGGCAATTGATTAAAATCTAGAGTGGTTTATCTCGATCTGGAGTTATAACTACTGACCGGAATTATCTACCATAGATACCTTCCGAGCGTGGCCACGCATTTCTAGTTATTATTTTCCTCGAGTGGCCTAGAGATATTTCTCAACCCTAACAAGGGGTGGACAATTTCTAATCGACTTATTTCTTCCGGCTGGCCACAGCCCATCTTAACCCAAAATATGTCCTTATAAACCCCAGTTACGAAGGTGTTAGGACATAAATCAAAGTTAATCTGAAAACTGTGCCACCTCAGAGAACAGTCATTAGTCCAAGAACTGACTCATGTGAAACACGATAGATGCTCCCGCCACGACCAGGCAGTCTTTTAATAAGAGTACGCCAGAGCTCTATCAGCGGTCATTAGCCCGGCAAATGTATCTTAACATGTCTATGCCTAGGTGATCGATTAGTCATCCCGTATGACTCTATGGCAATTGAACTTGCCATCAATCGCATCACACATTCGGTTGCATTGAGATGTCACCTCTCTTAAGCAACTAGGGGCGAGGTCATGATAATTCAATTCACTTTAATGGGGTTCAATATGGTCTTACCATCCCATTTGAATTTTACTTGACCTTTCGTGAGTTATAAATAACTCAAACAATTAGTGGATTACACCATCCAAGTGGTCAACCTTTGAACACCATTTAATTTACAATCAGCTTTAGGGTCTCTCGTTTACATCCCTTAAATTTGGAATTATCTTCATGTTGAGTAAACCAGGTTTACCACGGTTCGTGCGAGCGTTCACTTTGCGGATCATATCCATACATTAATCTTTCATTTGAAAGAGACAAGTCATTCTCATGACTAGCGAATAAGATTATGTGCATTGTGTAACTCCCAGCCACAGTAATGCCTTTACATAATTTATGAACTTACACATTTTGTAGAATCTTGTGATGACCATGTAGTTAAAATACAAGTCATTGAGATGCATAGTCAATGAATGTAAGCCAAATATTATCACAAATCTTTGCTTGGTGTCTTGGAACTTGAGTCGTTGCAAACCTTTTACCATACGACTAAGTTATCTTCCAAGTTCTTGAATTTGTCTTTCATCTTTATTGGAGAATACTTTGACAATTGATCAAGGTTTAATCATTGGTTTAACACCTGCTCAACGGGTTGTCCTGTAAGCTGTGTGCATCCACTTTACACGATTATAATAATGGCGGAAACATTAGCGATTTAAACGTGCAAACAATAGTACTTAAGGTTCGATAAATTTCCATGATCCCATCATGGTTATACTATCTTCATCTCCATGAACAACCTTAACACTAATAACAAGATGTCTTTTATAATCTCAACTAAACATCCCATGTTCAATTAGATTTAATTCATATCAATATGTCATCTAGAACCAAAACTCGTGTACCTTTTATAAGTATCAATGCTTCATTCCAAACGAGCAATGAGTTGTTTTAGATAACGTTTACTCCCACTAAACTCTTGTTCTTGCCTGATTCTGAAGATCCCGAAGTCATACCCATGACTCAATAGCTTCAAATCCTGGAGCGAGAACTCCCACTGAACTTTACATTCAACCGTAAATCATAAAGCTCCCACTCAATTCAATGTTCCTTAACATTTAATGAATTGAAATGGTTTGGACTTAACCATATGTGCTAATAGTCACATCCCTTTCAAATACCCTTTTGAAAAGTGGTTATTGAGTTTACTGAATTCATTCTCAATGAATCACCTTACTACTTTCAACAAAGTTACCCTTAACTTTGCAGATTGATGGCATCCACATGTCAACATATGCTTCTCCCAATAAATCTCATTTATTAGCATGTATGTCTTATAAATTTCATGGTCTTTAGAATTTGCATTGACACATTTAGATCACCATCTAAATCCAAGAACCCTTTCTTGAGCCTTTGCAAAATCTTTTGAATAATTTTCTTCGAGTGTCCTCCCGTAGTTTCTATAAGAGTCTTTTCTTATGGTGTACAATTTCTGTGTGTCGGAACTTTCAGTTCCCCACATTTATCTTATCTTGTACTGTACGAGGACTCTATCATGGATCTTATCCATGTATAGAATTTTTCCTTACAAACTTCAAGAATTTATTCTTGAAGTATCCCCCAGGGCCGGGGCCGTTGGGATATAAGGCGTAGATTTTTACCAAACCGTAGATCTTATCCACAACTTTTGGGCTTATCCACAGCCTAATCTACCTTTTACAACCATAAGGTGTAGATTTTCTAAATCGTAGATACGTAGATCCTATCCACGACTTTATCTACCTTCTAAATCTCTTACACAACCAAAACACAATAAATCCTACTATTCACTAATATATCATATCTATTGTGCTTTTTCAAAATCATGTGCTATTTGCGGCCTTTTAAATTTCTCCCACTCTATCTTTGTAATAATAATCCCATTTTATTACCAAAGATAGCCACTAAGGCCACAAGCAATGACTTTGATGTTGGTTTGTGTATCCTTATGATTTATTACAGAAAATATTCAATTTAAAGCTTAGATAGTTTTGGATGGTTGATAACTTTTCCTCATAATTGAGTTTTAAACTTAATTTTGATTTTGATTTGATTTGAATTGAGTATCCTATACCAATTCGGTTTCACAATCAATTCTATTTTATGTTAAAGATTTGCAAGTGTTAAACTAAACATGAACATAATAATAAACCGATAGTGACTTGGGTTGAAAACCAAGTCACCACATTATCCAAAATACAACATATTGTTCAAGGATTATCCTTTCCTTGTCCAACAAGGAAATAAAACATAGGTTTTAATTGTTCACACAACACTTGAAATACTAGCAAAATAAGCGAAAAACAAAGCTCCTTGATCATCCCGAGTGGAGCTACTCTTAGTTTCTTTGATCCATCAAGCTTGTTTCTCTTTTCCCTTATCTTTGCTTTCATGCCCTAATTCAAGTAAGAAGAGCATTCATATCACAACTTGTATCATAATACATTAGTTGAGATTAACATAAAATCGGGATAGTTATCGTACCAACTGGAAGAATCTTCCCAGCTTTGAGATCGCTGAGATACTTGGAACAGTTCCTCTTCCAATGTCCTTTGCCATTGCAGTAAAAGCATTTGGCCCCTTGATGAGGGCTCTTCTTGGAATTGGAGGTGCTTGCCTCAGAAGATACTTTCTTTGAACCTTTGGAAGGTTGCTTCCCCTTTGCCTTACCCTTCCTTTTGAACTTTCCTTTGCTCTTAACATTAATGTTGAGCACATCCTTAGGGGCACTATTATTTAGGCCCATATCTCTTTCAGCTTGCACGATCATATTGTGCAATTCATCGAGAGAGATGTCTTGGTTCCTCATGTTGAAATTCACCCGGAATTGTACATAAGTTTTCACCTTAGACAAGGAGTGGAGGATTCTGTCAATCACAAGTTCCTTAGGAATGTCCACTTGATTCATCCTTAGGGTTTCCACATGCTCAATTAACTTGAGCACATGTGGGCTAGCCTTTTGCCCCTCCTTAAGGTTGAGATCAAAGAAGGCCGATGCCGCCTCATATTGGACAATTCTCGAAGCCTTTGAGAACATTGTCACAAGCCTGGAGTAGATCTCATAGGCCGTGCCAATCTTTATGGCACTCCTTTGGAGTTCTGGCTCCATCGAGAAGATCAAAACATTTTTGATTGCCGCAGACTCCTTCTGATAAGTATCATAAGGTCGTCTTGCCGCGGCGGTGGCATTTTCTGCAGGTTTGGGAGGTGATGCTTCAATGAGGAATTCGGTCTTACCGTCACCTTGTGCCGCCAACAACAGTTGGGCATCCCAATCGGCAAAGTTTGCCCCATTCTTTTCTAGCTTACAACGATCCATGAAGGAACGTAACCATGAATTGTTCGTAGTAGTGGTGGAAGTGGTCATGATTGATTTTGATATTGAAAAATTGACTACAAAATTTCAAACATATGAAGAAATTAAATGCTAATCGTTTTAATTTTATTTTTAACTTGTAAACATTTTTACTAAGTCGATGCATCTATAAAATGACCTCTATCCAATTTTATAAATGATTCCAAGACCCAAACCCATACTATTGAAATCGTGAACCACTGGAACTCCGACCCAATGATATGGTTTGGTGGGTTAAAATAAACCGGTTCTACCCTAGAACTCTTGGTTGATGACAAATCATAATTTATACATCTTAGCCCGAAACACATTGACCACTGGTCCTCTACACTTCCGTTGAGTACAAACCAAATTTCAATTGCATCGAGATGCGATCCGCCCACTGGACTGAATCCACCTCATTGCCCCACTTATCCTACGTAATAGGGTTCGTACTGCCCACTGGACTAGCACCACCCCACGAAATAGAAGCTCATGGGTTCTACTATTTGGTAAGGCTAATTCTCAATTGTTTTGTTTAATATAGAGGTCTTGTCAGTTTATTATCTATCTCCTTTAAGTAAATTAAATCGGTGAACTCGATAATTGTAATTGACACGGTCGTTATTAACGATCTAAACTAATATGCATGTTTTATGGCGATTTGGCTATGCATGCAAACATATTAAAATGCAAAAGTAAAAGCAATAAAGCAATAAAATCCTAGTATGGCCTTCCTAGTAATAGTAAAAACTATTTAACTATTACAAATTCGGAAACCAACTCCATGGTCCCTTGAACTTCATCGGCACGCCATCCAAGAAAACACCGTCTTGTCGGAACTCCTTTCCGTATGGCACCGTCTTTTGGATCTCCGGAATTACAATAAAATAATACAACTATTCTATTGTAAAACTGAAAATTTAATTAAATTACAAACCCATGATGCGAGATCACATAAATTACAACCGAATCAATATCCCCTTTCATTACGGGTAATATTGATTAAAACTAAGGCCATACTAAGAAAATTACATAATTCCAAATTATATAAATAACATTCAAAATATGACATTCATATTAAATAAAATGCAATAATAAAATATGTATGCACATGCTTAATTTTAATGCCAAATCGCCTTATGGGAGCAAATATCTCATATTTGTTTACGGTTTTTACGGATATGCGCGATTTTAACTATTAAAATCATCAAAATTACATAAATCTCATTTATGTCCAAGTTAATCATCCTAACTTACTTTAGGAATCAATGTTTAGTCTCTACTAATATTTGATCATGATCTAACTTGATTTTGCATTATTGTTCATTAATTACTTGTATTTTCGGGAAAAATAAACAAAATACGGCCAAATGAGTCAATAAAATTCGAAATTTAAAATTCAAAAATTTTAAACTTTCTGGAAATTTTATAAAAATTCAGAAATTAATAAAATGGTCTTTTGCAAATGTTTATGGTTTATTTCTTAAATAAATCCTATAAAAGCCGTTTTTATGGTTTAAAATCCGATTTAAATCATAAAAACTTGAAATAAATTGCTATAAATTTTTAGTCATCCTAAAATATATATTAGGATCTGAAAATGACAAAAAAAAAACAGACCATGCTCGAAATTTTATTTTCCGACTCATAAATTACGATTATTAGCTAATTAACTCATTTAAAAATTAATAATCATAAAAACAGAAACTTTTGATATCCAACTTTTAGATCTGATGTTCCTATCATATAAGACATCTATGGGTAAAATTTCATGCCATAATATTAAGATTAACTATTTTTAACACAATAAGTCACTATTTATCCGATTTTAACCATTAAAATCATAAATCATGCATCACTTGAGAATAAATTCCCAAAACTTACATACATACTGTAAATATTGCATGTGACATTGTGTAAAGTTTTTATGGCAAAATTCCAACTATAACTATTAAAGTCGAATTGAAGTCACTATTAATACGATTTTTACTATAAAAATCATTAATCATGCAAAATAAGTCCAATAAATCCGAAAATTTATACAGGTATATTATATATTGCATGTGACTTCTCATAAAAATTTTAAGGTCAAATTCGAAATATAACCTTATATACCCATTTTTACTCATATTATGACTATTTATCTCATAAAATTCATAATCCATGCATATTAACTCCATTTCTTACGAAAAATTATATAAAATATATTAAATATGCATGTGAGAACATATCAAAAAATCTCGGCCAGAAACTATTTTTAGCTATTTTTCCCAATAATTGTTTGTTTAAACCGATTTAAACTACAAAATATACAAATAAATATAAAAATGAACAATAAAAATCCATAAAATTATTTTTATGTCCTAAAACCATTTTAGAATCAGAAACTTTAACATGCAAAATTATTTTGTGATTTATCATAATAAATACAATAATTTCGAAATTTTCGAAATGTGTATGTTAAACCGATTTTAACATAAAACATGAATCCGATCATGCATGCAACAACCGTAATGCTCTGATACCAATTGTTGGAAACTAAGTTCCTGATTTTATACTCAAATCTAATATGAGTTTTGTTTCTTTAAGTTTAGGTCATAAAACTTAAATGGATCTTATTCATGCATGATGATATCATAAGATGTAATAGTCCTTACATTGGTTTTAGAAGGTTTATACTCAATAATCACCTATTATTTGAGTCTTCAAAAGCCCGAAATCCTCTTGTAATGATCTAACAAAAATCGTCTCCTAAAGGTGCGTATCAAGGACCCGATCTCAAACTATTACTAATTTTGTTACTAGAAAATTAGTATTAGTATACTAGAAATATTAATAATATTACCCTTAATATTATTAGTAATGGAAATAATTGTTTCTTATCTTAGAAAACTATTTTGCTAAGGAATTATAGAGGGAATGGAGTTGTAGTATGCAAATGAGTGTAAGCATCCACTTAGGCAACAATTACTACAAGTATTTAAGGTGTGTGTGTGTGTGTGTGTTATTTATAGACACATGAGCTTGCTTAAGCAAGCAACATGGCCGGCCAACACAAGCAAGAGAAGCCAATGCATGGCTCTCTTACACTTACATAAAGCATCAAATATGCCTTACATATACTTACACACTTACACATCCACTTACACACACAATCCTTATACACTTACACACACAAACTCACATGCATACTACATGTTTACACGGTCCAAATGTGGTCTAAAATGGACCCATTTTATCTTTGTCAATTGTGTTAATTTGTAACATGTCACACATGTCTCATAACACATGACCCAATTTGTTAATTGTGCAATTTTAACTATTAAAATTCATAATTTACAAATTTTATTACATTTAAATGATTATTCCAATATTTCGAAATTATTATTGTATAAAATGTAATATCATAATTTTAATTACAACTCTTTGTAATTTTATGATCAACCGTGTTCATTCTCAATTTAATCGTTTCTAAAACGAATAAATAAAAACCGAGTAATAAACGATTTTATTACTTTGACTATTATTATTATAATCCCATTATAAAAATATTCGTCATATAAAATTATTTCCAAAATTTCTAGTTATTAATTAATTTGTATCCAATACAATATTAATTAATTATTCCATTGAGACGGAATTCCCTAAAGATATGACCTTAAGGGATCAACTGATCACCACCATCATATGACGATAATGTCAAACTCTAGACAGCCAATCATTATCGATAAATGTTGATCAGTTGACTTTAAAAGAGTAACACTCCCAGTTGTGTTTCATTCAAATGAGTTTTAATTACGTCAACACACTATTGTCGAGAACACTTCCTCCAACACCTCCTCCTCTTCATAACCTCCCCTACCTCGACTAATCTCCCCGTCAAAGATCCCACGTACCAAGTACCAAAACGCAAGCGACTACCCTTCCTATAGTTGTGCCCCGTTTTCTTTACCCGCTCTTGACCATGCTTCCTAGATCCAAACCCATATGTCACCAACTCACCACACCCATACTTCGAGGTGGCGCGCCGTTTTCGGGCGACGACCTAACAATCCTTGCATATTTTTCACTACACCCGGGCCTAGAAAATGTAGCGCACCCTTGCATATTTGACACCACCCCCAGGTGTAAAGATGGCGCGTCGCTTCCGGGCTACGACCTAGCAACCCTCACAAACTTATCACTACACCCGGGTCTGAGAAGTGCAGCGCGCCGCTTCTGAGGAGACGCCCCAACGATGTCCAAATTTTGATTCATGTCCATAAAATGTGACTGATTTTTACGCCGGTTGCCACAGACCTACCGCAACCCTCCTCCTTTATCCGGGCTTGGGACCGGCAGTGAATGTCCAAAAACACACACAAGCGGAGTTAGAAAATTTTAACTATATTAAAAAAAAAACAAAAAAAAAATACTACTATTCAACTCAAATAAGTACTCAAAAGAGACCCATAGCAAGTATCACGTATTCATATAACCTCAAGCAATAACAAGAGCATTAGGATTTGTAGAAATCGTGTTACGCAGTAAAACAGAATCAGAGCAGCTAACACTTACATAACATTGAAATTTTAACACAAAATCATTATATATACAACAATGTAACAATCAAGAGACTCATAGTTCCTAATCGACAAATTAAAACATTTCATGTTCGCAAACATATTATAGGAAAGACATAGACAAAATTTATTAACGTGATTAAACATGGAACATTGACGTATCTCAAAAGATATACTCAATTCATGGACTCACAAGACCGTTTAACATTCCTAGGTATCAATAGGTTATCAAAATCACTTAGGTACATTTCCATCCCTTCTCATTGCATCATTTATATTGAAACTATTAACATCTATGACTTGCAGACAAGAGGTTTATATAATGCGCAACGATTAAATATTCGGGCACGACTCCATTATCACGTAGCGACAGTATATGTCGTGTTGCGAACAGTCACTATAATTATTAAAGCATCAAAAGTTGTCATGGATAATCTTCACTTTGAAGACATTTTGAAACTTTTGAAACATTGAAGTGGTAATTTGTGACAATTTATAAACACGAGTCGAAAGACAATTTTACAAGATGTAACTTGAAGCGAGACTACACGGATACATTCTGACTTTTCTTTACTAAAACATTGTTCTTATAGTTCATGAACTATGAAAGTTTCAACGGAAATAAATAATTAAATAAATAAACGAATTCACAAGAACAATACTTCCATAAATTACATGTCAATCAATTAATAACTCGATATATGATGATCATATTTTAAACATAGCAAATGCAATTCAGTTTGTGACATAACAATATACATGAAGGTGTTATAAAGGTTATTAGCTCAGTGAACTAGACCACAATATACCATAAATATATGAAAGAACATCAACACGATTCACATTGTTCAAAATAATCACCAATACTTATAACAATTAGATTGCTATATCATGCTAACAAGTTTACCAGTCAAATTTCATTCTACCACTTGTAAAGACTCTTCTCTGATAAATACGATTTTAACATCGCACACGAACATCACATCATTATTTTGAGGTCATATCACTAGAAAGTAAGAGCGTCGGTATAATTGAAACTATTTTATATAGAAATAGGCAAGATTACGTTATCATATAGTAAGGTGCATATTCATATCATATGCCTACTATTCATGTTACTAATGCCATATTAGGATATCACATGGTCACATCACATAATTCACATCTACTTAAACTCTTATACGAAACTTACACAACTCACAATTTCACTAATTAAACATTACACAGCAACTTACAAAAATCATAATTAAACAATTGCTTAGCTATCTTGCGAGCTACTATAGTTTTTAGAAAATGAAAAGAGATATCTAACCATAGGAAAAAGAATTGCATGCATATCTCAAGGGGATTATTTATAACAATTTTTTTTTTACAGCTCAGTTGGTCGGAACAAAAACTTTACAGTAATACAACAGAAAATTGGATAACTTGCAAAAATCACTATTAAATAACGACTCATTAAGATTTTTCGTGGTTTATCATTTTGAACACGTAGGTGAATATTCTAGACAGCGGAGTTGAAATTATGCATAACCAATAAACACATTCTAAATGGTTTTCTTTACAAAAACATGGGTCATAACGGAACTGTGCAGTAACAATCTCACCACTGTGTCGACAAAAGATTTATTTCTCTCAAAATATAACTCGTACAAACATGAAACCAAATGCATTGGAAAACTAACTCAGAAGGTTTTCATCTAGAACACAGGAAGATTTCTAAACTGAAAATAGGATCAACTAAGTAACTTGATAGTTATACATGTGTATCGAAGTACGGAAATATAAACTAGGGACTACTACGTATCCCTTATTGATGACAAACTTCCTAACGAATTTAAATGTATATAATAGGCATAAAATTTGAAGTACGATATACGCAACACATAACTATATACATTCATAGCTTAGGACACACATTCTGCATATTACTAAACATGGATTACTATGAAATATAATCATAAGATCAACAAATTTAATCATCCCTACCAGGAGTTAAACATCAAAATCATACTTATAACGATAGTCATTTAAAGACCAGATAATCGTATGAACATTTAAAATACCTAAATCATATGATCACATCACTTTTAAATATCGCTCAACAATTACACACCCATATACTTGACATTTATATTCAACCATCCAGTTCGATTCACATGCTGATATCAATAATAATTTCCAACAACATTATCAGCCACAGTTCACATATCACTTACCTCATTCTTTTCCTATAAGAGTGTTAGTACAATATAACTAGGTCGCTATATATATATATAGTCTACCCCACTCTTCAATTACTCTCATTGGGTTCCCGAGACAGAACCGAAAGGGCCCATGGTTTGGTGTAAGGGGGCCCCTTGAAGGAAAATGTGAGTCATACTAACAAATCCAATAATGTAGTCTTACTATTTATTTACGTTTTAATTAATCTCATATTAATTTATACTCAAGATCTTATGCATGCAAACTAAAGCGGAAATAAGGAGAATCGTATTCTTACACACGGTCCGAAATTATGATAGGATGATCCTCCAAAGCAACCAAGTAAGCTTGCCTCCAATAAGAGAACACCAAGACCTTACCTTAAACGGACCAAATAACCGATTCCGAAACTAGAGGACGAAATTAGGTTAAAACCGTGTACTAATTATTATAATTAGTATATGAGAGAATATTATCTAATAATATATTTATGAGGTTTTAATTTTTCTTACACTAGAAAATTAACATTAAGATTAGTTTTGATATGTGATGTATCACATATATATAGAGAAATGGGTTTGGTTGGGGTTGGATGATGAACCGTGTAGTGGAGGAGCATGGGGAAGGGTTTAATCCCCTTTGCATGCTCACATGCTCATAGTAAGGTCATGTCATGACCTAATATGATCATCATATAAAATAATATAAATTATCACATAATACTACCTTATAACATTACATTTACACGGTACATATAAACGTAAAATGGACCTTCATTTTACGATTTATAATTCGTACAATTTAACTAATTACGTAATATCTTATGTGACATAATAATTGTATTAATTTAAAATATAAATTTATCACATAAATAATATTTCTAAATTAATTAAATCACATTTAACAAATTATTAAGTAATTCGAAATTACTGTCCCAACATATGGTTATCGTAATAATCGTCGATACGATATATTAACAACGTTTGTTATAACCATGAACCATTCATAATACTAATTTCGATATTTCTAAAATATCCTTTAATACTTGACAATTGACACATTTCAATTTCAAATATAAATCTTACTTTAAGATTCAACCTCTTAATTCTCAATATACGGTTTTAAGAATATCGATCAATCTGTATCCTATACAATTAATCAATATATGTTTAACGGGTTAGTCCTAAAGGTGTGACCTAAAGGGATCAACTGACCACCACCGTCATACGACAGTAATGTCAAACTCTAGTCAGCCAATCATTACCGATTAATGTTGGTCAGTTCACTATATCAAATATCGGATCATCCCTTGCATATCCATTTCATAAGATTTATGACAATGATTTTTATCACTGTCGTGATCGCACTATTTTTGAGGACACATTTCCCAACAATAACTCATCCCGTCCCTTTTTGGGGCTCCTATCAGTTTCATCTCGGGGTTCATTTTATTAGACTCTTCCTACGTTCATTATTATTCATTTGGTTTAGGGCTGAGGATTGTTTGCTCTGATACCACTTTGTAACATCCCCATTTATTCAAGAGGCTTTAGCAAGACATTCTCAAATAAATAGAGTTGTTACCATCTCGGAATGTCCGAGGTAGTGAATAACAAAGTAAAACAATACAAAGTACTTTATATAAAACAGATAAAATTTAAACTTTGATATTATAAATACTACACAAGGGAAACTAAAGTACAACTGATAAACTCGAAGTATGTGATCTAAAGCTAAGTCGGTCCATCCCAGTGCTCACGTCATCCCATGCTCCCACAACACCATCTTTCCTGCCAAAACTCAATTTGCCGAAGGACAGTCAATAGCTCCTAAAGATGTTCCACGCGGAAACCGTCACCAAAAACGCGGCTGCGCAAGAGTAAACGATGATTATATCGTTCCTGATTCGTTCCTACCCTTTTTTTCTCAACCTCGTTAGGTCTCCTGGTAGTATGGGGCAAGGAGGCAGAAGAGTGGCTAGGGTTCTAGGGTTGTACGGAGTAAGGAGGCACAAGAGAGAATAGGGTTTTAGGTTTTGTGAGGATAGTTTTGTCGATGAATGAAGAGGTAGGTAGGATGTGTCGATAGATAGAATTAGGGTTTTATTTTGTTTTTTTCATCCTTAACATCACCCATCACCCAGTAATCGTAAGCCCAAGCCCATCACGCATCCCAACAACATAAAATACCAACTCCCGTTCATACATCGAAACTTAAAATATAACTAATACGATAAAATATAAATAAGAACCTTATTCGATAAATTAATTATCGAATACACGTCAATATAAATAATAAACCTTATAATAAAATACGGAGTATTACAATAGGATTTAGTTTTGGGGGATAAAAAAGGCAGTTTGGCTATGTAGGGCTTATGGGTAAATAAGAGAAAAGGGGCCTCAAATGCACGTATCAAGACTCACAAAACAAGATAGTAAACAAGTATATAGCAATTCATGTTCATGTTTATGCATATTGATGTAACATGTTCCAAAGGGAGTACTACTCACATCCTAGATAACTGGTCATGAATGACACCAGTAGTAAGGCTCTAAAACTCAGAATCTATAGTAGACTGCCAAAGTGAAAGTCAAGTCTCAAAATTAACAACTAATTTGACAAAAACTCGTAGACATGCATACTATTCTTATACTAAAACATGTTTACAAAGCAAGACAAGGCATAGACATGTAAAATTGCGAGGGTAATCATTGAAATACTCTCGTTCCGACTCCACCTATATGCTAAACTAAACGTGCATTTTTTTGAAACTTTTGATTTTTTGGATTTTTCTTGTATATGCAAGGAAAATAAAGAAAAGAACGAATGCAAGACAAAAATGCAGTAAACGTGTGATAAAAATGCAATGGAACAATGCATATGACACAAAACCATTCCCCAAACCAAACCGCACAATGTCCCCATTGTGCATTAGCATAAGTAAAGGTTTATGAAAATAAAGGAAAAAATGTGAAAAGATGAAAAACAAGGAAACATGGAAGGAACTCACCGGATTTTTAGCGCAATGGAAACCTCCCCAAACCAGCGTGAGCTTAGGAGGTTTCGGTGGCCAGTAGTGCCACTTCAAGAACCTCAAAAAGATAGACGAAGAAAAACCTTTTTCGGGGATTAGTTACGTTTTGGGTGATGAATAATGGGTTTAAGGTTTGAAAAAGTAAGAAGAACTGAAAGCATAAAAGATAGAATAGGATAAAAATCCCTTATCGCACTTGCACGCTTTCCAAGGTAGTCGTGAACGGGCTGTATTAGCCACGGTGGTCGACCGACCCCTATATCTAGTCGACCAACCAGATGACAGGTTATAGGAACTTCTGAATTGCAGGGTCTTGGCCGGCCGACTAATGTTGCCGGTCGGTCGACCATGGTTCCTGTACGGTGGTCTTCTTCTTCTCGAAGTTAACTCGTATCAATCGAGTTAACCTTCCCCAAACCTGTAAGACATTATACATGCGCCCAAAACATGCGCAAAAATCCAGAAAACAAAGTATAAAAGTCTCAACCAAGCAACAAAAGCAAAAATTGTTCTAAAGCTAACGCAAACAAAACTAAAAGTCTTAACAAAAACTGAAAATTGTCTTGAAACTCAAAAACTTGAATAACTCATCCGCGGAAGATGCGGAAAATCTCGAACCACGGCTTTTGGCTATATGACGTAGTCTCCACCGTGTTTGTTTTGATTGCCAAACACGTCTCCACTCCGTCACAAAGCATATGAGACGGATCACTCTTTTTCTCCTCTTCTTTTCTCTTCTTGTCCTCTTTGTCTACCACATCCGGATCGTCATCCTCATGACAGCTCAAGATCCTGAGTCCTCCTCTCTGCACTATGACCTCCTTGATTGGGGGCTTCCCCAAATCGTTTCCTGCATAAGGTAAAACAAGAGCATCCTCCATATTGCTCCCAATCTGGGGCGGAGGTGTAAAAACAGGAATGGGTGTAGACTCTAATGTGGGGGATTGGGTGATGACCTCATACTTCTTTTCAGAAGTGATAGCATTACAACTGATCGGGGTCATGGCGTCCTTCTTGCGATAAGACAACCCAAAAATGATAGAATGTTTCCCGACCTTGAAGGTCAAGGTCCCACTCCCTACGCCAATGATAGCACCCGCAGTGTGTAAGAAAGGTCTTCCTAGGATGATGGGTATATGGGCATCCTCAGGGATGTCTAATACTACAAAGTCGACTGGGAAGAAAAATCGATCGATGCGCACAGGGATGTTTTCCAACACCCCTATGGGTTCCATTGACGTACGGTCAGCCATTTGTACTGTCATACTCGTCACGGCAAAGGTAGTCATTCCTAATTTCTTAGCCACACTTAAGGGCATAACACTAATGCTAGCCCTTCTTGACTGGGAATATCCCTATATTGCAAGGTATAGAAAAACTACCTGGGTCCTCTAACTTGTGCGGTGCAATGACATGGGAGAAGAAACTAGAGGACTCCTCAGTAAGTGCTACAGACTCTACCTTATCTAGAGACCGCTTTCTATTTAAAAGCTGTCTCACAAACTTTAAGTACGAGGGAACTTGTTGGACTAATTCTAAGAATGGTACTTGAACGTTAAGGGAACGAATAACATCTTTGAATTTTTCGAAGGATACATGTTCCTTCTTGGGCAGTAGTCGCTCCGGGTAGGGAGGAGTAGAGCTCTCAGCATTTGCAACTCTTTTTAAGAATTTTGGGGTCTTGTCACCCCGAAATAGGAATTCCCTTAGGTTCTCAGGCATCTCGGGCCTAAAGGAATCCGCCTGTTCAGCATCCTCGGTCGATCGACCCTCTTCCACGGTCGGTCGATCGCTTCCTGGCTTTTCAGAATTTCCAGAAGCTACTGGAATTGCATCTGTGGTCGACCGACTGGCATCAGTGGTCGGTCGACCGTCTGTGCTGCTACTCGCAGTCTGTTTTTCCTGGCTTCCTTTCCCACTAGCCTTTTCACCTCCTATCTTGGCTCCACTCCACAGAGATATGATGTTCAGGGTCTCCTTTTTCTGGTCCGTCTTGGTCGGAAGTTGACCCGGGACCCGTGTATCATTTTTGCTCGCAATTTGAGCAATTTGGGACTCCAGCATCTTCATACCCGCCTCTCTCGCATGCGACTCCTTCTGGACCAAACCAATAAGATTTTGGATTAAGACATCCGTATTTGGTGGTGGGTTTGAAGGTGGTTGTGGGACGAAAGGTTGTTTTTGAAAGTTATGTTTGTGTGGAGGGATGTAAGCTTGATTTTGTTGTTGTGGCTGCGGGTTTAGGACGTTTTGACTCGTCCATCTCATGTTAGGGTGGATGTTGTTGTTGTTAGGATCATAAAAATTATTCCCGCGGTAGTGCTGGAACGCCGCGCACGTTTCATTAGGCGATGTGCAAAACTTTGAAACGTGACCTTCTCCTCCGCATCGTTCGCAAGTACACGGCCCATCAGAAACGACGTTCACTTGATACATCCCACCCTTGCTTCCTTCTCCTAACTCAAATTTATCCAGCTTAGCCATGAGAGCCTCAATAGCCGCGACATTAGAATCAGCTTTCCTTTGATTTCCACGGGAGGTCCCGTGTTCAGCTCGATGTACTGCGACATCCTCAATGATTTTGAGACCCTTAGTCTCCCCAGAATTCTCCTGGAATCTCCCATTTGCAGCAGCGTCAAGGTAGGCTCGGTTGTCATCATACAACCCATTATAGAACTGGTTGCAAAGAAACCACTGTTCGAACCTACACTAGTAGAAAAATACTCTTTTGCGGCTATTTATTTGAGGCGTTTTAGCCTAATGGAAGCAAATAACTTTTCCTTTTTTATAAATCATATTACTATTTGCGGCGTTTTTGTAGAAAAAGGCCTCAAATAGAGTATTTGCAGCGTTTTGACCCCAAACGCCTCAAATAGACCAAATTATTTAAAAAAAAAGAAAACCTATCCTATATGGACCTCATACACAAAATCTACTGAAACCCTAATTAAATCAATCTAGCCCTCCGCTTTATCCCATAACCCAAATCTAAGAAGGAGAAGAAGAAGGAGAAGGAGAAGAATGTCGCACTTCGGAAGAACAGGTCCTCCAGACATCAGTGACATTCGTCCTCAATATCACCTTCCGTAATCTTTCTTTCTCTCAATATCACCTATTTCACATACCTAATATTCAAACGCCTCACTTGAATATTAGGTATGTGAAATTTGATCTGTTCTATGGTTTACTTTTCAATTAATTGCAGTGTCGATTTTTAGGGTTGATGTTTGCTTTGGATTAATTATTTTAGTTGGGGTTTATATTTATTTTTGAATATTTGAAATGTTGATTTTTGGAATACAATTTGGTTAAATGTTAGGGTTTATGTTTGTTTTTGATTAATAATTTTTGTTAGGGTTCTGTTTATTTTTGATGAATTAACTAGCTTTTATTCATTGATTACCCTAATTTTTGTTAGGGTTATGTTTAATTTGTATAGCCACGAGCACTGAGTGTTTACAGAATCATTTTGTACCAACTGGGGTTCTCTTTAAGGTCTTGGTGCCAATTCATATTCGTTTAATTACTCCTATGTTGGACGAATTTTAACTAGGCTTTTTGTAGGGAAAAACTGTTCGTTTCCTTCCCTTTTCTTCAAAATCTCAATTTAACAGAGGTTTATTTAAATCTAACTTGACTATATTGGTCATGTTTGTTTGATTCAGGTCCGTGCTCTAGAAGAGTTCTTCAGCATGTTATCAAATGTCAGCTTCTAATCTTGACTTGTATGAGTTGATCCATTAGCCTTACCCGTTATTGACCTGTTAATTACACACCCGAAACATGCCTAGATTACCCAAGTAACCCGACTCAGATGCAAATTACATACTCTGATACAACTGGAGAGATGACTTGTGTTGCTGATCTATGCTGCAGCAGTTGGTGCAATATCGTTCTCGTGAATTCTGTATTAGGTTGGTCTTTAGTTGCTGTAAATATGTAATACTATCGATTGACTTGTTATCTGCATTGCTTTCTTTTTCTCTGTATTCTAATGTCATTTTGTTTCCTGTCTTCTTTAGGATCCAGATCGAACAGGCTATGGTCCTAAGCACGTAGAAGTCGCCCATGAGCGGATGGCTATCCAAACACTCCTTATCACAGATGAGTTGTTTAGGTGTATTTACTTTATTGAGAACTTTTGTGGCATGATACTTGTTATTACTGTGTCGGTCTTTCTCATTTGCACTGTCCCCATCTCCATTTTGCTGCATGTAGATTCTTAAGTTAAGGAATAACAATGATTTTCTCATCACTAAATCTTAAATATGCCTCTTCCATTCTCAAATGGTAAGATATGAACTCTACTCAAATGGAGTTAGTATTATTTTTTTAGATATTTAGAGAGAATAAATCTTGATAGAAGTGGGAAATTGCAAGTTTTTACTGCATGTTCATAATTTTCGCGCAACCTTTATAACACTGATGGCTTATATTGTGTTTGGCCTTTTTTGTGCCAATCAGGAGTGCTGATGTTGCAACTCGACAAAAGTATGTCAATTTGGTTGCGTCGGTCAAGGATTCTGGGGGAAACGCTAATATTTTCTCATCAATGCATGTCTCAGGGGAACGTAAGTATATCTGCTCTTGTCCTAGTTTGTCCCCTTTCTATTCCACACTAGTTTTCAGTCTTTTCTCCTCGAATACTCGATTCGTGGACATGAGTACAGACACTTGACACTCGATTGCGAGCCGAATATGATCTTATCTGGGAACGAATATGAATTGGCCCATTACCTCTTCCCACATGGGAAGTACTAACCTAAAGATCCTGAACCAAGAATGGTTCGAGTGACTAGATTGCACAACATTTGCAGCGACTTTTCAATTTTATCTGATTTATGAAGAGTTTTCAGTTATATATGATGATTCATTATTTCTGTTTTGGAGGGTAGGTGTGAACAGTAGGTGTTTTGCAGCGACTTTTCAATTTATATTGTTAGCCTATTTACACTTAACAATAAGGTGGTCTTATTTAGATTAGGATGTGTTCATCATCTTCAGTTAGATTACTGTAGTCAAGATTAAGATGTGTTCATCATCTTCAGTTAGATTTCTGGAGTGATAGTTGCGGAAGCTAGTTTACATGTCAGGAAGTTAGTTAGATTTCTGTGGCGATAGTTGAGGAAGCCATTTAGTTTGTCAATGGTGATCGGTGTTCATACCTGGTATGATGTGATGACGATGAAACCTTGTTGTAATCACTGTACATATCTTTTGTTATATGGAGATCTACTGACCAAAATTCGTAGCATTATCAGTTTTCTGTAATGATCCTTAACATCAAAACAGCTAATGAATTTAAATGTGCAATCATCAGTCTTAGCACTTCAGTTGACTGTCTGTCAAGTGTCAACATAGCCCTACATTTGAGACCCAGATCATGAATTTTTTTTTCCAGACTAGGTTTTCCAGCATGCGCCAATGTCTGGTACAATCACTTGAAGAGGAGTTTGAGAAATCATAAGCATGGGATTGCTTTCTTCAATATTTGGAAGTCGTTTAGGGAAGTTCGAGTAGCGTGAAATCCCGTTACTCTTGCACTATATTTTGATCTTGGACAATGTAATTAGAGTACCAAAATGCTTGGTTGAGCATTATATTTTATATCCTATAGGTAATTAAGCCAGCATTCAAATGGTAGTGCAACTAACGTAAACATAACATTAATATTTCCATAATTTTTTCCAGGGTTTACACAATTTTTTTCAGGGTTTATGGTGATTCATTATTTTTGTTGCAGCGTGATCAAACCTGTTCTGTAGGTGTATTGCAGAGTTCTTAGGCGTACTGAAGCTGGGTGTGTGCTGTGTGCAGGGACTTGCAGTAGCTGTGATGCTTTGATGGGCGTAGTAGCAGGTCTGCAGGTCTGTAGAAATGGGGTTGAGCACGCACAACTGCTGTGGTTTGATGCTGGTTCTGGGGCATTCAGTAGTGCAGGAATGCAGATCAGATGCTTGGCGTTTGTCTGTGAAAGCATATATAGGACTAGTTGAAGGAACTGTACTGCTCGGTCTGGTTGTAGTTGTTCGCAAGCATGGAGTTGCATTAGATAGAGTTCCCTTGTAGTAGTTTTGGAGTAGTGTTGTATGTATTTTATTTTTATTTGACGTATGAATTTCAAATCATGTAAAGATTATTTTGAAGACAAATATATTTGAGAGTTATGTTTAAATCATTTGATAGTACTATTTTTTTGAAAAATAAAAAAAAATCAAAAAAAAAAATTTTTTTTTTTTTATTTTTTTTAATTCCTATTTGCTGCGTTTTTTGAGAAAACGCCGCAAATAGACATCCTATTTGCTGCGTTTTTTTGAAAAGACGCCGCAAATAGCCATCTTATTTGTTGCGTTTTTTTCAAAAAAACGCCGCAAATAGTCTCTATTTGCTGCGTTTTTAAAACGCCGCTATTTGCGGCCCCCTTATTTGCTGCTACACCAAAAACGCCGCAAAAAGGCCATTTTATGGAGCCGCAAAAAGCTATTTTTCTAGTAGTGCCATGATGAGGGATGGATCGAACGAGTCTCTTGAACCGGTCCCAAGCTTCACTGGAGTCTTCAAAAGCCCCTTGCTTGAAGCTAGTAATCTGTGCTCTCAAGGCATTAGTCTTGGCCGCAGAATAGTATTTCCGGTAAAAGGCTAAGGCTAACGTATTCCAGTCAGTCACTCCCGCAGCAGTGCGGTCAAGGTCTCTGTACCACTCCCTTGCCGAGTCTCGGAGGGAAAAGATGAACATTGTCTGCTTTATCTGGTCCTGCGTTACTCCATCTGGCGGCGCGATAGAGCATATATAGTCAGTAAAGATTTCTATATGCTTTGCCGCATCCTCATTAGCCGCACCTCCGAACTGATTCTTCTCCACCATGGAGATATAAGATGGTTTGGCTTCAAATGGTTTCCCCGTGCCAGCAGGTAGAGTGAACCCTTTATAGAGATCCTTCACCTGCGGCATGGAGTGGCTCGCGATACTTTCTTCTTCGGCCATCTCTTCCTTTTCGTCGGGATTTGGGAAGTAGGTATTTATAGGTGTGGTGGGTGAGGGTGGATTATGTGGTGAATGTGGTTTTGTGATGGTTGGTCGAAAAGGTCTTCTTGGAATAAATAAGATGGAGATCCTCCTTCTTTATTCTGCAGAAAACGTTTCTTCTTCACTCTTAACGTCCTTTCAAGCTCTAGGTCAAGTGGTAGGAGTTCTCCTTGAACTGACCTGCGCATAAGATGGAAACTACAAGAAAAGAGTAAGCAGGGTTTAAGGAACGAAGTTCCTGAAACACAAAAACAAAAACAGAAAACAATAAACACTGGCGTCACATCCCCGACAACGGCGCCAAAATTTGACACCCGTCTTTGAGGGCGTCAAAGATAAAATTTATATTCCTAAACTTTAACTAGATAGTGAAAGTCAAGGGTCGAACCACAAGGAGGTGGGGAATGTTTATTGTTCTAAGTTGATGTCTTAAGAAAACAAGATTGGGGGTTTGTTTGTTTGGTTGTCACTAGGTCTAACAAAATAAAGACAAGATAAAACGAAAGTAAGATAAAGATAAAACTTATGATAAAAGAATGCTAGGATGTTCGGGTCATAAAAGCTATGATGGTATAAATCCTAAGTCAACATGTATTGCAGTCGCATAAGGGGTGTAACATATCCTCTCGGTCTATGCTACCTAATAGCTCCTTTCGGCCTATGCTATTAGTTCCTAGGTCTCACAAATATTGGTTGTCAACAATAAGGGTGATTTCTAAATTCTAGGTCACATACCTTTCAGTCTTAAGTAACCTAGCCGTCTTAAAATGTTAACCAATGCCCTACCCGTATCTTTCAATCTTGGGTGAGTCATTACTAACATCCTATAAGTCTCCTTTCAGTCTCATTATAGGGTATTATAATTAATGAAACAAAACGGTCTGAAAATATGCGCGAGGTCAGTCGACCGACCAGCTAACCCAGTCGGTCGACCAACTACCTCAGTCGATCGACCAGTTAAGCCAGTCGGTCGACCGAGGTCTGCTACAGGTCGCTTCTGATCTTATACCATCTACGCAAATTAATCACTTATATCCTAACATGGGGGTTTAGCTACTCATAACTACCATAATAACGGTAATAACAATTGAGAAAATAGAAGTCATAGCAAACAATGACATAAACATGCGATAAACAATAAGGTTTTTGGATTCAACACTAAACCGGATACTAACAATTCTATTAAGATAACAATCAGAAACTGAAATCAAAAGAGAATTACCGCGAAAAGGGAATTAGGGCAGAAGAAAGAACTTTATTGATTTCCGTGGAAAGTTTGTTGAACGAATTCAAGAACAATGCTAAACTAAGAACTGACTGGTAAAAACTAGATGCTAATACTGAATTGAGGAATTAGATTAACAACTTAGATGCTAAAAACTTGATGATAATTAGATCCTAAACCCTAATAACGAATTAGGCGTAAATAGTCGAAAACAAAGAGCTTCTTTCATAACCTAATCACGCGTGGGCTTTGCGGAAAACTTTCTGAAACTGCGCCTCGGTCGACCGACCAGGGTACTGTTGGGTTTTATTAGTTACTCATAAACTAATCTTTAGTCATACTAACATAATCTTTTATTTAACCCTTTAAATAACATATTATAAGTGATCTTAAGCATGCTAAAATGCGGAAATAAGAGAGTATTCGAACCCTTACACACGGTCAAATATTTAGCAAGGATGATCCTCCAAGTACCCAAAATAGAATACCTCCTTTGGATGCACCAAGACAATCCCTCAATGAACCGAAACCTTGATAATGCTAGAGCAAGAATCGGTTTTGCCTTAAACGAATTCTAATCTTTATTTAGAATTGCCTTAAACACTAATATAACCTTTTGTATTAGTATATCGATTATCTCATAATATTTAGAGGTTTTGTAGTATTCTTTTCTTAGAGAAATTTTTACTAACAAAATTAGAATTAGAATGAATTAAGAGAGACTTCACAAGTTATATTATGTTTGTCTTGGGTTTGGGATGGCCGGGTATGGGGAGCCACAAAAGGGAGACAATTTACTTGGGCATGCTCCTTAGGGTGGCCATAGGTAGAGTTTCCAAGACTCCTTTAATGATTAGGTTTATTGATCAATTAAACACCCATAATCATACCCTTAACCAACCCCAAAACCGGCATCCTCATATAACAAGTAATCCATTTAATAATTGTCTAGTAAACAATTGTATAAGTGTGACATCTAAGGTGTTACACTATAATAACAATTGTTGTAATTTGAAAATGCATATTTATCACATATAAATACCATTTAAAAATTAAATAAATCCTATTTATTATTTCGACATGTAATTCGAAATTACGAGCATATAAAATGGTCATTCATAATTTATCATCAATACGATTTACAACCTTTGAAATAATTATAACCCAATTCATTCTAACTACGATATTATAAATTATCGTTTAATGTTTAACAATTGACACGTTTCAATTTTAAACATAAATCTTACAATAAGATTTAACCTCTAATTTCTCGATATACGAGTTTAAGGAATATGATCAAATCGTATCAATATACATTTGATCATTTTATCAATTAAGGGAATTGTCCTAAAGGTGTGACCTAAAGGGATCAACTGACCACCACCGTCATACGACAGTAATGTCAAACTCTAGCTAGCCAATCATTACCGATTAATGTTGGTCAGTTCACTAATGTAAAATCGTATCATCCCTTGCGCATTCTCGTTATGAGATTTAATTACGTGATCGCACTATTGTTGAGGACACATTTCCCAACAATCTCCCACTTGTCCTCGACAAGTGTGCGTCACCAATTCTCTTGTCCTATTACAATCTCCCACTCAATGCAAGGTGTCTCTCTAAGGTCGTACTTGCATTCGATTATGTCATGAGTGGTTTCCTCGATCTGGAGAATAACTGTTTGACCGGAATTATCTACCATAGATACCTTCCGAGCGTGGCCACGCATTTCCAGTTAACTTCTCCTAGAGTGGCCCTGAGATTTGAACAACCCTGACAAGGGGTGGACAATTTCTATCGCACTACTTCCTTCAACTAGTCACAGTTAGTCACAACCCAAAACAATCCCATTTGACTCCAGTTACGAAAAGTCGTAGAGAATGGATCAAGGTTATGCCTAAACTGTACCATCTTGGGAGAGTAGTCTTTAGTCTAAGAATTGACTCACAAGAATACTATAGCAGCTCTCGCCACGACCCGGCTATAAAATTTCCAGAACTCTATAAGCGGTCACATTTCCCGACAGAGTGTCTCTTACAGTCTGCCTATGTGATCGACTAGTCATCACATATGACTCTATGGCACTTGAACTTGCCATCAATCGCCTCACACTCTAGTCGCATTGAGATGTCACCTCATGTAAGCGGCTAGGGGCCATACTAAGTCAATCCAGTTCACTTATGGGGTTCAATGTTGTCTCTTACAACCCATTTGGATTCTGACAAAGTATCTTTTACTTTGAGTTAATTATAACTCAAATCATGTTGTCATGCAACAATAGTCAATACTATTACATTGCATTTGATGCACAATCATCTATTTGTATTAGTGTTTTGCGAATAACCTTTATTCATGATTGCAAAACTTACAAATTTTGGTCTCCTTCCGACTCATATTATCTCACATAATATGATCTTATTCAAGCACATATCTAGAACCCATTCTAGATTTTGAGTTTCCTTTCCTGAGGAAAGCTCCCACCGTTATTTAATAACTTGTGACGTATCGATATACAGTCACTTATGTACTGAAAACTATATTGTAGTCTATTTATGATTTCATCATTCTAATAATTTTCACTCATCTTGGCTATTTGATAATGGTTTCATTCATCATTATGAATAATGTATCCAACCATTCTAACTTCTAGTGGGCGACCTTTTATTATCCATATAATAAACCTTCCCATTAAAACTCCATCATCATATGATACAAATTATTTTATTCATCTAAATTGAGTACCTCTTATTCTTTACTCTTAAAGAATCACCCATTCTCTCTAAATGGTAGGTTTCAATTCTTTGATGAATATCGCTCCCACTGAAAACAATATCCCTCGATTTCTTAAATGAACCTTTCATTTCTCGCATGTTAAACTATATCTATAATTATTATTACCATCACTATCCCTATAGTGATCTATTTTCTTTTCAATCAATCATCACCCTATTATCATGTCTTCGTTTCCTCGAGACGAATATGACATGATAATTTCCTTGTAACTACATTGAGAGAATTGAGATGATTTCTTCTCTTTTATCTTATAAATTTTGAAAAATTATTTATTAAGGAACCGGTCTTTCTTCCCGTATTGATAGATGATTTCTCCTCTATTATCTTATAATCTTTAAAAATCATTATCTCAAGGAACCGATATTCCTTCCGAATTCATACGGGGTTTCATGTCTCCTCTCTATGAAATAATGAACATAAAGAACCTTTCTTCGAGTGTCCTCCCGTAGTTTCTTCAGTGTCCTCTCGAAGCTTCTTCAAATCATTTAGGGCTCTTCTTAAGACTCCCAAATAGGAATCTTCTCTAAGATTCGTTATTTATATCATTGGTTTGCGAGCGAAATATTTTCTCCCACTCTATCCTTCTACCAATAACCTTTATTCGTATAAGGATAGCTATTTCGATTAAACCAATATATATAAGTTTATGGTATGATGAATACATTCTCATTTTCACTTAAAATGAAAATCTTATAATGAACTAATATTATCTCATTTTGATTGAAAGTATCTCTTGGGGTGTAGTTCTCCGTTTTAATCAACTCTTTGATTATATTATACTTGATCGTATCAATATTTATTGCGTGATAAAATCACCATTATTCATGTCTTAACAAGGTATGCAATTTATTTGATAAATCAAAACATTGATTAAGAACAAAAGTAGTGACTCGGGTTGAAAACCAAGTCACTAGTATCCAAAATTACAACCATTTGTTTTAGGATTTTAATCCTTGTCTTACAAGAAAATTGTTCCATAAATAAAATGCAAAATATGAAAGAAGACGATATGAAAATTAGAGGCTAGCTCTTCAAGTATTCGATCAATTTGGATGCTACCATAGCCATCCAGGTAAGGAACTTCAAGCTTCCTTCTCCTTGCCCTTATCATTATTAGGAGGCGCCCCTTTTAAAACAATTAAAAAAAGGGTAAATATCAACACATTTGTATCATTATACATAAGTTGATAAATGACATGAATTTAAACGAGAATTATTACCTACGGCGGTTGCCTTCCCATTTTTGAGATCGCTTAAGTACTTGGGGCAATTTCGCTTCCAATGACCGATCCTCGTACAATAATGGCACTTGTCTTGCTCTTTTGAAGACGAGGTGGAAGCGCCTTTCGAAAAGGTCTTTTCTTTGGTCGCCTTGGGCTTGAACGTTTTCTTGCCCTTGCCTTTAGAGGCATTCCTCTTGAAGCTCGTTTTCCCTTTCTTTTCGATGTTCAAAACATCCTTGGTGGAACTTTCATGAAGTCCCATGTCCCTTTCGGCTTGGACGAGCATCTTATGCAATTCTTCCAACGTGGTCTCTTGGTTTCGCATATTGAATTCACCCGGAATTGAGCATACGCCTTAACCTTATTGAGCGAGTGAAGAACTCGGTCAAAAATTAGAGAGTCGGGAACATCAACATTTTGAGCTTTTAGAGTCTCCGCGAGCTCAACGAGTTTGAGCACATGAGAGCTTATCTTTTGCCCTTCCTTGAATGTAATGTCAAAGAAGGCGGAAGTCGCCTCATATAGAATCACCCTTGGAGTTTGCGAAAACATGGTCGCAAGCTTGGTGTATATTTCATACGATGTGGTCAACTTTATCATACTCCTTTGGAGATCCGGCTCCATGGAGAAGATGAGCACATTTTTAAGAGCGGAGGACTCTTTCATATAGGTGATGGCCGGATTTTGTCGTCAATTCCGGCACCAAAAACAATTTATAAACTCCAAAATTAAGTAGTATAATTTAGGGTCGAACCCAAAGGATGGTGGGGAAGTTGTATAGTTACGTTCTAATTCAAGCTCGAGTCGTGGTAATAGGTTTGTGATTGATTAACAACTACTAAAGATAAATTAAAGCAAATGTGTCAAGATGAAATCGATGAATAAAAGATACTAAGGTGTCGGGGGTACTAAGGTAGGTTGGTAACGAATCATGCAAGGGAATCTAAGGTCTCCACTATACTAGGCCTAGGTTTGTCTCGTCTATCGATTTGACTCACCTAAAGTCGATCCCTATCCTAGCTTTCGCTACAAACAAGGCCAACCTAACATACATACATGTCCATGAAAGCCCTAGACTATCATCAAAGGCCAACAACAATAAGAATCATGTCCAACCGTCGTTGAGACATTTCATCAAACATATAACATGCACAAATGAAAACCTAGCAAAGAAGAGAACCAAATCCTAACCCTAAACAAGATTCATAGCTATCAACAAACCAAAGCACACCCCTAACCCTAGTAGGGAACTACTCACACATGGCTAACATAAATATGTAAACAAATGATGAGGAAATGCTAAACATGTTGGATTAAGTAAGAGTAAACAATTGAACAAGCAAAACTTAAAGGAAATGCAAAGACAAAGTAAAGATGAAGAAGATTATACCATTAACTAAGGAAAAGGAAGTAGCTTGGATGACAAGTTGAAAGACTCTTTCAAATCTCCCAAAATACAACCCAAAATATCCTCTTACAATTGCTTAATAACAAGCCTAAGTAGAATCCTAAAGAGAGATTAACTAATAATGAAAGATTAAGTAAGGATCTAAAGAAGATTAAAATAAATTAGAGTGTTTTTGAGTCTAAGTGTTGAGTAATGGAACAGTAAAAACCCTAAAATAAGCTTAAGAATGCGTAATAATTAAAGTGATACAAGTGCGGGTTTATATAGAGCTCGAAAATCTGAGAAAGGCTTCTCAGCCGGTCGACCGGCTGCCGGCGGTGGACCGGCTGGGAGGCAAATTACGGACTTCTGAAAGAATCTTCAAATGACCCTTGATTCCCAGCCGACCGGCCGGCTGCCGGTATGGCACCGGCTGGGAGGCCAAATCCTTCAATCTGACTTTCTTCTTTTCTTTTCTTAGCTACAGGTCCCCTCAGCCGGTGGACCGGCTGCCGGTCTACCACCGGCTGGGAGCCCTTGTGTAGCAATCTGCCCAACTCTGCATAATTCTTCAATTCTTCGAAAAAAACTAAGTATGGAATTGATCCCCAGCCGGCCTACCGGCTGCCGGCTGGGAACCGGCTGGTACGCTTTTCTTAAGAATCTGTAAACTTCTTCCAATTTTCTCGAAAGTCAAGTCAAAGCTCCCCAGCCGGCCGACCGGCCGCCGGTTGGGGACCGGCTGGGAAGGCCTGGGAAGGGAGTTTGCCAATTTCTTCATAATTCTTCATAAATCGCTCTAAATCCGCCTCAATTTGTCCCGTTTCTTCGCCCCCGCCGTAATACCTACTAAAAGTGGATAGAATAGGAATATACGAGGCAACGGACGTAAAAACACCTAAAGACACGCAAATCGAGGTCGAATCGTGACCGAAAACAAAGAAAATGTAAAGGAAATGACGACCAAGATGGAGCTCATCAGAATTCCCCACACTTAAACCTTACTCGTCCTCGAGTAAGAGATCAAGTAACTATATAACCCTTATTAAAAACAAAGAAACAAACTAACTAATCTATCTATAAGCCGAATCGGGTTTAGCTACACCCGGAGCCCTTTCAACTCACAATTTGACATTCATGAGGAAGAACGCCCTATTGCAAGGCAAGTAAGGTCTTGCTACAAAACTTTTGATGCCAATAAGTAAAAACAAATCACGTATAGACAAGCAACATGCATCGGAAAAGAAAGAAAACCGCTTGCCTCATTCAAGCGGTGGAAAACAACTAAAAGGGAACAAATTCAAAATCGTAAACTCCCTTACAAATATTAATTCTACAAGTCACTAAGGCAAGAAGGATGACAAAAAAACACCGCCAAATCATGCTAAACTAGGCTACTTTCATAACCGTTATCCAAATACTTTTGTCAAGGGCGATCGGATGGAATGGAATGATAATCCCCGCAATGCTAAAGGCAAAAGATGCAACAAGTCTAGATTCTTCACAAAGTAAAGGTCATGGGTCGTCCCAAGATCGACAAAACGGCATGGCAAAATAGATTTTTTGGAATGGAATGCTCAAATCAATACAAAATGGTGGATTACAATCAAAACTTGACCTCATTCAATTTTTTTTTTTTTTTTTTTTTTCATTTCTTTTTCGTGCCATGAGTTAGGATGGGGTTTGTCCCACGCGTGCTAATGTCCTTTGCTTTCGCCAATCGCTTATTAGGCAACCGGTTAACCTCTAGACAATAGCTTATCGGGGTGAATATCACTCTGTCTTTGGGCGGTCGAATTCACAACCAAGTGGGAAGCCAACTCAATGGCTACCCTCCAAAGCACATCGAAGTGGTACGCCTCCACCAAAACAACATGTTCTTATTCTTTTTCATTAACCCTTTTCTTTTCTTTTCTTTTTCACTTGAGGTTTTTTTTTTTTTTTTTCTTTCAAAACATTTCCACTTCTTATGATCATTGACAAGAGCATTCCAAATTTATTCATGAAAGTTATTTTTGGGTTGCCAAACCGTCAAGTCGAACAAGGTCACCAAGACAAGATAATCAAAACCACTTCACATCACGGGGGTGGACAAGGTGACTCACATGCAAACCCTTGACTTGGTATTGGACCATGGTCAGAAAGATACTAGAAAAGCATGACCTAGGGTGTTTTAAAAATCATTCTAAAAGACAAAGTCATAAGTAGAAGAATTATTTGCAACGGCCTAAACGATTTTGTCAAAGTTCTCAATTAGGCATTTTCAAAACATTATCCTAAATGCAACTATATGCCATGAATGCAACTAATATAGACATGTTATAATGCAAGTGAAACTATCAAACTACATGCCAAACAAAGCTAATGCATCTCCTAACAGCACAAAAGCACACAAGCCACACACAATCTCCACAATGTACTCCACATCCTCCAAATACAAGCCCATCCTCCTCATTTGCAACAAAAGAATGAAAATGAGAGTGAAATAGAGGTTGGAACGATCATACCGTGGTATCTTCAAGATCCAAAGCGGTGCTCAAGCGAGTGTTACCTATGCGAAAGGAGAGAAAGCAAACACAAGTATATACAATTCTACACTAATAAGGTAAAAACATGTTTTTGAATTTTTCAAATTTTTCGATTTTTTGGTATTTTTGAAGTTTTTCATACTTACAAAAGCAATCAAATATTCACAAGGTGGATATTTTCCCTCCCCACACTTAAGATTTACATTGTCCTCAATGTAATAAAGTGCAAAGGGGGAAATGAAGTAAAAGAACGAAAACAACATGTTTTTGGCTTTTTTGAAACTTTTGAGAAAATAAAAACTTGTTTTTGTATTTTTTTGAAATAAACGGTTCTTCCTCCCCACACTTATTTATATGCATAATGTCAGGAGGAAAACCGGAAAATAAAGAACATATTTTTGAAAGTTTTTGGTTTTTCAATTTTTTTGGATTTTCGATTTTTAAGAAGGCATTAAAAACAAAGGTAAACAAAAGAAAAGAAAAACTAAAAACTAGACTAAAAGCAAACTAAATGCTCTAAACTACATGTATGCAATCTATATGTGACAATATGATACAAAAATATAAATCTAATGCATCTAAATGAATGCAACTATATGCATCTAAACTAATGATGTGAAAACATGAAAACTAAACTAAAACAAACTAAGTAAACTAAATTAACTACTCTAAATGCATGCTAGAAAGGAAATGCAAACTAAATCGAAATTTGGATTAAGGGAGTTACTTGCTTTGTTTTGGATTTTTCCATGGGAGCAAAGTCATCACCAACCACCTCCAAAGGTGGTCACTCATCAAAGTGATCCTCGGACTCATAGCCTTCATTACCGGCTCCATCATCATAATTCCCATTGCCCTCATCGACCACCATGTAGTCGCCCGGGTTGGTCACAAAATCACGGAATGGAGAGGCACGCGACCCACTAGCTCCCGCGTCACTAAACCCACCACGGAAAGATGAGTGCCTCGGAGGGCCCGAATCCTCATTTCCCCGGAAGTTGGGGGGAAAGATCGGGTTTGAAAACTAACCCGGGGCGACGTTAATCTCCCCGTAAAAATGACCCTCAGGAGGCACATAACCCCTATCAGGAGGCATGTAGTATGACGGGCGACCACCATCCGGATGATGATAACCCTCGCGGACGGACCGATCATAACTCGGAAATGTCCCATAAGCTTGATCATGGTAAAGGTAATCAAGCCTATAGGTCAAATCCCTATGCCGCTCATCGGCTATGGCTTGGCGCTGGTCCGCTAAATCCGCTGCACTCTTCATGCCCAAGTCAACTCGGGCCATGAAATCAATAAGCTCTGGGGGGCATGAAGAAGAAGATGGACCGGAGGCGGAGGTGGATCCCTGGAAGTATGAGGGACCACTCTGGAACTGGGACATGGAAATGGAGGGCTGCTGAAAAGCCTCAAACTGGAGGTCGGTAGGAGTGGCACCGACTCTATCTCTGGTGTAGACTCTCGGGGCACGCTGGTCTGGTGGGAGGTCCTCGGGGTCCGCCTCGATATCAAGGAGGTAAGAGGTTTTCCCCGGCACAACTTTCATCAACTCGGTGTTTGGCAAAGGGACTGAATTCTTGAACTTGTTGTCAACCCGAATCTGCCAATACTCTTTGCGATCACTGGGGTTATACCGTACCCACCCCAAAGCATCCTGCAAGTATCGGCTAGATAACACATTCTCGCCCTGAATGAAGTCGACCGTGAAGTGCCTCTGACAACGGTTGTTGGCAATCAAGGTGACCATCCCCCCAACACAAATGGGGGTAGTAAGCTGAGGTTGGGATGCCAACCTACTCAAGTGAAGGGCCATATGGTGAGCAATGTTTAATTTCGGGCCACCAACCAAGTAACAACCAAGTATCTCGAGCTCCGTAGTAGTGAAGTTGTGCGGCTCATCCCTAGAGAAAACGGTCCACCCCATGAACCTATGCCATATCCTAATCGGTGCCAAATGCACCCTATTAGCCGGTTTCTTTCTGCTTCTATCACTTACAAGACCGGTGATGGCTGTCCAAATGAGCTCGGTATCAAAGCCCTCCGGAGGTTTAATGGCTAGTTTTCCGTCTAGCCCAAAAATTAAGGCAAATTCCTCTAAAGTGAGACGATGTTCCCTATTCATCAATCGGAACTCTAAAAATGCAACTCTCCCCAAAGTTCGGTTCTTAGTAACAACCAACGAACTCAAAAATTCCCAAGTTAACCGGGGAGATGTGTGAACCGGTTTTGTCTCATACAAGGTTTTCATACCTAAACCCTCAAAAAGAGCCGCAGTTATTTTCTCAATCCCTAAGTCTCTCAATCCGGCTCTATCAATAAACCTAGTTGGGTGAAGGGGGCGATTCTTAAAATATGTGAAATTACCTTTTTGTTGGATTGAGGCAAAGGTGAGACCGGGAAAGCAAGGATCTGGGCCAATGTTACCACTCCCCATTACATTTTCGACCTCTTGCTCAACCGAAGGGTCGTGCCTTGATTTGGATCGCCTTTCTGTTCTTCCCGACATGGTTAATTGAAGGAGAGGTGATGAGGGAGTAAAGGGGGTTTTCATTTGAGAGAGTTTGGCGAAGTTTGTGGGTGTTTTTGAAGGTTAGGGATGAATGGGAGATGAGGAAATAAGGAAGAGAGTGGAAGAAATGAAGGGAAATGAAGAAGAAATGAGGTAGAAATGAAGAAAAAGGGAGTGGTTAGCCTTTAAAAATGCCCGACAGAACACTCCCAGCCGGTCAGGGACCGGCCGCCGGTCGACCGGCTGAGAGTGAGGGTTTGGTATTTTTTGCTTTTTCGAAATTTTTCTAAAGGTATTTGATTCTGAGCCGGCGGACCGGCTGCCGGCTGACCGGCTCAAAATCAGCCTTCATCATCCTTCGTCTTCTCTTCTTCTTCTTTTCAACTCACAAAAACACTCCCAGCCGGCGGACCGGCTGCCGGCCGACCGGCTGGGGATCTTCTTTATCTTCTCTTTCTTCAACTATCTTCACTTGCAAAAACCCCCAGCCGGCGGACCGGCTGCCGGCCTACCGGCTGGGGTGCCTTCTCCCATGCTTTTCCTTCAACTTTGGTTTCACACATCTTGATTCTCAGCCGGTGGACCGGCTGCCGGCCTACCGGCTGGGAATCATTTCCTCATCTCATTTGATTTTTGAATAAGTCATCGTCTTCTCAGCCGGCTGACCGGCTGCCGGTTTGGTACAGGCTGGGAACGCAAAATCTGAAATCTGCCCAAATAAACTATCAAAAACAGAAATGTGTCCAGGGCCTCCCAGCCGGTAGGTTAGCATCGGCCGGTGGGCCGGCTAGGAGTACCTGTACACAATTTCGAGAAATAATTTAATTTGAACATAAAAATCAACTTTGCCTACGACGGTTTTGCCAATAATCCTCCGACTATACTCATGAATCATCCACAAACAAGCAACAAACATATCCAAATATCTCATGCAAGCTAAAAATTAAACTAAAACCGAACTAACCATGAAACTAACATGAAAACTAGATGAACTAAAGGAAACTAATACTTACAACCGGTGGTTATTGAGTGACTCCACCAAACCTTTCACGATCAATCATCAATTCTTGTCGGTTGAAACCTCGTCCATGCTAGCTAGGGACCTTAAGAAAAGGTCAAAAGCCTCGGCCGGGCACTCCACCTTGCTTGCACTTCGGGTTTCCATCTTGTTCAACCACGGTTCTCGCATTTTCACATTCTTTTTCAAAAGAAGCTCCTTCAATACCCCCCTTCCACTTTCGGGGCCTTTGAAGAAACTACTTGAATTCACTTCTTCTTCCTTGCCAATGGGCTTTTCCACTTTCTCCCAAAATGGCTCACAATGGTTGAACTTAGCATCTTCTTTGAGACCTTTCTCATCAAATTTCACCGAAGGCTCAACTCTCCCCATTGTAGCAATCAAGTTCACGGTTTTGTGTCTATCCTCAAGGTACTTGTCCGGAGCATCCGGGAGCACGAATTCACACAACTTATCTTCAACTTCAAAGGTTAGCCTACCTCTTTTCACGTCAATGATTGCTCCTCCGGTGGCCAAAAAGGGCCTCCCAAGAATAATGAAAGAGCTTTCACCGACCGGAATATCGACGACCATAAAATCGGTGGGGATGGAAAGCGATCCAACCTTGACCACCGCATCTTCAAGGACCCCAATAGTAGGTCTAACCGTCCCGTCGGCAAGAGTGATGTCCGTTATAGGAGGGGACAAGTGCTTAATGTTCAATATTTTGGCCATGGCAAGTGGGATAACACTCACACTTGCTCCAAGATCGCACAAAGCGTGCTCAATGTTTCTCCCCCCTACGGAGCATTGAATAGAGAAGCTCCCCGGGTCTCCTAACTTAATTGGCAAATCTCTTGGAACCTTTTTCGCCACTAATGAAATGGCATTGACTTCCCTCTTTTCTTGGGTGGAGGGGATTGTGGCCTCTACTTCCTCAACAAGTTTGATCAACTCATTGCAACGAGGGTCCCTCTTGGTGATTTTACGAAATAATTCGCACATCTTTCTCTCCATGAGGCTCTCCACATATCCATGGTCCTCCTCTTCTATCACATGAACCTTTTTTCCTTTGGCACTCGGGCCTTCATCACAATTCTTCTTCGGAATGTTCAAGACTTGTTGCATCACAAAGTTTAAGTCATCAATGTCGACTTCATTACAATCATCCGGAGGAGTGTTGGGCACCATCACCATCACCTCCTCCTCAACACATTCCTCACTTCCACTCCCAAATACCGTCATAACTTGCTCTACCTTGGACCCTCCTTCATCATCTCTCTTCTCAAGCATTGGTTGCTCATTTTTGCTTGTCATAATAGCATTGACACCGTGTGGTTTTGAAGCATCCCGGGAGCTTTGACCTTGGGCAAGAAAGCCGCCCGGTGGCCTTTGTGGGTTGGCTAAGGCTTGTGAAGCAACTCTAGCCTCCATCTCCCGGATCTCTTTTTGATTTGCCACCTTCAAATTCATCATTTCTTGATTATGTGTCGCTTGCATGCCTTTCACAAGTTTAAGCAACTCTCCAACTTGAGAGTCACTTGAGAGATCTTGATGAGGTGTGTTGGTAAGGGGCAAGGGAAACCCGTAGTCATTCCTTGCACCCCCACTTTGTTGATTTGTTTTTGGTCCTTGACTGTTGAAGTTTGGGTTTTGGTGGTGGTTAGGAAATTGTTGGTTGAAACTTTGGTCATTGAGATTTTGATTGTTGAAATTGTTGTTGTGGAAGTTTTGTTGGTGGTTTGGGTTGTTGAAATTGTTTTGGAATGGAGGTTGGTTGTGGTTTTGGTTGTTGAAGTTTGGGTTGTTGTTATTGAAATTTGCATTGAAATTTTGTGGGTTGTTTTGGAAATTGGGGTTGAAGTTTGGATCATTGAAACTTTGTGGAAAGCCTTGGTTGGCTTGGTTGGTTTGATTCCCTTGGTAAAAGTTGTTGTTGTAATTGTTTCTCGGGTTGAAGTTTCCACCCCTTGGTTGAAAACCGGGGGGGTTTTGCCCTTGAGGTTGTTGGATTTGATGAGGATTCAACACATTGGTACTTTTGTAACTCATATAGGGGCTTCCTCGGATCCCTTGATGGTAATAGTTCGAATTTGGGTTGAAAGTATTGGGGTTTTTTGGGTTGTTAAAGGCTTGGAAAGCATATACCTCCTCCATACTCTCACTTCCCTCATAGGAATTGTTGTTTGCACACACATCAAAAGTATGCCCGCATCCCCCACATAAGTCATATGAAGCAACACTATTTACTTGGTACATTCCCGGGACTTTGCTCTTGGTTTCTTTGGTAGTGGAGCCCTTAGTCAACTCTTCCAATTTCTTGGTTAACATGTCCAACTTGGCATTGGTTTCTTCGTTTGCCTTTGCATTGGAAAGGTGCTCACTAGGGTACTTGCTACTCTTCCTCAAGACATTCCCCCTAGTACCATAATTTTCCTCCGAATCAACAATCTTCTTGATGAGTTCCGTTCCCTCCTCATGTGGCAAGTGGTCAAAGCTACCACCCGCTGATGCATTAACCATTTCTTTAGTCCGGGGGAGAAGAGTCTGAAAAAAGGTTTGGGTTGTGTACCAAGGTGGTATCCCGTGGTGTGGGCACTTAGCTAGCAAATCTTGGTATCTATCCCAAGCTTCTCCCAAAGATTCTCCCTCGTCTTGTTGAAACTAAGTTATCTCATTTCGGAGCATCGCGGTCTTGGAGGATGGGTAGTACTTGGCAAGGAAAGCCGTTGCCAAGTCGTCCCATGTGGTGAATGTATTCGGAGCATGGACATTTAACCACCTATCCGCCTTGTCGGTTAAGGAATAGGGGAAAAGCATAAGCCTTAGTGTCTCCTCGGGTACTCCCGTTTTCTTTATCATTGCGACCTTACCCTTGAACTTTCTCAAGTGCCCATGAGCATCTTCGTGAGAAGCCCCGCTAAAGGCATTCTTCTCGATTGAACTCATTTGCGAAGGGTGTATTTCGAAATTTTGAGGAACAAGAACCCCGAAGTTGATTGGATTGGTGGTGTCATTGTGATTGGGCCGGTTATGATCACGAAGAGCGGCCATTATATGAATTGGATGGTTGTTTGGAAAGTGTGGTGATTGTGGTGGTGATTGATAAAACGGATTGTCAAAATTGTCGGATGTTGGGCTAGGATTGCTTTGATTGGGACTTGGTGGTTCGGATGAAGAGGGGTTGTTTTGGCTAGTAGAAGCTTGGGACGCAATTCTTACCCTTGCAATGGTCTTCCTCCTTAAGGCCCGAAAGAGCCTCTCCGGTTCGGAAGATGACAACAAAGAGTTAGAGTCACCCCTAGGCATAAAACTTAGCAAACCAATTAGTCGTCCTAGTGCTTGTTAAACACTAGGGAGAGCAATAAAACAAGCACTCTACAATTAACTACCAAATCTTTGATCAAAACAAAACAAGCTCAACTAACTCTAGACTAAAACTAAAACTAAACTACACAACTTCTAACACCATCCCCGGCAACGGCGCCATTTTGATGGCCGGATTTTGTCGTCAATTCCGGCACCAAAAACAATTTATAAACTCCCAAATTAAGTAGTATAATTTAGGGTTGAACCCAAAGGATGGTGGGGAAGTTGTATAGTTACGTTCTAATTCAAGCTCGAGTCGGGGTAATAGGTTTGTGATTGATTAACAACTACTAAAGATAAATTAAAGCAAATGTGTCAAGATGAAATCGATGAATAAAAGATACTAAGGTGTCGGGGGTACTAAGGTAGGTTGGTAACGAATCATGCAAGGGAATCTAAGGTCTCCACTATACTAGGCCTAGGTTTGTCTCGTCTATCGATTTGACTCACCTAAAGTCGATCCCTATCAGTCGATCCCTATCCTAGCTTTCGCTACAAACAAGGCCAACCTAACATACATACATGTCCATGAAAGCCCTAGACTATCATCAAAGGCCAACAACAATAAGAATCATGTCCAACCGTCGTTGAGACATTTCATCAAACATATAACATGCACAAATGAAAACCTAGCAAAGAAGAGAACCAAATCCTAACCCTAAACAAGATTCATAGCTATCAACAAACCAAAGCACACCCCTAACCCTAGTAGGGGAACTACTCACACATGGCTAACATAAATATGTAAACAAATGATGAGGAAATGCTAAACATGTTGGATTAAGTAAGAGTAAACAATTGAACAAGCAAAACTTAAAGGAAATGCAAAGACAAAGTAAAGATGAAGAAGATTATACCATTAACTAAGGAAAAGGAAGTAGCTTGGATGACAAGTTGAAAGACTCTTTCAAATCTCCCAAAATACAACCCAAAATATCCTCTTACAATTGCTTAATAACAAGCCTAAGTAGAATCCTAAAGAGAGATTAACTAATAATGAAAGATTAAGTAAGGATCTAAAGAAGATTAAAATAAATTAGAGTGTTTTTGAGTCTAAGTGTTGAGTAATGGAACAGTAAAAACCCTAAAATAAGCTTAAGAATGCGTAATAATTAAAGTGATACAAGTGCGGGTTTATATAGAGCTCGAAAATCTGAGAAAGGCTTCTCAGCCGGTCGACCGGCTGCCGGCGGTGGACCGGCTGGGAGGCAAATTACGGACTTCTGAAAGAATCTTCAAATGACCCTTGATTCCCAGCCGACCGGCCGGCTGCCGGTATGGCACCGGCTGGGAGGCCAAATCCTTCAATCTGACTTTCTTCTTTTCTTTTCTTAGCTACAGGTCCCCTCAGCCGGTGGACCGGCTGCCGGTCTACCACCGGCTGGGAGCCCTTGTGTAGCAATCTGCCCAACTCTGCATATTCTTCAATTCTTCGAAAAAAACTAAGTATGGAATTGATCCCCAGCCGGCCTACCGGCTGCCGGCTGGGAACCGGCTGGTACGCTTTTCTTAAGAATCTGTAAACTTCTTCCAATTTTCTCGAAAGTCAAGTCAAAGCTCCCCAGCCGGCCGACCGGCCGCCGGTTGGGGACCGACTGGGAAGGCCTGGGAAGGGAGTTTGCCAATTTCTTCATAATTCTTCATAAATCGCTCTAAATCCGCCTCAATTTGTCCCGTTTCTTCGCCCCCCGCCGTAATACCTACAAAAAGTGGATAGAATAGGAATATACGAGGCAACGGACGTAAAAACACCTAAAGACACGCAAATCGAGGTCGAATCGTGACCGAAAACAAAGAAAATGTAAAGGAAATGACGACCAAAATGGAGCTCATCAGTAGGCTTCATAGGTCTCACGAGTTCCGACCGCGGAACGAGCGGTTGGAGCGGGAGGAGCGGCTTCGGATAGGTAACGACTCTTATCGTCACCTTGAGCGGCCAAAAGTAATTGCGCATCCCAATCCTTAAAGTTTGAACCATGCTTATCGAGTTTGCAACGATCCATAAAGGATCGAAGCCATGATACGTTAGTGAGAGGTGGAGCGTTAGTTGTCATTGATGATGTTGAAAATTAAACAACAATAATAAAAGGAAAAACAACATCATTTTAAAATTCGTAATTTAAACTAGAAACTTTAACAAGTTTAGTTATATATTTACTTAATGATCTCTTACCCAATTAAGTAAACAATCCCGAGACCCAAACCCATACTAATCCGGGCACGGTGTAGCCGATTCAACCCGTATTGGTATAATTTGGTGGATTAACCCTTTAATCGGTTCTACTCTTAGAACTCTCGGTCGACAATTTTCTTAAAATTATTTTTAGCCCGAACTTATTGCAACTACGGTTACGAATACTTTCGTTGAGATCAACCAAATTCCAAGGTGTAATCTTATTACCCCACTTACCCAACGTGACAATTTTAGTACCCCGGTATAGCCGAGCCTACGTTCTTGTGAAGAAGGGATTCATGGGTCCGTACTTTTTGGTATGGCTAAGTCTCAATATTTATATGTAAGAGATCTAGTCAAATTATTATCTATCTCCGTTTAAGTGAACTAAGTCGGTGAATTATCGATAAAATAAAAGACTAGGTCGACTAGGTCGAAACATGCATGATACGATGTATGACGATTTAGCTATGCATGCAAACATATAAAAGCAAAATAAAAGCATAAAAATAAACCCTAGTATGGCCTTTCCTAGAAAATAAATAACAAAGTACAAATTCGGAAACCAACTCCTTTGGTCCCTTGAACTTCACGCGGCACGCACTTCGAGGTAAACACCGTCTTTGTCGGAACTCCTTTCCGAATGGCACCGTCTTCAAGGAACTCCGGATTTTACAAAATTACAACTTTTCTAGTCTACTTTATACATTATAAAATAGAAATAAATTACAATTGGGTGATACGAGATCACAAAATTACAACCCAATCGGTAACCCCTTTCATTACGGGAAATACCGATTTAAAACTAAGGTCATACTAAGTAAATTACATAATTCCCAAAATTACGTAAAATAATAAATCATGACATTCATAATAAAGTATGCAATGCTTATGTAAATATGAATTAACATGCAAACCCTAAGCCAAATCGTCCTATTTAAAACACTTATTTAAATAGTTATTATCGCAAACCTCGGTTTATGGAATCGCGTGTTTTAACGATTAACAACACTATGCATTATATGAAACGGTTTTCATCCTTAAGTTAATCATCCTAACTCGCATAGGATTCAAAATTTAGTCTTACTCAAACTTTGAACATGACTTAACTTAATATATTTCAATATTGATCGGTATTACTCGGTTTTACGGGCAAAATAATATAAAAATCCAAAAGAGTCATTAAAATTTCGAAAAATTCAAAATTCAAATTTTGAAAATTCCAGAATGTTCTTAAAATTTCAGAACCTTAAAAAATATTAGTATTTATACGGTTTTAACATTATTTCGAAAATAATACGTAAAACGAGCATTTTTAAGTCGTAAAATTCAATAATTAGTTCCATAAATGCAAATAAAATACTAATAAAATTTTTACACTTTCCAAAACACTTTAAGAACATAAAATGGACAGAAAAATAAATCACACACTGCCCAAGTAGCCGAAATTTTAAATGCATGACTCTTTTTATTTAATTTTAAATGCTACTTTTAACAAATTAAAAAAAAAACAAATCTGAAACTTTTGGCTCCCAAGAATATTTTCAAGATGAACATATCATATATGACTAATATGGGTTACATTTTTCGGCCATTTTAACAACTATTGCAAATTTTAACGATTTTCGTCATATATCGTACGATTTTAACCTTTAAAATTATTTCTCAAGCATAAAATAAGATAAAATTCTCGAAAATTTTATACATGCTGGAAATAATATATATGACATCGTGTTAAATTTTTATGGCCAAATTCCAACTTAAACTATTAAAGTCGAAATTATGTCACTAATTACCCGATTTTTACATTAAAAATCTATAATATTGCAATATTTGAGATAAATTTATGTAAAATTTAGCATAAATTTTAAATATTGCATGTGACATCCTCATAAATTTTTATAGTCAAATTCATAATATAACTATTTTAACCCATTTTTATTCATCTTATTGCATTTTAACACTTAAAATTCATATCACACGTTTTATAAGTCTATAATTTACAAAAATTCATATTCATATTATAGAAAATACATGTGATAACATACTGAAAAATCTCGGCCAAAAGATGATTTTTGCTATTTTTCTCAAAATAAACGATTTTAACCATTAAAACTCTATAAAATCCGAGATATAATATACCATTAACCAATATTCATGCAAAATATATTCCAAATATTCTAAAACATTTTAGAAAACATTAGGTATTCATGCTAAATTAATTTCGTGCATATCTTATATCAAACGAAAAAACAAATTTTATTTTGTTATCACTATAACTCCGTAAAAACGTAAACGGAAAGCATGCAAACAACCTATTGCTCTGATACCAATTGTTGGGTTTTATTAGTTACTCATAAACTAATCTTTAGTCATACTAACATAATCTTTTATTTAACCCTTTAAATAACATATTATAAGTGATCTTAAGCATGCTAAAATGCGGAAATAAGAGAGTATTCGAACCCTTACACACGGTCCAAATATTTAGCAAGGATGATCCTCCAAGTACCCAAAATAGAATACCTCCTTTGGATGCACCAAGACAATCCCTCAATGAACCGAAACCTTGATAATGCTAGAGCAAGAATCGGTTTTGCCTTAAAAGAATTCTAATCTTTATTTAGAATTGCCTTAAACACTAATATAACCTTTTGTATTAGTATATCGATTATCTCATAATATTTAGAGGTTTTGTAGTATTCTTTTCTTAGAGAAATTTTTACTAACAAAATTAGAATTAGAATGAATTAAGAGAGACTTCACAAGTTATATTGTGTTTGTCTTGGGTTTGGGATGACCGGGTATGGGGAGCCACAAAAGGGAGACAATTTACTTGGGCATGCTCCTTAGGGTGGCCATAGGTAGAGTTTCCAAGACTCCTATAATGATTAGGTTTATTGATCAATTGAACACCCATAATCATACCCTTAACCAACCCCAAAACCGGCATCCTCATATAACAAGTAATCCATTTTATAATTGTCTAGTAAACAATTGTATAAGTGTGACATCTAAGGTGTTACACTATAATAACAATTGTTGTAATTTGAAAATGCATATTTATCACATATAAATACCATTTAAAAATTAAATAAATCCTATTTATTATTTCGACATGTAATTCGAAATTACGAGCATATAAAATGGTCATTCATAATTTATCGTCAATACGATTTACAACCTTTGTAATAATTATAACCCAATTCATTCTAATTACGATATTATAAATTATCGTTTAATGTTTAACAATTGACACGTTTCAATTTTAAACATAAATCTTACAATAAGATTTAACCTCTAATTTCTCGATATACGAGTTTAAGGAATATGATCAAATCGTATCAATATGCATTTGATCATTTTATCAATTAAGGGAATTGTCCTAAAGGTGTGACCTAAAGGGATCAACTGACCACCACTGTCATACGACAGTAATGTCAAACTCTAGCTAGTCAATCATTACCGATTAATGTTGGTCAGTTGACTAATGTAAAATCGTATCATCCCTTGCGCATTCTCGTTATGAGATTTAATTACGTGATCGCACTATAGTTGAGGACACATTTCCCAACAGGTACTCGGTCGGTCGACCGGTTATCGGGCCCAACAGGCTTCTGTCTTCGTAAGTTGAACTCTGAGTTTGAGACAACAGGTGCTTTGGTCGATCGACCAGGGAAGTCGGTCGGTCGACCGGTTTTTTCCTGTGTCTCAGCCTTGAATTCTTCTTAAATTGGTCCTATGATCTTTGGTTTGCGCTTTGGGTGTCGTTTCCTCCTCGTTCCTTGGTTTTCTTGGTCATTTAAAATTCCCGAGGGTAGTATTTGGCTTAGAATCACCTTTTTTCCGCATAAATCTGCAAAAGAGCATAAAAATACGAAAGTAGACAATTGTTGGGAAATAAAGGCTAAAACATCGTAAATGAGCGCTAAAATGCGTGTGAAAATAGATGTAAAACATCATAAAATGGACACGCATCAATTATTTTAAAGAATGAATTAATTTATATTAGAAATGTTTTAATATAATTAAATAAATAAAGGTAATAATCGGATTATTACTTCTTATGAGAATTAAAGTTTAAATTAGTTAAACTTATAAAATGTTTTATTGTTCATTTTATAATTGATAAAATGGACATTATTATTTGTGACATGGACCGTGCGACATGGTCACACTTGACATATTACAATTGTGTGTGATAACATTTTTATGAGATAAAAATGATAAAACATTTTATATATTTTATTTTGCATGTGATGACAAGTGGAGATTGTGAGGTGCCCATGCATAGGGCACCCTACCCCAACTCGGCATCATACATAGAGAAGAACAAATTAGTTGTTCTCTCTATTCTAAAATTCATTCTTGGTAATTCCCAATTGTGCATGAGGTAAAAATAATAAGAAAGAATTTGATTTTCTTTCTTCTTGTTTTAGCCGCATACTCCCTACATTCTATTCAATCAATAGTTGATTTTAGTAAGTTTATTATAAGATAATAATTAATAACTAGGTTTTTGTGTAAGGATTCTAGCAAAATCAAACACAAAATTATTTAGAGTGTGTCTCGGCTGAAACGAGCTGAATTGAATAAATTGGGGTAGAGCTTAATTGAACTAAATAGAGTGAAACTGAGGTGGAGTGAATTTAGGTGAATTAAAAGTTACTTTTGTTAAGAGATTAATTGAAAATAATTGATTGAACGTAAATAAAACTTAACGGAATACAACCAAACAAAATTGAAAGGAGCTGAAATTAAGCCAGAAAGAACAGGGCCTAAGGAGGATCTAGCCGTGACATTAAGCTCAAGATCAAACAAAGTAGGTGACTATGTTTGTGCCCTTATTGAACCGAAATTATCGCAATGTAAGGAATAATTACTTCTCTAATTTTCGGTTGGTTCTAGTTATGCATGCATAAGATCTTTAATTATATGAGATTATTATTTAGTATGACTAAATCGAGTTTAAGAAACCTAACATGATATACCAAATATGTCACTAGTTATAAGATAACAGTGGGAGCTTCTTTCAGGGAAAGAAACTCAAGATCTGAAATGAGTTCTAGACATGTACTCAAATAAGATCATGTTATACGAGATAATATGAGTCGGAAGGAAACTAAAATTTGTAGGTTTTGGAAGAATATGAATAACAGGTTTACTCACAAATTAAAGCCACTAATACAATTGATGAATGTGCATCAAATGTTATGGAGCAGTAATATTGTATTGATTGTCCATACATAACAATGTCGTTTGAGTTATAATTAATTCACAATTGAAAGATACTTTGTCAAATCCAAATGGGTTGTAAGAGACAACTTTGAACCCCATAAAGTGAACTATATTGACTTAGTATAGCCCCTAGCCGCTTATATGAGGTGACATCTCGAAGCGACTAGAGTGTGAGGCAATTGATGGCAAGTTCAAATTCCATAGAGTCATATGGGATGACTAGTCGATCACATAGGCAGACTGTGGGAGACACTCTGTCGGGTAGAGTGACCGCTTATAGAGTTCTGGAAGTTTTATAATAGCCCGGTCGTGGCAAGAGCTGCTATAGTATTCTTATGAGTCAATTCTTGGACTAAAGACTACTCACCAAAGATGGCACAGTTTTGGCTTAGCTTTGATTCATTCTCTACGAATTTTCGTAACTGGAGTCAAATGGGATTGTTTTGGGTTATGTTAGGCTGTGGCTAGTTGAAGGGAGTAGTGCGATAGGAATTGTCCACCCCTTTGTCAGGGTTGTTCAAATCTCAAGGCCACTAGAGGAGAAGTTAACTGGAAATGCGTGGCCACGCTCGGAATGTATCTATCATAGATACTTCCGGTCAAGCAGTTAATCTCAAGATCGAGGAAACCACTCACGATATGATCAAATGCAAGTACGACCTGAGAGACACCTTGCATTGAGTGGGAGATTGTAATAGGACAAGAGAATTTGTCACATCCCAATATTTCGGGACTTGGAAGTTTAAAGATTTTAAGTTCAAGTTCGAGAAATAATTTATATTTCGTAATTCTTGGTATTTCATTTAAATAACTGATTAAATTATGTGAGAATAGTTAAAAGGATTTAAATAAGATTTCATTTAATTTCGTAATTTACGTCTTAGCAATTTAATTTCATAGTCCGGAAATATTTATATCGTCTTAAGTTTGTAGTTACCTTAAGTCGGTGTTCTTAGCTTAAACCGTCTTAAAACTTGTCTTATGGGCCTAACTTGTTAATGGACCCATTTCCTCTCTTTTTCCTCACAAAACCCTAACCCCTTGATCCTCTACCTCACTCCTTCATTTCAATTTTCAGATTTGTAAACATAACAATAAACACCATTCTTATGAATTTCTCCTTCAATCTTAAAATGCTCATAGAATCTTCATTTCTTATCCGATTGAGACGATTTTCGCGGCCACGGATTCCTTTTCTCGCCCTCCTTCTTCCTAGGTAAGTTTTATCTCAAAAATTTTCCGTCAAAATTTCGGGCTGTGACGTTTTGTGCACGTTTTTCGAGACTCATGAGGTTGTTTGTGTTCTAGTTGCGGACTTGGACAAAAGGAGTAGCTTGGAGTCGGATTCATGTTGGTTTAAGAAGTTAAAAGGTCACAATTACGAGTAACTCGGCCTTTTTGTTAAATTAGCATTCTTTGTGTTGTGTTCTTGCTTAAAGTTTCTGATTTTGAGTTGTTGATGATGTTTGAGTTTAGGTTTATGTTAGGAATGTGTTTTATATGTTCTTCACATGGTTTGATTGAAGTTTTAGATGTTCATATGCTAGTATTGTTCATTTTTTCAGATTTTAAGTTCTTAAGACGAATACAATGTTTGATCTTAATTCGTGTTTTAATTGTCAAAAATCGTGTTTGAGACATACTTGGGATTGTTATGGGTTTATATATGCTGGTAGAATAGATTTGAGGATTGAAATCATAGTGTAAAATCATTTATCGAAAGTTTGAAGGATTTGACAAAGTGCAGGAAAATCGCGAAAACAGGCCTGCCCGTGTAGGGGCGCAGGCTGCGCAATGGAGGCGCAGCTGCGCAGGCTGCGCAAAAACTGCTGTAGCCTTTTGTTGTTTGATTGTTTCGTGATTGTTTTGGGGACTTGTTTCCCAATTGTTTAAGTGATGTTTAAGTGATGCTTATGAATATAATTACTTGGTTTTAAATGTATGTTTGAGCTAAGTAAGGCTTAGCCATGTGGTTAGCTAATTGCCTAATGTTGATCTTTCCTCAATTGTTTTGTGGCAAGGTTGCTTTACAAGTTATTTAGCACGCTTAAGTATCATAGGTTGTGATGTTTACTCTTATTGGTAATTGGTAGTTAGTAAGCAATATTTTAGAATGTTGTTTCTTACCTAAAGCTAGTTACCTCTTGATGGTAATGGGTGGTTAGTAAGCAATGTTGTAGAATGTTGTCTCTTATCTTAAGTTAGTCTTTATCTTAGGTTGTTGATGAGACCTAGTGGACTTAGTTAGTTGTATAGGAACCCTTATACTTGTAGAAGGAAAGTCTTAGGTTGTTCATAGCTGTTGTTGAACTTGGTTATCTCTTATATGCTTATGTGTGTTTGAGGTCCTCGAGGTTCGGGCGGCACTATATTGGGTTCGGGAATGGAGAGAGGATAGAGACCCCCGGTCGGGTAACCGAAAGGTAAACCGGCTCTCCCTCAACTTAGATCCCGGCGTCAATTAAGTGTTTTTAGAAGTCTAGAAAGACTAGGACTAAGGATTTGGTTGAGTACATATCGGAATATATCTGAGCAGGGACCGCTAGAGTACGATATATGCTGATGGTTGTATGCGTGTCAAGTTATGCTCTGAGAAGGGATCCTCTAACTTGACATGTAAGTGTTTGTGGCATGTCGGCTACGTCTGAGCAGGGACCTCTAGACCGACACGTGTGTGATTGATGCGGTAGGATATGTCTGAGCAGGGACTGCTATTCTACCGTGAGTTTATTTGACCGTAGTGGGTTGGGTCTGAGTAGGGATCCGATTTCATTACGAAGGGTAATGGCCACGACTGAGCAGGGTCGGTGGGTCATTATCAGCTGATTGGTATCCACTTGTACCTAAGCATGGTTCACGAGTGTATGCTTGCTGATTTGTGTACCAAGTCTAACCTGAACAGGGGTGTGACTTGGGCACTGCTGATTGTGTCTAGTTCTTGCCTGAGCAAGGGTAGGTTCTAGACATTGCTGATTGCGTCTGCTTGCCTGAGTAGGGGTACAGTGTCAGACGTTGCTGATTGATTGTGATAGATAGAGTGATATTGATTTTAGAACTGTTCATCCAAGGCATAGGATGACTCTTGGGCTAGTTTCGTAAATGGTTTGGATTGAAAGACCCCCCGGCCGGGCAACCGAAAGAGAAACCGGCTCTCCTTCCAAATAGTTTCCGAAGTTGGTTGAGAGCCTTGCATAGTATTTGCATGTTGACATGAGTTTGAGATATTGAGATTTATATGCTTCACATGTTATATATATGTTGGAGTATGTTGGATGTTTATGTGTTACGTGTCGTTACAAATGGTGGCTAAGAGAACTCTAGTCACTCCCCACTGATTGTGGCGTACATGTTTACATGTATGTAGGTACATGACAGGTTGGATAGCTGAGGGTTACATGGAGGGCTACCGAGCGATGATCTGTTGTTCATCGATGACTCACCTATTACATCGTGTAGCTAGACCTTGTAGTTTTGTTTCGTACTGAGTGCCTGTAGAGATGCACCATCCCAGGCTGTTTGTATTTATGTTTTTCATACTTAGACAGTTATACTTATTTATGTTTTAGTTTGCATCAGTTTATACAGTGTGTAATAACCCAACCCACCACGATCGTAACACACCCCCAATAAGATGGAAGGTATACCTTTGGGCCTATTATTTGTCCTCACTTAAGCCCAAAAGCATAAGATCTTGTTACTAGATGGTGGGTTGGATCCATTATAAATATATCACAAGCCTCTCAATCTACCGATGTGGGACAAATCTCCACATATCTCAATTTCAACCTCATACTCGAATGGGGTGTTACAATCTTCCCCATTTAAGAACACAACGTCCTTGTTGTGCCTTAAACCTGACCGCCGCCAAGCCCAGAATCCTCCCCCGCTAGATGGGTGACCCGGGTACTCCAGACCACAGGCTCACCACACGGTCGAAGGGTCGCTCTGATACCATTTGTAATAACCCAACCCACCACGGTCGTAACACACCCCCAATAAGATGGAAGGTATACCTTTGGGCCTATTATTTGTCCTCACTTAAGCCCTAAAGCATAAGATCTTGTTACTAGATGGTGGGTTGGATCCATTATAAATATATCACAAGCCTCTCAATCTACCGATGTGGGACAAATTTCCACATATCTCAATGTCAACCTCATACTCGAATGGGGTGTTACAATCTTCCCCATTTAAGAACACAACGTCCTTGTTGTGCCTTAAACCTGACCGCAGCCAAGCCCAGAATCCTCCCCCGCTAGATGGGTGACCCGGGTACTCCCGACCACAGGCTCACCACACGGTCGAAGGGTCGCTCTGATACCATTTGTAATAACCCAACCCACCACGGTCGTAACACACCCCCAATAAGATGGAAGGTATACCTTTGGGCCTATTATTTGTCCTCACTTAAGCCCTAAAGCATAAGATCTTGTTACTAGATGGTGGGTTGGATCCATTATAAATATATCACAAGCCTCTCAATTTACCGATGTGGGACAAATCTCCACATATCTCAATTTCAACCTCATACTCGAATGGGATGTTACACAGTGTTAGTTTTAATTCACCTCGTTTATCTTGCATGTTAAAGTTTAAATTCCGCGTAAATTTTGGCATGTTTGTATGTTTTATTTTCCGCTGCGACGAGGGGTTTTACAGAATTGGTGACGCACACTTGTCGAGGACAAGTGGGAGATTTTTGGGAAATGTGTCATCAACAATAGTGCGATCACATAATTAAATCTCATGACGACAATGCGCAAGGGATGATTCGAAATTATATAGTCAACTGACCAACATTAATCGGTAATGATTGGCTAGCTAGAGTTTGACATTAATGTCGTCTGACGGTGGTGCAGTGGTCAGTTAATCCCTTTAGGTAACACCTATAGGACAATTCCCTTAATTGATAAACTGATCAAGTGTATATTGATACGAGTTGATCAGATTCCTTAAATTCGAATATCAAGAAATCAGAGGTTAAATCTTAAAGTAAGATTTATGTTTGAAATTGAAACGTGTCGATTGTCAAACATTAATCGATATTTATGAAATGTTTTGTTTAGGATGAATCGGTTTGAATATTATTACAATTGTTGTAAATCGTATTGACGATTATTGAAATGACCATTTTATATGTTAGTAATTATGAATTACTAATCAAATTGTTAAATATGATTTATATAATTTATAAATGATATTTATTTGATAAATATCCATTTTAAATTAAAACAATTGTTTTATTATTGTGACATAATGGATGTTGACACGGTTGTCGCAACCCTATCAAAAATAAACCAACTGGTTCCAGCTAAATGTAGTAGAGGCAGTCGGGTATCGTATCCACAGGGAGAAGGGAATCCTATAAGCTAAGTAAGTCTACCAAGTAACCAAAAAGGGGGTTTGTTTGTTTGGTTTTTCTAAACTAATAAGAAGATTAAAAGGGAGTAAAAAGGCGAGAGAAAAGTATAGGTCTAGCAAAAAAATGGAATATGTCAGGAAAAGTATAGGTCACCGCGGTATTTCATGTCATGCGAAAATACTAGGTCAGTCAATTCTTTGATAAGGTGGGTTGTGATTATCTCCTTTCGATCTCAAATCGCCCTAGACTCCCCAACCAATCTTTTGATCCAGGAAGGTTATATCGATTGTTCTAAGCAAGCCTACTCTAACAATCTTTCGATCCAGGCGGATTTTTACTAGATAAATCGGTCTCGTGCATGCATTCAATTAACAGGTTTTACGATTAAACTGCTTATAAACAAACCTCGTCGCAGAAAAGACTAACATGTGAATCCTACAACATTATTATCGCGATTTCCCTCATCCTAACATACTAAGAAATCAGCTAAGCATGGCTTTGGGGACTATACTAACCATTGTGACGGATGGATAAAAAGACATGATATAAACTAATTAAGAGTGGTAAAGAAATAAGAGAAACAAGAAATAAAACAAAACAAATTAAATTAAAAGGGAAGAAAGATTACAGGTTAAACCGGAATCCGAGGCAAGAAAGAAAGAAGAAAACTAAATCTAAAAGTTTGTAGAACTGTAGAAAGGAAAGAAGAATAGTAAAGTCGTGTGTAGTGTGAGATGTCGTTTTACCTTAACCTCCTCTCTTTTTATAAGAGAGATTAGGTTGAGGTAAAATCTAACCTAGAAAAGCTACACGGAAACCAAGGCCCATTAGTGATTTACTCGACCGAGCTTCAAATCTACTCGATCGAGTAGATTAAGGACCAAAATTACTCGATCGAGTGATTAAGGACTCGATCGAATGGATTACAGACCAAAACCTCTCGATCGAATAAAGCAAGGACTCGATCGAACACTTTCTTCTGGCAATCACTCGATCGAGTATAAATAATACTCGATCGAGTACTTCTCATCGCGTATTTCCTGCAGTGCGCACTGGACTTCAAACGGCTACCATTTCTTCGTTACTCGTCCAAATGAAGCGTTTTTGGTGGCGTTGGAAATCTAAGAGGACAAGATTTTATCTCCAATTGGAATCACGTGATTATCTGTTGTAGAACTCGAGATATGGCTCTCCAAAGTAGGTACTAGCAATTGAAGTTGTTCTTTGCTTGCGTAGCTTCATTTCTCCATTGTGCGCACCTCAAGTAGCTTTTTACTTGGACGATTGGCGCTTCCCAATGCTTGTAAGGCCTATTCCAACTTTCATCTTCTAAAAGAGTGTACTTGGGACAACTTGGCTCGATTTTCATCACTTTCGCGCTTATTCCTACAAAATAGCAAGAAAAGCACAAAGTAGCGTGTTCGGGGCAAAAAGTGATATAAAATCACCTATAAAATATAGAAATGCGTGCCAAAACGCTACTAAAAAGTATATATAACATGCACACATCAAAATTCCCCAAACCAAACCTTTACTTGTCCTCAAGCAAACTAAATGCAACTACTATGAACCTAATGGAAAGGAGTAAATTTTAGAACTCGCTATAAGTCAAATGCTAACTACCTCATTGCAAATGATCAATCACCAAAAAGCTAAATACAAAAGAAAACGAATCTATGCATGTCTTGGAAAAACAACTTGGACATTTGACTTTGCAAAACTTGTATATTCGGACTCTCCCGAGTCACTCTTCTCTCAACAAAGCAAAGGGTGAGTGTAATATGTGCAAAGAGAGAAAGAAAAATATAGACACTCACCTAGACTACGACCAACATAAACTTGCATTGCAACTAACATGACAAAGAATTCTAGCTACCGTACACACGCATTTCAACCAATCAATGACTATCACATGCCGAATACTTGCAAAAGTTTGGGATAAGTGAGGTAGTGGGTAAAAAGAGGCAAAAACAAATATGGGAAAGAGGAGGTAAAGCGTCAAGCTAGCTACCAAATCCAAACCAAAAGGAGAATCGCCTTCTTATATCTCGATGAAACATAATGCCATGATTTGGCCTACCACTCACTCAAACCAAATACTTCGAATTGGAAACACAACAAGATAGCTACTCTCAAATTCCCAAAAGATATACATATAGCACGAGAATACAAAAACTTTTTTCTTTTTTCCTTTTTTTTTTCTTTTTTTTTTCGTTTTTTTTTCTTCATTTTTTTTTCTTTTTTTTTCTTTCGATTTTCAGCTATCTTTCAATAAATCCAATCCGATCCAAAAATTTCCCACTTCTCCAATCATCAACTCTGTCATGAAAGCGAACCAAAACTGATGCAAAATCATATATACCACAAATAAAAACCGACACTAAACTAGCTCGACGCAAGGTAGGCTAAGATTTGGGCGTAGTTTATGGGTCAACTGGCAGTTTTTTTTGCTAAATGTGGAGTTTGAAATGGGTAAAACGAGAAAAGGGGAAAAATTTCAAGCATTCTCCAAACATGTGATACCAACCATAAACCTATGCATGCAGGCAATAAAACCCAAGTGTCATATACATGCAATGCTAGGAAATGCAGGGAGTAACTACTCTCAATCCTAGATGAACCGGTCATGGATGTCACCAATTATAAGCTCTAAACCTCAGATTTTTAAGTAGGTTGCCAAAACACAAGTCAAGTCTAATAGTCCAAGTAAAAATTTCAAGACAAAATTCGAGCATGCTTTACAAAATTTTGCTAAATGGTGGTGAAAAATACAAAGAATAGCAACAAAATGACTATAGAGCAGAATCACCATCAAAAAAACTCCAATCCGACTCGACTTTATGCAAAAAAATAATTGTGATATTTTTTGATCTATTGATTTTTTTGAAGCAAACATGAAAATAAAGACATGAAATAGACGTGAATGCATGCAAAATGAAAATGCAGACGTAAAAGGATGCATTACCCTCCCCAAACCAAAACAAACAATGCCCTCATTGTCTTCTCAGCACAACAACAAGCAAGAGGAAAGGGATACACAACCTAATACATGTTACTAAGGGAAAAGATGCAAAAGTAGGAAAAAAAACTAAATGCAAAAGATGGAAAATGGGAAACAGAATACTCACAATACGCGCGCTTCCCCAAACCAGAAGCTTTCAAGGGGCTAGCTAATCATCTCCCGACTCAACGTTATCTGTCGCTTTGTAGGTTTTGGGCGAGAAAAGGGATGTTGCGGAACAACGACCGCCCCAAACCGAACGGAAAAGTGAGGTTTTGGCAGATGTGGAGCAAAAATCCCTGCGGGCAGCTCGATCGAGTAAAAACTCAGTCGATCGAACGAGAAATCACTCGATCGAAGTCTCATGCACCTCGATCGAACAACTTACAGTAGAAGCCCACTCGATCGAGTAAACTTTAGCAGGAGATCACTCGATCGAGAAACGCATCAGCTCGATCGAAGTAAAAGTCACTCGATCGAACTCTTTGGCTCTTGTACGCACTTTGATCATCTTTATTTTGCGTACGACCTTCCTCACCTGCAAAAAACAACATAGAACGCAACCCAAAAGGTACGAAAACCATAGTATCAAAGTCTAAAATTGTTCTGACTGACCAATTGTCTCTACGCCAAAAACGATAGTCTAAGATAGTCTAACACGATAAAAAGAGTAAAAACGATGTCTATTACAAATTGCACGGGGTTGCAAACTCGGCTAACAACTGAAAATGTTTAACAGCCCGCAACAGGGCTTCTGACTGAATGCAATCACTTCAGCGGTTATCAGCTTCAACACTAGCCCCCAAAACATGGCAACAGAAAAACAGTAATGCATCACGGCGAAAATCACGCCACCATCTGCCCTCTTTCGCACTTCCTCCTTAAACGAGATAAAATCCGCAATTGCTCTTCCCGGATCTTCTAATTTGTCAAGATTAGTGTAGGAAGAAACAAACCGATGTTCCTCCCCCTTCGGACTTTTCTTGAGAAAAGCTACGGACTGTTTCATGAAAACATGAGGGACGGTGCCCTTAATTTCATCCAATGCATTTCCTATCAATTTCCTGTCTTTCTTAAGAGCAAACACAAAAGGGGTTAACTGTATCTCATCTAGCTTAGGGCTAGCAACAATAGGAAGTTGATCATAAATATCAAGAAAAGCATTTTGAAAAAGAGAAGGAAGAGGCTTACGCTTGGGAATCATTACCTCAACAGAATGCAAGGTGCTTACCAAATGTTGTACCTTTCTTCCTTCAGCAATGGTCATTTCTCGCTCATCCAAGGCAGTTTCAAGCAAATCTAGCACCATCTCACAGCTACTTGGGTCATTTGCAAACTCATCCAACAATGTCAAAGCCTCCGACGGATCTCGTATTAATGAACCTTCATCCGTGCATGGTACCCCCACAGCAGAGGAGGGTACATCTTTAACCAACTCGTCAAAACAATCATCTAGACTCTGTTCTTCACTCGATCGAGTAGGAATTTCACTCGATCGAGTGATTTCTTCAGCAAAGTTGCTCGATCGAGAAGATTTTTCACTTGATCGAGAGATGTCTTCATTATAAATGCTCGATCGAGAAGAGAGGGTGCTCGATCGAGTAATGTCTTTGTTATAGTGGCTCGATCGAGAGGAGAAGTTACTCGATCGAACATAAATTTCATTCGATCGAGTAGCTGGCTTGTCAGCTTTGGGCGAGTAGAATGCTTCAAATCCGTGTTCATCATCAGAGTCGTTCCAGTCATCATTGATCTCGGAATCAGCGCTTACTAGAGTAAAAACGGGTCGGTCGTGAACTTGGTAGAGCTCACTCACATTCCCAGAATCAACCATAGCAATTTCCTCGTTTGTCAAACAATCGTACTCATCTACATGAGCAGCCATATTCTCAATCAACCACCAACCCTTATCATCTTCAATGTTATTGAGGAATCGCCCTTGCGCGGCGGAGTCCAAAATAAGCCTTGCCTCATAGAAAAGACCGTTATAAAATTGGTAACACAAAAATCCCTCTTGGAAACCGTGGTGAGGAACTGAACACACCAATTTTTTAAATATAGCCCAGGCAGTACTCAGATTCTCTGTGACGGATTGAGAAAGTTGATGATCTGGGCACGCAAGGAATGAGTTCGTTGGCTAGGGAAATACCGTACGTAAAAAGCCAAGGCTAGGGAATTCCAATCCTGCGCTCCAACAACCCATTTATCCCTATACCAGTCCCTAGCATCCTCCGTCAATGAAAAACGAAAGAGAAATTCTTTCACCATGTCGCGTGTCACACCGGATGCTAAAGGAATGATTGAACAAATATTTACAAACAACTCGACGTGCCTAGTCGGGTCCTCATCTACCAAGCCTTTAAATTGGTCCCTCTCTACCAAATAAATGAATGAGGGATGGATCATAAAAATTCCCTTGTCAGCAACAGGGAGTAATGATACCTTGGGTAGGGTCTCGGCATTGGGCTCAGAATGACTAGCAATGTTAGGCATTCCAAAAAGAAATGAACCTGCAAACACTAAAACTTGCAAAAAGAATGAGAACGGCCTCAGGGAGTAAACTCCCTGAGACAAAAAAAACTCAATAAGCTAATAAAATTACACCGTCTCCCCGGAAACGGCGCCAAAATTTGACACGGTTGTCGCAACCCTATCAAAAATAAACCAACTGGTTCCAGCTAAATGTAGTAGAGGCAGTCGGGTATCGTATCCACAGGGACAAGGGAATCCTATAAGCTAAGTAAGTCTGCCACGTAACCAAAAATGGGGTTTGTTTGTTTGGTTTTTCTAAACTAATAAGAGGATTAAAAGGGAGTAAAAAGGCGAGAGAAAAGTATGGGTCTAGCAGAAAAAGGGAATATGTCAGGAATCGGGTCACCGCGGTATTCCATGTCATGCGAAAATACTAGGTCAGTCAATTCTTTGATAAGGTGGGTAGTGATTATCTCCTTTCGGTCTCAAATTGCCCTAGACTCCCAAACCAAGCTTTTGATCCAGGAAGGTTACATCGATTGTACTAAGCAAGCCTACTCTACCAATCTTTCGATCCAGGCAGAGTTTTACTAGATAAACCGGTCTCATGCATGCATTCAATTAACAGGTTTTATGATTAAATTGCTTATAAACAAACCTTGTCGCAAAAAAGACTAACATGTGAATCGTACAACATTATTACCGCGATTTCCCTCATCCTAACAGACTAAGAAATCAGCTAAGCATGGCTTTGGGGACTATACTAACCATTGTGACGGATGGATAAAAAGACATGATATAAACTAATTAAGAGTGGTAAAGAAATAAGAGAACACAAGAAATAAAACAAAAAAAATTAAATTAAAAGGGCAGAAAGATTACAGGTTAAACCGGAATCCGAGGCAAGAGAGAAAGAAGAAAACTAAATCTAAAAGTTCGTGGAACTGTAGAAAGGAAAGAAGAATAGTAAAGTCGCGTGTAGTGTGAGATGTCGTTTTACCTTAACCTCCTCTCTCTTTATAAGAGAGATTAGGTTGAGGTAAAATCTAACCTAGAAAAGCTTCATGGAAACCAAGGCCCATTAGTGATTTACTCGATCGAGCTTCAAATCTACTCGATCGAGTAGATTAAGGACCAAAAGTACTCGATCGAGTGATTAAGGACTCGATAAAATGGATTAAAGACCAAAACCTCTCGATCGAATAAAGCAAGGACTCGATCGATCACTTTTCTTCTGGCAATCACTCGATCCAGTAGAAATAGTACTCGATCGAGTACTTCTCGGCGCGTATTTCCTGCACTGCGCACCGGACTTCAAACGGCTGCCATTTCTTCGTTACTCGTCCAAATGAAGCATTTTTGTGGGCGTTTGAAAGCTACGAAAACAAGCTTTCATCTCCAATTGGAATCACCTGATTATCTGTTGTATAACTCGAGATATGTCTCTCCAAAGTAGGTACTAGTAACTGAAGTTCTTCTTTGCTTGCGTAGCTTCATTTCTCCATTGTGCGCACCTCAAGTAGCTTTTTACTTGGACGATTGGCGCTTCCCAATTCTTGTAAGGCCTATTCCAACTTCCATCTTCTAAAAGAGTGTACTTGGGACAACTTGGCTCGGTTTTCATCACTTTCGCGCTTATTCCCACAAAATAACAAGAAAAGCACAAAGTAGCGTGTTCGGGGCATAAAGGGATATAAAATTACCTATAAAACATAGAAATGTGTGCCAAAAAGGTACTAAAAAGATTAGAATTAAAACTAGTGTGAGATTTTGAAAGAAAACCTCTAAAATAGATAATATTAGTATTCATACTACTATAATTGTTGAGATTTTGAAATAAAATTACATTATTTACTCATTCTAACTCTAGCCTCCATGATTTCTAGTGTGAGATTTTGAAAGAAAACCTCTAAAATATTATTAGATAATATTAGTATTCATACTACTATAATTGTTATAGTAAAAGTTTATGTATTCTAATAAGATTAGAATTAAAACTAAGTTTAAGGAAATCGTTTTTAAGCACCTAGCTAGTGTTAGTCTCGGTTTAAGGGATTGTTTTGGGTGCATCACAAAGGAGGTAATCTACCTTGATTACTCGGTTTGGAGGATCATCGTTGTAAGTGTTTCGTCGGATTGTAAGCAATCGACATCTTATTTCCGCATATTTTATAGCATGCATAAGATCTTGAAATCCTAATTAAAGAGTTAATTAGGTTATTATAATTAGTAAGACTAATTATATGGGGTGTGTAAGACATAGTACCCTACAAAAAATGGTTATGGTAAATTTTTTAATATATTCATAAGTTCACACTGACAAATGGCCAAGTGTATGAGTGTTTTATTTACAAACCTAAAAAGGAGCACAACATCTTATTTGCGACGGCAATATCCGTCGTAAGCTTGTGACGGGACAAATAAAATCTACTTGATGATATTAAAACGAAACATTAAACATTACTTATGCATTTTTAATACTGTTTCATCTAAAAGCTAGTGGGTGCATGTGACCTGTTTAACCCAAAATTTACATCTCACTGTTGGGCCCAAGGATAAATAAATAAGAAGCCCACCACAAGAAGCAGATTAGAGGCAAACCAGAAGTAGACCAGACGCAGACCAGATACAGACCAGAGCAGAAAAAGAGCTGTTGGAGAAAGGGAATGGGTCAAAACCCTAAAAGGATATTCCCCTATATCCCCTCCCACATTCCAGCACCAGAACAAATCAGTTGAACAAGTAACTCGCGGCTATAAAAAAGAAACTAGGGCATTCATTTGAGACACTTAGTTCATATCTTGTAAAACTCTCTACTTACGCAAACACTTGTGCTCATACAAAGCAGTGAAATCGCTTGATCATAGTAAAATATTGGTGGGATTCCGTTTCCCCCCGCGGTTGTTTCCCTCATTGGGTTTTTCCGCGTCACCAAAATCTCTTGTGTCATTATTTCGTTTCGTTAATTTTCGTATTCATTTTCTGCTTTAATCTCTATATTGGTTGACACTTTGACCCGCATCACAAAAACCCGACCCGGTAGAAATTTTACCAAAACAATTTGGCGCCCACCGTGGGGCATAGTGCGCATTCCAATACATAAAACCGTCATTTCGTCACAAAGAACATGTCTGGGACCAGAGCTAACCCTTCCAGTTCCCAGAGCATGCCAGCCCAGTCCAGTGGGGCCAACCCTACTGTACCAGCTGGTCTCGCAGGACCATCCCTGGTCGTAAGTCAGACCACAGCCTCCAAGGTTGTGGCCCCATCCAGCAAACCTCCTCAGGTTCCCAGATCACCCCCTGTGTCAGCTTCTCCAAGGCAGAGCAGAGAAAGCAGCCCCAGCAGAAGTGGAGAAACCCAGACGCCCGGAGTAGGCCAGCAGCCGCAGGCTCCCCGTACAGATCCAATGCAGATGGTGGTCCAGGGAATGAGTGCTCTGCAGGAAGCCATAGAGGGCCTGAAGAAGGACAATCTGAACCTGAGAGAGCAGATCACCGCAGTCACACGTTCAGAGCAGCCGTTCCGAATGTTGCAACCAGGACCTGGGCAGACCTTCAATCCCTTCGGGAGAGCAGGGTTGAACCGGCCAATCCCCCAGGAGATCGTCACCAGGCTGGATCTAGGTGTCACCACCCCGAGCAGTGGCCCAGAGATACTGGATCTGGACTCGTCTGTGTTTGGAGCACCGCAGTCCAGACCAGTTCAGCCTGCAGGTAATCCTACACCTTGTTTTCCCCCTAGGACTGATCCTTTGATTTTTTCAGGTACCCCTCCGCAGCCTACCATCGGACGAACGCCAGAGATCTCAGTAGGAGCAGCACCCGTGAACCAGCCCAGCGTTGGAGGGTGGCAAGGAGGAGCACCAGCGCAGTCAGCAGTTGGTTGGCATCCAGGACCAGGCTTCAGTTCATCCGTAGCAGCCAATCAACCAGCCGCAGGCCCTTGGGGAGGAGCCCCTCCAGGCTTCTTCCCTCTGCCAGTCAACCCGACCTCAGGTCCCTGGGGAGGAGCCCCTCCAGGCTTCCTCCCTCCGTCAGTCAATCCATTCCCTGGAGTAGGCAGTCTCTCAGACCAGCGCTACCAGGAGTTGAAAGACATGATCACCAAGATACCTGGCATGCCAAGGCCCATGGAGAAAGCTTCCCAGGACAGTTATGCAGATTCACCATTCATTGACAATATCGCCCTGATCAATGTGCCCAAGGGGTTTGTGCCACCAACCATGACACTATATGATGGTACGGCCGACCCCCTGGACCACATAAATTAGTATAAACAGAAAATGATGGTGGTAACCGCAACTGGAGCACTTAAGGAGGCTTGCATGTGCAAAGGATTTGGGTCAACCCTATCCGGAGCAGCCCTGCACTGGTTTGTGGGATTGCCCAATCGCAGCATCTCCTCCTTTGCAGATCTGGTTATTGCCTTTAATCAGCAGTTTGCTAGCAGCATGAAACCAGAGAAGCAGACCAGCGATCTATACAGAATTGTTCAAGGATTCGAGGAAACCACTCGAGATTACCTCACCAGGTTCAACAAGGAAAAGGTTGCCATCCCGCATTGTGATGTACCCACTGCCATTGAAGCCTTCCGCAGGGGGTTGCATCACGATTCAGACATGTACAAGCAATTGACAATGCACCCATGCACTGCCTTTGCTGATGTACAGGCCCAGGCAGTTGCAGCCATGAGGCTGGAAGAAGACGCTGCCTCCAGAAGAAGTACCTATGACACAGAACCTGTGTCTAGGAAAGCACCAGTAGAAAAGAGGGGCGAGAGCCAAAGCCCTATAGCAAGCCAGTAAGCAAAGTGTCCGAGAGCACTGGTGGTAAAAGCGATACAGATCCACCTCCGAAAGTCAGTGAGTATGGCTTTACCACCGGGATGGCTGGCCTGCTGAAGGCCCTGAAGGACCTTAAGGGAGTCAGGTGGCCAAAGAAGAAAGAGAAACGACCCAATGACCGTCGTGATGCTAGCAAAAGATGTGAATTTCATGATGACATAGGTCATACCACCGATGAATGCTACACCCTCAGGAAGGAAGTTCGATTCCAGTATGACTGAGGCAACCTAGACCATCTGCTCCCAGAGAAATCCACCAGAGTCAATGCAGCCAGCCAGGTGCAGCCTTCACCAGCTCCTCCTTGCAACAGAATTGTGAATGTCATCACTGGAGGATCAGAGCTGTGTGGGCTCACCTACTCAGCAGCCAAAAGACGTGTAACTGCAGCTAAGGGGGACAAGCCAGAATCATCATGCAGAATAGCAAGGCAGGACCTCCCGGCAGTAACCTTTGACGAAACAGATGCAGAAGTTGTACCAGAGCAGCACCTTGATGCCCTGATTATCACATTGAACATCGGCAACTATGAGGTCAGGAAGGTCATGGTAGACACAGGCAGCTCTGTCAACCTGCTAATGCTGGATGCACTAAAGAGCATGGAATTTGACGAGAAGGACCTGACAAAGAAAGTTATTCCTCTGGTCGGATTCAGTGGAGAAACAGCGCATACACTGAGGGAAATCACCATCCCCACCTACGCCGGAGGGCTAAACAAACAGGTAAGGTACTTAGTTATTGATGGTTCATCTACTTACAATGTTATTCTTGGCAGGCCCTGGATCCACGAAATGCGAGCAATCCCGTCAACGTATCACCAGTGCCTGAAATTTCCCACACCGTGGGGAGTTCAGGAGATACGGGGAGACCAGGAGGAGGCCAAGGATTGTTACAAAGTAGCTCTCAAAAGGACCACCAGACCATCAGCCGCCAGATCATAGCAATTACAGCATCTGCACATCCAGGAGGAGTACATCGAGCCCCAGCAGGCAGAAATCGATGAGGTCCACCTGGATGAGCAGCACCCAGAAAGGACCGTGTTCATAGGCTCAGAGTGCTCTGGAGATCTACGCCAGCAGCTCCTCCAGCTGCTCAGAAAGAATGTGGACTGTTTCGCCTGGTCCCACAAAGATATGATTGGTATAGACCCAGAAATCATAACACACAAGCTCAGCATAGATCCAGGATTCAGACCAGTGCAGCAGAGGCGCAGGAAATTCGCAGCAGAAAGACATCAGATCATAAACCAGGAGGTGGATAACCTTCTGGAGGCAGGAAAGATCAGGGAAGTCAGGTACCCAGAGTGGCTATCTAATGTAGTGGTGGTACCAAAAAAGAATGGCAAGTGGAGGGTCTGCGTGGATTTCACAGACCTGAATAAGGCCTGCCCCAAGGACCCATTCCCCTTGCCACATATAGATGCTATGGTGGACGCCACTACAGGCCACGAAATGTTAACTTTCCTAGATGCCTGGAGCGGGTACAACCAAATCAAAATGGACCCGGCAGACCAGGAGAAGACAACATTCAGGTCCGAAAGAGGCATCTACTGCTACAACGTAATGCCCTTCGGTCTTAAGAATGCTGGTTCCACATACCAGCGGCTCGTCAATATGATGTTCAAAGACCAGATAGGACGCAATATGGAAGTCTACATAGACGATATGGTGGTCAAATCCAAGCAATCAGCAGACCACACCCAGCACCTGGAGGAAACATTCAACACTCTTCGGAAGTACAAAATGAAGCTAAATCCAGCTAAGTGTACCTTTGGAGTTTCCAGTGGGAAATTCCTGGGGTATATGGTAACACAGAGGGGGATAGAAGCCAGCACAGAACAAATCAAAGCAGTTCTGCAACTGGAATCGCCCCAGAAACCCAAAGATGTACAGCGTCTGACGGGAAGAGTAGCCGCCCTGAGCAGGTTTATCTCCAGATCCTCAGACCGGTGCAGATTATTCTATGATATTCTTAGAAAAAGCCAGAAGTTTGACTGGACACCAGAGCACGAAAAGGCATTCCAGGAATTGAAGCGGTAACTAAGCAGCCCACCCCTGCTATCCAAGCCAGAGCAGGGGGAGGTCCTGCTCCTGTACCTCTCAGTAACCGAAGCAGCAGTAAGTGCAGTTCTGGTCCGACAGCACTAAGGGGCCCAGCACCCGGTGTACTACGTCAGCAAATCATTACTGCCAGCAGAAGCAAGGTATACCTCACTTGAGAAACTAGTATTGGCATTGGTCACAGCATCCTATAAGCTGCGCCCGTACTTTGAGTCTCATACCATCTCAGTGGTTACCAATCACCCACTCAAGACGGTTATGAGAAAGCCAGAATTATCAGGACGAATGGCTAAGTGGTCTGTGCACCTCAGTGGCTATGATCTCCAGTTTGAACCACGCACAGCCATAAAGTCACAAGCCCTTGCAGACTTTGTCTCCGATTTCAGCCCGGCACTCCAGACCCAAGCAGAGCAGGAAATCCTGCACCTACACCAGGGTACCAAACCAGGCACCTGGGAGTTACGAGTAGATGGAGCTTCAAACGCCAGAGGGTCCGGAGTTGGTTGATCCTCCGATCACCAGAAGGGGATCTAATCACCCAAGCAGTCCGATGTGAGTTCAAGACCACAAATAATGTGGCTGAGTATGAAGCCCTAGTCCTGGGACTGCAACTAGCCCTGAACATGGGAATCAACCATGTTAATGTATACAGCGATTCACAACTAATTGTGAACCATGTCAATGGAGCATACGAAGCAAGAGACCCCACAATGGTGGCCTACTTGTGTATAGCAAAGGAGTTAATCAGCAGATTCGAGGAATTCTGCATCCAGCAAGTACCCAGAGAGCAGAACGCAGAAGCAGATGCACTGGCCACCCTAGGCTCAACCTTCAAACCAGCCGACGTAGCCAGTATTCCAATCACCCATGTCCTCCAACCAGCCATTCCTGGACCAGATTCGAACCAGGAGGAGCTACCTATCTGCAGCAACAATCCAGACCAGGAGTCAGAACAAGACTGGCGAAAGCCATACCTGGACTGGTTGCAGCATGACATCCAGCCCAGCAGTAAGAAAGAAGCGTGCAGTTTCAGGATGAAGGCTTCCAGATTCCTACTAATTGATGGAATCCTGTTCCGAAATCATTAGCAGGGCCATATCTGCGATGCCTGGACCAGACTGAGGCGCAGACAGTCTTGCATGACCTCCACAGCGGAGACTGTGGAAATCATGCAGGGGGAAGAAGTCTGTCCAATAGAGCCCTCAGAATGGGATACTTCTGGCCCACAATACGCAATGATGCGAAGGAGTATGCAAGGAAATGTGACGCCTGTCAAAGACACGCATCTGTCAATCACCAACCAGCAGAGCCTCTACACCCGATCATATCCCCATGGCCGTTTATGAAGTGGGGGATGGATATTATGGGACCTCTCCCCAGAGCACCAGGAAACAAGATGTACATGCTGGCCATGACAGATTACTTTTCTAAGTGGATCGAAGCAGAATCATTCACCCAGACCACCGAAGCACGGGTCATCTCTTTTATTAAGCGCAATATATTCACCAGATTTGGCATACCCTCAGAAATAATATGTGATAATGGTTCCCAATTTATTGGGAAGAAAACCGAGGCTTTCTGTGCTGGATGGAATGTATCACTCCAGAAATATACCCCCAGGAACCCCCAGTCCAATAGACAAGCTGAGTCTAGTAATAAGATCATCATTGAGAATATGAAAAAGAAACTACAAGAAATGGGAGGGAAATGGGCAGAGGAACCTCCTCTGGTCCTGTGGGCTGACAGAACTACTCCGAAAGTAGCAACAGGTCAGACCCCCTTCAGCCTTGTCTTCGGAGCAGAAGCAGTAATTCCTTCTGAAGTCAAAATCCCAACCCATAGATACGGGAGTATAACTGAGGACCAAAACCAAGTAGAGATGACAAGAAGCCTGGACACTGTTGATGAACTCAGGACCAGCGCATACGTCAGAATGGCCTCATACAAACAGATGGTGGCTCGGAGCTACAACAAAAATGTCAGGATCAGAACCCTGCAAGTAGGAGATCTGGTCCTGAGAAAGGTGTTCCAGAACACCAAAAACCGACAAGCTGGAAAATTTGCCTACAACTGGGAGGGCCCATACCAAGTTGAGAGCATAGTTGGTAATGGGGCCTACAGACTGATGACAATGGAAGGGGAAATGATACCCAGATCATGGAATATACTTCACTTAAAAAAGTATATCATCTAAAGGTGCCTCCACCAGACCAGAGCAGCTCCCTTAGACTCAGGTTCTACTCTGTATAAAGTTTACTCTGGTTCAGCTTAAAATTTTGTCTTGCCTTTATATTTTTTATAAACCTAAGTTTAGAATGATATCTTGCCTTTATATTTTTTAAACCTAATTTTAGTAATCTAGGTCTTGTGATTTCAAACCTTGGTGCATTACTCAAATTTTAAGTCTTTTAAAAGGAAAAATTTCATTACTTATTTTCTGGACCAGAATTTACTTATCCTAGTGGAGTGACCTAAAGAGGAAATTTGCACTGATCACAGGAGAACCTAAGTCAAGCCTGGCACCCCAGTATAGGGATGGGTATACAAAACACCAGGCCAGCACACCAAAACAGCGATTGCCAAAACACAAACGAAACATGCATGTACAAAAGAAAACGCCAGAAAAACGGCAAGAAACCAACAGATAGAGCAAAACCCCATACAACGGGTGTCATACGATTAAAAGAAAGGCTGCCCAAGGTAGCCCCAAAGCAGCATTGTTTTTACTGGTCCACCCGGACCAGCAGCAAAAAAAAATTACAACAGTTAAGCCCACGCAGGGGCATCCAGAGTTCAAAACAAAATATTAACGCCCATACTAGGGCCCAGCAGATAAATTTTTAACAAAACCTACTCATCAGGAGTAGGCCCAGCAGCAGCAACGTCAGCGTTGGTAGGGTCAGAGGTCACCTCCCCTTCAACATCCTGGGACCCCACCTCGCCTTCTTCTTCTTCATCGTCGGAGATCAGGTCCATGTTTAACCCCTCGGGAAAGTCAGAAGCGAAGGCCTTCTCCAAGGCAGCTAAGTCCCAGGTGGTATGGTTACCCTCCTGGAACTCCCGGACACACTTCGCCCGGGTCTCAGCAGCAGTATAAGCAACAGCTTCAATTAACGCCCTCTGCAGACCAGCCTTCTTTTGCTCCAGGGCCTCCACCTTCAGCACCAGGTCCGCCTCTGAAGTCAAGGCCCTCTCCAGCTTAGAGTGAGCCGTGGCTAGCTGGTTCTGAGAAGCCTCCTCCTGAGCTTTGAGCATCTCCTGACCCTTAGCTACATCCTGGCGAGAGCGCTCAACAGCCTGCCGCAAACTTTCCCTCAAGGTCTCCTCCAAGCTCAACTTCTCCGATAACTCCCGCTCCTTCTTTGCCAAGGCCTCCTGCATCCTCTCCACCTCCTGTCTCCTCCTCAGAGCCTCAGATTGAGCCGCCTTCGAACAATGAAGTTCAGCCAGCAAGGCCTCACTCTGTCGTTTAGCACAAAGCGACAGCTCTAGAACCTGGAAATCCAGATCAGATCGGAAAAGATAAAAAGAGAAGAAAAAGAAAAGGAAAAAGGGAAAGAAGAAGGGTTACCTCAAAGGAAACCTCCGCAGTACGCCTGATCAAATCCTTGAAAGGACGAGTTTCCATAATAGAGGTAGAGGCGGGGAAAAGTAGTGAGTCCAAGGTAGGCCAGAGATGAGTCCTGGACCCACCAAAATCCGCTGGGAGGTCCATGCGCAGAGAAGAAGAAGATAAACCTTCTCCAGAAGGTGGCAGAGGCAGTTGCTCCAGAACTGGCTTGTAACCAGGAGTAGGAACGAAGGGAGGAATCTTGAGGAGAGAGGGATCAACATATGGAGCTTCAGAAACAGGTTCCTGGACCAGATCAACAACGTCAACTTCAATAGGGGCAGCTTGGGACCCAGCTCCAGCAAAGCTCCCCTCCACAACGTCCATTTCGTCTTCTTTGAGGACCCCGCGTCCCCAGAAGCCAACCTTTTTCTGCGTAGCTGCATCACCCTACTCACATCTACTCTGGGCTTGCCTGAAAAGGTGACAGCAGAAACCAGAGCAGAATAAACGCAGATCCACCCAAAGAAAACAAAGAACATCGAAAATACCGTACCCTCCTTCACCACCAGAACAGCAGCATCCCGGACCAGCTTGGAGAACGTCCTCTCCTCGGCAGGAAGGTCCAGGAGTTTGGCCTTGGAAGTAGGGGGATCAGCGGAGTCAGGAAGCTTAGCCAAGCTACGCCCTGCGGAAACTAACAAGCTATCAGAAACAGACAAAAAACAATAAAGCAAAGAAAATCAAACACCAGAGTAAAGCCAGTACCTTCCACAGGCTGCCACGCAGAGAAAATATAGTCTGGAGAGGAAGGCAATGTGTCAATCTTGACAAAAATAAAGCGGGTAAACCACTTACTATCATCTGGAGTAGTGGAAAAGATAATGGCAGAAGGCATATTGTCATGGCTGCGAATGGTACACTGAGAATGACCCAGAGAACGAGGGGTGAACCACTGCCCCAAGTCAGCCAAACCAATGTTCAGCCCCCGTTCACGGTTCAGAGCACAAATACTAAGTAAGATTCTCCATGCATGCGGAGCAATCTGGCACATAGCTAGTTTGGTTAACTTCAGAAAATCTACAATCAAGTCAGGAAAAGGAAATCTGAGACCCAGACGGAAAGGATATTCATAGAGACAAGTCCATCCCTCCCTCTCAAAATCGGCCTTCTCGCCGGCAAGAGGAAAGTGATAGACCACCCCCTCCGGAAATCCGAATCGAAGCTTGATAAAAGAGGCATGAGACTCGTTGAAAGAAGAATCGCATAAATGCTTGGCCGCAAGCAACTTCTGCGACGGGAAAGGACCAGAATAGTCCCCCGAAGCAGAGCTGGACCCAGAAGACCCAGCAGGAGCAGGAGTAGTGGAAGGAGTAGCGGAAGAAGACCCAGGGGCAGACATTGTGTAATTTTGAAAGTTGTGGTAAAAGAAATTTACCGCAAAAATAAAGTAAGAGTGAGCAAGAACGAGCAAGAAAAAGCAAGAAAGAAAGTAAGAGAGAAAGTGAATTTTTTGAAAGTGGTAAAAGTGAAGCAACACGGTTAAAAGGGTATTTATAAGGGAAGCAAGTAGATGAAATTTGAAAGTAAATTCAAATTTGAAAGGTGAAAGGTTAAAGTTAAAGAAGTAATAAACATTGAGGGGACAAGCAGTTAATGCGAGTGGGACAAGTGGGACAGGAAATGCGGCTATAGGCGGTTACATCAATTCTTCAACTACCCACATAACTCCAGAATTCTCAGAGGCAGAATAAAATTCCAGCCCAATTGAAAAGCCAACCCGGGCTGAAATTTGGGGGAAATTGTTTAGCCCAAAATTTACATCTCACTGTTAGTCCCAAGGATAAATAAATAAGCAGCCCACCACAAGAAGCAGATCAGAGGCAAACCAGAAGTAGACCAGACGCAGACCAGACGCAGACCAGATACAGACCAGAGCAGAAAAAGAGCTGTTGGAGAAAGGGAATGGGTCAAAACCCTAAAAGGATATTCCCCTATATCCCCTCCCACATTCCAGCACCAGAACAAATCAGTTGAACAAGTAACTCGCGGCTATAAAAAAGAAACTAGGGCATTCATTTGAGACACTTAGTTCATACGTTGTAAAACTCTCTACTTACGCAAACACTTGTGCTCATACAAAGCAGTGAAATCGCTTGATCATAGTAAAATATTGGTGGGATTCCGTTTCCCCCGCGGTTGTTTCCCTCATTGGGTTTTTCCGCGTCACCAAAATCTCTTGTGTCATTATTTCGTTTCGTTAATTTTCGTATTCATTTTCTGCTTTAATCTCTATATTGGTTGACACTTTGACCCGCATCACAAAAACCCGACCCGGTAGAAATTTTGCCAAAACATGACCCATCGCAAGAGTGTGTCAGATATACTGGTCACAAGAAATGTTGGGAAATGTGTCCTCAACAATAGTGCGATCACGTCAATGATAATAATCATTGTCATAAATCTTATGAAAAGAATATGCAAGGGATGATCCGATATGATATATATAGTCAACTGACCAACATTAATCGGTAATGATTGGCTGACTAGAGTTTGACATTACTATCGTATGACGGTGGTAGTCAGTTGATCCCTTTAGGTCACACCTTTAGGACTAACCCCTTAAATATATATTGATCAATTGTATATGATACGAATTGATCGTTATCTTAAAACCATATATCGAGAAATTAGAGGTTGAATCTTAAAGTAAGATTTATATTTGAAATTGAAATGTGTCGATTGTCAAATATTAATCGATATTTTAGAAATATCGAAATTAGAATATGAATGGTTCATGGTTATAACAAATGTTGTAAATATATCGTATCGACGATTATTATGATAACCATATGTTGGGACGGTAATTACGAATTACTAGATTAATTTGTTAAATATGATTTAATTAATTTAGAAATGATATTTATGTGATAAATATATTTTAAATTAATACAATTGAATTATGTCACATAAGATGTCACATATTACACAATTGTACAAATTACAAATTGTAAAATGGAAGTCCATTTTACACTTGAATATGGCGTGTGATTGTGTAAGAAAGACTAACTTGTTTGAATTAGTAGGACAAAGACACAATTATTAGAGAGGTAAGATGCCTAATAGTAGGCATGCAACCCTAACCTTATGTAAAGACAAAAGGCATCTAAATTGGCCTTGCCAAGTAAGGTTCACACGCCTAAACCAACCCCAACCCTCTTCTATTATATATATGATGCTCTATCACATATATGACATTCTAACCTAATGTTGTATTTTTCTAGTGTAAGAAATTATACACAAAATCCTCTTAAATATTATTTACATAATATTTCTAGTATACTAATAATAGTATTAGTTTACGGTTTTGAGATAACCGTTTCCGTCACCTAGCTCGTGTTAGCGTCTCGGTATTTAAGGGTAGGTCTTGGTGCATCGTAAAGGAGGCAAGCTAATTTGGTTGCTCCGTGGAGGATCGTCCTAAGCACCTTTCGGACCGTTTGTAAGACCCTTTTCGTTATTGTTCCGCAAATGTTATTGCATGCATAAAGATCAATATATTAATATGAGATTAATAAGTAAATTATTAGTAGGACTAATAAATTGGTAAACTAGTATGATTATGGTTTCCCTTCAAGTGGTATCAGAGCATTTGGTTGCTTGCATGCAACTCGATTTTAAACGTTTTTTGCGAGAAATATGATTTTAATTAAAAACGAAAATAATTAGTACATATAAGATATGCACGAAAATTTTAATGCATGTATACTTTCTGGTCTTAAAATAGTTTTAAGTCATTATGAATGATTTATGGAATAATATTGTTCAAAGTTATAATTAACTTGTGAATTTAAGCTTAAAAATCGGTTAAAATTGTTTTATTATGGGAAAAATAGTAAAATAAAGTTTCTGGCCGAGATTTTTAAATATGTTCTCACATGCATTTAACATATTATGAATATATAATTTTCGAAATTATTTAAGTTTTATGCATGGTTTATGAAATTTAATAATTAAATTGTCATAAAATGAGTGAAAAATGGGTTTATTTAGTTATATTATGAATTTAACTATGAAATTTTTTGTAGATGTCACATGCAATATTTAACATGTATGATAAATTTTCCAGAAATTTTTCTTTAATATTGCATGAATATTGATTTTTATGGTAAAAATCGTAATATTAGTGACATAATTTAACTTAAATAGTTTAAGTTAGAATTTGACCAAAAAAATTTTATATAGTGTCACATATATTATTTCTAGCATGCATGTAATTGAGCTAATTATTTCGAATTTTGCATGAGAAATGATTTTAATCGGTAAAATCGAGCAATATATGACACGATTTATTAAAAATAGTAAAAGTTGCTAAAATGGTCCGAAAAATCAACCCATATTAGTCATATTAGTTATGATCATCATCATATTTTTCTTGGGTGCCAAAGTTTCTGGATTTTTATATTTTAATTTTAAAAGATAAAGTTGAAAATTGAAAATTGTAAGAGTCATAATCATTATTTCGGTTCTTGAACAATGTTCTCAACTGATTTTTCTGCTTTTTCAGTCACTTTGAGTGTCTTGGAAGATGTAAAATTATATTGGTATTTTATTGCATGATTTTTGAGGTAATTTCGAATTTTCCGTCTAATTGTGCATTTTACACGGCAATATTACGAGATAAATAGTCTATTTCGAAAATATTAATGTTTTAAGGATCTGAAATTTTAAGAACATTTTCAGTTTTTTCAAAATTTGAATTTTGAATTTTCGAAATATTTTATGAGTCGTTTTGATTATTTTAATGCTATTTTCCGTAAAACCGATTAAAACCGAACAATATTAAAATAAAAGGTTAAGTTATTTCAAAATTTGAGTAAGACTAAATTTTGAATCCTAAAATGTGTTAGGAAACTTAACTATATCGTGAATAGTGATTCATAAAGTGATTTGTGATTTTAAAAATGTTAAAATCACGTTATTCCATAAAACCGAGTTATTACGAATAACGATATTTAAAATGTGTTTAAATAGGACGATTTGGCTTAGGTTTTGCATATTTATTTATTATTTATGAATGTCATCATTTATTGACGTAATTTTGGAATTATGTAATTTGCTTAGTATGGCCTTAGTTTTTAATCGTTAATTCCTATAATGTAAGGGGTTATCGATTCGGTTGTAATTTAATGTGATCTCGTATCACTTTATTTTATTGTCTTATTTTATAATGTATAAAATAGATAGAAAATTTGTAACTATTTGTAATTACGGAGATCCTAGAAGACGGTGCTTTTCGGAAAGGAGTTCCGACCAAGACGGAGTTTGCCTTGGGATGCGTGTCGCGTGTGAAGTTCAAGGGACCAAGGAATTGGTTTCCAAATTTGTATTTTTACATTTAATTTTCTATTTTAGGAAGGCCATACTAGGGTTTATTTATGTTTTTAAGTTTTATGCTTTTATTTATGTTTAACATGTTTGCATGCATAGCCAAATCGTCATTCAAACTCATGCATTTCATCGATTTTTATCGACCGTGTCAATTAATTTATCAATAATTCACCGACTTAGTTCACTTAAAGGAGATAGATAATAAATTGACAAGATCTCTTACGTTATTTAAAAATCGAGGCATAGCCTACCAAATAGTAAAGAACTCGCGAAGGATCTTCTTCATAAGGGAGTAGGCTCGGCTAAACCGGGGTGCAAACCTTATTACGTTGGTGAAGTGGGGTAATATGATTACATTCTCGAAATTTGGTTGATCTCGAGGAAGGTATTCGAGCCACCGTAGTGGTAATAAGTTCGGGCTAAGATAAGAATTAGTGTAATTTTATCGACCGAGACTTCTAAAAGTAGAATCGATTAAGGGGTTAATCTACCGAGTCATATTAATGAGGGATGTATCGGCTAAACCGTGCCCGAGTTAGTATGTATTTCGGTCTCGGGATCATTTACTTAATTGGGTAAGAGATCATTAAGTAGATGCTTAACTTGTTTAAAATTTACAAGTTTAAATTAATATAAAACGATAATTGTGTTTTAATTCCTTTATTTTCATTGTAGTTCATTTTCAACTATCAATCATCAAATGGCAAATAACGCTCCACCACTCCCACACGTTTCATGGCTTCGGTCGTTTATGGATCATTGCAAGCTTGAGAAGCATGGCGCCAATTTTAAGGATTGGGACGCCCAATTAGTGTTGGCCGCGGAAGCTGACGATAAGACTCATTATCTTACCATTGCCGCTCCTCCCACTCCTGGCCCTCGTGCATCGGAGGCGAATCGTGAGGCCTATGAGACCTACATGAAAGAGTCGCATGCTCGTAAGAACGCGCTAATATTCTCAATGGAGCCGGATCTCCAAAGAAGAATGATTAAGCTAGCCACGGCTAATGAGATTTATACTAGAGTTGCGACCATGTTTTCGCAAGCTCCTAGGGTAATTCAATATGAGGCGGCCTCCGCCTTCTTTGATTTGACCTTAAAGGAAGGTCAAAGGATTAGTCCTCATGTGCTCAAACTAGTTGACCTAGCCGAAACCTTGAAGTTGCAAGGGGTGAATGTTCCCGACTCTCTTATTGTTGACAAAATTCTTCACTTCCTCAACAAAGTAAAATCGCATGTTCAGTTTCGGGTAAACTATAACATGCGTAATCAAGAAACCACTTTGGACGAGTTGCATAAGATGTTAGTCCAAGCGGAGAGCGATTTGGGAGTTAATGAGAGTTCCACGAAGGATGTGCTTAATATTGAGAAGAAAAGCAAAGGGAAGTTCAAGCGGAAGGCTAATAAGGGTAAAAATGTCAAAGCCTTCAAACTCACATCTCCTAAGGAGAAGACCTTTTCGAAAGGTGCTTCTTCGTCTTCTACAAAGGTTGAAGACAAGTGCCATTATTGCACAAAGATGTGACATTGGAAGCGAAATTGCCCAAAGTATCTCAATGACCTCAAAGCCGGAAAGGTTCTTGCATTAGGTATTATTCTCGTCTAATTCATGTTATTTAATCAATTTTTGTATATTGATACAAGTTATTGATTCTTACCCGTTTATAAAATTGTTTTGGGATATTCTACGGTGTACCCCTGTATTTTTCGGTTTTCTATGTTATACCCCTACATTTTATAATTTCTATGGTATACCCTTAAGCTTCTTACTTATTCTCCATAATGAACTCGTTCAAATCTCAAATAACTTTATCACTATAAAAAGTCATAATTTAACATTTATTTTGACTCATAAAAGTGGTATCACCCTTCTATACAGGGAGTATCACAAATAACTTTAAATAAGTATAAACTTCCATTTAAAACATATGTTATGAACCATGAAATAATAACAGTATTTGACGAAATTGAGTTAGATTTGTATACTATTTGGTTGGTTAATGGTAATTCGGCGAACTAATAAGTAAATGAGTAGGTTATCGAGTAAATGAAATGTTAAATAGATGATTTAATAGATAAATTAAGAAACTAAGCTAACAAAGCCAATAAATAAGGTCATTGTATAGACTAATGTATAGAATTTAAGGGCATATCATATATTTAAAAAAATATAGGGGTACAACATAGAAAATTGAAAAACTTGAGGGTACATCGTAGAATATCCCAATTGTTTTTAAAGGGGCTCCTACCAAAGACAAAGGCAAGGAGAAGGAGAAGGAAACTTGAAGTTCCTTCCATTGATGGCTAGAGTAGCATCCAAGATTGAAGACATGAAGAGCTTGGCTCTATTTTTCATTTTGATGTCTTCTTTCATTTTGCATTTTAATTTAAGAACGTTGTATTTCTTGTATGACAAGAATTCGGTTATTTCAAACAATGGTTGTAATTTGAATATTGGTGACTTGGTTTTCAACCCAAGTCATCCTTTTGTTCTTAATCAAGTATGTTGGTTTTTAAAATGCTTTTGTGTGATACATAACATGAGTTGATACGATTTTCATAGATCGTAATAAAGTACCTTGAATAGTTCATCGTAAGCTTGACATGATAGGATCATTATAAAAGTAATACGATTTACTTAAAACGAGAATTAAACCCCGTGAAATACTTCAAACTCAAACATGAAAACATTAATTCATTATAGGATGATCACCTTAAATGAATGAGAGAACTAATGTCTCACAACTCGTATAAGCTTTTGTCCAATATATTGTTAACGGGCTAAAATGTTATCCTTCTTAAATAACGGTTATTTTAAAGGATAGAGTGGGAGAAATTCTACGCCCGCAAACCAATGATAAATATAGGATCTTAGAGAAGAGTCCTATAAGGAGTCCTTAAGAAAGATTTTAAAGGATTGGATAGAAGAAACTACGAGAGGACACAGAAGAAACTACGCGAGGACACAAAAGGAAATGTTTCTTATGTCATTAGTTCTGAGAGAGGACAAAGGGAACCGCGTGTGTTAACGGAAGAAAATCGTTTCCGTGATGTTAATGTTTCTGTTTAATAAAGATAATAGAGGAGAAATCATCTCCCGTTCTCGTGATAATAGAAGTTCTTTCCATGGGAAGGAATATGAAAATGAAATGTTCATAGTGAGTTGAGAAGATGTTTGAAGTAGATGAAAAGGAAATGTTCATTATGAGTTGAGAAGATATTTGAAGAAGTTACCTAAACACTATGAAGATAGTGGGAGTTATTAAACTATAAAGATAGTGATACGAAATTCAGTGGGAGAAAAGTTATTAAGGAAATTGAACCTACCATTAAGAGAGAATGGTGATTTTTTAACTGTAAAGAATATGAGGTTTCAATTCTAGATGAATGTATGTTAAGAACATCATAGGATGATGGCCGCAATCATAAGTGAGTTTATTATATGATAATGAAACGTCACATGTTGATTTACAAGGTTTGGATATGAATCCAAGATATGAAAATGTTAATTCATATAACCTTGATTAAAATGCCAAAAGTTGAAGCAAAACCTTATTTCGATATAATTTTCTAGAGGAGAACTAGTGGATCGAATCTAGGTAAACTACAATATGAATTCTAGTACAGTGTGAATATGTTCGTAAGAACGACATGTCACGAGTTTTATGAAAACAGTGGGAGCTTCCTTAAGGTAAGGAGACTCGAGTCGAGTATGAGGACTTGAAATGTACTTGAATAAGATCATATTTACGAGATAATATAAGTCATAAGGAAACCGAAATTTGTAGGTTAAAAGATGTGAATATATGGTATATTCACATAGTAAACCATTAATAAAAATTGGTGTATGAACATCAAAGATTTTTTATGTGGAGCAGTAATATCGTATTGACTGTTCGCACATAACGATCACTCTTATGGTTTGAGTTATTATTAACTCACAATTTTTATATACTTTTTGAAATCCAAATGGGTTGTAAGAGACAATTTTGAACCCCATAAGTGAACTGGATTAACTTAGTATAGCCCATAGTCGCTTGTATGAGGTGACGTCTCGAAGCGACTAGAGTGTGAGGCGATTGATGGCAAGTTCAAATGCCATAGAGTCATACGGGATGACTAGTCGATCACATAGGCAGACTGTGTGACACTTTGTCGGGCATTAAGTGACCGCTTATAGAGTTCTAGAAATTTTATAATTAGCCTGGTCGTAGCGAGAGCTACTATATTATTCACATGAGTCGATTCTTAGACTAGAGACTGTTCGCCCAAGGTGGCACAGTTTTCAGATTGACTTTGATTTTTGCTCTACGATCAACCGTTAAAGGGGGTCAAATGGGCTTCTTTTGGGTTATGATGGACTGTGTTAGTCGAAGGGAACGGTAGGATAGGAATTGTCCAGTCCCTCGTCGGGGTTGTCTTAAATATCAGGGCCACTCGAGGAGAAGTTTAACTGAAAATGCGTGGCCACGCTCGGAAGGTATCTATGGTAGATAATTCCGGTCAAAGCAGTTAAATCTCCAGATCGAGAAAACCGCTCAAGATATGATCAAATGCAAGTACGACCTAGAAGACACCTTGCATTGAGTGGGCGATGACGTAATAGGACAAGAGAATCGGTGACGCACACTTGTCGAGGACAAGTGGGAGATTGTTGGGAAATGTGTCCTCAACAATAGTGCGATCACGTCAATGATAATAATCATTGTCATAAATCTTATGAAAAGAATATGCAAGGGATGATCCGATATGATATATATAGTCAACTGACCAACATTAATCGATAATGATTGGCTGACTAGAGTTTGACATTAATGTCGTATGACGGTGGTGGTCAGTTGATCCCTTTAGGTCACACCTTTAGGACTAACCCCTTAAATATATATTGATCAATTGTATATGATACGAATTGATCGTTTTCTTAAAACCATATATCGAGAAATCAGAGGTTGAATCTTAAAGTAAGATTTATATTTGAAATTGAAATGTGTCGATTGTCAAATATTAATCGATATTTTAGAAATATCGAAATTATAATATGAATGGTTCATGGTTATAACAGATGTTGTAAATATATCGTATCGACGATTATTATGATAACCATATGTTGGGACGGTAATTACGAATTACTAGATTAATTTGTTAAATATGATTTAATTTATTTAGAAATGATATTTATGTGATAAATATATTTTAAATTAATACAATTGAATTATGTCACATAACATGTCACATATTACACAATTGTACAAATTACAAATTGTAAAATGGAAGTCCATTTTACACTTGAATATGGCGTGTGATTGTGTAAGAAAGACTAACTTGTTTGAATTAGTAGGACAAAGACACAATCATTAGAGAGGTAAGACGCCTAATAGTAGGCATGCAACCCTAACCTTATGTAAAGACAAAAGGCATCTAAATTGGCCTTGCCAAGTAAGGTTCACACGCCTAAACCACAACCCCAACCCTCTTCTATTATATATATGATGCTCTATCACATATATGACATTCTAACCTAATGTTGTATTTTTCTAGTGTAAGAAATTATACACAAAATCCTCTTAAATATTATTCACATAATATTTCTAGTATACTAATAATAGTATTAGTTTACGGTTTTGAGATAACCGTTTCCGTCACCTAGCTCGTGTTAGTGTCTCGGTATTTAAGGGTAAGTCTTGGTGCATCGTAAGGCTAGCTAATTTGGTTGCTCCGTGGAGGATCGTCATAAGCACCTTTCGGACCGTTTGTAAGACCCTTTTCTTTATTGTTCCGCAAATGTTATTGCATGCATAAAGATCAATATATTAATATGAGATTAATAAGTAAATTATTAGTATGACTAAAAAATTGGTAAACTAGTATGACTATGGTTTCCCTTTAAGAAAGTCTTGTTTAGGAGCACAAATTATCATTTGTAACGGCAATATTCGTTGTAAGCTAGTGACGGGTCAAGTAAAACCTACTTGAAAATTTAAAGTCAAAGCAAGTGGATGTACGTAACCCGTCGCAAGTTTGTGATAGATATACTCGTCACTAGATAATTTATTGAATAAGGAGATACATCTATGTTTCTTATTTTCTTTGCACTAACTATCTAGATATCAAACCTAATTAAATAGTTAAGTAAAAAATAATTTACCTTCGTAACAACAAACTATAATGCTCATCTGATGGAAAAGTCGTTATTATACTCTTCACAAGTTCAAGACGGTAAAACGCATGTTACAGGAAATTGTAGTATCTCAATATACAACAACAGATGAAAACCACAAATTTAAAAATTAAACTTATCAATACGTAAATGTCATTTACACTGTTTCAATAAATCTATGGACTAACTTAAACCAAATGGCTACGTCTAACCATTGATTAGACTGCCATTATCAATGCCTACCTAGGTATAGACACACATTCCATGTCCCCTAATTATTACTTCTTCCATTAACCTTATTAAATTAATTATTTACATTTAGAATGTACACTTAAATACCTATACAAATAATTCTAACCCAAGTGCAAACGGCTCCATTGAAATCATATCTACAAGGACATTCTTCAACCTTTGCCACTGTGGAAATGGAATTTGTCTGCGCCAGGAAGGATATTATATCAGAACACGTACGATCGCAAAGAGTTTGAAGATGACTATCTGAATTGGAAAAGGAACCAGTTTCAGAACCAAACACTGTTGGATGTGAACTGTGTGTTTGAGTCAACACTTGTTGGCTTGCGGATTCATCACCGACTTTTAAGCTGCGAGCATTTGGTCACCGACATCTTCGACTTACTTCCTAAGGTTGAGAAGCGTAACATGGCTGAGGCCTGCAAACTTTGGGCTTATTTCTTTGCTGTCGGGAAAGAAACTGGTAAAAGGGAAGCAGATTATCAGAGACAATTACGTAGTGAACATTACGAAGGGTATGTTAGAAGTACAAGGGGCAACCGTACGGTTACCATTCAATGTCCATGCATGGAGCTTAGAACTGAAGAGGAACAGATTAATTATCATAGGGATATTGTTAAACAAAACGATAATGTCTCTTTTGGTCACGTCAGCGAAATTGAAGATGAAGGAACATCAGAAAGCCAAGGGGGCTATTCACCAAACAGTGTAATACAAGGTCGTGCTGGTCCGTCCCGGACATTAGGAGAATTCAATAGGGGTGAAACTGGTAGTATTTTTGACTATATGTCAGTAAGCGATGGATACTACGATTCGAACTGTTAGACACGTGCCTCATAACATGTTTAAATTTATAGTAACTATTAGGATGTGCATCTTTTCTTTTTAAGGGCACCGTACTTTACGTACAGATAGTGGCATGTTATATTATGTCCTAGGTCCACCTGCCATCTTTTGCTGCTAGCTATGTTTTTGATTTCGGGCTGCTATTCAATATCGTTTGCCTGGTAATAGCCGGGTTATATGTTGTGAAATCTATAGGCATATGTTTTAGTCTCTACGGTACGGCCATTGGAGATTCTTTGTACGAAAATGCTTTTGAACAAACACTGTAAAAGTAGTAGTTAGTTACATTAACATCCAGTTAATTTCAATTTAATCTGAACTGATGCATACAACATGCTCATTGCTCAAAAGACAGTCAAAAAAGAATATGTGCCTAATTATACAAGTAATCATTTGTGAGCAGGTCATCAATAAACACATCAACATGTACCAGCATAAGTAAGAGCAAACGTGTCGAAATAGCAGATGAATGCAGTTATTAACTCACTTTGGAAATAAGGAGATACCTTATTAACGAAGAAATGAACGATTTAATAGCACCGTTCCTTAATACGCAGTAAATACCCTTTCAATTACATTTCCTATTTCATTAACAGAGCCCGTTTTGCTGCGACTACCCTGCAATTAATACAGCACACCAGATGTCATAAGTTTCAATAACTTTTGAGATAACAGTAATGTACGGTTCCATTTTTCAACCTCTGAATTTAGTGTGACATTGCAAGCGAGCCTGATGAAAAGAAGTATAGAAGAGCGTATGAACACGTGGATTACATGAAATCTTCTAAACTTTTCTAGGGGATTGAAAAGGTGTAGCACTACCCATGATTCTAATATGACGAGGAATTTAGAGACTGGCAACAATCGTTAGGCAACTGAATAGTCCTGCAGTTTGTAAATCAGCATAAGTTAGTCAGGAACGATTGCACCGCCATTCCCTAGTTTGAAATTGAGCAAACATATGAAGCGGATAAATAAGTTACGTTGGTTCTTGTTGTACAACAGTTCATATGTGGATTCCCATATTGAGTAGGTGCAGCATTCGTTAGGATTTAATTTAGCAAGCAATATACAAACTACCCAAAAGAGTTGCGCGGCTAAATAAATCAACCGTATTTGACAACATTCTTAAAACAAGTTCATAAAAAGCAGGGTTTTTTTTCTTGGCCGAGGATGTTGATGTAGTTGTTGGTTCATGCTGACGACTGTATTTCAGACTAAAAACACAAATCATTTGAAAGTTCAGATAACCAAGCGCAAACTAAACCACTCAATTTCGGTCAACCAAAGCGCATACCACTCCACACAAGTAGCGTAGAATGAAACTTTCTTGTTCCCTATCTGCATTTATGTAACGAAGTTGAGATGAATAGAGAGCATAAACATACCAAGGTGATCTGTGTGGCCTTTAACGGGAACTCATGACTGATACTACGTTATTTGAGAAGCGGTAGAACATGGTCAAATAACTGACCGTTGTGCTCTACCTAGAATTATTTCTCCTTTAGCGTGAATCCAGTGTTGTCTTTATCAGCTGAAGACAATGAAGACCAAAGATTACATATACAATTACAGCAGTTGTCTCAAAATGTAATGACAGACAAAATAATGGAACCGCTTTCATCGAAACTATAAGACAATGGGAAGTGGGAACATACTCGTGAGGGAAATAGTGCTTTGAAGACCCGCCACCACATAACCCAACCAATAATTACGAATAACCAACCGTTCATCAAAACAATCCTTGAACCCAAAATCAACATAACTATGACGAGGTTTTAATAGTTCAATCGTTCATTAAAACAATTCTTGAATTCAGTGTTGTCTTTATCAGTTGAAAACAGTAAAGTCCTGGGTTTACATATACAAGTAGAGCAGACGCCTCAAAAGTTAATTACAGTTAGACAAATGGAACTGCTTTCATCGAAACTATAAGACAATGGGAAGTGGAACATACACGTGAGGGAAATAGAGTTATGAAATCCAGCCACAACATAATGTAACAAAGAAGTACGAATAAACAACTATTGTCCAAATGAATTTCGCATAAACCAGGGAATTTGTCCAAGATAATCAGATGACCTGAAATTTTACAAGCGGCACGTCATAAATGTTCCATTCATAAGCGGCACGTCATAGTTAGAAAACACTGTGTTGTGTCCACACCCAATCAGTCGATTGTAACCAATTGTATGGTTGGCAAAAAAAATGGGAATATTGTTCATTTCATAAGCGGGACGTCATAGTTAGATGACGTTGTGCTGTGTTTACCCTCTAATCAATGGATCGTATCCGATCATATGGATGGCCAAAATAAACTTAGAACGGATATAACAAATCAACCATCCACGAAAACAGAACTTGAATCCAATAACAACTTACCTCCAGTAGCAGCTGAACTGGAAGCCCCTATAAGCATTTGTTCAGTAACAAACACGTAAGTAGCAGTATTGTTCATTTCATAAGCGGCACATCATAGTTATATAACGCTGAAGGTGTAGCATACGTAAGTATTTAATCTGGCACGCAACATACAAACTGCCCAGTAGGATTAAGCGGCTAAATTAATCTACCCTATTTGACAACATTCTTAAAGGAAGAATAAAAAAAGAGCTGATGTAAAACCAGTTCATAAAAGGTAGGGGATGCTTTTGGTCGAGGAACATGATGCAGTGGGCATTTCATTCTGACGACAATTTCGCATAAACCAGGGAATTTGTCCAAGATAATTAGATGACCTGAAATTTTACAAGCGGCGCGTCATAACTGTTCATTTCATAAGCGGCACATCATTGTTATATAATGCTGTGCAAATAAATCTATGAATAATTGTTCAATTCATAAGCGGCACGTCATAGTTAGAAAAAACTATGCTGTGTCCACACCCTAATCAGTCGATTGTAACCAATTGTATGGTTGGCAAAAAAACCTGGGAATATTGTTCATTTTATAAGCGGGGCGTCAAAGTTAGAAAACGTTGTGCTTTGTTTACCCTATAATCAATGGATCGTATCCGATCATATGGATGGCCAAAATGAACTCGGAACGGATATAACATCCACGAAAACAGAACTTGAATCCAATAACAACTTACCTCCAATAGCAGCTGAACTGGAAGCCCCTATAATCATTTGTTCAGTAACAAACACGTAAGTAGTAGTATTATTGTTCATTTCATAAGCAGCACATCATAGTTATATAACGCTGAAGGTGTAGCATACGTAAGTATTTAATCTGGCACACAACATACAAACTTCCCAGTAGGATTAAGCGGCTAAATTAATCTACTCTATTTGACAACATTCTTAAAGGAAGAACAAAAAAAGAGCTGATGTAAAACCAGTTCATAAAAGGTAGGGGATGCTTTTGGTCGAGGAACATGATGCAGTGGGCATTTAATTCTGACGGCAATTTCGCATAAACCAGGGAATTTGTCCAAGATAATCAGATGACCTGAAATTTTACAAGCGGCACGTCATAACTGTTCAATTCATAAGCGGCACGTCATAGTAAGAAAACACTGTGCTGTGTCCACACCCTAATCAGTCGATCGTAACCAGTTTTATGGTTGGTAAAAAAAATGGGAATACTGTTCATTTCATAAGCGGGACGTCATAGTTAGATAATGTTGTGTTGTGTTTACCCTCTAATCAATGGATCGTATCCGATCATATGGATGGCCAAAATAAACATGGAACGGATATAACAAATCAACCATCCACGAAAACAGAACTTAAATCCAGTAACAACTTACCTCTAGTAGCAGCTTAACTAGAAGCCCCTATAATCATTTGTTCAGTAACAAACACGTAAGTAGCAGTATTGTTCATTTCATAAGCGACACATCATAGTTATATAACGATGAAGGTGTAGCATACGTAAGTATTTAATATGGCACGCAACATATAAACTGCCCAGTAGGATTAAGCGGCTAAATTATCTACCCTATTTGACAACATTCTTAAAGGAAGAACAAAAAAAAGAGCTGATGTAAAACCAGTTCATAAAAGGTAAGGGATGCTTTTGGTCGAGGAATATGATGCGGTGGGCATTTCAATCTGACGGCAATTTCGCATAAACCAGGGAATTTGTCCAAGATAATCAGATGACCTGAAATTTTACAAGCGGCACGTCATAACTGTTCAATTCATAAGCGGCACGTTATAGTTAGAAAACACCGTGCTGTGTCCACACCCTAATCAGTCGATTGTAACAAATTGTATGGTTGGCAAAAAAAATGGGAATATTGTTCATTTCATAAGCGGGGCGTCATAGTTAGATAACGTTGTGCTTTATTTACCCTCTAATCAATGGATCGTATCCGATCATATGGATGGCCAAAATGAATTTGGAACGGATATAACAAATCAACCATCCACGAAAACCGAACTTGAATCCAATAACAACTTACCTCCAGTAGCAGCTGAACTGGAAGCCATATAATCATTTGTTCAGTAACAAACACGTAAGTAGTAGTATTGTTCATTTCATAAGCGGCACATCATAGTTATATAACGCTGAAGGTGTATCATACGTAAGTATTTAATCTGGAACAGAACATACAAACTGCCCAGTAGGATTAAGCGGCTAAATTAATCTATACCCTATTTGACAACATTCTTAAAGGAAGAATAAAAAAAAGAGTTGATGTAAAACCAGTTCATAAAAGGTAGGGGATGCTTTTGGTCGAGGAACATGATGCAGTGGGCATTTCATTCTGACGACAATTTCGCATAAACCATGGAATTTGTCCAAGATAATCAGATGGCCTGAAATTTTACTAGCGGCACGTCATAACTGTTCAATTCATAAGCGGCACGTCATAGTTAGAAAACAATGTGCTGTGTCCACACCCTAATCAGTCGATCGTAACCAATTTTATGGTTGGCAAAAAAAAAGGGAATACTTTTCATTTCATAAGCGGGACGTCATAGTTAGATAACGTTGTGTTGTGTTTACCCTCTAATCAATGGATCGTATCCGAACATATGGATGACTAAAATAAACTTGGAACGGATATAACAAATCAACCATCGACGAAAACAGAACTTGAATCCAATAACAACTTACCTCCAGTAGCAGCCGAACTGGAATCCCCTAAAATCAATTGTTCAGTAACAAACACGTAAGTAGCAGTACTGTTTATTTCATAAGCGGCAAATCATAGTTATATAACGCTGAAGGTGTAGCATACGTAAGTATTTAATCTGGCACACAACATACAAACTGCCCAGTAGGATTAAGCGGCTAAATTAATCTACCCTATTTGACAACATTCTTAAAGGAAGAATAAAAAAAGAGCTGATGTAAAACCAGTTCTTAAAAGGTAGGGGATGCTTTTGGTCGAGGAACATGTTGCAGTGGGCATTTCATTCTGACGACAATTTCGCATAAACCAGGGAATTTGTCCAAGATAATTAGATGACCTGAAATTTTACAAGCGGCGCGTCATAACTGTTCATTTCATAAGCGGCACATCATAGTTATATAATGCTGTGCAAATAAATCTATGAATAATGTTCATTTCATAAGCGACACCTCATAGTTAGATAACGTTGTGCTGTGTTTTCCCTCTAATCAATGGAGCATATCCGATCATATGGATGTCCCAAAAAAACTTGGAAGGAATATATCAAATCAACCATCCACGTAAACAGAACTTGAATCCAATTACAACTTACGTCTAGTAGCAGCTAAATTGGAAGCCCTAATCAATTGTTCGGTAACAAGCACAAAAGTGGCGGTATTGTTCATTTCATAAGCGGCACATCATAGTTATATAACACTGTGCTATGTTCCCCGTCTAATCAAAAACAGAACTTGAATCCAATAACAACATACCTCCAGTAGCAGCTAAACTGGAAGCCACTATAATCAATTGTTCGGTAACAAGCACATAAGCGGCGGCACTGTTCATTTCATAAGCGGCACATCATAGTTATATAATGATGTGCTATGTTCCCCGTCTAATCAATCAATTGTAATCGATCATATGGGTGGCAAATAAATATTGGAATGAATATAATTAATCAATCGTCGACGGAAACAATACTTGAATCCAATAAGAACATACCTCCAACTGATGATAAATTGGTAGCATACCGATTTCCAATCCAGTGACTAAATGACGTAATGGTATCCTCAGATTGGAGCTGGAGAATCAAGCATCAGTTGTAGGACAGCGAAAATAACCGGTAATCAGAACAGGACTGCGAAAATTGTACGGCTTGCAGCTGAATTTGGAGAGGTTGAACACGACAAGCATCTACCTTGAGAAGTTGCTATTAAAGTTTTTTCATTGTCGGGGAGTTTTGGAAATGAAAGAAGATTGAGAGGGGGATTGGACGAACCAGATGAGAATTTTGGAAATACAATGGATGGCCATGATCAGAAACGAAATAGCCGGATGAGATCATACATGTAAATGAAGCTTGTGGTTTAGATCACTCAACAGATATCTACCAACGGTCCCGATTAACCCACTGAATTTTTTTTGGAAGGCTAAGATCTGAATTCAATAAAGTAAAAAACTGAATGGGTGGTTCAGATTCAATTGAAAAAACTAAATGGAGGGTTGAGATTGAAATTGGAAGAAATCAATTGAATTGAAATGTGAATGGATGGTGAGGATTTGATTGGAAATTGAGATGGACGGCCTAGATCGAAATTGGATTTTCAATTGAATTTTAGCGACAAAACACTATTCATCGAACTTTTCTGAAGTTCGTGCCTTTTAAGGGGAAATGATTGCATGTATAAGTTCAAATGGTTAAATTAAATTGTTAATTTGTAAAACTATAAGTATTGACTTATTTATTTTGGTGAGTAAGACTTTCCAACAGTGAGGACTAGCAATTTCTTGATTACTTTAATGTGATATCAATTTGTTCTCTAATTGAGCATCATACAAATCTAATATTATTGTGACAGGAATCAATCCAATTAACAATCAAAATACTTTACTTTATGTGATATCAATTATTTGTTCTCTAATTGAACCTCCTACAAATCTAATATTATTGTGACAGGATTCAGTTCAAATAACAATCGAAAAAAGAAGAATAAGGAAGAAAATGAACAAAACAAAAAACGATTTAAAGAAACCCTAATTTAATTAGTCTAAACCAATTTTCTAATTTCATATAATATAATTTTTAAAGGTAGAGATTAGAATTATTATTTGATCGATACGAGAACTATCATTCTTAGTTGTGTGGTTTTGACAATTTGAAAATTTTGATTAATTTTTGGGGAAAGAATTAGAGTGAGTGTTTTTTAGGCGATATAAAATGGAAAAATAATGAAAAAAAGTACATAAATGTAAGGTTTTTTTTGTCTAACACCACCTTTAAAAAACTTTTTCTTCCAAACACTGCCTTTAAAAAAATAATTTGTCAAACACCACCTTCAATAATTTTTGTTTTGTCAAACACCACATTTTGGCCAAAATTTCAGCGTTTGTGATGGGGTGACTTTTAGTCGATGTTTGAGATAGCAAACGAGGTCGGTTTAGAGTGTTCTTGAATTCGTTGGAAATGTGGGAGTACAGGCTTTCCAATGGCTGTCAACACGGTGGTCAAAAATGTCCTTATGTGGGGTAGATTGATGTGTAAAGTAAGATTGGTTAGAAAAATAACTAGAAATTTGGGTTTACAACGAGTTGTTAGAGGGGTTTTCAATGGTCTTTAAATGGGGTTATGATGTTTGGTTTGGTTTGAAATTTGGTATGTAGGTTGAGAGGAGGGCGAGGTATGTCACAGTTGTGTTCACTGTGGTGGTCATTGGTGCAAGTGGTGTTTAAACGGGAGTGAATTGACCCAATAAAAATCTTACTTCAACTTACATTAACCCTATGTGACTAGCCTTACTTTAAACATCAATCTACCCCACATAAGGAAACTTTTGACCACTGTGTTGACAGCCGTTGGAAAGCCTGTACTCCCACCTTTCCAACGAGTTCAAGAACACTCTAAACCGACCTCGTTTGCTATCTCAAATATCAACTGAAAGTCACCCCATCACAAAGGCTGAAAGTTTGGCCAAAATGTGGTGTTTGACAAAAAAATTTTTATTAAAGGTGGTGTTTGACAAATTATTTTTTTAAAAGTGATGTTTGAAAGAAAAAGTTTTTTAAAGGTGGTGTTAGACTAAAAAAAACTAAATGTAATGAGCAATTCCGAACCAATATAAACGTTTTTCTTAAAATAAATTGGATAAACGGAGGCCTCCCTTAGCCACTCTAAATATTTGTGTTACTCATTGAATTGCTTTCCCTGAACGCCAGCCAAGTATGTTACCTCGAATCTCTGTGATTGTTCCTTCAATTATTAATTATTTTTCATTTTGCCGTGGCGTCTGCTGTATGCTATCCTTTGTTAACTGGATTTTTTGCTATAATAATAGTTTCTGTCATGGATTTTTGTTTTGTTTAGCGAATTTGTGATGAATATGCAAAATCTTTAGTTTTCAATTTCCAGGTTATTATTACCTGGTAATCTAGCTAAAATTGAACTAGAAAATGGGAGGAAGTGATGGGAGTGGAAGATGTAATTGAGGAAGATAATGTAATTGTTTGATAATAATTAATTCGATAATAACTATTTCCATTTCAAGCGATCCATAAGAGGTCGGATTTCATAAAACTTGGCATCTGAGTGATGCCAGGCTGTCCCCGATCTTGGAAAAGTTTGAAAACTTCTAGTTAAAATTTTCTTGATATTTGTGCAATACCTACTTTGTAACTAGGTAGGTAGCACGGGCACTTCTCGTAAGGAGCCGTAGCGTGTCCGACACCGACGCTCCACGGACCCACACCAAAACGTATCGGACACTTTGAAAGTCGTATCTAACTCTTTACGTTTATTTGAGCACGTGTCCGTCGCGTGTCCATGATAGTTAAGCCGTGTCCATCACGTGTCCACGGTGTATTTGGGGTGAATGGTGTTTTTCAGACGAGATATGCGCTATTGAAAGAGATTAATTAGAATTTTGATTCGGATGAGAAATGAAAATGAGTTATTATCCATGGCAGGTTACCTTCATTTATTTAAAATTAATATAAAAAGCTTTTACAAAAATAAAATCAAACATTTATAACTATAAAATGTGTATTTTATTAAATTTAAATGTCGTGTCCCGTGTCCTAAATTTCATGAAATACCGTGTCACGTGTCCGTATCGTGTCCGTGTTCGTGTTCGTTTTGGTGCTACCTAGCTTTGTAATGGATGGGAGAGAGTATTTTTTTAATTTAGCTTGTGGAATGTGGAGGTGGATAATGAATCCCTCCATCTCCCTTCCTCCAAAACCGCCAACACCTCCATTCCCACAAAGACGATATTACATGACGAAACTACAGGGAGGGACGGGTATATGAGGCATTTGGTAATGATTTTTGAGCCATTTGTCTCAAACGTCTCTCCGTCCACCCGCCAAACTCTATATGTTGTCATATTTCCAATCAATTTTGTATTTTGAAGACGCATGCTCGTATTTCGAAGACGCATGCCCCCATTACACCCTTGTGGTGGGCCCCTTCCTCGGACCCTCGCCTAGCGGGGACGCCATCGTGCACTGGGCTGCCCTTTTTTATGCTTGTATCCTCGTTTTAGGTTTCGGAAACCGTATCTTAAAATTGAGTTTGAAGGATCTGGCACTTTAGTTGTACCCTTATCTGACACCCTCACCCGAGACCAGCGCTACACAAATCCTGAAGCTAAATAATAGTTAATCATGCTGCCTCATGAAGTGAATCTATGTCTGTGACTGGATATCTTTACATGATAAGTCCTGCACATTTTATCTGAAGCCCAGGTCGACAACATTCATCCATAATGAACTGGGTTGTAGTTTATTTTCTTTTGTACCGTTTCACATAATTACCCTTTTCTCCCTGCTCTTTAAGGTTATAAAGTCCTGGAAATTGTATAAATGATCCCTGATAGTCTAATGTACATTAATCAGGTTATGTAAGTCATATTAGCTACATGGTGGAGAACTTGTAGACGTTCTCTTTTCGTTTCTTCATTTTGTTTTCAGTTGTTAGCTTACTTTTTAACATTTTCTTATGCGTTGTGGTTTTGGACTGTGGTTGTATTTGCATAACCAGCCGATTTGAATAAACAAACATGTCCAAGTAAAAGCCTGAAAGGGGAAAAAGGTGCAATATATTTCTCTGTTAGATATAAAAGTTACCTCCCCTCTTTAACCTATAGCCACTGTGATAAAATGCACTTTGGTTGCGGGCCTTGCAGCAACAGTAAGTCTGAAACATTGGTATTGAGATGTTGTAACATATCATGTGGCTGTCATTGGGTCCGCTCCTTCAACATTTTCCAAATGTTTAGCAGTTGTTTCTCAAAATTTGAAGGTTCCACATTCACAACTTATCTCCTCTCTCTTATTAGTTCCTATTTTTCACAAATGCATAACACTATTTTCATATATAAATGTTTCCGATATTTTCTCAAAATTAATGGATATTATAGATAGATTAAGTATCGAAATCTGTAGAGTAACGGCAATATTTGATATGTTGGTTGATGCAGCCAATCTATCAGTGTTTTTCTATGGAACACTGAATTTGCCAAAAATAACGCAATGGCGGCATGATATTCCATTAAGCAATCAGTGTTAGTGGAATGAGAGCAATATGATACCATGCTAATGGCATACTAGAATCCAGAATCTCATGTATAAGCTATACAATAATGCATATGTTTGATGGCTAATTTAATTATGTAGTTTTAGTATTTTTCGACTGATTGTTAATTTGTCCTGTTGTTTTCCTAGAAAGCAGTTTAAATACTCTGGTGTCAAAGAATTGACAGAGTAGTGATAGAAGGAGGATTATGTGGTCAACCACTAATGCTTGAGTGCCACAATGAAGACCACACTCTGCTGCATGCCTCTGCAATCTGCCTTATGCTCAACTGCATTAATTTCAGTCTTTCCCGTTCCTTCCTTGCCCTGCAAAAAGTTTATTGGAACCCGATGCCTCTCTCTAGCACTTGAGAATCCCGAAGGTTCTAGGGTGAAGGATTCCATTCTAGAATCTGATAGCCGCCGTTTAATTCTACTACGTCATGCTGAAAGTACATGGAATAACTTTTCTTTAAAAGGTAATCTTTACAGGCCTTGTAATCTTCAGATTCCTAACTTTATTTGGTATCAGTATGTGAGTACAACTAACCCTTAAACTACGTCGCCCTAGTTTGATGTTTTATAATCTCTACACGTAAATCAGTAAAAGAACTAAAATACTTGTTAGCTCTAAGATATTTTCTCAAGCACTTTATGCGGGTTTTATTTTTGTTAAAAGATATATAACAATTGTATACAAGAGCCTTATTTATACTAGAGAAAAGTAAACTTCTAAGCTCCAATTAATATTAAGAGTAATACAGTTCTCCTGATATGCGTATAACTGGAAGTTTGAGTAGGTTTGGCAGAAGCTCTATTCCTCCCTTGTATAGAACTGGAGTTTGAGTAGTTTGAGTGGGTGCATCACACTGATGTGTAATCTGCATCACGTCCTGTCACTCCCACTCCGGTGCCTCAAACATGACAATGCATCACCTCGCTTGTGTATGCCTCAGGGTCTGTCATGAAGAATCCAAAGGTCCACCTGATTTGTCCTAGAGTGCACTTCAAGCCATGAAGTGCCGCATTCGAATCAAGCCCTATACTCAACCAGCCACTGTCTCAATTGACCTATCTGAATTAACATCAGTTTCACAGTATAATCTTACAAAATTGGTTATTAAACTCCCAAATTATCATAGGAATGCTGTATGAACCTCTGCATGCTGAGCTGACCTTCTGCATGGTTTCTGCCTCTGGCTCTGAATTCTTGAATTGCTTTTTGGTAGAAGTTGTTGCTTTCCTTCTTGAACTATTATAATATTCAGGGATATGTGTTTTGTGTTGTATCTTTGTGCAAGCCATTTTCCTCTTGATTTGTGTGCTACAAGGTTATGAATGCTCTGTTCTGGCAGTTTACCCTCCGTTATTGCTCTTCCTAACCTGGACTTGAGTTAAGAGTCCTGCAAAGTTGAGACTATATCAAAGTATCACCAGCGGGATCTAGTTGTCAAAGTTATTGTTGCAGTTTCTGTTACATGTGGCCTTTTATTCAACCCGTGACTTTCTGCCCCCTATTGTTTTGTACTTTTTTAGGTCTTGTTTGGTTACCCATATAAATTCATGGGATTTTCAAAGTTCCATGAATTACAAATCAATCAATCAATTATCAATATATATATAATTAAAGGAGGCTTTTTTCTAAACTTGTGGTAGTCTCTAACTTTCACAAAACTCTATTATTAATAAATAATGATTTAATTACAATTTTTCTATTAGAATTAGGAAATTAGAAAATAGATGATTAAATAATAATTTATTTATAATTTTCCTATTAAAATTAGAAAATAAGAAAATAATAAATTATTTACAATTTTTCTATTAGTTTCAGAAAAATAAAATATAGCTAAATATTTACAATTTTCCTATTAGATTAGAGCATTATTATTAAGATGTGTATGCTTACTATTTAAGGTTATTAACTTTATTCAACTTTTTTATTAAAAATGAAAAATGGGAAATGAATTAGATAATAATTGATTATTTACAGTTTTCCCATTAGACTTAGAATATTATTCTTTAATATTTATATGCATATTGTTTAAGGTTATTAACTTTATTCAACATTTCTATTAAAAATGTAAATGGGATAGCGGAAGAAAGAACTAATTCAATTTGTCTTCGTCTTAACATTAAAATGGGTAAAAAATAGTCCAATATTGGAATATGGAGACAAATCTATTACTTTTCCTTATGTATTATGTTCTTATCTTTTCCATATTACTTGACCCTTCAAACTCAAGTTTGTGGTAGTCTCTAACTTTTACAAAACTCTATTATTAATAAATAATGATTTAATTACAATTTTTCTATTAGAATTAGGAAATTAGAAAATAGATGATTAAATAATAATTTATTTATAATTTTCCTATTAAAATTAGAAAATAATAAATTATTTACAATTTTTCTATTAGTTTCAGAAAAATAAAACATAGCTAAATATTTACAATTTTCCTATTAGATTAGAGCATTATTATTAAGATGTGTATGCTTACTATTTAAGGTTATTAACTTTATTCAACTTTTTTATTAAAAATGAAAAATGGGAAATGAATTAGATAATAATTGATTATTTACAGTTTTCCTATTAGACTTAGAATATTATTCTTGACCTCAATCAATCTCCAAGCTCAAAATGAAGTGTCTCTCATGGAATTGTCGGGGTCTTAATGATCCGCTTTCCCCGGCAATTTCAAAGTTAAAAGCGATAATGGTGTTGCGGAGATTGACCTCAATGAATCTCCAAGCTCAAAATTAAGTGTCTCTCATGGAATTGTCGGGGTCGTAATGATCCGCTTTCCCCGGCAATTTCAAAGTTAAAAGCGATAATGGTGTTGCGGAGATTGACCTCAATGAATCTCCAAGCTCAAAATTAAGTGTCTCTCATGGAATTGTCGGGGTCTTAATGATCCGCTTTCCCCGGCAATTTCAAAGTTAAAAGCGATGATGAGTAGTTACTCGTTTAATATTTTGTTTTTATCAGAAACTAAATGCTCGGTAAATGTCGTTGATGCTCGTTTTGCTCGTTTTGGATACAACTCCTCCTTTGGAGTTGATGCTGTGGGTACTAAGGGGGGTTTATGGATTGGATGGCGTCCAACCCATGTCATGGTTCGTGTTTTTTGTTCACCCCACCTGCTTGTGTTAAAAGTTTATGAAAATCCGACATCCTTTTTGTATTTCTGTGGTGTATATGGCGAACCGAGAAAAGAACTGAGAACTTCAGTTTGGCAAGATATCTCAGTTCAATTAGAACAACTTGATGTTGAATTCATACTTTTGGGTGACCTCAATCAAGTTGTGTTCTTGGATGACAAATTAGGAGGCAAACCAGGTTCTATTTTTGGTGCAAATGATTTTAGTACGTGGAAAAACAACCATCATCTTTTTGATGTCCCTTTCAATGGACCTAGGTTCACTTGGTGTAACAACAGAAAGAGATCGGAACGAATTTACGAAAGGCTCGACAGAGGCATGGTATCTGAGGGGTGGTATGATCATTTTCCCAATACTAATATTAAGCATTTTCCTATTCAGTGCTCAGACCACGCTCCACTTATGCTAAATCTAAATATTGATCAACGTAAGAGTAATCGATCTTTCATCATTGAATCATGGACCTTGCAATTTAATGAAGTATCTCAAATAGTCAACCGTGAATGGCCTAAGAGAGATAGAGGTTCGGATACTTATGTTTTGTCCAGCAAATTACACAGAGTAAGGGAAGAATCAAAAAACTGGACAGTTACAAAGAAAAAAGAATGGAACAAGAAATGGTCCAGTGTTAATGATGAACTAACAGAAAATTTGGAGGGAATTTTTAATGGTGGTAGTGAAGAAGCTTATGAGGAATGTCATCAAAAGTTTATCATGTTTAATAGAGCAGCAACAACTTTTTGGAAGCAAAGAGCGAAAATCAATTGGTTACGAGAGGGTGATGCCTGTACCAAATACTTTTTTAATTCCTTTAGACAACGACAAAGAAGAAATCGTATTACGGGTATTCAGAAGGACAATGGTTGCTGGACTTTTTCTGAGAATGAGATTCAGAAGCCAAATGCCATGGCTTTGTATCTGGGCTTGCCCATTGAATGGGGAAGGAGTAAAGCAGACTTGTTTGCAAGGGTCGTCGAAAAAGTACAACATCGCATTAAATCGTGGAATGATAGATTTCTTTCGAATGTTGGTAAGCTTACGCTTATTTCATCTGTCCTTTCCTCACTTTCCATTTACTCTCTATCGGCATTTCGTATGCCTATAAGTGTGACGAAGAAGATTGATTCTTTATTGTCACAATTCTGGTGGGGTGATCACTTGTATGGAAAGCGTATTCACTGGTGTAGTAAGATCTATTTACAATTATGAAAGTGTGATGGTGGCTTGGGAATTAGACGAACAGAGTGTATTAATCAAAGTCTTTTGGCAAAGGTTGGCTGGAAGATTATCAATAATCCAGACGCACTGATATCAAAAATTATTGGCATTAAATATGGTTTAGGCAAAAACCTTTTGAGTTTTGAGGGTCAACCGATATCGAAACCAATGTCGTGGGGAGGTAGGAGTATAAAGTGGGGTATTGATCTTCTACAGGAACATACATATTGGCAATTAGGGTACAGATCTAATCTTGATTTTTGGCATGACAAATGGCTTACAAATTCAAGCTTATGCTTCATACTTGATATTGATCCCAGGATAATGCCTTTTATTAGGATACATGAATTCCAGAATAGTAATGCTAGTTGGAATATGGAGAAAATACAGGCTGTTGGAGGTGATTTGTTTGATTGAAGAAATTATTTCTAATTTATTAGCCCTTCCAAAACCTGCTTCCTTGGACAAGGATACCTTGATTTGGAGGCATACCAAAAATGGAACTTATAATAATAAGAGTGGTTATGTGGTGGCATTCCAACATGCTTGGGACCTCAAAGGATCTGCAACTGATGCTCAACGACGGAATGAGTTTCCTGCATTGTGTCGAAACAAGCTCTGGCATTGGGGTTTCCTTCCTAAGTGGAAGATTTTCCTATGGAAAATTTTCTCTAACTCTTTACCTTGTGGGAAGGAATTAGTTAGACACCACCAGCCTACACAAGGGGTATGTTTTTTATGTGATAGTCAGGTTGAGGAAACAATGGAACATCTTTTCCGTGATTGCTCTTTTGCATCTCATATTTGGCTGGGATCAGTTTTTGGTATTCATTCAAAATCTATGACTAACATGGACATTAAATCATGGATCCTTTTTTGGATTTCAACCTTTTCGAATATGCAAGATGCAAGGTTCCTTCTTTTTAATTTTATCTCGACATTATGGAGCATTTGGTGTGCTAGAAATGACAGACTGTTCAGGAAATCTTCATTCAACTTTGAGTCTGTATTTATCAAAATCCAATCTGAGGCAAAGGATAATATTACTAGGGAGGATTTGAGGAGTAAAGATCATGTCCCTAATTTAGATTCCATGGACTCTATTGACACTGCTACGCTCTTGAGAAATCATATTCCTGTGTCCATCATTGGAAATTCAGCTGGGCATCAACAAATTAGATTGAAATGTGATGCAGCATGGAATTCATCAAGAATGGCAGCAGCTGGATGGCTCTTTAGAGACGAACAAGGAACAACAATTCATTGGGGAGCTCGAAAGTTCTGGGCAATTTCTGCCATTCATGCTGAGGCCTTGGCACTGCTTGGTGCTTGTAAAGATGCACTTAATAAGGGGTTCTTTCATGTGGACGCAACTTCAGACTGTCTCAACCTCGTTTTGCAAGTGAATGGATGTGGGAACATCGACAAGAACATAACATCAACAACTAAAGTTATTATAGATCTTATTAGTAATTTCCATTGTTTTTCTTTCAGTCATTGTCCTAGAAGCTTAAATAGATCGGCATATGCTATTGCACAGGCAAACATGTGAGAAGATCCTAATCTCATGTCAAAAAAAAAAAAAAAAAAGAATATTATTCTTTAATATTTATATGCATATTGTTTAAGGTTATTAACTTTATTCAACATTTCTATTAAAAATGTAAATGGGATAGAGGAAGAAAGAACTAATTCAATTTGTCTTCGTCTTAACATTAAAATGGGTCAAAAATAGTCCAATATTGGAATATGGAGACAAATCTATTACTTTTCCTTATGTATTATGTTCTTATCTTTTCCATATTACTTGACCCTTCAAACTCAAAGTAAATACCACGTCTGGATTCATAATGTGTGAACTACGATGAAAATAGTTAAGTATTTAATTATATACAAATTTTTACTTAAAAGGAACGTTTGCGGATCAATCACACATTCAACCAAATTAAGAGCAACACTACTATTTTTTGGTATAAGAGTAGCACTATTATTTAAGTGAATATTGTACACTTTCGTAATTAATTACGAAAAAAATGAGATAATTTTGAAGTAAAATAAAATAAGATAAATTTAGAGAAATGCAAAAAATGTCAAATAAGGACTATAAATATAAATATTAAAGACCGAAATGATGTAGAATTATAGATAAGTCAAGTGGAATAATTGAGTGGATGACATGTATTTTAAATAAGTATTGAAATATATTTTATAAACAACAAAATATTTGTTCCGACATATTTTCACCTTATTGTTTACCGATGAGACATTGTGTTATAGAGTGACATATTTTTTTACAGGGGTCGGGGTAGATAGATTTTTAGAAAGTAGATACGTGTCTTCAGGAGTACGGTAGGGTTACCCTTCGACTTTTAAGAGTGTGATTTGAGTAGTACAAAAAAAATAGGTCGGGGTTGTTCAGGTGTAGAGTTGATGATTTCGATGATCAAGTTGGTTAGTTGGGTTATTAAATTACGATTTAAGGAGTATAAATATATATAAATATAAATAATAAAGAACACAATGATGTAGGTGAGTTAAGCTGAATAATTGTGGTGATGAGATGAAATGTAAGTGAGTATTAAAAGATATTCATAAACAACAAAGTAATGACAAATAAATGATGTTTCCGAGACGGATAAAGTAAGTCGTAAAAAGATCAAACTTATTTTTGAATTAGTATTAGATTATTGTTTATTATAGTTCATATTCTTTTTTCTCTCCATATTTTCAACTTATTCTTTAAAGTGGACATTGTCTTATAGGATAAGGGTTGATTTTACATTGGATGTGTCAAATTTTTAGGGATGGGGATAGATACGTCTCGAGGGAGTAGGTAAGTATCTTCGGTGATAAGGTTACTCTCCTACGATTTAGCGTGTGATTTGAATTGTACGTGAAAATGTCTACGGGTTAGGGTTGTTCAGCGATACAGTTGATTCTGTTGGTCAAGTTGGGAAGTTGGGTAGTCAGTTGAGAAGACTACGACGAATATCTAAATGGTGTGGAAAAAAGGATACATATGTACTATGACAATGATTAGAACAACTGAGAAAGTAAGTAGATAAATTTTATTTCAAAGTTCTATTTTTGTGGAAATAACATAGACATGGATGTTGTGAAAATAGGTTAAAAATCGATGAGATAACATGTATATATACTCAATTTTGATTGTTATAGGGTGAGGGTTGACTTTAAATTGAATGTGTTTTTTTTTTTTGATGAGTAGGGATAGATATGTCTTGAGAGATGAGGTAAGTGTCTTGGAGGGTAGGGGTTACTCTCTGATGTTGAAGAGCGTAATTTTATTAATACAAGCAATTGATTTTGATGGTTAAGTTGGTTAGGTGGCTGAAAATAGTACTCGACGGGTAGGATTACTCCATGTCGTTTACAATGTGATTTAGGAAATAGAAAAATAGATTTTATGTGGGGATACGTTATTTAGAGATATGATTATGGTCAAGGTTGATTCTGATGAGTTTAGTTGGTTAGTTGGGTGGAAATGGTCGAATATGGAAAAAATGGATAACATGAGATATTGATTGATTGGAGAAGGTAAAGAAATAAATTTTATTTGAAAACGTGTATAATATGAAAATAAGAATCGACAAAGAGTATAAATATAAGCTAAAAACGTTTAAAATATCATGTGTATAAACTCAATTTTATTTCTGCGTTAGACACAAAACTCAACAATCAAATGTTATACTCCCTTCAATCCAATCGAATACAACCTTTAGTAGGAGAATAAATTTTATTTCTCCGTTAGTGTATTTTGTATCGGTGTTCTTGGAAATATTTAGGGGTGTATAAAAAAAATGTTGTAATGTGGAGTTTTAGTTCGTTGCAATTGTATTATTGTAAATATAAGAAGATATTTATGTCAATTATTTTACCAAGTATGAAAGGAAAACATTGGATTAAATTGTACACAAATGGAATGTTGGAACATTGGAAAATGATGAAGCGAGTATATGTTATGTCAATATTATACTTCGTATCATTAATTTTTTATTGAGTTATTTTTTTCATGATTAAAATGATTGTAACATACTTAATTTCATTATACCATTTCAGTTGTATTGTTTGGAACCTTTTATTCCTTTACTATTTCTCCCATATCTCATTTGCCAACTAAATAGGGAATTTTCTACTTCTTCCCAATATTGACATGATATTAGTTATTAACTGACTGAAATCTAAAACAATAGTATATCAAACATTAAATGGACAATTAATATTTTACAACTAAAATGTGTAAAACAAAGCACTATAATTGCAACTTATTTCAATATCCGTGCAACGCACGGCAAGAAAACTAGTTTACAATATGATGCACTTGTTTGGTTGCCAAAATTATACGAAGTGGAACTTCCTATGGAATTTAAATTCCTCCATTATGTTGGAAGTCATGTATCTATTCTTTAGGTAAGTGGCAATTCCCACATGAATTCCCACCTGAATTTTAATACCCATAGGCCAACCAAACACTTTTCGCGACAATTCACATGAATTTTGCATTTCATATGAATTTGAAGTTCATGTTAGCTGATCTTCCCTCAACCGAACCACACCTTAGTTGTAAACAATCTGCTTCAGAGAACCACTAGTAAAAGTGATCATAAAAAAGTCAGGACTACAAATACACTTTATCGTCTGACCCAATAACATTTTTCTTTTGGATCACTTCAATGGTTCTGTAAGCACTCCTTAAATCGTTTACTGATAAGTATCTACATATTCCGCCTGTTTCAAATGGAGAGTAATGATGCAACCTCAGCTGGGTACTAGAATTTCATATGGTAAAGCTTTGAAATAGATTCAAGTGATTATGTTAGTTAGAAACTCGAGCTTTCTTGCGGATGATCATGTTTTCTTCAAGTGTGGTTGATGGAAGCTCTTTGATTCATAGTTGACGGAAGCTCTTTGATTCTTAGGTGTGAAATTGGCGGATTTATGTATGGTATTTTAATTGTAACTTATTAACTTTGTACGTATAAGTATGTTTTAGTCCTTAAGAACTCCTCTACTATGGTCGACCCTTAGCCTAACGTGCCTAAGTTTGATCTCCAATCGCAACAAAGAAATCAACATAGAGCAGCCTGCAGATGCCGACGCGGTCACTGCAAGGTATATTTATTCTTAGAGGCCCAACACCACTTTGTTTCAAATATAAGCCAATTTTATAAGAAGATAGAAGAGATAATTTTGTGTGTATTCTTATTAATCATAATACGGGTTTTTATACAAGAGATATTCTAGCTAAATCACAACTAGATACGGAATAGGAAACTACAATTAAGCATATAATTAATTGAATAAATTTAAGCAAACGGATGGCGCGGCTGTAGCAGAGCACTTATTGTAGAAGACGGGCAGACTTTGATACAGTAGGAGTAGGAGTATTCTCAATACGCTCCTGCAAGATGAACGATTCAACGAGAGGACCAATCCTGAGACGAAGACAGAAAAGGCGAGGGCTAGCAAGTGCCTTTGTAAGAGCATCAGCAACTAGTCATACACGAAGATTACCTTGTTGTACTTGCTCACGGACAAAATGAAAAGTCAAAGCTAAATGCTTTATTCTGGAGTGAAAAACGGGTTAGCGGAATAATGTGTTGCTCCCAAGTTGTCACAAAAGATAACAGGAGGTGGAGACAAGCTCAACAAGAAGAGAAAGAAGCCAAAGAATTTCGGTGGTCGCTTCGGCCACTGCTATGAACTCAGCTACGGTTGATGAACGAGATAAAGCGCGGTGTTTGCGAGACACCCAAGAGATGGGGTTCTTACCCAAGAAAACAATGTAGCCCGTGGTAGAGAAATAATCGTCCTTATCACCGACATGCATCACAGAATGAATGAAGAAGAAGCGGGGTGTCACGAAACAAAGACACACCAATATGAATCGTCCCTCTGAGATGACGAAGCAAACATTTCAAAGCAGCCCAATGGGACACTTGTGGCATCATGTACTGAGCCAACTTGTTAACACAAAAAGCTATATCCGGACGAGTTAAAGAGAGATATAGCTTTTTATAAAAAAAAGGCAGCCCGATGTACGATGGCGTCCCAGCTAACAAGGGTGTAATGGGGGCAAGCCTTCCCTTGCCATTTTGGCAAAAGGCCGCTCCAAGGGATCGTGACCTCACGGTCACAAAGCAACACCTTAACCGGTGCGCCAAGGCTCCCTTTCAGAGATATAGCTTTTTATGCCGTCAATAAATTTCTCTCCAATCTTTTTTTATGCTGTCAATACATCGACAACCACGCCAGTTGTATATTTTTTTGTTGTGATTTGAGAACTGAGCTAAAAGACATTGGCTCTTTTTTTGTTCTCTCATTCGTTGAGTTACTTGGACAGGGTGGTGTAAATGTTAAGCAATCCGATTTGTGAGAACTAATGTTTGAATTCTCATGTCTGTTTCTTTATTTTGTGCGTCGGCTTAGTCCATATAAATTCAAATATCATATAATGGAGTTTCATACTCAGATTTATTCGCCCTTCCTCATTGCTCTGATGCCTTGATCTATTAATAACGGAACTGCTTACTCGTAGCTATTAAAACAGGACTTGTACATGTGTTATTGTAGTCTCTCATATTCGAACTGTAGCTTTCTGTGATGGTCTTAATAGATCATGATCGACCTTTGAGTGCCGTTGGACGTGCTGCTGCTGCTAATGTTGCACACAAGCTTCAACAATTGGGTTGGGTTCCTGAGCTGATCCTTTGCAGGTTTGTCACTGGTGGACTTTGCATACTATCCATTCTACTGTACTTTGTTTTCCTTATGTGTCAACCTTGGTGGCTCATCAATGATATATACTCTCTTTTTGAGACTTGATCTTGAAATCGGTTGTTGTGACTTGTTCTCGGTCATCGCTGCATAAATGCAGCCCATACTGCCTCAAAATGAAGTGTGTTGACCAACAAAACCACGATAACTCAGCCTCATCTTATATTTTCTACCATGGGCCAATTTGCTTACCTACTGGCATCAATTGTTCACTTTGGCAGTGACGCCACGAGGACCAAGGAAACGCTGTCAATTATGCAAGAGCAGGTTTGGAGTTTCTTACATGCTGCAGTACATTTCTGTCCAAGTTTTTACTCAGTTGCTGCTATGGATGGCCAGACTTCTGAACACCTTCAAGAAATGATATGCAGATTCTCCAGTGATGACATTTTTACAGTTATGTGAGTCAATTTACTGTTTTTTTTTCTCATGTTATAGTTGGTGAAACTTGTCTTATGGAAACTGTCAGGCATGTTTTTGTCGAGATACAGGTAGACACTGGTGAAATTTGAGGTAAGCAATCACTCAACATTGAAAGGACTGAATTATGTTTCATTGTCCTTGACTACTTACTATGAATTTTCAACGGTTTGTGGAAGGCTTAGCTCCACTGTAAACCGCTTCTTGCAATGAGTTGATCTGGCTTAAAGAGTGCCTCCTTGTGATGTAGGATAAAGACGCAATATCATTTTGACCCATCAAGATAAACAATGTTTCAACATTCAAGTGTTTGGCACAGTACAGTTAATGATTATGTGGTTCCAAGCATTTACCTCCTTTGAAAATCTCAATGACTATATATATAAATTTCAATTATAGAGTCTTACTTCGATAAGCTAAATATTTTTAGGAATGTCCACTATGACATCGGTAAATTTTTCCTCGCTTGACATCAAATGCGTATGCTAAAGATATTGTTCACAACAGTTCTATTTGACTGATGTCTTATCATGAGGGATGGCATCGGTGTCTTCATTTGACCTGCAAAAGAACAAATCTGAAAGGTTAGCCTATTGTAGTGCTAGAGGCAGGCCTTAGTACCTTACGTCTTATCAGATTAGTGGCAATATGGTTCCATAGGAAGGTAATGTGTATGGGGTTGTCTTGGTATTTCTAACTGTTGACTGGATCAAAGTCTTCAAACTTGTCACTGTAGGCTCAGAAGATCTTTTGATAAAATGATTTCATGTGCTGTCCGTGTAGAGATGTGAATGATTCACAATCTGTGTTGAGAATAAAACTGGAACCGAAAATTAGAATGGTAAAAATAAATATTTATCATGAATTTTTATAGACATCCATGATAAATAATCTCTAAAAAGTATCATATAATTGTTCTTTTTTTTTTTTTTCTTTTTTCTTGAACTGTCAGTTACAGTCAACTATGTTCTAGTGTATTACTCTGTATTTTTCTTGTTTAAGCTATAGGCTCCTAAATAATCCAATTGACTATATTTGTATAAAGTTACCAAAATTCTGTATGAATCTCCTAAAATGACGCTAAGCCATAGAAAGTCCTAAACTCAATGATGGTCATGTTTTAATGGCTTCAATCTTTTCTTGATCCAGACACTCCCCTTCCAAAAATGACGTACCCTAGGAATTTCACTTGCTCAGCCATGAAAGTGCATTTCTCAAGTTTCCCAAATATTCTTTGCTCGTTAAGTTTATAAAACAATTGTTGCAATCAGAGTCGGACTTGCTTGAAACTAGTATGTCATCAAAGGAAAAACAATAGACAAACCCAACTAAAACCTCAGGACTTTTGTGTTCTTGATGTGTTTTATCTATTTCTCTTGAATTTTTTTCTTGCCACAATGGAACTGTCAATCCTCCAAATCCACTTTTAAATGCAATTGTTGGTTATAATTAACTAGTGTCAAAAGTTAAGGGTTAAATAGACAGTATGTATTCAATCTTCATAGGTGGTGGACAAAATTATTAATATGGTTTTAAATCTCGCTATCGGTCATATTTGCGGTAGTGGTATAACCGGTCTTTAATCGGCCGTCGTGGATTGATCTCGGTGATATTATCAGTAGACCGAAAAATCAGATACAACTTGACCGATACGATACAACTCGGCCGAGATGTTGAACCTTAGGTCTTATAAAATGAGCAATTGAGCTTCTTAGTTGTTATTACGAGTAGTCATTGCATGTGATACTAATCCTAGAGTAGTAAATTAACTTATCTGCTTGCAAATTTGTAGGGTACAACTTATGCCGTGAACTGTACTCAGTGTGCATAAAATTTAGTGGCTGCTTGCTCCATTTTTTAAAAAAACGCTGGACTTGCAATGGTCCTATTATAAATTTGCTCCATATATATGAATAGGTAAGCAAATTCTGGTCATTTCCATTGACACATGTTGTGTAATTATACAGGTGTATGGGACATAACAAAGGATGGGAGGAAGCAGCGTCAACATTCAGTGCTTCAGTAATTGAATTAAAGACATGTAATGCTGCTTTGCTTGAAGCAAAGGGAAAATCTTGGGAAGAGGTAAGATCCCTTTCTTATTCTCAAATGTTGCGCTCTTAGATTATATATAGATGACTAGACGGTTGTTTATGACTCCTTAAGTTTAATGTCTTGTGTTGGCCACTACGTGCTTATGTAACTTAGGCGAACATCATTGTAATCAAGACTTTTTTCTGTCAATTAATAGGGTTGGTTCTTGTTTTGTTTGTCCGAGTTCACGAACTCACCGGGACACACTTGAAAAAAGAGGTATACTTGGTTCCAAATGAGTCATTGAGCATCGTAGTTGCCTAGCTAAAAACGTCGCTATCTAAAACGGTCAAATTAACAATTTATAACCTCACTAATTCCCTACTATGTAAACTAAAGTAGAGTGGAAAGTAAGGGTCGAACCCAAGTGAAGGGAGATTTGTAATCGGTTTCCAAATGTACCAAAAGAGTAATTGTAATAAATTAAAAGACAACTTTAAAAAGAGCGGTTTTTGGTTTGGTTTCAAGTCACGATTCAAATAAGAGTATGAAACAAGTAAACAAGCAACAAGGAAAAAGATGAAAATTTATCAATAGAGAGAACTTAACCCAACCCAAATTAGCGAACCACTTTGGTCGATCCTAGACACAATCAATTCCCCAATTAATTATTATTGCCTTATTGTGAAGATTAATCCCCTAAACCTCTTTAATATTGTTTAATGAAAGGAAATCATACTTAATCATCAACTTAACACATTAGTTTCCATATAGAAATCACATACATTGGTTTAACTAACAAGAAGATAAAAGCAATAAAGATTCAATAAGTGAGATTAGGCACAGTGAACACAATTAATGCCTAATCACAAGTTAATCCCTTTTGAAACCACATTCATTAGCCTAATTACAAGGTGTTGCATAAATAGATTGCAAGGAAATCACACTTAACAACCTAACAATAAGAAATTAAGGAAAATGACAAGATAAAGTAATAAGAAAATCACACTTAATTACTTTAATCAAACCAGATTTCCAAAATCCAACAACTAAACACAAGGGATTAACAATAATAGGAACAATTAGGGAAAGATTAGAGTGTCTTACCACTAAAGTTTATGCCTTTTCGGCTGAATTAAGAAATAGATTAGTTCTCCATTGTAGATCTAGAAACACAATAAAGACGATTGTCCAAAATTACAACTTTTCTTTGCTCAAAATGAGATGTGAGATGTTAGATGCTGAAAAACCTAATGTAATCACCCTAATATATGTTAGACATAAGTGGAAACAACGGACTTTATGTAAGTGCAAGCTCGTAAACAAAATTGCTGAAATCCCAGAAAAGGCGCACGGTGTGCTTTTTTTTGCCTAGAAAAGGCCACGGTGCGCTTATGTGCATTCTTTCTTCTTCCTTCGGATGACTTCTTCATTTATCTGTTATAGCTTTTTTTCTTAGCCTTCCTTGGGACTTGTTTGGCATAATGCACCACTTGAAACTGCATCAAAACATCCGTTATAACGTTGACACTTGGAATTGGTATAAATGATGTAAATCACATGAAACAACTCCCTTATTTCACACAAAACATGCTATAAGGCAGTAGAAATGTGAGCTTATCAAACACCCCACAACTTTTGCTCGTCCCTTGTCCCTCGTCCTGAGCAAAATAGAGCAGGCTTGTTCCGTCATTGCACAACATAGTATGGGGGAGCTCTCTTGGACATGCCCTCTTCTCTCACGCGCTGACCTTCTTATATCACCCTCATCGTATTATGAACATGGTAAAGTTTCATAAACCTCCATTAGTCTCTACTAATGGAGTAAGTTTAACTCATATTAACTAGGATCTAGTACATGAAAACTATAAAAGAAAAAAATGTCCTTATATTGAGTTTTCGGAAATTAGGACACAAAAATTGGTCTCCTACCAATTTTTGTTCTTGAGCTTAATCACAAAAGATGATCCTCCAAAGGTTCCAATGTAGCAACCCTCCAATAGAGGTGCACCCAAGACTTGACCTAAACACTAGATTATATTTTAGTCTAGAAATATAAACTAGCTAACCTTAATTATTAATCTAATATTATTAACTTTTACTACCTTAGTAAAATATGAATTATTTGATTTTTAGGATGAACAACATAAACTATTTTATGAGGTGTACGAGAAAAATATGCATGAACATTAAGAATAAAATTTGAGTACTAAAGTCCTCAAATATGAAGGGTGAGGGGTGTTTGGACGGTTTGGGAGGGAGGAAATAGTGAGTGAGTGTGACATATCAAACATACCTTTTGTCTTTCCCATAATGGGAAAATGCAAAAGCCTAATTGCTTTTTATATGATTTAATTTTTCACCAAAAATAAAATCATTTTTCTTCCTCTTTTCTTGTGCTAAAATCGTCCCCCATAACACCTAAAGTGGACTTTCTTTGTAACTTTGTATTTTGTCAATTGTAATGTGTGACATGTGACACATTACATGTTACTAGGGTTAATTATATGTATTTAACAAATTAAATATCACAATACATAATTAATTACAATTGATGACCATACATGTAATTCATAATTAAATATATGTAAAATAAGTCACTTTAATTATAATTCACAACATTTGTATTTATAATTAATCTTTTATTCTTATCTCGCATGTTTCCTAAGCATCGATTAAAAATTAGTAACACAACATTTTATTTACTAATTTTGATTCTCATTTAATCATATTAAAATAAGATTTCATTTTCTCATTTTGTTCAAATTAAGGATTTAATTAATCTGTATCAATATACGATTAATTAACTTTTCCGTTTGGGATCCGTCCTATATGTGTGACCTAAAGGGATCAACTGAACACCACCGTCATACGACAATAACGTCAAACTCTAGCTAGCCAATCGTTAGCGAATTGATGCGGAAGCATCCTTCTATGAACTACTCCTTAGCCAGAATACGAGGTCTCTAACTTATGGGTTTGACTTTTGGTCGAATACAGTGTTCAAAATAGCACGGGATGGACTAGCAAGGAGCCCAACAAGAGTAGGCCAGCCAAGGGGACGAATAAGCATACGGCTAGCCCATAAATAGAGAAGATAAACACACGTCCCAACATTGGGAAACGTGTGAAATCTACTAGAAGATTTGGTAGTTAGTTTTATTATTATTAGTTAGAATAAAAGAATAGGAACTATGTTTCCTAGTCTTAGTAGGATTAGTATTGAGTTTCCTAGTTCAAGTAGGAAATCCTAATTTAAATAGGAATTCTAGTTACGGTAGATTCACAATTCTAGTAGGAATAGGAATCCTAGTTGTAGTAGGGTTCACAATTAGAATAGGAGTAGGATTCGTAATCCTAGTCAAACGCTGTGTTTTAAGTAGGATTAGGAGTTGTATTCCTAGTCAAACTAGGAAGTCTTAATCACATTAGGTGTATGACTTCTAGTTCTTGTAAGATTAAGGTATTTACACCTTATTAGGATAGGATTAGGGGGCAGTTTTACCACCTATAAATAGGGGGTAGCTGTGTGATATCATTCATACAATTCAGATGATAAACAATTAAATTAAGTCTCTGTGTGAGCATTAACATTGATTAGGTTTGCGAGCTTAGCCTTTGGGATCAATTTTGCGAGGCTGATTTGCAAGGTGTTCAAGTTCTTCTTGCGAGGGGAGTGAGTGCATCGTTATCCAACTACTTACATTCATCAACATTCGTACAATCGTTCCATCAATCTTTCCATCAACCATCTTGTTCACAAATAGTCGCACAACAGCCGTGCATCCATCGTCCATCACCATCACCATCACCATTCGTTCATCATCGTTCATTCGTTCATTATATTTGTTACTTATTTACCTTCAAGATTAAGAAAGTGTCTCATGGTTCGAGTCAAGGGATGAGAGAATTTGTAGCGGAAATTGGGTGTTTGGGGAGGTTAAGGCACCGGAACTTGGTACAACTCCTAGGGTATTGCCGGAGGCAAGGGGAGTTAATCTTAGTCTATGATTATATGCCAAATGGTAGTCTCGACAAATACCTATACAACGAGGGAAAAGAGAATCTCTCGTGGCACGAGAGAGTTAAGATTATAAGGGGTGTAGCTTCGGCATTAGTATACCTTCATGAAGAGTGGGAGCAAGTAGTAATTCATTGCGACGTTAAGTCCAGCAATGTTTTATTGGACTTGAGCATGAATGCGCGACTAGGTGACTTTGGCCTAGCTCGGTTATACGACCATGGTACAAACCCTCAAACCACCAATGTTGTTGGGACAGTCGGGTATCTTGCTCCCGAGCTTAGTAGAAAGGGGAAGGCGACTACCAAGACCGATGTTTTCTCTTTCGTGATGTTGATCCTTGAAGTAGCTAGTGGAAGGAGCCCTACTTCTCCTAGAAAACACAGGGAAGAATTATTGGTAGGATATTTTATGGCCTCATAGATGTTATAGTTAATCTTTTGTCCTTCAAATTCTATGTTAAGACACCTACTACAAACATCTATCTTAGTGTTCAAAGCTTTCCGAAAAGGCCTTTCCAACAAGATAGGAGTTACATGTTAGTCACATAAAAGTTGCCTGGAAAAATTATGTCCCGACCTTGACCAAAACATCTTCAATGACACCCTTGTGGTAGATGTTAGACTTATCGGCGAATGAAATGACCACATGAGTTGGTTTTAATGGTTGCCCTTTAAGAGACTAATAAAGATACTGCGATAAGACATTGATAGAACCAGCCAAATCGAGCATAGCCCTTTTGCATTTCACTCACCAATCTTGCAAGGAATGGTGAACATGCCCGGATCACAACACTTTAGTGATAAATGCTTTTGAAAGATGGTCGAAACATGTTCACTAGCCCTTAATTTCTTCATACTTTTGGCCTTGTTGATTCTCTTAATAGTGCACTACTAAGAAGATCAAGGAGTGGAATGTTCACCTCGACTTTACCGAAGATGTCATAAGTTTTCTTGTCCATCACTCGCGTATCATTGTGAGCACTTGAAAAAGGGGTCGCGGGTTCATATTCCGGAAAAGGAAGTGGTTCCTTGTTCTTTGCTTGCTTGGGAGTAGAAGCTTCCTCGTCTTCCATTCTAACTTCAATTTCTTCTCCAATTATCTCTTGTACCTCATGTATGATTTGAGGTGGCCTTGATTTCTTAGGACCTTTGGGTTCTTCCACCAACTCTCTCCCATTTCTGAAGGAGAGCGCTTGAGCTCGCTCCTTCGCCGGTGGTGGTATGATATGAGAAGGGAGTTGACCACCTTGGATGGGTTGATTTGTGAGCGTATTAAGAATTTGACCCACTTGGGTTTCATGGTTGCCAATCCTAGAGTTGAGAAGAATTTGTTGAAGCACAGTGTTCCTTTTGTGTTGGTTTGCAGAGTCTGGTTGTCCTTTTGCTTTACAATTTGATTTGTAGCAAGGTTCTTGATCATATCTTCCAAAGAGGATTGGTTGTTCTGTGGCTTTTGCAAATAGGAATTTGGCGATCCCTTTTGATGCTGGTCTTGGTTCTCACCCCATCCAAAGTTTGGGTAAATTTTGTTCCTTCATTAGACCAAAACCAAGGGCATTTACCGCTGCATTGTCCACCTCTTCGAACAAAGTTGGTCATCCATCGGTAGGATGAGTATGAATATTGCAAAGCCCACAAACCTTTCATCAAATCTATAAGCATATCAACCTACTCTTCTATGGGGGTAGAAAAGTGGTTTATTGAAGAGTTAAAGTTCACTTTCTTAACCTTTCTCCCATATATCCTTACACCACCCGCTAGTTTCCCGATTAATTCATTGGCCTCATGTACCAACAAGTTCTCGGCTCCTCCTTGAGTGGCGGCTTTCATCATTCGCCCATCCTTCTCATTTAGCCCCGCACCAAAGTTGAGAAAAAGGTCGTAGTCGGAATATCCATGGAACTTGCGATCAATTGCTTAAAACTTTCCCTGTGGTTTTCGCCATCTTGTTTGATCCAATTATGATAGGCCCAAGATCACAATTAGGGGAGTGTGTTTGGAGTCTCGGATGTGAGCATGGTGTCGATTATGAGTTTAGGAAGGCTTTGTTTAAAGCCGAGGATAGGTGGTGGTTACGACAACCATGGCCCAACGATTTAATTACGAGTGTTCTTGGAAGGGATCGGCTGATTAAGAATATTTGGGTGGCATCATGGTTGAGCGTGTGGCCCGAATTCCCAAGCGTCCAAGTGGGTCCTGTGGTCCAATTCCAATGTTGGAGTTGGTTATTTAATTTGTTACAGTTAGTTAAGGTTGTTACAATTAGTTTGTTACAACCAGATTTATTATAGTTAGTTAGTTGTTATTAGTTTGTTACAATAGTTAGTTACAACCAGTTTGTTATGGTTTTTATTAGTTGTTAGGATAATAAGGATCTTATGTAGATCTATCTACAGACAGTTCTATCTTTTTAGATATAGGTTTATTTAGGATAGGATTTAGGTGGTTACAATTCTCCTTAAAATAGGGAGGTTGTTATAGGTTGTTAGAGTTAGAGTTGGAGTAGGTTTTGTGGCTGTTTGCAGTTGTGGGACTCCGTATATATAGGGGTCTTGATCAGTTTTATTTACACATCAATCAATTAAGAATTAAACAAATTTTCAGGTTTATAAGGTTTTTCTTATATTCTATGGTATATCGAGTTTTGAATCTGCACCGTTATTATGTGTCGCGTTTCAAATAGTAGCACGAGTTATAGCCTATAGGTATAGGGTATAATTCACCATTGGTTAACCTATAGGTATAGGTTAAGCAAATATCATTCTACCTACATTCAATTCTATCCGTCACAATATTCACCCATTTCCATGCATCCACCATAATCGTTCCAAAACAGTTCTATTTCGTACCATCCATACATAACAACCATAATACCATAAGTTTCTGTCATAATCTCAAAGTTACCTTACCATATTTTCAAGAAGCTTCCACGTCGAATTCTTGCCTATAAGAATTCGTATCATTGTTGCTCTATATTTCCGATTTCGTTCCTTAATTGAGCGGAGAGTGTATGTATGTGGAAAATATTTTTTTAAGAAAGCCTTTTTCATTGTCATCCATGTAATAATGCTCCCGGTAGAAAGGTAATAGAGCCAATTCTTAGCCGCATTTTTTAGAGAGAAAGGAAAGGCCCTTAGTTGTAATTGTTCGTCGGTAACTCCGTTGAATTTCATGCTTGTACAAACGAGATGGAAGTTATTCAACTGTTTGTTTGAATCCTTTTTGCTTGTTGCATGAAATTGGGGAAGTTGATGAATGAGTTCGAACCTAGCATTCTTCGCTAGGGCCAGAAATGTAATACACAATGGTGTTTGGGAAAGGTCTGGGGTGGTGAGCTCCTTCATTGTGCGAGCTCTAGGGGTGATCAGCATCTCCCGTGATGATGTTTATAGGTTGTGGATCGTTTTCAGAAAGGTGTGGTTCGAAGAGGAAGAAGAGCGGTTGCCTCCTCTTGGTTGATTTGTTGTGTACCCGAAGAGTCTCTCTTTATTCCACCTCCTAACCAAGTAAAAGTTCATTGAATTTCGGGGTCAAGAGGAAGTAAAGATTCACTAGATTTCCTAGTGTGAACCATACACGATTCTACACCAGAACAAACAATCACAAAGTTGCAAGAAAAACAAGTTCTATAACACAATCACAAATGACTAGCACAACTACTCAAAAACAATTAGTAACACTAACAAAACCATTACCCTTCCTGACACCGGCCAAAATTTGACTATCTGAAAATGTCGCTATAACGGTCAGAGCTTATAACCTCACTAATTGTCTACTAATTAAACTAAAGTAGAGTGGAAAATAAGGGTCGAACCAAGAGAAGGGGAGATTTGTAATCGGTTTCCAAATGCACCAAAAGAGTAATTGCAATAAATGTAAAAAGCAGGTTCTTGGTTTGGTTTCAAAGTCACAATTCAAATAAGAGTCAAATAAGAGTAGTATGAAACAAGTAAACAAGCAAGCAAAGAAAAGGATGGAAATTTATCAATATAGAGAACTTAGTCCAACCTAAAATTAGTGAACCACTTTGGTCGATCCTAAACACAATAAATTCCGCAATTAATTATTATTACCTTATTGTAAAGATTAATCCCCTAAACCTCAGTATTGGTTAATAACAAGGAAATCACACTATCATCAATCCAACTCATTAGTCTCCTAGTAGAAATCACATACACTCGTTTAACTAACAAGAAGATAAAAGCAATAGAGATTTAATAAGGGACATTAGACACAATGAACACAATTAAAGCCTGATAACAAGTTAACCCCTTTCTTGTTGGTCAAGCTAAGAAGAAATTACATTCATTAGCCTAATTACAAAGTGTTGCATAAATAGATGGCAAAGATAAAGTAATTCGGAAATCACATTTAATTACTTTAATCAAACAAGATTTCCAAAATCCGACAACTAAACACAAGGGATTAACAATAATAGCAATAATTAAGGGAAGATTAGAGTGTCTTACAACTAATGTTTACACCTTTGGCTTGATTTTAGAAAGGTGATTAGTTCTCCATTGTAGATCTAGAAACATAATTAAAAAGATGATTATCCAAAATTACAACTTTTCTTTGCTCAAAATGAGATGTGAGATGATAGATGCTGAAAACCTAATCTAATCAATCACCCTATTTATATGCTGGTCATAAGTGGAAACAATGATTTTAGTAAGTGCAAACTCGTAATCAAATTGCTGAATCCCAGAAAATTCATAAAAGGTGCACGGTGCACTTTTCCTGCCCTAAAAAAGTGTACGGCTTGCCGGACTCCGTCTATTGATTTTGTTCTTTCTTCTTGCTTTGGATGACTTCTTCATTTATCTTTTGTAGCTTTCCTCCTAGCCTTCCTTAGGACTTGTTTGACATAATACATCACTTGAATCCACTTCAAAACCTTCGAAAACTCGGAATTGATATAAATGACGTAAATCACATGAAAATGCTCCCAAGTGCCACTTCATTTCACACAAAACGTTCTAAAAAGGTTGTAGAAATTTGAGCTTATCACATTTCAACCATCAATATCTCTATCTGTCTTTCCTTTTGTCATCTTGATAGTATTTAGAATACATAGTATATCATTTACATTTCACCGGATTTTTATTTATAACTTCAGTCATCAATCTTTGCATCTCGCTTATGCCTGGAGATGGATCTGAAATACAATGCTTACCCTACATATCTTGTTGAAAATATTGAAATCTGGTTGATTTAGTACATAAACAATGATGAATGGGAGCTATAATTTTGATTTTGGAAAGTGTTTCAGTGCTCGCTTTTTGCTTAAACGAGGGAGTCGTGTTTGTTCATTGACCAACGCTTTCAGCACTATTAATTTGCTTACTTACTAGGAGACGGACAAAGTGGGGGAAAGATCGGTATGTTAATTTCCACCATAAATATCCGACCTTATAATTTCAAGACAGCTATGCGAATAACATAACATAATAACAAATAAAGTTAAATGCATTTCGGAATCTAATTCATATTTGCTTTTAGGATTTGATTAAATTGGATTTTCGTACCCAATTTTGCACATATTAGCATTGCAACATACTATGCATTGTGTGAGTTCATTTCTCTAATAGTTAGTGTCCATCTTGGTAGACTTTGTAGACTCGACTTCAAGTTCAATTGCCTATCTAATTCTGTTGGTGTATGGGGGAGTATAGGAAGAATCAGAGTGGAGATTAGTTGAAGTTAGTTTGTTGATTAGTTGGGAGTTTAGTTGAATGAATTAGTTTGTTTATTGATTTGTTTGTGAATGGTTTGTTTCGGATTTTGGATGCTAGAATTGGATACATCAAAATGGGAGGGGACGTCCTCTATTTATTGGGAGAGCATTCTAGAGTGATCTAGACTTCTAGGCTTCTAGTCTTCTTGTATACTTACAAGATATTTCTAGAAGGTTCTAGACTTCTCTACACACCTAGAACATTCTCGATCCTTCTAGAGAATTCTAGACTATTCTAGTGCGTTCACAAGTGTTCTAGAACCTTATAGATGTTTCTACATTGTTTTAAAACTTTTCAGAACTTTCTAAAATACTGCATAAAAGTCTCACACTTCAACACTCCTCCTTGAGACTTTTGGAGTGACGTCGGACTTGGATCAGAGGAACTCCAACATTCCACTTCTTTTTCTTATTTCTCTTGTATCGCCAAACTCGGTGGTTGTTTGATCTACATCTCCTCCTCGAGCTTGTAGCATGACGAACTACTGGAGCAAATATATCTTCGTAGTCTATTCCATCTTGTTGGGAGTATGTTTTGACCATCAAGCTTGCCATTGTATTTGTTGATAGAACCATTTAGATCCATTTTACGCCAATTACCTCCCGGCTTGTCAACCAACTTCCATGCGTCCTTTCTCTTGTTTATTTTTGTTTCCACTAACATCTTGACACTCCTTATGTTTGGAAGCCTCATCATTCTCTCTTAGCTTCTCACTAGTGAAGTTGCATCTTTGGCATTCTTCTTCATTCCAATTAATAACGGTACACTTTGTATAAATTTTAGAGAGTTTTTCTTTGTTTCGTGATCCCGTAGCATTTTCTGAATTGTCATTTGAGGGTAGACAATGTGCAATATGAGTTGATGGAGGTGTAGGAGGACGACTACTAAAGTGGATGTTGGTTATGTCAACATTAGCTTGTGGATGTTTGGGATGAGCTAGGGTCACATTTCTTTCTACTTTTGTTTCTTCAATGCAAGGAAAATCCTTGAGTTTGGAATTTCTTATCATGGACATTTAAGGATCCAACTAGCATGTCAGAGTGAACTTTGGGAGTCTCCTGATACTTCAATAACATTGACAATCATGTTGTACTTTTTTGTCAGAGTTACAAGAATTTTTTGCACAATCCTCGTATCAGCTACATCTTCACAATACATTTTTATTTCGTCTGTCTCCATTACGCTCCAAATATAGGTTTTTTATCTTCATTCTTCTGATCCAATTACGTAGGCCCGAGATCACAATCAGGGGTGAGGGATTGGAGTCTCGGACGTGAGCATGGGGTGGTCGATTATGAGCTTAGGAAGGTTGTGTTTAAAGCCCAAGATAGGTGGTGGTTATGACAACCATGGCCCAACGAGTTAATTACAAGTGTTCGTAAAAAGGCTGGGCTGATCAAGAAGGGTGGAGTGACAGCATTGATAGCCCAAGTAGACGAGTTGTGCACGGTGACCCAAGCTTACAAGGTTGTGTGGTCCAATTCTATTTTGGAGTTGGTTATTCAGTTTATTACAAGTAATTAAAGGTTGTTAGAATTAGTTAGTTACATTAGTTAGTTAAGGTTGTTACAAGCAAATTTATTTTGTTAGTTATTAAATAAAGATCTAAATAGGATCTCTTCTGGATATAGTTTTATTTAAGATAGAATTCAGGTGGTTACAACTTACAATCCTCCTTAAAATAGGGAAGGTTGTTACAAGGTGGTTACAAGGAGGTTTCCTTGTGGGAGTCGAATTTAGGAGGCTGATTCCAGCCGTGCTAAGTACCCTATATATAGGGGTCTTGGCCAGTTTATTTTGACGCATCAATCAATTAAGAATTAAACAAATTTTCGGGTTTATAAGGTTTTCCTATATTCTAGGGTTTATCTAGTTTTGAATTGCACCGTTGTTATTTGATGCGTTTCAAATAATAGCACCGAGTTATAACCTATAGGTCTAGGGTATAATTTACCATTGGTTAACCTATAGGTTTAGGTTAAACAAATATCGTTCTATCTACATTCCCACAATCATCCATCCATAACCACACACATACACCCATATTTCGTTCCATACATACATGACATCTATATTACCATAGTTTCTGCCATAAATCACAAAATTACCGTACTATAATTCTATAATTTTCAGTAGCTTCCGCGTTCGGATACTTGCTCTAAGAATTCGTATCATCTGCACCACAGAGCTTCGACTCGTAATATCCATAAATCCAAGATGATCCAAGAGAACTATAAGATTCACCAACCTTGTGGAGAGAGTTGGAGCAAGCAGCGGAAAGAGCAAAGTCGTGAGAGAGTTGCGAGGAGGACGAGCACACCGTGAGGGTGAAGGTGAAAGGGAGATCACAAAACTAACCACCAGAAACTTAACCCTTCGAAACCTACAAATTCTGACCTAACCAATTGCAACCGATCAAAGGGAACAACCATTTCACACCACGTGTCAAGTTAAGGACAAATGGTGTAGTGTGATAATTGATGGGGTAGTTGCGCCAACATAGTTTCAGAAGAGGTACTTTCCAAATTAGCCTTAACGACAACCACACACCCAAATCCATATTCGTTACATTGGCTAGAGGATGAGAGCACGGTAGAGGTGACGAGACAAGTGCGTTTGGGATTAACCATGGGTTCTTATGAGGACGAGGTAGTATGCGACGTTATACCCATGGATGCGTGTCATGTTCTTTTAGGGCGTCCTTGACAGTTTGATAAGGATGTTTTACATCGAGGGAGGACAAACGAGTACGAGTTGATGAACAAGGGCAAAAAAATTACCCTAAAACCCATGACTCCACAGGCCGTGCGAGATATGAATATTAGGAGCAAGAAGCCTAGTCTTGTTGTGAGTATGGATGGAAGGGAAGAAGAGCGAGCAATGTAGGGAGAAAAAAAGGTGTATGCTTTGGGTTCAGAAGAAGGGTTGGAACACCCATTAGACTTAGTTCCGAGGGGTGTACTTCCTAATAAGGCCATTGAAAGCAGCAACCCGATCAAGGAGTTGCGTGTGGGGGCTAAGGCGAGAGGTGATAAGCTGAAACGATGGCTATTAGATCATGTCCATTCCAAACTAAAACGAGCCAAAATCGTGTTGATAAAGAAGACATACAAACCTCCATTAGAGTCATACATAGGTAAATTCTTATATGGGGTAAGGAATTCTGGTATGGAGCATACTTTGATCTCGGATAAGGGGTTGAAAAAAAATAAGGCGGTTGTGAATAAGGACTATAAACACATGTGCATTAAACACAGGAAGTTCAAACCGTTGGAGTCCAGAGAGTTGGTGAGGGTTGAGGTGACCGAGGAGGAGCAGGTGGTGTCGGAGGTGACCGAGAGGAAGCTAGGGTTAGTGATGGTTGAACGGGCAACAACTAGGGGGAACGAATCAGGGGTTGTTGTTAGGTTGCGTTTCAATCAATTCTAAGCCTAAGTGTGTTGGTCTAGGTCTGATCCAAGCACCGTACAAATCACCTTTAGAGGCGTCTATAAACCAACTTCTACATCAGCCTGTTGGTGTGGAGATGGTTGGCGTGACTAAGGGTGAGCGTGAGATTGTGTAATACTCCATTAAACCGAATATGATATTCGGATGGGATAACCCCTTGAAAAGGTCTATTAATAGGCTTATATGACTAGTGCTTAAATGGATTGAAAGTACTACTCATATCAACAAAGTGTACTCTTTTTTCTGGTTATCCATGCGAAAGAACTCCAAAGTTTAGCGTGCTTGACTAGAGTAGGATGGGTGACCTCCTGGGAAGGTTCCCGGGATGCGCATGAGTGGGGACAAAATGCACTAGAATGACTCGTGTTGGTCTGTGGGGCCAGTACATAGCCTGGCGAGCTACCGTGACTAATATTTCCGGTGCTAGGTTTGGGCCGGGGTGTTACAAATGGTATCAGAGCAACCCTGCGACCGTCTGGTGAGCGCCTATGGTCTGGAGTACTCGGGTCACCAACCTAGCGGGGAAGGATTCCTAGTTTGGCTCGGTTGCGGTCGGATGCTGCCAAGTGCAACGAGGACGTTGCGTTCTTCAAGTGGGGGTGTATAATAGTCCATTGAACTGAATATGATATTCGGGTTGGGTAACCCCTTGAAAAGGTCTATTAATAGGCTTATATGATTAGTGCTTAAAGGGATTAAAAGTACTACTCTTATAAAAAAAGTGCACTTTTTTTTCTGGTTATCCCTGCGAAAGAACTCCAAAGTTAAGCGTGCTTGACTGAGAGTAGTCTTAGGATGGGTGACCTCCTAGGAAGGTTTTCGGGATGCCCATGAGTGATGACAAAATGCGCTGAAAAGGACTCTTGTTGGTCTGTCCCCACAGCACACAGCCTGACGAGCTACTGTGGCTAACATTTCCGGTCTAGCGTGGAGTTGATTGGGGGCCAGGGGTCATATGAATTCCCTTTGGGAGCAGCCATGGACCATTATCTATATGGTCAAAGGAAGGCTGTGGTGATGGAATTTCAAGGAGGTATGGATGGTCATGGTTACGGTCTAAGCAAACCGACAATCAAATATAAATCAATACTGGTTGGAGGTCGCACATTCCAAGTTCGGCAATACTCGGAGTTAGACTATCCAGAATTGAGGTCAATTCTCCTTAAAGGAGGGGATGATCCAATTACGTTAGGCCCAAGATCACAATTAGGGGCGTGGGATTGGAGTCTCGGACGTGAGCAGAGGGTGGTCGATTATGAGCTTAGGAAGTTTGTGTTTAAAGCCCAAGATAGGTGGTGGTTACGACAACCATGGCCCAACGAGTTAATTACAAGTGTTCGTAAAAGGGTTGGGCTGATCAAGAAGGGTGGAGTGACGGCATGGAAGTGTGTAGTGGCCCAAGTAGACGAGTTGTGCACGGTGGCCCAAGCTTACAAGGTTGTCGTGTGGTTCAATTCTATTTTGGAGTTGGTTATTCAGTTTGTTACAAGTAATTAAAGGTTTTTAGAATTAGTTAGTTACAATAGTTAGTTAAGTTTGTTACAACCAAATTTATTTAGTTAGTTATTAAATAAAGATCTAAATGGGATCTATTCTAGATATAGTTTTATTTAAGATAGACTTGAGCTGGTTACAATCCTCCTTAAAATAGGGAAGGTTGTTGCAAGGTGGTTACAAGGAGTTTCCTTGTGGGAGTCGAATTTAGGAGGCTGATTCCAGTTGTGCTAAGTACCCTATATATAGGGGTCTTGGCCAGTTTATTTTGACACATCAATCAATTAAGAATTAAACAAATTTTCAGGTTTATGAGGTTTTCTTATATTCTAGGGTTCATCGAGTTTTTGAATCCGCATTGTTATTTGTCGCGTTTCAAATAATAGCACCGAGTTATAACCTATATATCTAGGGTATAATTCACCATTGGTTAACCTATAGGTCTAGGTTAAACAAATATCCTTCTACCTATATTCGCACAATCATTTGTCCATAACCACACACATACACCCAAATTTCGTTCCATACATACATAACAGCCATATTACCATAGTTCTGCCATAAAACACAAAATTACCTTACTATAATTTTCAGTAGCTTCCGCGTTCCGGCTCTTGCTATATGAATTCGTATCACTCCCCCAACATCAAAATTTTCAAAATCTTTTCTTAAGGTATTGAGGCGTATTGCCCTTATCCTTTCATCAACATTTCATTTTTTTTGTAGTAAATCGCATGCTTCTTTTGCGATAGATGCCCACATTATTCTAGGAAAAATGATCTCCGAAACGATATTATAGATGAGACATTATAATGAAACAGAAGGCTTTGGCGTCATTTATTTCATCCTCGTTTTTTTTAAGGTTGCTTCGGTGATAGGAACACGTTTTTATTGTTTTTGGGGATCATTTTCCACTATCTTCTGTACTGCTTTTGCTCTTAAGAAGAGCTTAATTTTAATGCACCAATTGTTGTAATTTTCTCCTAAAAAATCTAGAGGGGCGGGCAATAGGGTGTTTGATGCGGAAACCATAATTTTAGTTTGCTGTCCTTAAGATCTTTAGAGCTCTGATGCTACTTGTTGGTGTATGGGGGAGTATAGGAAGAATTAGGGTGGAGATTAGTTGAAGTTAGTTTGTTGATTATTTGGAGTTTAGTTGAAGGAATTAGTTTGCTTATTGATTTGAGTGTGAATGATTTATTTTTGATTTTGGATGCTGGATTTGGATACATCAAAATGGCAAGGGAGGTCCTCTATTTATAGGGCTCCTCCTCCTTCTCCTACCTCAAAGAATTCTCTAGATTAGAACGTTCTAGAGTGATCTACAATTCTAGGTTTCTAGTCTTCTTCTATACTTACGAGATATTTCTAGAAGGTTCTAGACTTCTCTACAAACAGCTAAAACATTCTTGATCCTTTTAGGGTATTCTAGACTATTCTAGTGTGTTCACAAGTATTCTAGAACATTCTAGATCTTTCTACATTGTTCTCAAACTTTTCGGAACCTTCTAAAATACTTCAAAAAAGTCTCACACTTCAACATTCTTTCGTGTGGTTCCTCTCCCCGAGTTCTAGATGTCATATTATCTTCAATCATCTGTATCCATGTTTTCCGAGGTCTTCCCCTATCGTTCATAATTTTAATTCTTACTACAAGTGTCATATGTGGCGGCTTACTTGTTCTCCATCTTACTTGTGCAAACCACCTTAATTGATTATTCCCCATCTTATCTCTAATTAGTTGACAACTCTTACTTTCTCTCTAATCACCTCAATCCATAGTCAATCCTTCTTTGTACATATCCACAGTAGTTTGTAGCATCTTTGTAACATCCACATACTCCTCAACATTTATCCTTTGAACATGACATTAGTTTAGCACCAACACTTGATTCCTATTGACATTATCATATGTTAACGGAAGCCTTATTTGTAGGGAAGGATTTACAATTTATCTGTAGGGCATGCGAGATCACATAGGAATCTTATAACACTCTTTCAATTCTACTGTCTAAATTTTCTACCATCTAACATTGTTTTTGTGTGCCACAATCCTATTCGATCCTCTATTGATCATAAATTGAAGAAAATGGACTATTGGACAATATAAGTAACCATTGCTGGTTTCGTGCTTCCATTGCCGTTAAACCTAAACTTTAAATCAACATAATCTCATCCCTCAACACCTTTTGTGACGGCCAATAGGTGAGCTACATAATTGAGAGTTCTGGGTTTTGAATTAATATTTGAGCAGAAAATATGTGGCTGGAGAAAGATACGTGGCAAGGTGTATTTTTATACGGAGTACATGATTGTAGTAGCAGATCATTTCTCTCTAAAGTGATATTTGGTGAACTTTGGGATGAGTACATTTTTTTGTCCTCTTCCAAAAAAACGATGATTTTGTGCCATGAAACATACTATTTTCGGGACTTCGCTCTGATGTGATGCCAAAAGGTGAATCCTTGTTCATTATATAAGAAATATATTTGGCAAGAGCTGCATCATGAAATGAGTTCTGCATGTTTGAAATGCGCAAGAGTTAGATTTTCATGTATGCTATTTTTTCGTTCTTCTGTTTGTGCATCTGTCATGGTGAGAAATGGAGGAAGGTGTAATTTTGTGAACCAAGAGAACATGTAATTACGAAGTGTTTTTTATGCTTGGGCAACAATTGGTCTTTTTTGCCAGATCGTCATAGAGGAAGGTGTTTCAAACCACCCACTACCTGTTCTGTCATCCTCTCTTCTATACCTTCCGCCATTCTATTCCATTTATTTATTAATGCCGACTGCTGATGGAATCTTACATTTTTCTGGTTATACTCACTGCTGAGCTATGGCCTATAGGGCTTGTGGTGTTGTCTCTGCTGCTTATACTTGTTACTCTATCTTGTATCGTGTTTTCAAATTTGTTTCCTGTATGTTGCTTATGATGAGTCTTAATTTGCCTCGGTTTAATTAGAGAGATCAATCTTGCAGGCATTCACATCAGCTGGACTTGGTGGATGGAAGCTACATGGTATTGTTACTCCTGATTGTAGCCTTGAGACTAATGATCCTCCAACTTGAAGAATTGTAGAGATCCTTCACAGTCGATTGTCCCTCTCTTAGATTCATAGAAGCTTATAGTTTGGAACAACAGGCAAGAGAGTCGCGTAAAAGATTTAGCAGGATAATGATGTGAACTGAACACATTACAATCAACTCCACAATTATTGAATCAAAGGGTCCACATTAGATGATTTCATGTATGTCATAGATAATGATTGTATCACAAATTCTCAACGAAGACGCATCATATAAGTCACAAGAAGAAGATGGGCTAAATAGTGTGGTATTGGTTGCAAAACGGATAAAGTGGGCGGGTCGAGATATTATTTGTTTAATGAATGCATTTGGTAGTGTACCTACCTGGCTACCTACCTACCTATGACATCAAATCTACTCATATTCTTCTATCACTTTAACAAGAATATAAGTAATAAAATACAATAAACAAAACAAAACGAACAAAAGAAAAAGAAAGATTGAGAGGAATTTTTCATCAAAAATTTTAGCGGAAATTGGCGGCAAAAATTTCTTCATCCTTAGCATTTCTTCATGCTTAGCATTTCTTCATCACCACCATTTAAGTAAATTTCATCAAAAATTTCTGGAAATAAATTTAGCCTAGAAAAGGTAACAATCATCATATCTTCAAAAATTCAAAAGTGGAAACTGATTTCAGCTTGATTCTCCAAATAAAGCTAACAATGTCAGCGGAAACGGGTTCTTTGACCTTGAAGACGGTCGTAGATGATGTTGTCCGTGATTTTGAGAAGTATGACGGTGAGATTTGTGACGGTAATGAACAATTTCTTACGATATTGATGAATAAATGTATGTTTTAGTAACATCATGCTTCTTTAGTTCTCTAAACAGATTACTCGTTACTTTTCGACAACGGTACTTCAAATGTTGGAGCACCATTCTGAATAGTTGCATCACTGTATTGTATATAGCTGACGTGCTATAGTAACAACGGAATGTTACCAATTCACGGTAGTAATGTATCCATACATAAAATTCATATGTAACCATAATTAAAGTTCACTTTGACCTTATATTTTGATATAGTTGTAACTACGGAATATCAACATTGCAGTGGGACTTATGTAACCATATTTAAAGACATATTACACCTCACATTCTGTTACAACATCTAACTTAGCTACAAATGTTTCCACAATAATAGTGTAATGTTACCACCTCATGCCTACTGATGTCACCACATTTAAAGTGAAGTTCAAAGACAGTGCAGACTTTTCTAACATGTTATTATGTTTCGTATTCATTAGTTGTAAGTACCGGTTTCTCTGGTTCTCTAATTGGAATCAAAGCTTCTCAGTAGGAGCACATTTTTGCTTTGTATAAAAACCATTCGTAAAACATCGGATTTAGTGCGAAGAAAACAATTTCTCGTAGGGCAAATACCGAAGATAACCCGTTCATAGAGAGATACTTCTGATGTTCTTGCGAAGGAACACATGTTAACAATAACAGGCGTGGTACGACAGGTCTTTCTGAAGTTCGTAGCAGTGTGAGGAATGTTGCGGTTACTCGATGTGGGTGTGGTGCCTTTGTTAGGATGCTGGTGAATAATGATCGTCTATAGGAGGTAGTACAACATGTGGTTGAACACAATCACCCTCGACGCCACAATGGCAACATCATCATTTGTCTGATCGTAAGATTACCGCAGCGGAGGGTGAGTTAATAATGGCGATGACTGAAATTGTAAAACCCCCGCGGTAGCGGAAAATAAAACATCCAAAAATACATAAAAATTTGGCGCGGAATTAAAACTTTTGAATAAAGTAAACTAACATGCGAGGTGTCCTACTACAAAACTGAAATGCGAAATAAAATGAAAACATAAATAAGTACTAAGTACTAAAAACATGCACAGCCCGAGATAGCATATCCCTACGGGCACTAAAACTAAATATCTAAAACTAGGTCTAACTAAACGATAAGGTAATAATCAGACGATGAAGGATCATCGCTCGCTAGCCTCAATATGAACCCCTGACACATCTGCACAAACCTACACACATGAAACATGTGCACCACAGTCAGTAGGGAGTGACTAGAGGTTCTCCTAGCCACTTGTTGTCACCAACACATAAAATATAATCACATAGTCAAACATGTATACTCCAACATAAATCTCATCATGTGAAGTACACTACTCATAATCCATTATCATAATTTCACTTACATCTAACATCATCATGCTTTACTCATATATACATCTCATACAAGCATACATGCATACATGCATATTGTCATTCTCTTACATTCACTTTCATCTACATCATCATGCTTTACTCATATATACATCTCATACAAGGATACATGCATATTCATCAAGTATGAAGGTTCAACGGTCAACTAAAGAAATAACCTAAACATAGCATATATGTTCGAAATCTAATTTCAGATTATATACTCATATCTCATATGAGTATTGTTCCTTTAAGTTTAGTCATAAAAACTTAATAAGATCTTATGCATGCATGATGATTACATAAGATGTATGAATGTCCTTACATTGGTTTTAGAAGGTTTATACTCAATAATCACCTATTATATGAGTCTTCAAAAACCGAAATACCCTTATAACGATCTAACACAAAATCGTCTCCAGAAGATACGTATCAAGGACCCGATCTCAAACCAAAACAATTTTTGTTACCAGAAAAATTGAATTAGTAAACTAGAAGTAATAATAATATTACTTTTAATATTATTAGTATTGGAAATGAATCTTATATCTCTAGGAAAACTATTTTCTAAAGAGAATAAGAGTAGTATGGAATGAACTTGTGTGAATGAATGAATAAGCATCCATCTATTCATGTTGTGTAATGTAGTGTATATAAGGAGCAAATATTAGCTCACTTGGACATGCAATGGCCGGCCATCTCTAGGCCAAAGCACCAATGCATGTTTACTCTTATTGCTTTCTTACAAGCATAAGTTCTTACACATCTCTTACACCCCTACTAGCTTTTGTAAGACTAGTATCATGGTAATGATTTCTTATTAAAATAAGATAAATCAACACTACCACATACACACATAATTACACGGTCTACTTATGATAAAATGGATTCCATTTTATCTTTGTCAATTGTGTTAAATTGTAACATGTCACACATGTCCCATAACACATGAACCAATTTATTAATCATGCAATTTTAACTCTTTAAAATCCATAATTCACAAATTCATTACATTTAAATAATCCCTCTAGTAATTCGAAATTACTATCTTATAAAAATGTAATATCATAATTTTATTACAACTATTTGTAATTTTATGATCGACCCGTATTCATTTTCAATTTAATCGTTGCCCAAACGACTAAATAAAACCGAGTAATAAAAAAGTTTTATTACTTCGACCATTATTACTATAGTCCCATTATAATAATATTCGTCACGTAAAATCATTTCCAAATTTCTAGTTATTAATTAATTCGTATCTAATACGATATTAATTAATTTATTCCATTGAGACGGAATTTCCTAAAGATATGATCTTAAGGGATCAACTGATCACCACCATCATATGACGATAATGTCAAACTTTAGACAGCCAATCATTATCGGTAAATGTTGATCAGTCGACTTTAAAAGAGTAACATTCCCAGTTGTGTTTCATTCAAATGAGTTTTAATTATGTCAACTAACTATTGTCGAGGACACTTCCTCCAACAATCTCCCACTTGTCCGAGACAAGTGTGCGTTACCAATTCTCTTGCCCTATTACTATCTCCCGCTCAATACAAGGCGTCCTCTTAGGTCGTGCCCGCAATTGATTTTTATTTAGAGTGGTTTTTCTCGATTTGGAGTTATAACTACTGACCGGAATTATCTACCATAGATACCTTCCGAACGTGGCCACGCATTTCTAGTTATTTTTCTCCTCGAGTGGCCTAGAGATATTTCTCAACCCTGACAAGGGGTGGACAATTCCTAATCGACCTATTCCTTTCGGCTGGCCACAACCCATCATAACCCAAAGTATGTCCTTATAAACCCCAGTTACGAAGGTGTTAGGACATAAATCAAAGTTAATCTGAAAACTATGCCACCTCAAAGAACAATCATTACTCCAAGAACTGACTCATGTGAAACACGATACATGCTCCCGCCACGACCAGACAATCTTTTAATAAGAGTATGCCAGAGCTCTATCAGCGGTCATTAGCCCGGCAAATGTATCTTAACATGTCTATGCCTAGGTGATCGACTAGTCATCCCGCATGACTCTATGGTAATTGAACTCGCCATCAATCGCATCACTCATCTAGTTGCATTGAGACGTCACCTCACTTAAGCTACTAGGGGCGAGGTCATGATGATTCAGTTCACTTTAATGGGGTTCAATATGGTCTCACCATCCCATTTGAATATGACATGACTTGGGGTGAGTTATAAATAACTCAAATGATGAATGCATTATCACATATGTAAAATTGATACCATATCGATTACTACATAATCTATAATTCATACTTGTATACTCAATTGAAATGACATGATTTATCATGTTAAGCCTATAAGAAGGCCTTTGGTTAGTAAGCCTTAACAACTTTTGTGCTTCACATAACCTTACTATAATTTCTCTTGATTATGTATAATCTCATTATGCTAACCTTACGAGTACGTGTCTTGATCCATATCTAGACACAAGCTTTCTAATAATAGAATAGCTCCCACTGTTTTCACAGTGTCTGAGATACTCTTCCCTCTATTATATCTCATAGATATAAGTGTACTCATATTTGTTGAATACCTTCCATTGTTCTACTGTCTAGAATATTTCCTAACAGATTTCCTCCTTTATGATTGTAGTGAAAATGGTTCTCTAACCATCCATATGTGTTTAGGACATGGTATTGTGCAACTCTTTGCACATTAAACCAATGAAATATCCAAACATTTAGATTCATCCTTTTAGTACTCCATCAGTACTGATTGATGAACTATATGGCTACACATAGAGACTTCTCTCCAAATTCGATTTGTAACTAACATTTCGTCATACTCCAAGTATACGAAGTTTGATAATGGTAATACATCTTAGCGTAAAGAATTGATCCTGCAGCGGAAGCATGTGGATTCAATTTCTATAGTTCAAAACATTTGAACTCACCCCTATTCTTATCGACGTAAGAATATCTACTTATACGCTAATATCCATTAATAGGATATAGTCGTGACATATTTATTCCTTTCACAAGTCTTTATCATTCATAATGATCTTTATCATTTATAATGATCAACATGTCATATTCATGTAAGACTAGTGACATAACTTTACTCCCACTAAACTTCATGTATAAACATAACTTCCCGACTTTCAAGAAAATATTTATCACATGATCAAAAACAAATAATTCAACCTTTTGACATTTCCTTTATAGGATAGTTGCAATTTTACAAAGCTCATGCTCGATGACTTTTAAAATCCAACATGTCAACATATTTGAACTCGAAGCCATGTTATTGTGTGGAAAACTCTTTGCCACTAATTTATCAAATTCAACTCTTGTCATCCGTTCTTAGGATAGTTTTGATTTTCAAAATCCAACAACATTATTTGCTCCGATTTTAATATAGATCTGTTGTTGCGTGCGAAACTCTTTCCACCGATCAACTGAGCTATTTCGGATTCAAATAGAGTCAAAACTAAATAAAGCATCTAAGCAAGTTGCAAGTTCGTTGCACTAAAAAGGCAACATGACACTCGTCAACTTAATTTTCGAATGAAATTTTCACTGATCTAAACTAGGAAGAACATTTTCCTATTGCATCATACTGAAGTTGTGGCTCTACAATAATCAATCCCCTCACCATGATCAATCCCCTCATCATGCACCTCCTCATCTAACTCCCTCCTAGCTCCTTCTAACCCACGTTCTTGGTCCTCACTTACACGACCTCCTACGTTCTCCCCTAGGGTTATGAACAAGCTCTCCTTCTTATATTGGGATTCTTTGGTACTTGAAGTTGTCATAGGTTTTAGGTTGTAGGTAACCTTATCCTTAACAACTCGAAAGATATCCATCCTCCCATCATGTGTGAAATCACGATCGAACTGCCAAGACCTGCCCAACAACACATGACACGCACTCATAGGCACCACATCGCACCATACTTCATCCTTGTAAGGACCTAGACGCAAGCCCACCAACGCTTGGTCCCTTACACTCACCCCTTTGTCTCCATCCAACCAATGCAACTTGTAGGGTTTCGATCTAACCCTAGTGGCTAACTTAAGCTCATCAACTAACCCCTTAGCAACCACGTTAGTACATGAACCACTATCCACTACTAAATCACATTTCTTCCCTCCAATTTTACATCTTGTGTGGAACAATTTCTCCCTTTGTTCGGCCTCTTCGTTAGTTGACTCAATATGAAGACTCCTAATGAACAAACACTCACCTTCACTTTCACTCTCTGGTTCCACGTCAATAGTCCCCTTAATATCCTCGATCTCCGCGCCCTTCGTCTCTACTTCGGGTATAATGAAGTTCGGAATAAGGTCTTGCAACTCTTGGATGGTTAAAGCTCTGTTTTGTGGGCACTCATGGGCTATGTGACCATACCCTTGACATTTGAAACACCTCCTCATAGGATTCCCCTTAGTGTCAACCACAACTCCCTTCTCCTTATCCTTAGACTCGTCCTTGACCGGTTCTTTGGTTTGGTTGGGTTGTTTTGGTTACTTGAACCCTCTCTTTGGGTCATACCTCTTGATGATGGATATGTCCTACGATTCTTATTGTGTTTATCGAATTTTAGGGCTAAACGACACACATCATTAAACCCATCATAGTTTTGAACCTCGACACTAGATGATAGGGTTAGTGTTAAACCCTTAATAAACCTATCCACTCTTAGTTCCTCTTTCTCTTCTAGATCACAAACGATGGACATCCTCTCAAACTCCTTAATGTAATCATTCACGGACATCCCTCCTTGAGTTAGTGATGGCCGGAATTGCCGTCACTACCGGCATCAAACAAATTTATAAACCCGAAAGCAAGTAGTATGTAATTCGGGGTCGAACACGAAGATGGTGGGGATAATTGATTAGTTAGGTTCTAATTAAAGCCTAAGTCGGGGTAATAGGTTGGTTTGTGAAAAGACTAACAACTAAAGGCAAATAAGAACAATAATGCTAAGATTAGATTGATGATAAGGAGAACTAGGGTGTCGGGGTCACCTAGGTAAGTGGGTAACCAAACATAAGATAACGGTCTCGTGTTACTTCTATGGTAATTCTAGGGTCGTCTCTTCTCTCGAGTTGACTACCCTAAGGTCAAGACTTGTCCTAGCTTTCGCTACAAACAAAGCTAACCTAACACATAAACATGCTCATGAAAATCAAGACCATCGTTTAAAGCAAACAAGGCGAAGAATAGTGCCCAACCGTCGTTGAGGCAATTCGTCGAACACGTAACATGCATAATGTGAAAACTCAACCAAAGAGGCAAAACAAGACTAACCCTAAGCATGTTTCATGGTTACTAACTACCCAAGCAAACCCCTAACCCTAGAATGAAACTACTCACACATAATTAAGAAGGAAATATGAACAAATGAGGGATTGATGCTAAACATGTTGGAATATGATAAAAGTAAGCAAATGAACAAAGAAAACTTAAACAAATGAAATAACTAAGTAAAGAGAGGAGAGATTATACCAACAACTTGAATAAAGTGAAGAACTTTGATTACAAAAGAAGAGTCTTCTCAAACCCTCCAAATTACAACCAGAAATCCTCTAAGATAAGTGCTAAAAGTAACTAAGAGAGACTACCCAAATGATTAAGGAGAGATTATCTGAAGGATTATAAAAACCTAAAGAAGGATTAAGGATTTGAGTTGAGATTTGAATGTGAAAATGAAAGCAATGAAACAGTAACAAACCCTAGAAAAGCGTGAAAATACAATAAATGTTGCGTAAATGAAAATAGACTAAGTGCGGGTTTATATAGTGTGCAAAATTCTGAGAAATGACTCTCAGCGGGTCAACCGGCTGCCGGTTTGGAACCGGCTAAGAGTCAGAAAATACAATTTTGAACTTTTCTTTGGATGAGCCATGAATACGAGCCGATGGGCCGGCTGCCGGTATGGCACCGGCTGAGGATGCAAATCCTAACTTCTGACTTTTACTTCTTAGCCGGTGGGCCGGCCGCCGGTGGAGGACCGTCTAAGAGCCCTTCCACAAGAATATGCCCAAACTTGATTTTATTACTTTCTCGAAAATTGGCTAAGTAAGGAACCTGTGTCCCAGCCGGCTGACCGGCTGCCGGTTGGTCACCGGCTGAGGACACTGAAGTGGGTTTCTGAACTTTCTTTCTTGTTTTCTTCAGAAGTCAAGGTCAAGCCTCCCAGCCGGTCTGGGACCGGCTGAGAGGGCCTGGAGCATTCTCTTCAATATTTCTTCACATTTTGCTCCAAAATCGTCTCGTTTGCTCCCGTTTCTTCGCTCCCGCCACAATGCCTACAACATGGAAACCAAATAGGAATAGTCTAGGAAATGGATGTAAAACGAGCAAAGGCACGCAAACGAGGTCGAATCGGGACTGAAAATGAAGTAAATACAACGACAATTATGACCAAAATAGAGCTCATCAGAATTCCCCACACTTAAATCTTACTCGTCCTCGAGTAAGAGATCAATAAGCTATATAACCCTTATTAGAAACATGAAACAAACTAACTAAGCTAACTAGAAGTCGAATCGGGTTTAGCGACACCCGTAGCCCTTTCAACTCACAATTTGACATTCGTGAGGAAGAACGCCCTATTGCAAGGCAAGTTTGGTCTTGCTACAAATTTTTTGATGCAAACAAGTTAAAACAAAACACATATAAACAAGCAACATGCATCGGGCAAAGGTCAACCGCTTGCCTCATCCAAGCGGGGTTTTGAAAAACTAAACAAAGGAGGTCTATAGCGGAGGATGCCGATTCAAAGTCTAACCACGGTGTCAAACCCCTAAATCAAGCTCAAGCAACCAACAATGACATCACCATAGACCAAGAAACTAATTCAAGGCGGGCAAACGGAAGTACTAAGCTATACTTCCAAGAATAACACGACACACGAATGATTCGACTCCATGCAAGACCCATAACTGATAAAAAAACCCTAAGTACCGACTCTCACGGGTGACACTCAACACACAAGGAAAGAAAGGGGGCGATTTTTGTGACCAAAAGTAACCAAAATCACTCACCTACCTCAACTTGTGAAGCATGCCCGCAATCTAGAATGGTACTCCATCCAAAAATCCATGAGAAAATGCAAATGTACACGATGAGAACAACAACAAGGATGCAACGGGGCTTGGGTTGGGTGAAAATGGTTTGGTGCACGCATCGTTCTAGAATTTGAGGCTCAAAAACAAGAATGATTGCCATTATCCACGCAACTCCTTATTACAACAACTAAAGCAACGTCTGTGCCCTAACTTTGGTTTTAACAAAACCAAGCAAAAATTGCATAAACCCCAACTTACTTTGGAAAAAAGAACCCATCTCAACCTTAAACAAAGTGGTCATTATTAAAAACACCGAACAACGTCTACACCCTAACATACGACTTGGAATCCAAATCACATGCAAAAATTGTGTAAACCCGGCACGCGTGTAAAAACATCAAAAGACCACATTATTAAAGCAACGGCTTTTTCTATGTCCCCTTGATGGAAGAGATTTGTTGCTAGCATTTTTCTCTTTCAAAACACATATATACACTTTTCTTTTTGGATTTTTAAAAACTTTTTCAACTTTTTTCTTTGATTTTCTATTTTCTTTCTATTTTCATTTTTTCTTTTCTTTTCTTTTTCTCAAACTTCCATTCACCAAGAAGACAACAAGTAGTGACCAAAGAGGAAGAGTGCACCAACCAACATCCAAATCCCGACTCTACCACCAACTAAGTACCACAAAAGCAACCATTCTTGATCAAGGAAGGGTGTTTTTGGGGATGGAGCTCATTTAGAGGTTAAGGCCAAATGAAAAAGCTAAGGCCCAAGGTGGCTAAACAAAAAGAGGGAATAAGATGCAAGGGTCAAAACAAGGCTAATTTGGCAAATGTGAAGTTGATTTATTTTGAACAAGAGTTGTCTCACATGCACATGAACATAAACACGGAAATGAGGAACGAGCGTCATACTTATGCGTATTGACATAACATACCACGTAAGGAGGACTACTCACAATCCTAAACTGAGTCGGTTTGATGGACCGACTAAAAAGGAGGCTCTACCCTCACATTTGAGTAGTTAATGTCGGTCCTAGGTCGAGTCAAGGTCTAACACGGTCTCACATGGTGGTCGAAACTTGGTCATTAAGCCTAGACTTCCGGGTCCTTGCAAGCAAGAACCCTAACAAGGTGACATCAAACGGTGCAAGCTATTAGGAGGGGTAAGACACAGGTAAGACAAATATCATCATTGACGGCATATATCCTCCACTATTCAACCTCCTATGCATATTTACAAACAAATGCAAAATAGAAAACCGACTAACACATATTCACAAAACTATGAAAATGAAAAGCATGTGAAACAACACTAAACTAAACAACAAGCATAACAAACATGTAACAACAAAGTGACTAATCTAGCGGCACATCATCCACAACAACCACAAGTTCCCCAAAGGAACATCCAAGGCACAAAAATCTCGTTCTCCTTCATGCTATCAACATAAAAAGAAAATAGGGAAGAGAAGAAAGAAGTAGGAAGGAATATACCAAGCATCTTCATTCTCCTAATACCTCGGGTTATTGTTGCATCTGCCACTTGGTTAGTCTAACAAACATATATATATATAATGCAAGCAAAAAACAAAAACAAAAGAAAGGAAGAACATATTTTTTGAATTTTTTGAAATTTTTCGATTTTTTTGGTATTTTTGAAGTTTTTTCATATTTACAAAAGCAAATAAATATTCACAAAGTGGATATTTTCCCTCCCCACACTTAAGATTTACATTGTCCTCAATGGAACAAAGTGCAAGGGGAAATGAAGAAAAAGAACGAAAACAACATGTTTTTGGGTCTTTTGAAATTTTTGAGAAAATGAAAAACTTGTTTTTGTGTTTTTTTTTTGAAATAAACGGTTCTTCCTCCCCACACTTATTTATGTGCATAATTTGAGGAGGAAAACCGGAAAATAAAGAACATGTTTTTGAAGTTTTTTGGCTTTTCAATTTTTTTGGATTTTTGATTTTTATGAAACTAATAAAAACAAAGATAAACAAAAGAAATGAAAAACTAAAAACTAAACTAAGATGCAAACTAAGTGCTCTAATCTACATGTATCCAAACTACATGTGACAATATGGTGTGAAATGTAAATCTAATGCATCTAAATGAATGCAACTAAATGCAACTAAACTAATGATATGAAGTGATGAAATGGAAACTAAAACAAGCTAACTAAACTAACTAACTACTCTAAATGCATGCTAAAAAGTAAAATGCAAACTAAAGTAAAATTTGGATTTAAGGGAGTTACTTGCTTTGGATTTTCATGCGAGAGCAAAGACATCACCTACCACCACTAAGGGTGGTCACACATCATCCTCATCACCACCTCCATTACCGCTCACATCACCATCACCACTCGCATCCACTACCATGTAATCATCCAGGTTGTTCACGACATCACGAAAGGGGGAAGCATGCGAGCCACTAGCTCCGGGATCACCAACCATGCCTCGGGGAGATGGATGCCCTTGAGGGCCTGAGTCCGCATTTCTACGGAAGTTAGGGGGAAAGATCGGGCTAGAGAAATAGCCCGGAGCAACATTAATCTCCCCGTAAAAACGCCCCTCCGGGGGCACATAGCCACCCTCCGGAGGCATGTAGTAAGAAGGATGACCACCGGCTGCATGATGGTACACCTGACGAACATACTGGTCATAGCTAGGGAAGGTGCCATAGGCCTGATCGTGGTACAAGTATTCAAGCCTATAACACACATCCTGATGCCGCTCATCCGCCAATGCCTGGCGATCATCTGCAAGCTCTGCTGCCGTCTTCATACCCAAATCAACTCGGGCCATAAAATCAATGAGGTCCTGATGCATAGGGGAAGGCTGAGGAGGAACGGAACTGGAGGTGGATCCCTGGAAAAATGTAGGACCACTCTGAAATGGAGGCATAGTGACTGCGGGCTGCTGAAACTGGAGGTCGGAGGTGGTAGTACCGACCCTATCTTGGGCATAAACTCTGGGAGGGCGCTGATCAAGAGGGAGCTCATCTGGGTCGACCTCAATGTCAAGAAGGTATGAGGTATTCCCGGGCACTATCCTTGACACCCGTCGTTGAGGGGTGCCAAAGATAAGATTTATAAAACCTCGGCTTAAGACTAGATAGCGTAAGTCAAGGGTCGAACCACAGAGAGGTGGGGAGTGTTTATTGTTTAAGGTCAATGTTTTAGGGTAACAAATTGGGGGTTTAGATTGATTGTCACTAAGTCTAAAATAAAGATAAAATAAAACAAGAAAATAAGAATGAGATAAAACTTATGATAAAAGGGATGCTAGGATGTTTGGGTAGTAAATAGCTACGATGGTGTAAATCCTAAGTCAACATGTATTGCAGTCGCGTAAGGGGTGTAACATATCCTTTCGGTCTATGGTACCTAATAGCTCCTTTCGGCCTATGCTATTAGTTCCTAGGTCTCACAATTATTGGGTGTCAACAATAAGGGTGATTCCTAAATTCTAGGTTACCTACCTTTCAGTCTTAAGTAACCTAGCCGTCTTAAAACGTTAACCAATGCCCTTCCCGTATCTTTCAATCTTGGGTAAGTCATTACTAACATCCTACAAGTCTCCTTTCAGTCTCATTGTAGGTTATTATAGTCGACGGAGTAAAACAATCTGAAAACGTACGCGCGTCGGTCGACCGACCAGCTAGTCCAGTCAGCCGACCAACACTTCAGTCGACCGACCGGTTAAGTCGGTCGGCCGACCAGGAGTCTGCTACAGTCGGTCTCGGGAACTACACCATCTAGGCTATTTACTCCCTACGTCCTAACATATGCAATTAGCTACTCATGGATACGGAAATAACAACGAAAACAATAGTAAACATGGATTTCATAGCAAGCATCAATCTAAACATGCGATAACAACAAAGGCTCTGGGATTCTAACTTAAACCGGATACTAATAATTCTAATAAGACAACAATAATGAAACTGAAATCAAGAAGAGAATTACCGAAATATGGATTAAGGCAGAAAAGAGCAAGCATAATTGAATCCCGTGGAAAGATTAATGATTACAAGAACAGTGCTTAAAACTAATAAACAATAACTTTTGTGAAGATGATTATTGCAAACTAATAACTTGTCTCTCATAAAACTCTCTGTAAAAACTGAATAAAAGCTAGATGATACTTAATGTCAAAAAATAGATGATTAACCCTAATCCCGAGATTAGCTTAAGTAGGCGGAAATAATAAGTTCCCTAATGACCTAATCACGCGAGTAGGCTTTTTGCAGAATTTCTGAGTCTGCGCGCTGGTCGACCGACCAGGTGATGAGGTCGTTCGACCTCTTGTCGGGCTTGGTGGATTTCTGAATTTAAGATATCAGGTCCTCAGGTCGACCGACCAGAGTAGTAGGTCGGTCGATCCACTTTCCTGTACGTCAGTCTTGATTTCGCCTTGGTTTGACTTTGTGGTACTTGGTACGCGACTTGAGTTGACTTTTCCTCGTTCCTTGGTCATGCAAAAATCCCGAGGGTAGAAATTTGGTACAAAACCGTCTCTTTTCCGCATAATTCTGCAAAAGAGCATAAAAATACGAAAGTAGACAATTGTTGGGAAATAAAGGCTAAAACATAGTGAATGAGCGACAAAATGCGTGTTAAAATAGATGTAAAACATCATAAAATAGACACGCATCAACCCTCATCCTATCGGTGTTAGGCAAAGGGACGGAAATTCTGAACTTGTTGTTGACACGAATCTGCCAATACTATATCCGATCATTGGGGTTATATTTGATCCACCCCAAGGCATCCTGCAAGTACCGGCGAGATAAGACGTTCTCTCCCTGGATATAATCTACCGTGAAATGCCTTTGACAAAGGTTGACGGCTATCAAAGTAACCATCCCCCCAACATAAATAGGAGTGGTACGCTGAGGTTGGGTTGCCAACCTACTCAAGTGAAGAGCCATATGATGGGCAATGTTAAGCTTCGGCCCATTGACCAAATTAGATCCCAAGATCTCAAGCTCCTCCGTTCTAAAATTGTGTGGCTCATCCCGAGATAGGACGGTCCACCCCATGAAACGATGCCATATCCTAATTGGCGCCAAATGCACTCGATTAGCCGGCTTCTTCTTTGTTCTATCACTCACCAAGCCGGTAATAGCCGTCCAAATAACCTCCGTGTCAAGGGACTCCGGAGGCTTAATTGGCAATTTCCCATTAAGACCAAAAATCAAAGCAATTTCCTCCAAAGTCAATCGGTGTTGCCTATTCATGAGACGAAATTCTAGGAAGACTACCTTCCCTATACTCCGGTTTTTGGTAACCACAAGAGAGCTCAAAAATTCTCAAGTCAATCGGGGAGAGGTGTGAACCGGCCTAGTAACATACAATTCTTTCATTCTCATTCCATCAAAAAGTGCCTCAGTAATCTTTTCAATCCCTAACTCCCTCAAACCAGCCCTATCAATAAACTGAGTCGGGTGAACGGGGCGATGTTTGAAATAAGTGAAGTTACCTTTTTGGGTGATAGTTGCGAATTGGAGGCCGGGAAAGTCCGGATCAGGACCAATATAGCTGCTATCAAGCACATTTTGTACTTCTTGTTCAACCGCCGGGTCATGTCGCGATTTTGATCTCCTCTCGTTCCTTCCTGACATGGTGAAATTGAAGGGATTTGATGAGGGGTTGAAATGGGTTTGATTTGGGATGATGTATGGAGTTTTTTTAGGTTGGGAATGTAAGAGAGAAGGGGGAAGTAAGAAAGAAAGAGGAAGAAATGAGAGAAAATGAGGGAGCACGAGTGTTTTAAAATCACGAACAGATGACTCTGGGCCGGTCTGGCACCGGCTGCCGGTCGACCGGCTCAGAGTTAGGGTTAGGATTATTTGATTTTTCGCAACTTCTTGAAAGAGCATTGATTCTGAGCCGGCAGACTGGCTGTCGGCCGAACGGCTCAGAGTCGGTCTTCAACTCCTCAACTTCTCATCTTCTTCAACTTTTCTTACAAAAACTCCCAGCCGGCGGACCGGCTGGGGATCCTTCTTCTCCTTTTTTTCTTCAATCTTGGACACACCTTATGATTCTCAGCTGGTGGACCGGCTGCCGGCCTACCGGCTAAGAATCGAGCTTCTTTGAAATTTCGTCTTGTTGAATAAGGCATAATGACTTTAAGCCGGTGTACCTGCCGCCGGTTTGGTGTAGGCTGGGAGTGCAAAATCTGAAATCTGCCAAATAAATCATCAAAAACAGAAATGTGCCCAGGTAGTCTTAGCCGGTATGGGACCGTCGGCCGGGCACCCGGCTGGGAGTACCTGTACACAATTTCGAAAAATAATTTACTTGAACGTAAAAATCGATTTTGCCAACAACGATTTTGCCCATCACCTTCCGACTTTACTCAATAATTAACCAAAAACAAGCAACCAACATTTCCAAATCTCACATGCAAGCTAAAAATCAAACTAAAAAACGAACTAAAAATGCAAACTACATGAAAGATAGGAAGCTAATACTTACAAACGGTGGTTATTAAGTGACTCCACCAAACCTTACACGAACAAACTTCAATTTCCTTGAACGGAAACTTCGTCCATGCTAGCCAAAGACCTTAGAAAATGGTCAAAGGCCTCGGCCGAAGCTTCCACCTTGCTCTCATGGGCGAATCCCGCTTCACACATCATCAACTTTTGAACCTTCACATCTCTTTTTGCAATTAGTTCCCCTAGGTCCCCTTTTTCAACCAAGGGATCCCCAAAGAAACTCGTACAACTTGGTTTTTCTTGTTTTCCATAGCGGTCCCTCTTCTCCGGAACAAACAATTTCCCGCTAGCAAAACTAGCATCCTCGCTCTTCAAAGTTATACTTTCCATGATTCCCTTTTCATCAAGCATCATAGGGACATCATTCACCATCACACACGCAACCATGTCAACATTTCTTGCTTTGTAACTTGTACCGGGAGCTTCCAGAAGTTCGAACTCCGCCACTTCCTTTCCCACTTGGAATGATAACCTTCCTCTCTTAACATCGATAGTAGCTCCTCCGGTGGCCAAGAATGGCCTACCAAGTATCACGAAAGAGTTGTTACCCACGGGGACATCCAATATCAAGAAGTCGGTGGGGATGGATAGATCCCCCACCTTGACAATTGCATCTTCAAGTACCCCTAGAGGAAGTTTCTCGGTATCATCCGCAAGAGTGATAGAAGTTGTAGCGGGAGACAAATTCTTGATGTCCAATTTCTTGGCCATTGCTAGAGGCATGACGCTCACGCTTTCTCCCAAGTCACATAATGCATTTTAAATCTTCTTCCCCCCCGACATAGCAATTTATCGAAAAGCTACCCGGATCTCCGAGTTTGATGGGGAGGGTGCTTGGGACTTTCTTGGCGGACATGATTGCATTTACTTCTCTTTTCTCTTCTCGTGAGGGGATTGTTGCTTCCACCTCTTCAACAAGTTTCATCAATTCCTCACAACGAGGATGTCCTTTAGTAATTTTCCGGAAAAACTCATAAACTCTTCTCTCAATGAGTCCCTCTTCATGTTCGGACTCTTCTTCAACCACACTTTTTCCTTTCTCAATATTCACTTTCCTTTCATCTATCTTCTTCTTTGGAAACTCTTTGACTTGTTCCATCACGAATTGGACTTCATCCATCCCATCTTGGTCACTACCATCCGGAGAAGCAATGGGCACCATCACCATTGCTTCTTCCTCGCTATCACCTCCAACTTCACTTCCAAAAACCGTCATGAGTTGCTCAAGTGAAGGCTTTCCTCCGCTACTAGTGGTTTCAAGCATTGGTTGCTCATCGACATTTGTCATAATTGCATTAACCCCATGATGTTTTGTAGCATCTCTTGAGCTTTGACCTTGAGCTAGAAAACCACCCGGAGGCCTTTGAGGATTGGCTAAGGCTTGGGAAGCGACTCTAGCCTCCATCTCTCTTATCTCCTTTTGGTTGGCATTCCTCAAGTTCATCATCTTGGTTGTGGGTAGTTTGCATATTCTTCACAAGCTTGAGTAATTCACCCACTTGATTCTCACTCGATGGTTCTTGGTGAGGGGTATTAGTAAGAGGTAAAGCAAACCCATAGTCGTTCTTAGGGACTCCAACTTGAGAGTTCCCCTTTGGCATTTGGCTATTGAACTTCGGATTTTGTTGAATGAAATTTGGGTCATTGAAACTTTGGTTATGAAAGTTTTGGTTTGGATTTTGGTTGTTGTTGTGGAAGTTATTTTGAAATGGTGGTGGGTTGAAATTCTTGGTTTGGTTTTGGTTTTGGTTTGGGTTGTTGTTGTTGAAACTCGGGTTGTTGTAATTTTGGTCATTGAAGTTTGGTGTAAAGCCTTGATTGGCTTGGTTGATTTGGTTCCCTTGATAAAAGCCTTGGTTTTGGTAATTATTTCTCGGGTTGAAATTCTCACCCCTTGGTTGGAAACCGAGTGGGTTTTGAACTTGGTTTTGTAAGAGTTGATGCGGGTTCAATACGTTAGTACTCTTGTAGCTCATGTAAGGGCTTCCACGAATGCCCGGATGGTAGTAATTGGAATTTGGGTTGAAAGTGTTTTGACTTCTTGAGTTGTTGAATGCTTGGAAGGCATACAACTCCTCTTCACTCCCACTTCCCTCATACGAATTATTGGCACATACATCGAACGTATGCCCACTTCCTCCACACAAGTCACATGAAACAACATTATGCACTTGGTACATTCCCGGAGTGTTGCCCTTGGTCACTTTGCTTGTAGCCCCCTTTGTCAACTCCTCCAACTTTTTTGTCAACACATCAACCTTGGCATTGGTTTCCTCATTTGCTTTGGAGTTGGAGAGATTCTCGTTGGGATATTTGCTACTTCTTCTCAAGGCATTTCCCCTAGTACCATAATTTTCTTCGGAATCCACTATCTTCTTGATAAGCTCGGTCCCATCTTCATTCGGGAGGTGGTCAAAGCTACCTCCCGCGGACGCATTCAGCATCTCCTTGGTGCGAGGGAGAAGTGTTTGAAAGAACGTTTGGGTCGCATACCATGTAGGTATCCCATGATGAGGACACCTCGCAAGCAAGTCTTGGTACCTATCACATGCCTCTCCCAAGCTTTCCCCCTCATCTTGTTGAAATTGGGTGATCTCATTACGGAGCATGGCGGTTTTCGAGGATGGATAGTACTTAGCAATAAAAGTCGTGGCTAAGTCATCCCAAGTAGTAAAGGTATTTGGGGGATGAATGTTCAACCACCTATCCGCCTTGTCCGTCAATGAGTAGGGGAAGAGCATTAACCTCAAATTTTTTTCGGGCACCCCCGTCTTCTTGATCATGGCAACTTTGCCCTTAAACTTCCTCAAATGCCCATGGGCATCCTCATGAGAGGCTCAACTAAAAGCATTCTTCTCAATGGAGCTCATTTGAGAAGGATGAATCTCGAAGTTTTGTGGCACAATAGTGCCAAAATTGATGGGGTTTGTTGTATCATTGTGGTTCGGGCGATTATGATCTCTTAGGGCGGCCATTATGTGAATTTGTGGTGGGTTTGGAATATGAGGTGAGGGTGGTGGTGATTGGTAGAATGGGTTGTCGAAGTTTTCGGAGGTTGGGCTTGGAATGTGTTGATTTGGGCTTTGTGGTTCGGGTGAAGTAGGTGGGTTGTTGTGGCTAGTTGAAGCGTGGGAAGCAATTCTCACTCTTGCTATAGTCCTCCTCCTTAAGGCTTGAAAAAGCCTTTCCGGTTCGGAAGTTGAAAGTAAAGAATTCGAATCACCCCTAGGCATAAAAACCTGGCACACAATTAGTCGTCCTAGTGTTTTTTAGACACAAGGGTGAGTAAAATAACAAATACTCTACACTCAAACTAGCAAAGCTTTGAACAAAACAAAGAAAGCAAAACTAACTAAAGCTAAAACTAAAACTAAACTAAACAATCTCTAGCACCATCCCCGACAACGGCGCCATTTTGATGGCCGGAATTGCCGTCACTACCGGCATCAAACAAATTTATAAACCCGAAAGCAAGTATTATGTAATTCGGGGTCGAACACGAAGATGGTGGGGATAATTGATTAGTTAGGTTCTAATTAAAGCCTAAGTCGGGGTAATAGGTTGGTTTGTGAAAAGACTAACAACTAAAGGCAAATAAGAACAATAATGCTAAGATTAGATTGATGATAAGGAGAACTAGGGTGTCGGGGTCACCTAGGTAAGTCGGTAACCAAACATAAGATAACGGTCTCGTGTTACTTCTATGGTAAGTCTAGGGTCGTCTCTTCTCTCGAGTCGACTACCCTAAGGTCAAGACTTGTCCTAGCTTTCGCTACAAACAAAGCTAACCTAACACATAAACATGCTCATGAAACTCAAGACCATCGTCTAAAGAAAACAAAGCGAAGACTAATGCCCAACCGTCGTTGAGGCAATTCGTCGAACACGTAACATGCATAATGTGAAAACTCAACCAAAGAGGCAAAACAAGACTAACCCTAAGCATGTTTCATGGTTACTAACTACCCAAGCAAACCCCTAACCCTAGAATGAAACTACTCACACATAATTAAGAAGGAAATATGAACAAATGAGGGATTGATGCTAAACATGTTGGAATATGATAAAAGTAAGAAAATGAACAAAGAAAACTTAAACAAATGAAATAACTAAGTAAATAGAGGAGAGATTATACCAACAACTTGAATAAAGTGAAGAACTTTGATTACAAAAGAACAGTCTTCTCAAACCCTCCAAATTACAACCAAAAATCCTTTAAGATAAGTGCTAAAAGTAACTACGAGAGACTACCCAAATGATTAAAGAGAGATTATCTAAAGGATTATAAAAACTAAAGAAGGATTAAGGATTTGAGTTGAGATTTGAATGTGAAAATGAAAGCAATGAAACAGTAACAAACCCTAGAAATGCGTGAAAATACAATAAATGTTGCGTAAATGAAAATAGACTAAGTGCGGGTTTATATAGTGTGCGAAATTCTGAGAAATGACTCTCAGCCGGTCAACCGGCTACCGGTCTGGAACCGGCTAAGAGTCAGAAAATACAATTCTGAACTTTTCTTTGGATGAGCCATGAATACGAGCCGATGGGCCGGCTACCGGTATGGCACCGGATGAGGATGCAAATCCTAATTTTGACTTTTACTTCTTAGCCGGTGGGTCGGCCGTCGGTGGAGGACCCTCTAAGAGCCCTTTCACAAGAATCTGCCCAAACTTGATTTTATTACTTTCTCGAAAATTGGCTAAGTAAGGAACCTGTGTCCCAGCCGGCTGACCGGCTGCCGGTTGGTCACCGGCTGAGGACACTGAAGTGGGTTTCTGAACTTTCTTTCTTGTTTTCTTCAGAAGTCAAGGTCAAGCCTCCCAGACGGCCCACCGGCTGCCGGTCTGGGACCGGCTGAGAGGGCCTGAAGCATTCTCTTCAATATTTCTTCACATTTCGCTCCAAAATCGTCTCGTTTGCTCCCGTTTCTTCGCTCCCGCCACAATACCTACAACATGGAAACCAAATAGGAATAGTCTAGGAAATGGACGTAAAAACGATCAAAGGCACGCAAAACAAGGTCGAATCGGGACCGAAAATGAAGTAAATACAACGACAATTATAACCAAAATAGAGCTCATCAGTTAGGGCTTGCAATTTAAGGTAGTTTTCTTGATTGTAATCTTTAGGTAGGAATCGCTTCATTAGGTGCTTCTTTAACTTAACCCAAGAGTTAAGTTTTGATTTACCGTCACGCTTCTTTTGTTTCTTGAGATTTTCATACCACAAAGATGCATATTTTGTTAGCTTGAGAATAGCAAACTTGAATTGTTTTTTATCATCATATTCCTTGTATTCGAAAACTCTCTCCGTTTGTCGTATCCAATCTAGAAACTCTTCGGGATCCAAATCTCCCTTGAATTCGGGTATATCCAACTTAAGACCATGATCATCATCTTGCTTGTTGTAGGCTTGGATTTTCGGAACTTCCTTCTCGCCGTCACTAGCCATAGACGACGCATCATCCGCTTCAGCTTCAAAACCCTTCTTGTTTAGCATGGAAGCGTTATTCTTTAGGACATAGCTCATTTGATTCATTTGAGCTTTTATTTCTTCTTGGCCGGCTTCCCATGGCTTGCTTGTAGCATCGCTATTTTCACTAGGATTCACCATTATTACTTCTCCCCAAGATAGATCTTCATAAAATTAAAACCAAGAGCCGACGCTCTGATACCAATTTGATGCGGATCGCTACCCTTGCTCTTTCCTTGAACAGGGACCCTTTGGAGATTGTCTTGATGTCCGATGAGAGTGATGCTGAAACACTTTCAGAATACCCCGAAGTGGTTGCTATGGAAAAACTTTTGACTGGAGAGGAACGTTGAAGAGTCTATTGATATAATATACTCAAGAAGGGGGGGGGTTGAATTGAGTATGCCTTCTTCTTAAAATCTTCTTCGATGTGTATGTAGTTGTATGATGATCGTTGAGTAGAGCAATAATAAAGTAGAGACACGATATTTTTGAAGTGGTTCAGTCTCACACTCTGAGACCTACGTCCACTATTCTCGATTAATAAAATTAGTACCAACTCTGGATTACAATTTTATCAACCCTACTCGTGCGACTTTGATGTTAGTCACAACTCAATCTAGATACCGTTAAATATCTAGCTACGACAAATACCGTTAAATATTTGTCTTACAACGAGTACCGCTAAATACTCAATCTATCTTACGTAAATAAGATAAAGTCTTCAATGTTTTCTTGGTGTCACAATCTTGAATGAATAAGATCAATGCTTGAGCACTTGAATCTTGAATCGGATTTGACAATGATAAGCTCGAATATTGAAGTATATGACCGACGGCTCTCTCTTGATTTGCGTGTATGTGAGTTGTGTATTTCGTTAGTTTTAATGTATCATAGGTAGTCTATTTATATAGAATATGTATCTAGGTAATTCAAACCCTAGATGATTTAGGAATATTACTTAAAACTAGAGTACTAGTCTTTTAGTAATATTACCTTAAATCTAATCTTAATATATTTAGGAAAGATATAATAATATACTATATGTATTATATAAGGAATCAATTTCCTAATTCATATTTAGGAAAGATCTTTATATAATAAATAATTAGTATCCTTATTAAATCAACTTCCTAAACCATGTCAAAGATAATAAAATATATTACCATAATATAATCTTAGTTAGTTTAGGACATTAAATAAATACATAATATTTATTTAAGTAAGTCCCACACGATTTTGGTAATGTGGCATATCACACGATTTCCAAAATCGAAACAAACTATATTTAGACTATATATTTTTGACAATTAAAATCATATAAAAATCTTTAGTTTATTTTAGTAATAAATAATTATCTCATAAGACAATTATTTATTTCTTATTTAACTAAAAGATATTTTATATAATCCTATTAAGATTAACAATTCCATATTTAAAATAGAATACCATTGAACCACTAATACTACACGACACAAATTAGGAAACAATTGTTTCAACTAAAACACACATTAGTCTTGATCATTTCTTCATGATATAGAGTTATAGCTACAAGCTATAACTTGAATCCATCTTGTACTAAAGCTATAGTTGACGAATACAACTTTAGTTCATTATGCGCGCTTGTGATCTTCTATCAATCTTCGACTTAGTCAATTTATTGACTAATATGCTTGAATCTTTTATACTTGATTGATTAGATCTTGTTACTAATATTCTGTACACTTAGCACACGATTATACATACGAGTATATAATATATAAATAGCTAGACTTGTCATTATCAAAACATAAACATATATACTATATATATATTTGAATATATGGTTCAACAAATTCCCCCTTTTTGATGATGGCAAGTCTCTCTTAGATTTCGTGTCTAAGTGTATGTTCCCCCTCAATATAATAAGGGTCATTCATAGCAAAGAGTCACTTAGGGTTTCTATCTTCTATCTATCCCATATCCTTTAAGGACCCTAAGAGACAATGAATTACGACAAGGAGCAATCTTAGGCAAATTCTAATCTAAGTCGCATATTTTCCCCCTCTTGACATCATCGAAAAGATGAGAACAAAGACATGAAACGACTAGAATAATACACTACGAAACATAAGCAAGCATATAGACGAGTCGAAATAATATGAACATAGAAAATATCACATAACCACATACGGAATGTTAAAAATATACACAATCAGTCCAAAATACTAAGCCAATGGGCCGAATGAAGAAGTGTTTAAAGAAAATGGGCCGGCTGAATGGGATAAGTATCTGCAAAAGATAACAAATAAGATGGGCCAAGGGATAAGAGAGGCAATTGGGCCGCATCAAAAACAATCATAAAAGTTGTTAGGTTTAGGAAATCCGAGGAAGCAAAACGAAACATAGTCTCGGATTCCGAATGGGCTAGGTAATAAGTTGGGCCATAAAAGCTAAGAGTGTTTAGAAGTCCAACCCAGGACTTGAACAGAACAACGACAAAACAACTTCAAGTTTAACAGAAACAGAGACGGAGATGGCGGATTAGGAGCGAGAGCTGGAAGCAGGGGTCTTTGCATACGGACTCACGTACTCGGGTCGGGTTCGGAACTCAAGGGTGTCCAAACGATCCAAACAACTACTGACATTTCTTCCTTGAGCATTTAAAGCCAACTCGAAGTTGAGTATCTTCAATGAAAGCGCCTTAACCGCTTCAAGAGCTTGGCTCGCATCTGTGCGCAAGAACCCATGATCCCTTACCAAAGCACCGCCTTGAGTCGCAAGAAAGGACAAACGATCACTCATCGCCAGTAGTTCAGAGCAAACAACCGAGACCTCTGAGCCAATTTTCACCAAATGCTTGTCTACTTTCGCCATCCATTCCTTTACTTCAACCTCAAACTCACGATTACTACCTGTACGATTTTCCGAGGAACCCGAATGTTCTTTTTCCTTTTTAATCTGACACAACCCTAGAATCTGATCCATCTTTGATTCCAAGTCAACAAAAGATGGAGATGGATTAGGACGGGGTCCCTCCTCACCCGTCTTCCCAAAAGCCAAATCAACACCATCAAACGTAATACCCATCAACTTTAGTAACTTGTCACACATACGATCACGGGGTTTAACACCAAAACTATAATCGTCCACAACACCCTTCTTCAACAAAATTTCAGAAACCCACATGCCATAAGGAATATCAAGAGTCGAACTTGGTTTTTCTTTAACTAAAACAGAGGAAACTTGACAAATTTTCGAACAGAGCAAGAATGCGAGGTTGATTTTGTTTCCCTCCAACCAGTGAAATAATACAATAGCCTCAACACTTGACAATTTATCACGACCACCTCTCCTAGGCAGAATCGTGTTCCAAAGATAGTTAACAAACAACTTTAATTTCGGGGAGAAGGAATTTGTGAGTAGTGGAGAGACTTCAGTGGCATTGGGATCAAAGTATTGTTTGATCAGCATTTTCTGTTCGTGAGTAACTACCCCCCATTCCTTTCGGGTATCAATATCAAGTCCCCTTGGATCAAGATGAAAAATTTCACATATATCGTCTAAAGAAACTTCGACATCCCTTCCATTAACTACGGCCTTTAACCCGGTTTCAGTCGATTTGACGGAGGCAAAGAATTGAAGTAATTCAACTGGAAATATTAACCCTGAGAAATTGCTAACATATTCCCACCCTTGAAACTCTAAAAACTTTTTAAAGAAAAGCAGAGATTTAGAACCGTTTACCCAGGTTGTCGGATAAAATCGACCGGCATGAATGGCATAAGGAAGAAGGCGGTTAATAAGAATACCTTCATTCTTGGTCATGCGAACACGTTCTAATCCCTCTTGAGTAGCTTCGACGGAATAGTCTTTGAACAGAGGACGAGGGTTCTTGGAATCCCTTTCTTGCATGTCGTCCGAAATTGGAGAAGCAGCTCGATTAAGTTTTCGACGTTTACCAGTTTCTTGGGTTGGACTCATGGTGGCAATGGGGGTCGGAGATGGTGGTGGTGACGGTGTAGGTGAGGGTGGAGAGGGTTTCTTTTGTTGTGAGCGAGTGGCTTTGGAGGGTGGCATGGTGGTTTTGAGAGTGAAAGACGATGAGATGGTGGAGGTTTTGATGGATTTTAATGGAGGTTTTGAGTGTATTAATTGGTTTTTTACAAAATGTATGTCGGTAATAATGGAGGAAGGTGAGGTAAATGAGGGAGTTGGGGTAAGTGAGGGTTAATAATGATGGTTTGGGTGAAGTCAAAAGGCTAGGTGATAGGGGAGACACGTGGCAGTTGGTTGTGGGGTAAGTGAGGGTGATACGTGGTTAAAGGTGGGGCCATCACACGAAATTTGTGTGATAAATTGGTGAGTTTTTAGTTTATTTTGTAATATTTGTGTATTATAATTTGTATAATATGTAAAACGTATATGTAGGTAAATTATAATATGTGACGTAATATTATTGTGAGGTCGATTGTGCACACATTCATATGTAAATCATATAATATAACTATAATCACAAAATTTTACATCGAATATATACATACACATGCAGCGGAGTATACGGACACAGTCATATAATCTCATCTAGACCGTAGTCAATCATTGGGTTATTTTTGCTTTTAAGATTTGATTAGGTGCCACCGATTAAACCAATTTCCAATCGCAAAGTCTCAAAGCGTTCTCTAGCCAATGGTTTAGTGAAGATATCTGCCCACTGTTTTTCCGTACTACAAAATTCCAATTTTATATTTTTCTTTTCAACATGGTCTCGTAGAAAGTGGTGTCTAATTTCAATATGTTTGGTCCTCGAGTGCTGGGCTGGGTTTTTAGATATAATTATAGCACTCGTATTATCACATAAGATAGGCACACATCCAACATCAACACCATAATCATGTAACTGTTGCTTTAACCATAAAAGTTGAGAACATACCAGTGCGGCTGCAATATATTCTGCTTCAGCAGTTGAGAGAGCGACAGAATTTTGTTTCTTGGATCCCCAAGATATAATACAAGGACCTACAAAGGTAGCAAGTCCGGAGGTACTTTTTCTGTCTAAAGAACATCCTGCATAATCCGCATCTGAATATCCTACTAGGTTAAAGTTACAGTCCATAGGATACCATAGATATAATTTTGAGGTTCCGATTAGGTATCTTAAAATTCTCTTAACTGCAATCATGTGTGATTCTTTTGGTGCAGATTGGAATCTCGCACAAACACAAACACTAAACATTATATCTGGACGACTTGCTGTAAGATAAAGAAGTGAGCCAATCATACCTCGGTAAGTGGTTTCATCTACAGACTTACCATCTTCGTCTTTGGTTAACTTCTTATCTGTGACCATTGGAGTAGGCATTGCATGAGAGGTTTCCATTCCAAATTTCTTTAGTAACTCCTTGACGTATTTTTGTTGATGAACTTTGATTCCTTCTTCAGTTTGTTGTATTTGAAGTCCAAGGAAGAATTTTAGTTCTCCCATCATACTCATCTCGAACTCAGAAGTCATCAACTCAGAGAAGTACTTGCACAACTTTTTATTAGTTGAGCCAAAAATAATATCGTCAACATAGATCTGAACAACTAGTAGATCTGAGTTTTCGCTTTTAAGAAATAGGGTTTTATCCACAGATCCTCTCTTGAATCCACTCTCCAATAGGAACTTTGATAATCTGTCGTACCATGCCCTAGGTGCTTGTTTCAGGCCATAGAGAGCTTTGTCCAATTTGAATACATGATCCTTGAGTTTGCTGTCAGGAAATCCAGGAGGTTGTTCAACAAATACTTCCTCTTGGAGATAGCCATTAAGAAATGCAGTCTTAACGTCCATCTGAAAAAGCTTCATTCCCTTGTGTGCTGCAAATGCAATGAGTAGTCTTATTGCCTCAAGACGAGCAACAGGAGCAAAGGTTTCGTCATAATCGATCCCTTCCTGTTGGTTGTATCCTTGAACTACTAGTCTGGCCTTATTTCGCACAATGACTCCAGTGTCATCCAATTTGTTTCTAAATACCCATCTAGTTCCAATGACAGTTCTATCCTTAGGTCGAGGAACAAGATGCCAAACTTTGTTTCTTTCAAATTGCTGGAGTTCTTCTTGCATGGCAACTATCCAGTCTGGTTCTGCGAGAGCTTCCTTGATATTTGAAGGTTCAATGGTGGAGAGAAAGGAGTAGAATGAGCAAAAGTTATTTAAGCTCCTTCGAGTCTGAACTCCATCTGTCAGGCTTCCTATGACATTGTCCAAAGGATGAGAGCCTTTGTATCTCCAGTTCCTTGATTGATCATTTGCATTCCCTGAACTTGACTCGGGATCTTGACTTGTTCCCCCTGAATCCAAACCTGGGTTTATAGTAGGGTCAGGTATAACTCTGGCCTCTTCCCTTTGGTTTTGATTCAAAGTTACAGCTTCATTAGCTGTAACTCTGGGTTCCAAGTCATTGGTTTGAGAGTTATCTACAGTGTCATCAACTGTAGTTTCATCTCTCGCACCGTTTTCTCCTAAGTTAAGTTCATCATGAGTTCCTTGAGGTTCTCCTTCTTCAATTTCCATTTCAGGAGGATCTTCCCTTGATAACCTGAAATCAGGTTCGTCTAGGTTTTCCTCTATATCCTGTAGTGGCTTATCGAAGACATTATTCTCATCAAAGATAACATGAATACTTTCCTCTATGCATAAAGTTCGTTTGTTAAAAACTTTGTAGGCTTTACTATGATCTGAATATCCTATAAAGATTGCTTCATCACTTCTAGGGTCGAATTTGCTTAATCTGTTTTTACCATTGTTGTGAACAAAGCATTTACTACCAAAGCATCTTAAATGAGATATGTTTGGTTTACGACCTCGAAGAAGTTCATAAGGTGTCTTTTTAAGGATAGGTCTAATCATAGCACGGTTATGAATATAGCAAGCTGTACTTATAGCCTCAGCCCAAAAGTTTCTAGGTAGGCCACTACAAAGAAGCATTGTTCGAGCCATGTCTTCTAGGGTTCTGTTCATTCGTTCTACGACTCCATTTTGTTGTGGGGTTCTAGGGGCCGAGAAGTTATGACCAACACCATTGGTTTTACAGAACTCAATAAAGGCATGATTGTCGAATTCAGTTCCATGATCAGTACGGATTGTTACTAGGTTTGATTTATATTTGTTTTGGACAAGTTTCATGAGACTAACAAATTCATCGAATGTTTCGTCTTTAGAATGAAGAAAGATTGGCCAAACAAATCTAGAGTAATCATCAACTAGAACGAAAACATACCTGGAACCACCTCTGCTTCTTACCTTCATAGGGCCACATAGATCCATGTGTACAAGTTCAAGAGCTTGTTCTGTGCTTACCACTCTCTTTGGCTTAAAGGATGATCTGACGTGTTTACATCGTGCACATGTGTCACACATCTTTTCTTGATCAAATTTGATCTTTGGAAGACCTTCGACCAAGTCCCATCTTTTCAGCTTACTTAGAATAGGTGAGCTAATATGACCAAATCTTTTGTGCCATAGACATGGATCATCTAACGTAACTTTCATGCATGATAGAGAATCAGTAGGTACAACATTTAAATCAATCATATAAACATTCTTTATCCTGTGACCTTCAAGTATTACTTTACTGGTGCCTTCTAAGATTATACGACATATATCTGAATGAAAAACCACTTTATTTCCTTTGTCACATAATTGTGATATACTGATAAGATTATGTTTGAGACCACTTACAAGGTATACATCATTTATAGTATGAGAGGATGAGATACCTATCTTACCAATTCCGATGATCTTTCCCTTTTTGTTATCACCGAATGTGACTTTACCTCCGTCAAAAGGTTTTAGGGTTTGGAATAGGTTTACGTCGCCTGTCATATGTCTTGAGCATCCACTGTCGAGATACCATAGGTTATTTTCCTTGGCGATAAACTGCACAAATAATTTTAAAGACAGGATTTAGGTACCCAAGCATACTTGGGTCCTTTGTTGTTAGTAATCACAAATACATCTTCCTTTTTAACCCAGACTTGTCTTACATAGGTTTTTCTATATCGGTAGTGGTTGGGTTTTGATGTTCTTGTGTAGGTTTTAGTTTGGACTCTTGGTGACCATTTTTTGTGTGATGTTTGAGGAGTCTGTTTGGTTCTGTTTTTCTTTTCTTCGTAGTCAAATGTCATGTCATAGAACCATCTGTGGTCAATGTTCCTTTCCTCAGTTTTGTCACCATCACTATCAGAGACAGAATTAGTGTCGCTTGGAATTCCTAAGGATTTAACAAACTTAACTCCGGTTTTAAAATCTTGTGCGTGTTTTACACAGTTTTCTCGGAGGTGTCCAGTATGGCCACAATAAGTGCATATTAAATACTCAGGAAGGTCTGCATATTTCCTTCTTCTAAAGTCTCTATCTGTTGGACTTTGTTTACATTTTGAGTGATCCCTTCTTCCATAACATTCGTGACCTAAACCCATCTTCATGTTGTTGTCGGATTGTTTAGTTAGGAAGTTCAGAACGTTAGTGCTTCCTTCCCACTTATCGTGAACTTTCCGAGCATGAAGAAGGAGTTCTTTTAGGGAGTCTATTTCTTTCTTACATTCACTATGGTCAGTGTTGCTAGACTCTTTTAGGTTTTGAATGTCTTTATGGAAATCAGACACTATTTTGGCATGTTCTTTCTTGATTTTAGATATACTGAATTCTAGATCCATGATTTTGCTTTCGAGAATCTCAACTTCTTCTTGATGAGTCTCATCTTCGACCATAGTCGAAGATTCTGACTTAAGCCGTTCATTAACCTTTCTTAATTCTGAAGTTATAGCTTCATTAGCTATAACTTTAGATTGAAGCTCTTTAATGTTGAGTTTTAGTTTTGAGGTTATAGCTTCATTAGCTATAACTTTAGACTCAAGAACCTTTTTCTCAGACATAACTGTTTCCAACTTAGCATTTGCTTCAATGCTTATTTTGGATTTCAGTTTCTTAGCTTTGGCTTTCAGAAGTTGATTTTCCTCAGCAATATCGAGGATCTGCTCTTTCAGGTCGTCTAATTCAAGATTTTGTTCATGACATTGGTCTAGGGTTTTCTCAAAATATTTAATTAGCATAGCTTTAGATAAGTTTTTAACTTGACTTTTGAGTTGAAGAAAATTTACCTCTTCGTCGTCGTCGTCTGAGTCTGATTCTCCAAGGAGACACATATTCGATGCGTCGTCTTCATCATTATCGTTTGAGATTAGATCTAGGCTGACGTTGCTTAGGCACAGGTGTGCTACTTCTTCTTCTTCTTCAGAGTCCTCGTCATCCTCAGATTCTAATTCTCCCCAGCATGACGCAAGCATTACTTTCTTAAATTCTGTCTTGGTCTTTTCTCTTTTTGACTTGTCTTTGATTTTGTCCCAACTTGGACAATCTTTGATCATGTGGTCTTGTTGTCCACACTTGAAACATCCTCTTTTGAAGAATGTTTGTTTGGTGTCAGTTTTCTTTTTGTCGAACGTTTTGTTGTTAGGGTTTTTGTATCTACCCTTGAAAACTGCTTTCTTAAATCGTCTGGCGAATAGAACTGTTTCATCTTCAAGTTCTTCTTCGCTTACTTCGCTTGTGGAGGCTTGTAAAGCGATACCCTTTCCTTTGGGATCATCATCGTTTTTATTTAGAATGATCTCGTGAGCCATTAAGGATCCAATCAATTCTTGGTAAGTGATTTTAGATAAATCACGTGCTTCCTCTATGGCCGTGACCTTAGGTTGCCACTTTTTGGTGAGACTCCTAAGAATCTTACGAATGATATCCTCAGAATCGATCTTTTTGCCAAGGTTCCGCAGTTCATTAATAATACAAGAAAATCGTGCAGACATGCTATCAATAGATTCATTCTTTTCCATATTGAAAAGTTCATATCTTTGAACGAGCAAGTCTATACGATGTTTCCTGACTGCGGATGTTCCTTCATAAGCAAGTTCGAGACTATCCCATATTTCCTTAGCGGAACTACAGGATGAGAATCTATCGAATTCTGAGGTTATCATACCGTTCTGTAGGAGGCTCATGGCCTTAGAGTTTTTCTCTGCAATTTTGTAGTCACTTTCCACATAATCGCTTTCCATTTTTTCGTAGGTTGTTCCATTGGCGGCGGCGACCAAGATCTTCTTTGGTCCAGTTTGGATGATCTTCCAACATTCCCAATCACAACCTTTGATATAATGAGTCATCATATTTTTCCATAAACTATAGTTTTTGCCATCGAAGATAGGGCACTTGAGATGCTTGGAATCCATTGATGATAGAGTATATAATATAGAATCAATAGAAGGATCAAAACTCACGCGGCTAGGCGATCAAGAGCACGAGGCTCTGATACCAATTGAAGAGTCTATTGATATAATATACTCAAGAAGGGGGGGGGTTGAATTGAGTATGCCTTCTTCTTAAAATCTTCTTCGATGTGTATGTAGTTGTATGATGATCGTTGAGTAGAGCAATAATAAAGTAGAGACACGATATTTTTGAAGTGGTTCAGTCTCACACTCTGAGACCTACGTCCACTATTCTCGATTAATAAAATTAGTACCAACTCTGGATTACAATTTTATCAACCCTACTCGTGCGACTTTGATGTTAGTCACAACTCAATCTAGATACCGTTAAATATCTAGCTACGACAAATACCGTTAAATATTTGTCTTACAACGAGTACCGCTAAATACTCAATCTATCTTACGTAAATAAGATAAAGTCTTCAATGTTTTCTTGGTGTCACAATCTTGAATGAATAAGATCAATGCTTGAGCACTTGAATCTTGAATCGGATTTGACAATGATAAGCTCGAATATTGAAGTATATGACCGACGGCTCTCTCTTGATTTGCGTGTATGTGAGTTGTGTATTTCGTTAGTTTTAATGTATCATAGGTAGTCTATTTATATAGAATATGTATCTAGGTAATTCAAACCCTAGATGATTTAGGAATATTACTTAAAACTAGAGTACTAGTCTTTTAGTAATATTACCTTAAATCTAATCTTAATATATTTAGGAAAGATATAATAATATACTATATGTATTATATAAGGAATCAATTTCCTAATTCATATTTAGGAAAGATCTTTATATAATAAATAATTAGTATCCTTATTAAATCAACTTCCTAAACCATGTCAAAGATAATAAAATATATTACCATAATATAATCTTAGTTAGTTTAGGACATTAAATAAATACATAATATTTATTTAAGTAAGTCCCACACGATTTTGGTAATGTGGCATATCACACGATTTCCAAAATCGAAACAAACTATATTTAGACTATATATTTTTGACAATTAAAATCATATAAAAATCTTTAGTTTATTTTAGTAATAAATAATTATCTCATAAGACAATTATTTATTTCTTATTTAACTAAAAGATATTTTATATAATCCTATTAAGATTAACAATTCCATATTTAAAATAGAATACCATTGAACCACTAATACTACACGACACAAATTAGGAAACAATTGTTTCAACTAAAACACACATTAGTCTTGATCATTTCTTCATGATATAGAGTTATAGCTACAAGCTATAACTTGAATCCATCTTGTACTAAAGCTATAGTTGACGAATACAACTTTAGTTCATTATGCGCGCTTGTGATCTTCTATCAATCTTCGACTTAGTCAATTTATTGACTAATATGCTTGAATCTTTTATACTTGATTGATTAGATCTTGTTACTAATATTCTGTACACTTAGCACACGATTATACATACGAGTATATAATATATAAATAGCTAGACTTGTCATTATCAAAACATAAACATATATACTATATATATATTTGAATATATGGTTCAACAAACGTAAAGTGCAAAAGGTCTATAGCTTAGGTAACCCCCCTAAGGTTACCGAGGTAAAGAAACCTGAACGTAGAACCCTTCCCTCTCATCTTAAGTACGTGTTTCTTGATGATAAAGAGTTAAAACCTGTAATTGTCCATGTTAATCTTAATACGAGCCAACTTTCTGCTTTGTTGGTTATTTTGCGGAAACATGAAAAAGCCATTGGATATAGCATTGATGATTTATGAGGTATTAGTCCTGACTTTTGCATGCACCATATTCACTTAGAGGAAGGTCATAAACCCAGTGCATAGGGTCAGCGTCGTCTTAACCCTCCTATGCAGAACGTTGTTCGAAAGGAAATTCAAAAACTCTTAGATGCAGGTATTATTTACCCCATCTCCGACTCTCGGTGGGTGAGTCCAGTTCAAGTGGTTCCTAAGAAGGGAGGGACTACGATTGTGACGAATGATAAGAATGAATTAATAGCTACCAGACTTGTGACAGGGTGGAGGATGTGTATTGACTACAGGAAGCTAAATGTTGCTACAAAGAAAGATCACTTCCCCCTCCCCTATATTGACCAAATGTTAGAACGGTTAGCTTGTCACGAGTATTTTTGCTATCTCGATGGTTATTCAGGATTCTTTCAGATACCCATACATCCCGATGACCAATAAAAGACTACCTTTACCTGTCCTTATGGTGTCTTTGCTTATAGGAGAACACCCTTTGGGCTTTGCAATGCTCCCGTTACCTTTCAACGCTGCATGATGGCCATTTTTTCCGATTATATTGAGTCTATTATGGAGGTCTTCATTGATGATTTCAGTGTTTATGGTACTAACTTTGATATTTGCTTGAGAAATTTGTGCAAAGTCTTGCATCGTTGTGAAGAAACTAATCTTGTCCTGAATTGGGACAAGTGCCACTTCATGGTAACTGAAGGGGTGGTACTTGGTCATCTAGTATCAGGGAAAGGCATACAAGTTGAAAAATCTAAAGTAGAAGTGATTGAGAAACTCACGTACCCGGTCAATGTTAAAAGTGTGAGAAGCTTTTTGGGTCATGTAGAATTCTATCGCAGATACATCAAGGATTTCTCCAAAATTGCTCAACCACTTACTAAGCTTTTACATAAAGATGCCCTTTTTGTTTTCACTGATGAGTGTGTTAAATCTTTTGATAGGATTAAACAAGCTCTTATCTCATCTCCAATTATTAGGTCTCCAGATTGGAGCCTACCTTTCGAGATCATGTGCGATGCTAGTGACTACGCAGTTGGAGATATACTTGGGCAAAGAAAGGAGAAAGCACTCCATAGGATCTATTATGCTAGCAAGACCATGGATGATGCGCAGATTAATCACGCTACCACTAAAAAGGAGTTACTTGCAGTTGTCTATGCTTTAGACAAATTTCGCTCTTATTTGGTAGGATCTAAGGTTATTGTTTATACTGACCATGCTGCTTTGAAATATTTGTTGGCTAAACAGAAAGCCAAACCGAGACTCATTCGTTGGATCTTATTGCTACAAGAATTTGATCTGGAGATTAGAGACAAATCTGGTGCTAAGAATGTAGTTGCCGACCACCTATCCAGACTGAGATTCCATGGAGGGGATTTAGTCCCCATTGATGATTCTTTCCCAGATGACCATCTCCTTGCTAGTACTCAGGGGCGGATCCACCCACAGGGCTGGTTGGGCTTCAGCCCAACCTGTTTTCAAGAATAAAAAAAATATACGTCTAAAAATATTTAGTATTGTAGTGAGTCTCAGTTGGTCAGAGTATAGGTAAAAGCCTTGTTTTTGCTTGATGGTAGGGGTTCGAACCTCATTAGCTGCATTTTTTTTTATTTACTACTCTAATAAGTTGTTTAACATTTTATCATAAATCCTAATAATATTAATCATAAATTGCTATTATTGTTTTCCTTATAACTAAAGTATTTTATATACTAAGTTGTTTAACGTCATAAAGACAGTTGAGATACATGTCTATTCGAGAATAAAAAAACATTGTATTTTAAAAAGAAGGAGATTATAAAACGTTTATGTTTTTTAAATGACGATTGTTGAATTTACTAGTATATTATGAAACTTTATCCTTGAATAATATTGTAACATAGATTTATGCAAGTATACATTTTGTAATATTTAATCATACTGTATATTTTTATAAGATATCACTCTGTCATTATTATTTGTTTGCCTTTCAATAAAATACCATTTATAAATAATAAAAAATTGGCCCAAACGATGTAAGTTTGACAAAGGGAGCAACCCCAAATGTCTAATATCTTTCACATATGTGCGACCTCAATTAAACTTTTTGATGGTTTCATATGATTGACCATCGTGGATATGAGTCTAGCCCACCCCATTTCTAAATCCTGGATCCGCCCCTGCTAGTACTACAGGTGTTCCTTGGTTTGATGATTATGCTAATTTTATAGTATGAGGCATACTTCGTCATGACTTGTCTTATCAGCAAAGGAAGAGATTTCTATATGATGCAAGGAGATATTTCTGGGATGATCCCTACCTTTTCCGCGAATGCCCCGACGGTATTTACAGACGATGTATACCAGATAATGAGGTACATGCTATCTTGTCCCATTGTCACTCTTCTTCTTATGGTGGTCATCCGGTCCCTCACGGACTTTTGCCAAGGTAATGCAATCTGGATTCTTCTGGCCTACTATTTTGAAAGATGTTACTACTATGTGCGTTCATGTGATGCTTGTCAAAGAACAGGTAATATTTCGCAGAGACATGAGATGCCTCAAACTGGGATCTTGGACGTGGAGATCTTTAATGTTTGGGGTGTTGACTACCAAGGACCTTTCCCTTCTTCTCATGGGAATCTCTACATATTGGTGGCCGTTGACTATGTCTCCAAGTGGGTAGAGGTCGTTGTTACTCCTACATGTGATGCCAAGTCTGTTGTCAAACTGTTCCAAAAGACCATCTTTCCACGATTTGGAGTTCTTCGCGCTGTCATAAGTGATGGAGGAAAGCATTTCAATGAACATCATCACAACTCCTTGTTATCAAAATATGGCGTTACACACCGTAGAGGATTGGGATATCATCCTCAGACAAGTGGGCAAGTAGAGATTTCTAACAGAGAATTGAAGTCTATCTTAGAAAAGGTAGTCAGCAAGAATAGGAAGGATTGGAGTCTTAAGCTTGATGACACCCTTTGGGCTTACCGTACTGCGTTTAAAACTCCGATTGGATCATCACCTTACAGATTAGTCTATGGCAAAGCTTGTCATCTTCCAGTCGAACTCGAGTATAAGGCTATATGGGCCATCAAAGACTTGAATATAGATCCCTCACTGGCGGGTGAGAAACGATTGATGCAATTGAACGAGCTGGATGAGTTTCGATTGCATGCCTATGATAGTGCTCGAGTGTATAAGGAGTGAACCAAGAAGTGGCATGACAAGCATATCGTGCAAAGGGAACTTCGAGTTGATGACAAGGTATTGTTATTTAACTCCCGTCTACATCTCTTTCCAGGTAAGCTCAAGTCAAGATGGAGTTGACCATTCACCATTGTTGAGGTGAATAAGTTTGGGTCAGTTACTCTAAAATATGACGAAGGTGAGATATTCAAAGTAAATGGGCAACGCGTAAATTTATATCATGAAGGTGCCTATGTTAGGAAGATAGAGGCCCTAAACCTTTTCCCCTTCGATTGTTCCTAGTTTTGAGGAAATACGGTCGTGCGGGACCGCATAAACCAGCGCTACTGGGAGGCAGCCCAGATCCTTGTAATTTTTCTCATTATATTTTTTAACGTATAATTACTTTTATTTTCTATATGTCTTTATGAGTGAGTGAGCGAATTTAATGAATTTTGTGAAGTGTTTTCAGGAAAAAGGAGTATGGTGCTAAGGGCAGGCTTTGGTGCTCAGATGATGGATATATCGTCTCATCCCGGGTTCCCGATCAAGTACTCAGGACACTTGATCAATCCCTTGCCCTTGATTCGTGAACTTAATGCTTAATCTAGGTCACTCGATCGAGTACCACCAGTACTCAATCGAGGAACCTGGGATAATTAAAATTTTGCCTATGCCGTAGCAAGCGAGCACCAAAAATTTGCGAATTCTGGAGCACTCGATCGAGTGCCACCAACACTCGATCGAGTCCCCAGTCCAATCCAGTCCCGTGTTTTCTTTTTACAGTCATAAGAATAATAATCCCCATTTCCCCAAAAAAATCGACAGCCCCTTTCTCTTTCCACTCTAAATTTCGACATCCCCTTTCCTTCAATCTCCATTGTTACTCACTCAAATCACCTAGTTTTTGTTGATATCATCATTTTCTTCATCTTACATCATTCTATTGTTCTTCTTTTGCATTAATTCATCCAATTTGCTCATCTTTGAGGTAATTTTCGAGATTTCTAGGGTTTAATTCGTTTTTTGCTAAAATTGTGCTTAAACCTTGTGTTATTTGCTTAAATTCTTCCCTATGTTGTCTAATCACATGATTCCTATGCTTTTCATGCTATTATATGTTGTGTTTAGTATAGACAAACGGATTTTTGACCCCTAAGCCCTAGAAATTCGAGTTCCCTAAGTATGTAATGGAGTTTGATTTTTGTCTTCTACTTTACTCCCAGGCTATGGCATGTTCTTCAAGAGGAAACAAGAGGGATAGAACTACGCGCAACATCCCAATTCCGGTGATCCCGGGATGTGAGCCTTTTCCCGAATTTCCTTGGATTACGTTTCGGGATAGGCACCAAAGGGAGAGGTTTATGGCGCTCGCTACGCGGAAAATGCTCTCCACTCGGGTCGTTTGTAAGAAGACCCTGGATACTTTCAAAATCCTGGAACCAATGAAGGAGATCTTCAAGGAGCTTGGATTACTCGGGCTCCTCAACCTTAGCGAGCTTTCCTATCGAGCTCTCACTCTTGAGTTCTTTAGTGCCTTCTCTTACAATACCAGCTCCCATTCTATCAGCTTTCGATTGCTGAATCAAGAAAAGACTTTAACAATGGATGAGGTCGCTCGTCATTTAGGCTTGCAAAAGCACTCCGACTAAAACTTTTTTGCCATGCCTCCTAAGGAGCTAACCGCTACAAGGTATTTCCCGCTGTTTACAAGTTTTCCTAATCCAATTCCAAGTGCTCTCGCACTCAGTGATATCCAACATATCGTCATCAAACTATTTATGAGGATCATGTCTCACTTAATCTTTGGCCGAGCGGATATGAGCAAAGTTCACAAGATAGAGGTGCTGCTAATTGCCTCTTGTCTAAACTCGTTCCGAGAGGCAGTGTTTAAGTTTAGCCCACTTGGGGTTGTCTGCCATGCTTTGGCAAAGATGGCCATCACCTATGGTCTTCTTGGTTATGGTGCCATTGTTACTCGCCTAGCCAGGTGGACCTGTGGTTTTGATGGGCATAAGAATTATGTGCCTATGACTGAGTTTGACCCTGACTTACTTGATGAACAATATTTTTGGTACGGTGTTAAATGGCTGCAAATTCTGAATGGTAAAGATCTCTATTGGTTGGTGAAACCAGCTCTTTACATGAGAATTCCAGACGAGGAGAACTTGCCTCCCCTTGAGGCCCTTGAGCCAGAATATATCGATGAGCGACCCGACCCGCAAACCTACCTTATCCCAGATAAGCTTTTGATGCCCCTTCCTAGGGAGACCACCACAAATGCTACCCGTCCTGATGCTCGCCGCCAGCCACCTTACCACCCACCCATGGGTAGCATGCCTTCTTTCACCCCACAGCCTACTTTCTACCCCTCCTATACTATTGATTTTGCAGTCGAGAGAGAGATGAGGATTCATCAGGGTGTGAACAATGACCTTGTTCATAGGAGGATGTGGGAGCAGATGTCTAGGATGGACCTTTCTGCTGGTTTGGCATACACGGGTACTGCCCCTAGCTACTACACCGACGCTGGGGATGACAACGCTGTTTTCAGCAACTATGGGATCACCAGAGAGCAGTTTACTACTGAGTTTAGCCACGAGTTCGGGTGTCTTGGGAGACCTATCTACACACCCATTCGCCCTGACATGCCTGTTGGGGGTTTTTCTGACCCATTTGGGGCTAGTCCTTCCAGCCATGGTGGTCAGTTCGCTGCTCCCTCTTCTGGTGTCGCCCCCGGACGTGGTAGGAGTCGTAGGAGTCGGCGTGATCAAACTAAAGGCCGCGGTGGAGAGCCGGATCCTGAGCTTGAGGCGATGTTCCGCCAAATAGATGAATTTCAATACAGTGATACCGATGTTGATAACGAAGATGATCTTCAGTGACAGCTGGTCACTCCTCTCCCCACTTTGCAGCTGGTTTGGGGGAGTCATATACATACAACTGGTATTATTTTTCCTTTGTCTTTTCTTTCCGTATATTATTTTCTAGCTAACATACTCCTTTCCCTTCTTATTTAGGTGTGTCCTCTTAGGTTACTGTGGCTGTTGTTGTTGATTTTTGCTGTGATTTCTATGCTGTTAGGATCACACTAAGGACACTGTGATAATTAGTTTGGGGGAGGAGTCTTTATCTACTGTTGTGTGCCTTACAAATTAAAAAAAAAAACCAAAAATATGTCTTATTTTCTTAATTTTCTTTTAAGTTTGGTGATTTAAGATAACAATGATGATAATTTGCATTGTTATTGCATTTGAATCCCAAATAGTTATCCATGTACATTGTTTTGACCCGTTAGCCTATGAAAACAAAGCTCAATGATCAAGTCTTGACCGTAATCGACATGCCTTATATTGATTAGACTTGACAAATTAAGTTGGTAAACTACTTAAATTCTGAGGTCTATAGAGCTTCCTAGGCCAAGAACATTAATAAACTGGTCTCATTGTCATTAGGCTTGAGTGTTGTTTCTCCTCGTGGAATATGTAATATCAAACTGCATAAGTGTGAAATTGATTGCTTGATACTTTTATGTGAATGTATGACAAGTACATGAGGATAGGTGGTCCTTACCCTTCAAATAAGTTTCACATAGCCAAAAATTTGCCTTTCTACCTTTGAAACCAAATTCCCTATGAAAAACTCGTTTGAAACCTTGTGGCATGTTTTGTGTTGAATATTTATAAGCTACAATCCTAGAATTTGCCTACCTTTTCGAGACAGTCGCAGTTGCTTGGTTTATCATGATATTTCATTACTATGGTTGGGAAGGGACTAATTTTGTCCAAGTGGGTGTAGTGAAAATTTTTGAAGCAATTGTGTCAATCTCTTATGTTGAAAGAAAAAAAAAATATGAAGCACAAGAAAGAAAAAAAAAAAGAAAAAAAAAACTACAAAAAAAAACTTCAAAAAAAAAAAATATTTGTGATGAGAAAAAGAAAATAAAAGAGAATGCTTCATTAGATTTTGTTAAGAGATTTAAGGAGACCATCTAGAGTCTAATGCATATTTGGAGAGTAATGTTATAAACTCTCATGTTCTTTCAAGTTATGATAATTTCTCTAGTTTTGGGTTGGTTTTCTTTCATTACAGAAGTGGATTTGGTTTTTTTGCGCTGCGACTACCGTCTTAGCTCCACATATCCATAACGTGCTTTGGCACAAACCATTTATTTACCCTTACCCACTAGCCTCCTTGCCGTCTTGATACATGTACTTTGTCCATCTATAAATGCATAATTGTTGGGGAAATCTCTATCACATTAGATTGAATGCATGTTTCATTGAGTTGACTGAGTGTTCTTACTTCTTTCTATCTTCACATATAACTCACCCTTACATTTACTTATGAGCATGAGTGAATCCGCGAGAGTCCGACTAAAATTTGTCTCGCAAGGTCGAAAGATATTTGGTTTTTGTCTATATTACACAGTCATATCAACCTTGTGACTTGAGCTGCGTTTTCTATTACCCGTACCTTTGAATCTGTTTTATTGGTACATTTGGTCGTTACTTTGTTACAAATATGGATAGCTTGGGATTTGTATATGCATTTACATTAGCTCTGAGTTGTCTAAAATCACCGTTTGTATGATTGCCTTCGCTTCAAGTTCTTTGCATTGGCTGAGGACAGGCAAAGAGTTAGTTTGGGGAGTTTGATGAGTCATAATTATATACATCTTTATGCCTCCCCTTGTATACTACGGTTTTATGCGCTAATCCATGTCATATATGCCGTTTTTATCATAAATGTCGGTACTCCCGCATTTTGGTGTTTCTAATGCAGATGGATGCATTCCAGAGGTTTAAAGAAGATTACATGAGTACCGCGGAGTCGGCAAGGCGAAGAATGAGGAAGTTAAGCACAAGAATCGAGGAAGATTGCCAAAATAAATTAGAGAAACGAGGAATCATGTTGACAAGGCGGAGCACTCGATCGAGTGCCATCAACACTCGATCGAGTGCCTTGTGTGCTCGGTCGAGTGCTTTTGTTTGTCCGAGTTTCCATAATTTATCTAGAGTTGTTTCCATAATTTGGTTAGTAGGTTATTATAAATAAAGGCTTCGTAGCCTATTGTTAGATACGCTTTTTATTACTAAAAAACCCTAATTATTACTAGTAGCTCTCTAGAATATTATTTAGCAATTGCCTACGGATCTTGTTCTTCTAATTACCGTATTTAATCAAAATCTCTACTTTATTGTTGTTCAATTATTCTTGTTCTTAGTTCATTGTTTCATTAATTATCAATCAATATTATTGTATTTAGATCCCAAGCCATGCGTAGCTAATTTATTTGTCTAGGGTGAAAAGGGATCTAGGTGATTAGAAAGGGGAATTAAACTTTAATGATGTTTAATTGTTAAACTGCTTATTATTATTGTTCTATTGTTGTCTTAAATCTAATTAATTAGTTACTGGCCAGGATTAGTTAATTAATCTCACGAATTAGTCTTAAATCCGACTGTAGATTAAGACTAAGATAGGCCACAACAATTGAATAGACTGACCTAATTATAGCGACCGCATGTTAGGTTTAGATCTAAAGATTATATGAATACCGACCGGACATATGATCTTAAATAATAATTTTGCCCAATTAAATTAATTAAATCTCATTCCCCTCGATAATTGCCTATGTGAACTTGATCCCTAGATCTTTCTTAATACTTGTTTACATCTTTATTTATTTATCTTGCAATTAGTTGATTAGAATCCAAAAACAATCAAAACAACCCAATTGTTACATTAAGACTTAATTACTTTAGTAAACAATTTATTACCGTCTCCCTATGGATTCGATACCTTTCTTACCGCTAGCTATTAGTTAGTAGTATCCTAAGGATTACTTTGATTTAGGGTGACGACTTTACCCTTATCAGTCGGTCATGTGGTGCGACGCACCACTGTCAACCATCCATTTAATATCACAAAATTGAGTCTTACCTTTCAATTTGTGAGTAATACCTTCCGACTTGGCTGTGAGAAGAGATCGCAGTTGTTCAATTTCGTCCGCGGTAAAATCTTTCTTCGATGGCTCTTCGTCAAAAGTAGTGGCAGCATTAGCAACATGAGTAGCATTGCCATTGCCGCGTCCACCTCGTCCACGGTTGCTTCTTTCTTCCCCAACCGCGACCTCTGTCGTTGGTGCCAAGCTTATCCCAGCAATTTTCTTCAGTATGATACCATTTGTTGCAATGGGTACCCGGTTCATGTTCTTTTGACTCCGAATTTGTGACATGTCCTTTTCTTGAATCCGTACCATGTTTGGCAGCCATAGCAATCTCAGGCTGATTATCGCGCACACGAGTAACAGCCTTATGGCGCTCTTCTCGTAAAACAAGGGAATAGGCTCGACTTAAGGAAGTGAGATTGTCCTCCATCAACAAATTGGAACGGAGGTGGTCGTACAGGGCAGTATTAAGACCCATAACGAATTGTTATACTTTCTCCTCCTCTTTCTGCTTGGCAAAAACTGCTCCGGCGCCGCAAGTACAAGGAGGTACTCGACTGTAATGACCCAACTCATCCCATAGGGATTTAAGATGAGTATTGTAAACAACAACAGAACGAGTCCCTTGACGGCACTCCGCGAGTTCACTTTCGAGTTGGTGGACACGGGGCGCATTTCCGGTAGAATAACGCTCCTCCAACTCTATCCAAATTTCAAACACAGTGGCTGCCGAAAATGTGATGCTTGGGTGCAATTTTTCGTCGATAGTATTGCGAAACCAAGATTTAATCATCGCGTTACACTGGCGCCACACGACAATTTCATAGTTGTTGTCTTCTGTACCTTCCGGTTTCTTGATGGTGTCGTCAATGAAACCGAGGTTTTTTTTTTGTGTCAAGTCCGTTGCGCATCACATCAGCCTACAAAGCATAATTGTCACCATTGAAAACGGTCTGAGTTAGTTTCAGACTCGAACTATCAGAGGGGTGAAGAAACAGAGGCGACGAGATTGGTACGGTTTTCGCCTCGCTGCCTGAGCCCTACTCAGCATGTAAATTGATGCGTGCATATTATATACACTTTTGAGCATCTTATGGCACACATTTCTAGGCATTCACGCATGTTTCCTGCATTGTATTGCCCCGAATTTGCTTCTTTGTGTCTTTCTTGTTATTTTACAGGAAGGTATGAAAAAACCGCAAAAAACCACGCCAATCTGTCACAAGTGAGCTATTTTTAGAAGATGGAACCTGAACAAGGAACTTACAAACTTGGAAGTGCAAATGTCAAAGGAGAAGGGCCTAAATCAGAGGAAAAAGCGAGAACAGGAACAGAAAGGACAACATCGAGCAACTTACAGCTAAGAAGCCTTCGATCAAGTAGCTATCAAAGCTCGATCGAAGAGATTGATAGAGAGAAACTTCGATCAAGTGGTCTCACTCTCGATCGAAAAGATTATATCTACAGGTAGTGGGATCGAAGGACTGAAGTCTTCGATCGAGGGTTTTGGAAGGCACATATGCTCGATCGAGTGAAATGGGAGCTCGATCGAGCAATTCACTTATGGACCTCGGAATCCGCAATTTATTTTTAGGTTAGATTAGTGACTTAATCTAATTTCCCTATAAAAGGACATTAGGTCAAGAACTAAGGAGACACTTTTACTTTACTTTTTACTTTTACTTTTCACAAACACTTTTCTTAGTTTTCATTCACTGTAATTCATTTTTGGATCTACTTTGCTCAACTTTCGTTCATCATTTTCTGTCGTTATTCAATACTAGCTTAACTTTCCTTCTCTTTTGATTCTTATTTAATTTCTAGTTTATTATTATTATTCCCGTTAGTTTATTTTCACTATCATTATGTCGTTTTTATTTCTTATCTCAACGGTTAGTGTAGATCCCAAAACATGTGTAGCTAATTTCCTTAGTATGTTAGGATGAGGGGAATCGCGGTAGTAATGTTGTAGGATTCACATGTTTAGTCTTTTCTGCGATGACGTTTTTTATAAGCAATTTAATCATAAAACTTGTTAATTGAGTGCACGCATGAGACCGGTTTAATTAGAAAAATCTGACCTTGATCGAGAGTTGGAAGGGAAGGCTTGCTTAGGGCAATCGATATAACCTAATAGAGCGAAAGTTTTTAGGGGAGTCTAGGGCGATTTGAGACCGAGAGGAGATAATCATCACCCACCTTATCAAAGATTTGACTGACTTAGTATTTTCGTATTACATGAACTACCGCGGTGACCCGATTCCTGACATATTCCTTTTTGTGTCGTTTCAACTCAATTTTATAATCTTTCTTGTTTTTATTGTTTCTTGTTTTGAGTAGTTAAGCATATCAAACACCCTCCCCCCCCCCCCCCCAATTGTGACTAATAAACTGACCTTTGATTAGAACTCTGCCTCCCTGTGGGATTCGACCCTACTTCCGCTAGCTAATAGTTATTAAGTTGGAGCTTGAAACTCGGAATTGGTCGGAATTCATGAACTTAGCAAAAAAAAAAGCAAAGAAAAAGGGAAAAAAATTGCATTCCCGTGTTCATCTCATATCTTTTGGGAATAGAATAAAAGTTCAATAAGCTAATAATCTATTGCCCAATTCGAGTTTCATGGTTGTAGTGAGTATTATGCCGATGCTAGGCATCATGTTCTCTTTTTTGTGAGTAAGATAGACGGTTTCACTCTTGGTTGAGTTTAGGTATCTAGCTCGATATGTTACCTCCTCTTTTTCATACTGTTTTTTTGCCTCTTCTAACCCATTTTACTTCACATAACCAGCATAACTTGCATGTATTCGGCATGTGATAGTTCTTAAAAGGTTGAAATGCGTGTGTACGGTAATTAGAATCCTTTGTCATACTAGTTGCAATGCATGATTTATTGGTCGCAGTTAGGAGAGTGTCTACATTTTCTTATTTTCTCTCTTGCACATAAATTCTTACCTTTGTTTTGATGAGAGAAGAGCGACCCGGGAGCGTCCAAGCATACAAGTCTTTTAAGGTCAATTGTCCAAGTTGTTTTTTATTGCATGTACGAATTCCTTGCGTTTGGTTTGAACTTCTTGGTGGTTGTTTATCTGCATTTAAATGGTTAACGAATAATCTATAGTTGGCTATGAGACAACTCCATTCCATTAGGCCGTTAGTTAGTTACATATAGTTCTTTTAGTTGCATTAGTTTGCTTGAAAACAACCAAAGGTTAGGTTTGGTGAATTTTGATGCGTGCATTTTATATATACTTTTGAGCATCTTATGGCACGCATCTCTAGGCATTCACGCATGTTTTCTGCATTGTTTTGCCCCGAATTTTTTCTTTGTGTCTTTCTTGTTATTTTAAAGGAAGGTCCGCAAAAGCCGCAAAAAACCACGTCAATCTGTCATAAGTGAGCTATTTTTAGAAGATGGAACCTGAACAAGGAGCTTACGAACTTGGAAGTGCAAATATCGAAGGAAAGGGCCTAAATCAGAGGAAAAACCGAGAACAGGAACAGAAAGGACCACATCGAGCAACTTACAGCTGAGAAGCCTTCGATCGAGTAGCTATCAGAGCTCGATCGAAGAGATTGATAGATAGAAGCTCGATCGAGTGGTCTCACTCTCGATCGAAGGGATCATATCCGCAGGCAGTGGGATCGAATGACTCAAGTCTTCGATAGAGGGTTTTGGAAGGCACATCTGCTCAATCAAGTGAAATGGGAGCTCGATCGAGCAATTCACTTATGGACCTTGGAATCCGCAGTTTGTTTTTAGGTTAGATTAGTGACTTAATCTAATTTCCCTATAAAAGGAGATTAGGTCAAGCACTAAGGATACACTTTTACTTTACTTTTTACTTTTACTTTTCACAAACACTTTTCTTAGTTTTCATTCACTGTAATTCATTTTCGGATCTACTTTGCTCAACTTTCATTCATCAATTTCTGCCGTTATTCAATACTAGCGTAACATTCCTTCTCTTTTGATTATTATTTAATTTCTAGTTTATTTTTTTCGTTGTTAGTTTATTTTCACAATCATTATGTCGTTTTAATTTCTTATCTCAACGGTGAGTGTAGATCCCAAAACCTAGTGTAGCTATTTTTCTTAATATGTTAGGATGAGGGAAATCACGGTAGTAATGTTGTAGGATTCACATGTTTAGTCTTTTCTGCGACGACGTTTGTTTATAAGCAATTTAATCATAAAACATATTAATTGAGTGCACGCATGGTTTTGGGATCTAAATCGAGAGATTGGAAGGGAAGGCTTGCTTAGGGCAATCGATATAACCTAAAAGAGCGAAAGTTTTTAGGGGAGTCGAGGGCGATTTGAGACCGAGAGGAGATAATCACTACCCACCTTATCAAAGATTTGACTGACTTAATATTTTCGTATTGCATGAACTACCGCGGTGACCCGATTCCTGACATATTCCTTTTTAATCGTTTTAACTCAATTTTATAACCTTTCTTGTTTTTATTGTTTCATGTTTTGAGTAGTTAAGCAAATCAAACAACCCCCCCCCCCCCCCAAATTGTGACTAATAAACTGACTTTTGATTAGAACTCTGCCCCCCCAGTGGGATTCGACCCTACTTCCGCTAGCTAATAGTTAGTTGACTTAGGTTATTATTTTTGACCGGGTTACGACGCATGTGTCATAAATCCCCACCGATTTTTGACATCGTGTAGAATGGTGTGTAAAAAAATAAGTTATGTGTGCGGAAGTTTCGTGTAATTGATTTATGCGGATCACAGCTGCTCCGATGATACCATGATAAACTATGAACTTGACAGAGAGACAAGGGTTGAATTGTGAGTATATTATTGAATACATCAAACGTTGTACAGGTGGCAATACTTATACAGGAGGATACAAGAAACCTAGTCAAACTTACCCTATTAGTTATCTTAAACTAGGTAACAAAAAGATTTACAAGATACTACTGACTATCAATATGTTAACTAAATAAAAGATAATATGATGAATTATATATTTCATATCATGATAATATGGAGTATATTTCCACATGAGTAGTTGGTTGACCCTAATCCCTTGGTGTTTAAGGGGATGAAGGAAGAGAGAGAAAATCAATTGGGTGAATGAAAATGACAAGGGCGGTGTGGTAAAAATCGTATGCGAAAAAAGTAAAATCTGTACGTGAAAAAGCACGTCCCTAAATTTAAAATAACCCGGTTAAAAACATATTTAAAATAACCCGTATATTTTTTGCACGGGAATAAAACTAGTGGGCAAATAAAATACGAACAAGTGAATAACAGTTAAAACTACTTCACTAGCACAAAAAACGGAGGATGGTGCTAATTTATAAGGCTGACAACATAACCCATAGCCACTTGTGCGACGAAGTTTGATAACTTCCTTGATACGACGCATCTAGGTAGCACGGACACTTCTCGTAATGAGCTGTACCGTGTCCGACACCAACACTTCACGGACACACGCTGAAACGTGTCGAACGCCTATAAAGCCGTGTCGAACTTTCTACATTTATTTGGGCACGTGTCCGACGCGTGTCCATGGTATTTGAGTCGTGTCCTGTAACATTTCGCTTTTTGGGTTCTCGTATAAGCGCTACTTGTGGTCGTTTCATGCTTGTTATGTCTTTCCTTATCATTATGGGTTATAGCGAACTTCGGGACGAAGTTCATTTTAAGGAGGGAAGACTGTAATACCCCGTATTTTAGCCTCGGTCAATGGCAGTCAAACCATGTTTTATACAAGTATTTCAAATGAAATATTTATAAAGTATTTTTACGTAAACTGTTATTATTTTATAAATCGTATTTCTACGATTATTTCGTATTTCATAATCATTTATATTTGACAATTATTTCATAAAATGACATTTCATTTGTATGTCTTTAATTTGATAATATAATTATAATTCGATATGCATTTCCTATTTTATATTTATTTCTCATCTATAATTGTTTTATTTTTTTTAAATCGTAATTATATTTAAATCCAAATTTTTTTATATATATATCCTTATATGATTTCTAATAATTTTATAATTCTTATAATTAATATAATTAATATTTACTAATGCTAATTCACATAATTAAATTAGTATAATTATTTCTATGTACTCGTTTTTTTTAAGTTGTGAGTTATGAACGGGTATAGGCATATGGGTCCTCGGGATGCGTGATGGGTTGTGGACTCGGATTAAGGATGAGAGCAAACAAAACCCTAACTTATAATTTTGTTCATCGACAAACCAAAACCCTACCCTAGCCTATACTTGTCATCGACATCAACTCCCTTCTATCCCATCCATCGACATACCTATCATACAAACCCTAATTCCCCAAAGTTTCATCTGCGTCGTTTTTCCATCTACTCCTAAAGACAAGTGTGAAATATCGTGGGGTTGAAGAGAAAGAAAAGAACGAAACCAGAACAACCATCACCCTCGTCGTTTTATCCTTGTGCAACAACGACTTCGTAAGTAATTTATCGTAACTTTTCATGTCAATGTATCTGTATGCTATAGCAGTATATACTCTTTGTACTGTGTAAAACATTGTTGTCATAGTTAAATCACCATAGGACAACCATAACCGTCACAATAATCACCATAATTTGTCAGTAAACACGTTTTAATACCCTGTTTCATACGTGATGGCTGTGTTCGTTTATTGTTGTTATTTCGTGGTGTTTTGGGGTTGTTTCCTGTCATGAGTCATGAGTTTTGATGGTGGGAGTTGGTAAGGTATGCTGGTAGTGTTGGGATGGTTGTGGTGATCGGAAAAGCTAGGGCAAAGTCGTAAATAACGTGTCATAGTAAGCTGCTGGTATATGGTCTTAGTACTAAGGGGTTTGGGGGTAAGTTTTCAGGAGGTTGTGAGGGGGTCGAAGCCTAGTGTTTGGCTCCAGGCGGTTGGGGGTGGTGTGAGATTTCGAAAGTAGTGGTTGGTTATGTTGAGGGTGGTTTTAGCGGGTGGTTAAGGGAGTGTTATAGGGGTGAAACACGGGTTCAAGGTCGTTGATAGGAGGGGCAGGAACAGAGCAACCGCGAGATGGTCAGGGGGGTTTTGGTGGTAGTTTTGTGGCGGTAGGAGGGATGCTAGAGCGGAAGGTTGCCCACTCCGGAACCACCTTAGGTCAGTGGTGACAACGGTGGTGGCCGGAGGCGGTGAGGGGCGTGGTGGAGAGAGAAAGGTGCGTGAGAAGAGAGGGGATTGAATATAGTTGCTGAAAGTGAAAACGAGAAGTGTGTGTGCAGGCTGTTTTGACAACCTGTTTAGGGCGGTTGGGATGGTCTTTGGTGGTGATCTATGGGTGGAAGTTGTAGTGGGTAGTACGAACTTTGGGTTGGGGCCAGTGGTGAGGGACCAAGCTAGTGTCGGTGGTGTCGCGAAGTTGGTGACGGGTCTGTTCGGTTTCGATGTTGTCGTGTTTGTTGCTGTGTCGTGTTTGCTGCTGTGGCTATTATTATTAATATTATTATTTTTACAATTATTATTATTATTAATAATATTATATTAGTATGGGTCGGTTATTCTATTTGTATGGTCGGTTGTGTCGTAAGTTATTATGTTGTTATTATTATTAGTATTACATTAGTACTTGTATGTATTGTTGTTGAAGTTCTTATTCTTAATAATATTATTATTATTTTGTCATTCTATGTTACTATTATTATTAATGATGTATTATTGTTATTATTAGTAATAGTACGTTTATTATAATTTATTGGTAATGTTGTTCATACTTTAATTGCTAAAGTTGTTAAGTAATTTGTGTACAAGGATGTGACGGTTATCAATAGTTCGAGTATGGTTGCTATGTTCGTTTATTTAATTGAAGCTAATTATAAAAGTAAATGAGTCGTTTGAGTTAATTGATTTATATAACGAGTTAATTTATGAAGTTTGTTAATTGAATAGTTGAGAACGTGTTATATTATATATAGAGAATTGATATTAAAATAATATTCATAGGGAACGAATTTGAGATGGAGTAGTTCTGATTCCTGTTGATTACGTGATTGCTCGGAGTTGCTTGATCAGGTAGGATACACTGACACTATACTTTATGAACTGTTATGAATGAATGTTTACTCTGTGACGTGTTATGAAAGGATGTTGCCTCGTATGTTATGGATGCAAGCATGAATTATATAAGAATGGTATTGGTTGCATTGATTGTGGATTATTGGTAATGGCATGGGCATTTTATTATTTGATAGCATGATTGAATAATTATATCGTTACATTCATGAGCATAGCATATGCATTGGTTACTGAGTAAGATATGGATCAGATATTGTTCTGATGTAAAGCCCAGGGTGGTTCTGCAGACCAGGCCTGGTGTCTTATCAGCTGTTGAGCTGGTGTTCGGTGACGACCGAGTATAGTCTGCCGGGAGGTTCGGTATGGCTTGGTGCAAAGGTTTGAGATTGAGAATGAGGTTGAGCTCGAGCATATCATGGCATTTGCATATCATCTTTGTTGCATTATTTTTGTTATTGTGTTATCCTACTCAACCGCGAGGTTGACAGTGTATTCGTGTACACCTACGATGATCCGGAATGAGGAGTAGATTCTGCAGGTCAGAGACAGATGAGCTAGGAGCTGGGGCAGGAATGTGAGATGCGTACCTTGGACCGACTTAGAATTATATCACATCTAGAGATAACATCAGTTGTATTTTCTTTTCTGTTATGTAGTAACTGTGATGACCAAGTTTAAATTTCATCAGTTTTTATAAATTACTTTGGTTGTTTTACTTTGTTATTCACTACCTCGGATATTCCGAGATGGTAACAGCTTCATTTATTTGAGAATGTCTTGCTAAAGGCTCTTAATAAATGGGGGTGTTACATGTCCATTGCGTGTCCACGGTATTTGGTCATCGTTTGGGGTGAATGATGTTCTTCAAACGAGAAATGCGCTATCGAAAAAAATTAACTAGAATATTGGTTCTGATGAGAAATGAAAATGGGTTATTATCAATGACAAGTTCTACCTTAACTTATTTAAAATTAACATTAAATAATTTTACTAAAATAAAATCAAACATTTATAACTACAAAATGAACATTTTATTAAATTTAAATAACGTGTCCCATGTCCTAAATTTCATGACATCCGTGTCACGTGTCCCTCTCGTGTCCATGTCCGTTTTAGTGCTACCTAGCCACGCATAGTTTCTTCATCGCGCACATCTGTCATCACCACCCCTTAACAATTATCTTGTAAAACCTAATTTTAACAATTATGATTAAATCGAAAAATTCTAAGTAATTTATAAAAAATCACAATAGGTAAAAATAACAATCGATAAACAAATAAACTACTTCATTGATTAATAAATTAAACATTGTTGAAATAATTTGAGCCATTAAATTTGGATTTAGGGAAAAGATAGAAGTAAGATTTAATTTGAAGGTTTAAGGTTAGAAGGGTATTAGATGGAAAGTTAATGATAAAGTGTATTTGAAGAAGTAAAATTCGTATGTAAAAAGTAATTCCGATAATTAAAGTATAACTCACATAAATTTAACCTATATGTATACAAAGATGGGAATGAAGGAAATATTCAACAAATATATAAAAAAAAATTGATCTATGTATTGGGTTATTTTTGAAGTATAGACAGACATGATGTTAATAAGTTTTCATTTCATTTTGAGCCTTGAAATAAGTTTAGCCCTACACATTGATTCAATTCTTGGCTCCGCCCTTTATCAAAGTTGGTAGTCTTACACCACTGCTCGGCTTTTTGGGCGCTTTTAAGAATTGTCGAGAAGATAATTATCGACATTTTTTTTACGTCGAGAGTTGACTTTATATGCATCTTAAATACAAGGAATTTGTAGCGGTGATTCAAGCCAATCTCAAGTGGAAGCTTTAGCTCTGGTAATTCAGCCTTGCCTAATTTAAAGCCGATCTCAGATGCATCAAGCTCGATTCCAGACGAGCCACCCCATTACATACAATGATAGCATTATTAATCAGAGTTGCTAGTCTTACACTACTTGTCCTGTAGAAAAAAATGCAAAGAAATAAAAGTGAACAAACTATATTTACGCTAAAATTTTAAAGAGACGATCTCTCAATAAGTTATTAATTGGTATTAATTTAGGTAACTTTGATTGCTTTTAACATCATCCAATAAGGTAATGTGAAGACAATAAAATCATTGTTTAGCAGTAATATAATGAGAAATTCTTGGGTATACCCGGTATATCATGTCATCGTACACCCTACCCAATCAGAATATCATAATTGACTAAATTATCCATTAATAATGGTATGCAATTGTTGATATTAGTCCTTCTCATTCCTGCTGCTACTGGCTGCTACTAAATGCTCATTGACAACTGAATGCTCATTGACACTCTGCTGCTCTTGCTTCTGACTCTCCTTGCTGACTGGGATGTGTCCAGGCTGTCATCCAGTCAGTTATAGTTGTTAGAAAAGTTGTTAGGAGTTTGTTGGAAAGTTTGTTACAAATATTTTCTCCTTCATACAAGATATTTTAGTTTCATACTTGTATATATAGACATACATGTACATACATAAATTATGCTTTTTGATCAATATACAATCAAAACATTATTTACTTTCTGTGTTCATCATTTTTTATCAAATGCTTACTTTCATAAATCATCAAATTCACAATTCAACATGGTATCATCGTCAATTGATCCTGATTGATTGATTTCATCATCATTCCTGTGACTTTACATCCAATTTCTCCTGCAAATTCTTGCATTTTTTTTGCAAACCTGTTTTTTTTTTCACATAAACACTCAACAAAACAAATATTTGCTCATCCTTTTTCCGCTGCATTCATTAATGGCGACTCCTGCTACTACCTCTGTCTATAAAGATCCACTACATCTCACCACAGGAGATCAAAATACTCTTCAACTCCTTCCGCAAGTATTCTCTGGCAAAGCTTTTCTCCATTGGTCCAGGAATATGCGGATTGCACTGATCTCCAAAAATAAACTTGGATTCATCAATGGAACTTTTCCTCAACCTGCTACTGATAATGCTAAGTATCATGACTGGATCAGAACAGACTATACTGTTATGCGTTGGATTCAGTTTTCTCTTGCTGAAGACATTGCTAAAAGTTTTTCTTATCTTACTTCTAGCAAACAGCTATGGGAGGAACTCAATGAGCGGTTTAATCAATCGAATGCTCCGTTTCTTTATCAACTCAGGCAAGATGTTGCTCAAATCAAGCAAGTTGATCTTACTGTAGCAGAATATTATGCCAAATTACGTTCAGGATGGGAAGACATCAGGTCTCTTGATCCCTTGCCTGAATGTGATTGTGCTGATATTGCCACATGTACATGTAATCTCTTGAAGAAGATTGTGCAGAGAGAAAATACACATCACATTCTGGATTTTCTTATGGGATTACATAAGAAATATGATCCTATTCGTAATCAGATTCTTGCACTTGATCCTCTACCTAATATCAATCAAGTCTATGCGAAGATTCATCAAGCTGAAGTTCAGATCAGTATTACTAATGCTACTGATACTGTTCTGAATACTGATAGTATTGCTTTGGCTGTTAATCAAGCGTATGCTAAGAATGTTTGGAGACGTGACAATAAGAAGGTTAGGTATGATAAAACTGATGGTTTGGGAGATGCTGGTGAGAAACCTGTTTATTATTGCACCAGATGTAATAAGAATGGTCATTGATCTCTTGAGTTCTGTTGGGTGCACAAGAGAGAGCAGGCAAAGAAAGGTCATGTTCAGCACAAAACCATTCCAGATACTCATGCTCCTGTCAAGCCTGATGCTGTGAAAAGGTTTGCAGGGAATGTTGAGGAGATCCAAGGTTATGAGATGGATACTCCACTGGATGTTCAAGAGCCACCTGTTGGAGCTTGTGTCCTCCACATGTAGTGTGATAACGTCATTGCACATACCCTTGTACGGACAAGTGGGAGATTGTTGGGGCTGGTGTCCTTGATAATTAAGTACAATGACTTATTAAATCTCTTTAAGGATCACAAGGGCATACTTTTGTATTATTACCAGTTGATCCACGTTTATCAATAACGGTTGGCTTGCTAGATAAGTTTGACGTTATTGTCATACGGATGGCGGTGATCAACTGGTCCCTATACGTCACACCTATAGGACACGTTTGAGAGATGTGAAGGTATGAAAATACAGTCACATTTTGCCGGATATGACTAAACAGTTAGTCAGAGGTATTGACTATTAAATTAGTCAATAAGATGTTGAGATTATTATTTAATACGGATTAAATAATTTTAGCTAATACGGATTACATGTTTAATTCGTAAAATTAAATATAAACGGTTATATTTAATTAAATATTGTATTCGCGTATTAATATAAACAGTTATATTAATTTGGGTAATTATACAATATCGTAATTTTATCAGACCATTATTAATACATCGACTGCATTAATATCTGATAACATGCATACGATTTATAAACAAAACCCGCGAATAAAGTTTAGCTAAATGGGTCGAATCACAAATTAGAATAAGGTAAGAGTGGAAAGCCCACTCCTACCCTATTGGAAATTTCGGCCAAAAGAGCTACATAAGGAGGAGGACTCTCCTTATGTCAGGAACTCTTGTTTCACTGTTTAAACAAATCTCAAGGAAAAATTAGGGTTTTGAGAGTTTTCTTCTCCCAAAACCTCAGATCTCACATCTAAAACCTAAATAGCTCTCCCTATATAGCAAGGCAGTTGGAGAGGATTTCTAGCACACGCAGCCACGTCTCATTCTAAGTCTTGGGTGCAAGTTATAGGAGGGAATTTGTGTTAATTCATGTTCTTAGGCCTTTCGCACAAGGACTAAAGGTTGTACTTCTTTTCTTATCCTTTTTAATCTTATGACTATAAACACAACTGTATTTTTCATTATAATCCTGCAAGTTTAGGGTGAATACATGTTTTATTCCTCACAAGTGGTATCAGAGCCTTAGGCCATGAAAATTTTACCTTTGTGTTTTTCGTAAGTTTTAAAACCTGAAAAATCGTCTTCTGCCGCTAAGTCGGTCGATCGACCCCCCGTTGCGGTCGGTCGACCGCCTCCTGCGTGTTTTTCTTTTTCGACAAAAAAAAAAAAAAAAAAAAAAAAAAAAATCTTTTTTTTTTCGCCAGGTGGTCGGTAGACCTGTTTTTCCGGTCGGTTGACCACCCCTGTAACAGACTCGTTTTTTTTTATTTTCCGAAAATAACATGTTTTATTTTCACATGGCCTTTAGTAATATACTATATACGGAAATAGTATATTATTAATTTTGTGAAACGGTTCACCCTCGTTTGATACATATTATTTTAAAACGGTTTAAAATAATAGGATTATAAACTTATTAAAATTAAAGTGGTTAAAACGGTATAATCACATAATTTTAATCCTAAAAGGTGGTTTGGTAAAAATTTGTTAATCATAATAACAGTATTATGTCATGTATGAATTTTAATTTAGTTGATGCATTTTATTTATCGTCTTGTTGAATGTCTAATGAATGCTTTCAATAACGTATTTAATTTTTGCAAACGGTTGTAACTTAGTGTGGCCTTAGAAGATTGTTTTACCGTAATGATGGGACACAGTCTTGCTTGTAATCTTGAGATCTTGAATCTCCATTTTGGGTTTTTGCCATGTAATTACTTTTGTATTTAAATTAGAATGTATCTAGGACTACTTTTGTAATTTAAATTAGTAATTTTGTGAAGACCAAAGACAAAGACGGAGACCGGATGCTCACTCCCGCTGCAAGGACCAAGATGGAACATCAAGACAAGCTTCTAGGGTCCAACGGTGGATTCCAAGTTGTTTTATGTTTATTTTGGTAGGATAGGCCACACTAGGACTTTTTATTTACGTTTATTGCATTTATTTTTTATGCTTTCATCGATAATAGCTTGCATCATATTCCGCCTAAAAACCAAACCACCTATATCATGCCTGAAAACTGACTCATGTAGAGGTTACGCGTTAGTTTTTTGTGACAATACAGATGTCACATGTCATTTGCAAAGCCATCACTTTATTTAATTTATTCACGCATATGCTAGATATTAGTTCACTTAATATGGATAAATAAAAGTTGATGGGGTCTTCCTCGTATAACCAAAAATTGAGACTAGTCTTTATAAATCAGCCTCCCATGAATCCCTTCTTCGTCGGTAGGCATAATATGACCCCTTCTACGTCGGGTAAGTGGGAACAGATGATTTATTTTATCTCAACATCATGGTCACTCGATACTATCTAGTGACTGAGATGGACTAATAGATAGGATATACAGAAATCTATCGACCAAGAGTTCCAACGATTGGAATTAGCCAAACTGTGGGCTTATCAATATACGGAAATTGAGTCTTGGGATCGTTTATATAATTCTTGAGGGAGATCAATTATATAAATGCATGAGTCTACGAGTTTAAATTCAATTTAATATAGACTTAAATCACAACAATAAGTTGCTTATATGGTTTTGTTTTATCTTCTTTTCAGTGTAGAACACGTTCATTAAAACTGCTGTATAACTAAAATGGCTGGTGAAGACCCAATGCCAAGTGCCAAGCTAGCACGTGAATCCTGGCTAAAGGCCTTCATGGACTCCATGAATCAGTCTACTAGACTGAGGAATGATGGGTCAAACTTCTCTGACTGGGAGGCAGCACTACGGAATGCTGCCATTGATGACGGAAAGCTTAAGTATTTAACTGAGCCCATTCCGGCACACCCAGGAACTGGAGGTAGAGCCAACGATGTTCGCGCTCATAGCGACTTCGTCATGGAAGCGGGTGCGATAAAGAACGTACTCATCTATGCAATGGAATCCAATTTGCAAAGACGCTTCATAACCCATGGTGCAAACAAGATTTTCACCACGCTCTCTAACGAATTCTCCAAGGCTCCGAGAATCGTTTCTTATGAGCATACCTGTCGCTTCTTTGAGGCGAAACTCCAGAAGGGCCAAGCTGTTAGCCCACATATTCTCAACATGATTGAGAATATCGAGAAACTGGAGACCCTGAACTGCAAGATCAGTGAGAACATAATCGTTGATCGTATGCTTCATTCGCTTCATGATGGGTTCGCCCTCTTTAGGGCCAACTATTACATGAACGACATGAAGAAGACTCCTCATGAGCTCCACTCCCTTCTCGTACAGACCGAGAAGGATCTGAAATTAAGTGGGAGCATGAAGCAGGATGTTCTCATGATCTCCAGTAAGGGAAAGGGTAAAAGGAAGGCTAAAGCTCAGGGCGACCTAGCAGTAGGTAAGCCCAGGTTCAAGAAACCAGGATTTACTAAGAGTGGGCCAGGTGAGTCAAGCAACTCACAGGGCAAAACAAAGAGCAAGGATACTAGCATGGAATGTCACCATTGCCACAAGACTGGGCATTGGAGGCGCTCATGCCCCGTGTATCGTGAGGACATTAAGGCAGGACGCGTTACTCCTGTTGGTATGTCTTCTTCTTCTTTTATTCACATGATTGAGATTAACCATGCAAGTTACGGAACTTGGGTACTAGATACTGGTTGTGGTTCTCATCTATGTAATCATGTGCAGGGCCTCCGAAACCAAGAACCCCTAATCAAGGGTGAGGTTGACCTGCGTGTCGGGAATGGAGCACGTGTTGCTGCAATCTCGAGGGGAACATACGTAATCCAGCTTCCAAGTGGATTCGAGTTATCTTTATATAACTATTATTATGTTCCTTGTTTGTCCAAAAACATTATTTCAGTTTCTGCGCTTGACAAACTCGGTTTTTCATTTGTAATAGAGAATAATAGCTGTATTTTCTCCTTACACAATATGATTTATGGCAACGCAGTTTCCATGAATGGAAATTATGTTTTAGATCAAACCACCGAAATATTACATGTGAATAATAAGAGATTAAAGGTAGGTGACAAAGATCAAACTTACCTATGGCATTGTCGTATGGGACACATAAATGAGAAACGCGTGAAACAGCTTATACAGAATGGAGCTATCTCGCCCTTTGATTTCGAATCATATGGCACGTGTGAATCATGTCTCATCGGTAAGATGACTCGTATTTCCTTCAAAGGTGTTAGAATGCGCGCTGCCGACCTATTAGGACTCATACATACGGACGTATGTGGCCCTATGTCGATCAACGCACGAGAAGGCTATAGCTATTTCATCACTTTCACGGATGATTTGAGTAGATATGGCTATGTCTACTTAATGAAGCACAAAAGTGAATCCTTTGACAAGTTCAAAGAATACCAGAATCGGGTACAGAACCAGCTGGGTAGAAAGATTAAAGCACTACGTTCTGATCGTGGTGGTGAGTATCTTTCACACGAGTTTGATCAACACCTTAAACACTGTGGCATCGTGCTACAGTTGACTCCACCTGGAACACCACAATTAAATGGTGTGTCCGAACGGAGAAATCGAACTCTACTTGATATGGTTCGATCCATGATGAGTCACACCGTTGTGCCTGATTCATTGTGGGGCTATGCTCTTTTGTCAGCCGCTCTAATACTTAACCGAAGTCCGTCTAAAGTTGTTGACAAGACTCCATACGAATTATGGAAGGGAACGGTCCCTAACTTGTCCTTTATTCGGGTTTGGGGCTGCGAGGCTTATGTCAAGTGGAGACACGAGGATAAGCTCGGCCCGCGATCGGTCAAGACATACTTTATAGGCTATCCAAAGGGAACTTTTGGTCATTACTTCTACTCGCCTACCGAACAACGTGTTTTTGTTGCAGATAGTGCGACGTTCTTAGAGAAAGAATTTCTCGAGAACAAGTCGAGTAATAGAACCTTCGATTTATCAGAGGTTCAAGAACCAACTACCGAGCAACCATTGGAGGAAACAGTTCCTTCAACCGAGGCTGCGGTAGATATCCCTGAGGAACCTAGGAGGTCGGGAAGAGTCTCTATTCCACCGGACAGATACATTGGTATGGTCGAGGAACATGATACAGATGACGTCTTACTCCTAGAGGGTAATGAACCCACAACCTATAAAGGTGCCATGACCAGTTCTGACTCAAAGCTATGGCTAGAAGCCATGCAATCCGAGATGGACTCCATGTATGAGAACAACGTGTGGGATCTTGTGGACCTACCTTCAAAGGTACGTCCCCTTCAATGCAAATGGCTTTACAAGATAAAGCATGCCGTGGAAGGACAACAAGATATCCACAAGGCTAGACTAGTTGCTAAAGGTTTCACTCAAGTGCCAGGCTTGCACTATGATGAGATCTTTGCACCCGTAGTCATGCTACGTTCCATTCGGATTATCTTAGCGATCGCTGCATTTCATGATTATGAAATATGGCAAATGGACGTTAAAACCGCCTTCTTAAACGGTTATTTGGAGGAAGAGTTGTACATGGTACAACCCGAGGGTTTTATCGATCCAGCACATCCTAAGAAGGTTTGCAAGCTTAAGCGTTCCATCTATGGACTTAAGCAAGCATCGCGGAGTTGGAATCATCGCTTCGACCAAGTGATAAAAGAGAATGGGTTCATTCGATCAGTCGAGGAACCATGTCTCTATATCAAGTCGAGTGGGAGCAAGATTGTATTTCTAGTACTGTATGTCGACGACATACTCTTGATTGGGAATGACATACCTCTCTTATCTTCGGTTAAAGCATGGTTGAAAAACCATTTCCAGATGAAAGATCTGGGAGAGACACAAAGAATTTTGGGCATCCGTATCTACAGGGATAGATCACGACGGATGTTGTCTCTCAGTCAGGAGTCTTATATAGATAAGATTTTGGAGAGATTCAGCATGACGAACTCCAAGAAGGGGTTCCTTCCTATGACTCCTGGGCTTCACTTGAGCAAGACTCAAGAAGCTAAGTCACTGGAAGAGAAAGAGCGCATGAGTCGGATTCCTTATGCTTCGGCAATAGGATCGATCATGTATGCCATGATATGCACACGTCCTGACGTTGCATATGCATTGAGTATGACAAGTCGATTCCAAGCTCATCCAGGTGAACAACACTGGATGGCCGTGAAAAACATTCTTAAGTACCTACGGAGGACTAAAGATTGGGGATTGACTTACGGAGGCGACTCGACGCTCTGCGCCACGGGTTACGCAGATGCTAGCTTCCAAACGGATCGAGATGACTCGAAATCTCAGTCTGGATTCGTTTTCACTCTTAATGGCGCTGCTGTCAGCTGGAAAAGTTCTAAACAGAGTATTACAGCAGATTCTACGACTGAGTCCGAGTACTATGCCGCCTCGGAAGCAGCTAAGGAAGCAATATGGATGCGTCAATTCTTACAAGGACTCTCGGTAGTGCCTAGTTCGAATGACCCAATCACCGTTTATTGTGACAATAGCGGTGCCATCTTCCAAGCTAAGGAGCATAAGTCTAGCAACAAGGCTAGGCATGTACAACGGAAAGCTCATCTAATCAGAGATTACGTGGAGCAAAAGGAGATTTTCATTGATAAGATCGCTACGGATGACAACATAGCTGATCCTCTCACAAAAGCATTACCACGTGATAAGCATGAAGGGCACATTCATTCCATGGGAATTGGATGTGTTCCTAAGTTGTAGTACTCTTTTATGAATTCATGTAATAATTCATTTTCTCGTGTACTCTATTCAACCTTATTGTTATGATATAAAATGTTTTGTTTTTCATGTGGAATTGTACGCCAATTTTGAACACCACAAAGTGAACTGATTAACATTACATCGTTTTGGTCCTTGATTACCCACTTGAGCTGATAACTCAGGTAATCATTTTGTGACGTTGGTTGATGGTGGGTTCAACGAGCCATAAGTCACGTGGATGACTGACCAATCACAAAGGCGAGTTATACGGATATCTCGTAGGACACCCCGTGACAGCGTTATGGAGTCCTAAATGTTTTATAACATTGGGTGCCGGGTCGTGGATAGGACCTCCATAGTGTTCCTTAGAGTCGAGTCTTTTGACTTTCAACTGTCTCCTGAGATTAAGGCAGATTTTGGGTAACTTTGGTTTCTTTCCCACGGTCACCGTAACAGGGGCCAAGAGGATTTTTTCTGGGTTATTTCATGCTGCGCGATATCGGCAGGATTCGAGTTGAGGGAAATATCCAAACCCTTATCAGGATTTTATCATTTCTCAGGGCCACTCGAGGAGTAGTAACTGAAATGCATGGCCATGCTCGAATACAGATTCGTTTTATCAGTTAAGTTACTCTCTAGTCGGGGAAACCACTCTTGATACAGATCGCTTGTGAGATACGACCTTTGCGAATGCGGATTTGCAAATTGTCTTACATTGAGTGGGAGAAATTTTAAAAGGATATGAGATTCGGTTATCGCACCTACACTTGTACGGACAAGTGGGAGTTTGTTGGAGCTTGTGTCCTCCACATGTAGTGTGATAACGTCATTGCACATACCCTTGTACGGACAAGTGGGAGATTGTTGGGGCTGGTGTCCTTGATAATTAAGTACAATGACTTATTAAATCTCTTTAAGGATCACAAGGGCATACTTTTGTATTATTACCAGTTGATCCACGTTTATCAATAACGGTTAGCTTGCTAGATAAGTTTGACGTTATTGTCATACGGATGTCGGTGATCAACTGGTCCCTATACGTCACACCTATAGGACACGTTTGAGAGATGTGAAGGTATGAAAATACAGTCACATTTTGCCGGATATGACTAAACAGTTAGTCAGAGGTATTGACTATTAAATTAGTCAATAAGATGTTGAGATTATTATTTAATACGGATTAAATAATTTTAGCTAATACGGATTACATGTTTAATTCGTAAAATTAAATATAAACGGTTATATTTAATTAAATATTGTATTCGCGTATTAATATAAACAGTTATATTAATTTGGGTAATTATACAATATCGTAATTTTATCAGACCATTATTAATACATCGACTGCATTAATATCTGATAACATGCATACGATTTATAAACAAAACCCGCGAATAAAGTTTAGCTAAATGGGTCGAATCACAAATTAGAATAAGGTAAGAGTGGAAAGCCCACTCCTACCCTATTGGAAATTTCGGCCAAAAGAGCTACATAAGGAGGAGGACTCTCCTTATGTCAGGAACTCTTGTTTCACTGTTTAAACAAATCTCAATGAAAAATTAGGGTTTTGAGAGTTTTCTTCTCCCAAAACCTCAGATCTCACATCTAAAACCTAAATAGCTCTCCCTATATTGCAAGGCAGTTGGAGAGGATTTCTAGCACACGCGGCCACGTCTCATTCTAAGTCTTGGGTGCAAGTTATAGGAGGGAATTTGTGTTAATTCCTGTTCTTAGGCCTTTCGCACAAGGACTAAAGGTTGTACTTCTTTTCTTATCCTTGTTAATCTTATGACTATAAACACAACTGTATTTTTCATTATAATCCTGCAAGTTTAGGGTGAATACATGTTTTATTCCTCACACCACCAATCATCAATGCTACCTTAGTACAAGCCATAGCTAAGGAGGTTTTCAAATTGCAGTGCCAAAACACTGCTACTGCCAGCGTTTCATCTCACACTCCAGGTATTCTTCTTGCTGCTAGTGCTCACATTCAACAGCATGAATTAATTGATGCAAATTGGATCATTGATTCTGGTGCTTCAGATCATATGACATATAACTTGACTAATTTGCATAATATTCAGCATTTAGTTAAGCCTCTATCAGTTACACTACCTGATGGACAAACCAAATCAGTGCATTCTATTGGTGATGTGCATATATCAGACAGATTGACCTTACACAAAGTCCTCTATCTTCCTGATTTTAGACACAATTTACTTTCTCTAGGAAAGCTACTGAATACACCTGGATTATGTGCTAACTTTCAGAACCATGGATCTTTTATTCAGGACAGTACAACTAATGAGGTTCTTTTCTCTGGTCAGAAGCTTGCTGGCATTTATCATCTTCATAGTTTGTCTAAGGAAAATAAGCAAAATTGTAAACATGCTATGCTTGGCACTAGTTCTTCTTTTTCTAATCATGTAGCATCTACTGATGTCTACCTATTACATGCTAGATTAGGCCATAGTGCCCTAGTAACCATGAAACATGTAAAAAGTTTACCCTCTGTTGTTTTCAATGATAACAGTTTCCATTGTGATACTTGCTTAATGGCTAAACATCACAAGAGTCCTTTTCCCGTGAGTACTTCTGTTACTCAAGCCCCCTTTGATCTTATACATGTTGATTTATGGGGAGGGTATAGAGTTTTGGCTTTAAATGGAGCATCTTACTTCCTGACCATAGTAGATGATTATAGTAGGGTTACTTGGACTATGCTCCTGAAACATAAAGATTTGGTGTGTCAAACAATGGATCATTTCTTATCATATGTCAATACCCAATTTAACACCAAAGTTAAAGCCATAAGATCGGATAATGGCACTGAAATCCTTCAAGAGGGATGTGCTGTTCTTTTTGCTGCCAAAGGGATAGTACATCAGACATCTATCCCTGGTAATCCTCAGCAAAATGGACGAGTGGAGAGAAAGCATAGGCATCTGTTGGAGGTTGCTAGAGCTTTAAGACATCAAGCTGGCTTACCAAAGAGGTTTTGGGGAGACATGATCCTAGCAGCAACACATATCAACAATCTATTACCTACTGCAGTCTTGAAATGGTGCACACCTCATGAACTTCTTTTTAACACCCCTGTGGATTACACACATCTCAAGGTGATAAGGTGTCTTTGTTATGCTGCAAAGCATGATGGTGATAAATTTGAAGATAGGGCTAGCAGATGTATCCTTCTAGGGTTTCCAATGGGAAAGAAAGGATACAGGTTGTACAATTTGTCCAGTCATAAGACAATTTACAGCAGAGATGTTGTTTTTAGGGAAAATGTTTTTCCTTTCCACACCTGAACTTGCACAACAAGGTCAAACTAAGTTCACAAATCAAAATATTCCTTCTTCTTCAGAAGAGGAACAACTTCCTGAAAATAATAACACTCTTGAGAATAATATGCCTACTAATACAGCAAACAATCACAATAATAATACATCTCATATTAATACTGAACAAAATATTTCAGCCACTGGTCAATCCATTACTACAGCAGGTGATATCAGTGATAATGTAGCCACTGATAGTCAAGTTCAAACAGACAACATGAGAAAATCAACCAGATTAAGGCAGTTATCTACCAAATTGACTGGTTTTGATTGCAAAGGTGTACCACCATCTATCACAGATGTATCTGTCAATTCAGATAACCATACTGCTTTCAGTGCAATGTTGAACTTAGATGGGTACACTGATAGCTATAAGTCTGCCTGTTTTAATGTGTGTTCTCAATATGAACCTTCTAGTTATTATCAGGCCAAGGATAGTCCTGACTGGCAGAAAGCAATGAAAAGTGAGATTGATGCTTTAGAGGCAAATCATACATGGGAGCTCACACCTTTGCCACCTGGAAAAAGGGCTATTGGGGCTAAATGGGTTTACAAGATCAAGTTCAATCCTAATGAATCCATTGAGAGATATAAGGCTAGACTAGTAGCCAAGGGGTATAGTCAGATTGAAGGTAAGGACTATAAGCATACCTTCAGTCCAGTAGCCAAGTTTACCACTGTAAGATGTATTATAGCAATTGCTGCAGCCAAGAATTGGGTATCATATCAGTTAGATATAAACAATGCCTTCTTGCATGGTTTCTTAGAGGAAGAGGTATATATGAGAAAACCAGAAGGTTATGATAAAGGAAATCCAAATGATGTTTGTTTGTTGAAAAGATCTTTGTATGGTCTTAAGCAAGCATCAAGGCAATGGAACCTTGAGTTGTCTAAATTTCTCACACAGAATGGCTATAACCAAGCAAAGTCAGACTATTCCTTGTTCACAAAAGGGCAATTCACATCTTTTGTTGTCATTGTAGTTTATGTTGATGATTTACTGATCACGGGAAGTGATCAGTCAGAAATCAATAATATCAAACAGCTTTTACATAAGGCTTTTACCATCAAGGATTTGGGGGAATTAAGGTACTTTCTTGGTATTGAGGTTGCAAGGTCAGCATCTGGGATCTTATTAAATCAGAGGAAGTATATAGTTGACATAATCCATGATTCTCAGATGACTGAAGCAAAACCAGCAAAATTTCCATTTCCTACTGGACATAAATTATCAGTAGATGAAGGCAAGGTGCTAGAGAAACCTGAAGTTTATAGAAGAATTGTGGGTAGACTATTATATCTCACACTCACCAGGCCAGACATTAGCTATAGTGTCCAACAATTGAGCCAGTTCTTGAGTGAACCAAGGCAACCTCATCTCAATGTTGCTCTATATTTGGTCAGATATCTCAAAGGAACATTGAATTCTGGTCTATTTTATTCTGCTCACAGTGAACTTACTCTTCATTGGTACTGTGATGCAGATTGGGGCTCATGTGTGAGTACTGGAAGATCTCTGACTGGGTATTGCATTTTTCTTGGTAAGTCTTTGGTCTCATGGAAGACAAAGAAGCAGGCCACTGTTAGTAAATCTAGTGCACAATCTGAATATAGGAGTATGAGTCAGACATCAAGTGAATTAGTATGGCTTACTGCATTGCTTAAAGAGTTACAAATCATTGTACCAACTCCTATTACATTGTACTGTGACAACAAATCTGCTCAACATATAGCAGAAAACCCTGTCTTTCACGAGAGAACTAAACACATCAATTTGGACTGTCATTACATAAGAGAGCAAATAACTGCTGGTTTGATCAAGACATCTCATGTCTCTACTACACAACAACTTGCTGATGTTTTAACTAAAGCACTGGGAGTACAGCAGCATCATTATCTGATTGCCAAGTTGGGAATTGTGGAAACTCCACCTGATTCCAACTTGAAGGGGGGATGTTGATATTAGCCCTTCTCATTCCTACTGCTACTGGCTGCTACTAAATGCTCATTGACAACTGAATGCTCATTGACACTCTGCTGCTCTTGCTTCTGACTCTCCTTGCTGACTGGGATGTGTCCAGGCTGTCATCCAGTCAGTTATAGTTGTTAGAAAAGTTGTTAGGAGTTTGTTGGAAAGTTTGTTACAGATATTTTCTCCTTCATACAAGATATTTTAGTTTCATACTTGTATATATAGACATACATGTACATACATTATTAATTATGTTTTTTGATCAATATACAATCAGAACATTATTTACTTTCTATGTTCATCATTTTTGATCAAATGCTTACTTTCATAGATCATCAAATTCACAATTCAACAACAATCATTTTAAAATACAAACTAAAGCATCTCATTGAATAGGGTGTACCATATTCTTATATACCCGGTGAACCTTAGAATTTTTGGTAATACAATAGTGATACATGAGACATCAGGATGGGTGTTTATAATCGATCTTTGAGAAATTGAATGTCAGTGAAAATCGAAAGAAAATGATAGAAAGAGAACAATACCACATGCCTTAGTATTGTCTTTGCGAAATTCCCTTAATAACAAAGGACAACTCTCAAGTATGGGATCTTTTTTTTTTGGATTTATGTTTCATCACTTTTGTCCATGCATGTCTCTTATAAGACTAAAGTATTGCATGAGCTTCACGTAAACGCTCAACACTATCACTCAGGGGAAGAAAAAAAGAGGAAAAAAAAGATGAAGAAAGAAAAGTGCATGATCATCAGAATCATCATAGCATTCATAGCAACATTTATGAGATTGACGGAAACTTTGAGTAATGTAAAAAGGTATATTAGGCCTTGTTTTTTTCTGGCTTATTTTCAACTCGTTTTAGTTCAGTTTATTTCAGGTTTTCAGCTCAACTCAGCTTCATTCAGTTCAGTAGTTCAGCTCAGTTTCATTCAGTTCAGTTCAGTTCAGTTCCAAAAAGCCAGAAAGAATAGATCATTACTTGTATTAAAGAAAGCGTTAGGAGTAATCTTCACTCTTAGTAGCATAATGTTAAAATTAAAAACACCCGTTGATGTAAATCATCATTTAAAACTATAAATAAAAGACATTTCTTATACCGTAAAATGGTAATTAGACAATTAATAATATTTTGTATGGAGTATTATTTTATTAGTTTACGAATATGGTTAAACCTAAAATACGTGAATGTTACAAAACTATTATGAATTATTCTCTAAATCAACTTTATCAAATAAATATACATCTATTCACGCACATTTGTACGTAAGAGATTGATTTTTATTTTTTCCTTTCTTTTGTTACTATAACTCTATCCCTTTTGTTTGTGTTTTTTCCCCTCATGAGCTTAGCATGTACATTTATAAATATCAAACCAAATCCTCATCTTAAGCCTTCCTCCGTTGTCACCTTTCCTTACATGTCTGGCTAGGAGTGTATAAAATTTAGCTAAAAGTGTACTAGAAATACTCCGTAATATTTTGTGTAATTGAAAATAACATAGTAATTGACATATAAATGGCACCGGTTGCATTACCTCCTGGTTTTAGGTTTCATCCGACGGACGAAGAGCTGGTGGCTTACTACTTAAGGAGGAAGATCAACGGCCACAAAATTGATTTAGAGATCATCCCTGAAATCGATCTCTATCAGTTTGAGCCTTGGGAGCTGCCAAGTATGTATATGACTATATTTTGTCTTGTATAAGATTGTTGTATACGTAAAACATATTTATAACAACAATCGCTAAATTAGGCACGTAACATGCATCAAATCAGACATTTGATAGTTGATACATACAAATATACAATAGTCTAGTCTGAATCTCTTTATTATAATGTTGATGATGAGTATTGTCTAACCTTATTATTTTGTTCCGTCCACCAGCTTTTGTCATGCTCAATTTGTTTTTTCAACTAATTAGGTCATTATTTTGCCAATTACCTTAGGATATGATGAAGGTTAGTGACTTGCTTGTTTTTCTTACAAACTCCATATAATAACTTCTAAATTATCCTATCGTGTAAAAAATGGAATAAATTTCGAAACTTGAATATTTACTTATTTAGGTATTTATATATAACGGCATTCGCATTTAAAGAGTTTTATGATGTAAAACAAGAAATGAAAACAAAATTAAATATAGGTAGTCAAGTATAAAATGAAGTTAACCAAAAAATATTGAAAAATGAATACTTGCTTGTTGTATATACTTTGCTTGCTTGAGTAGGCTTCTTAATGCTTCTGATCTATATACATACATGATATTCCATATTAATTAATTATTAAATGGTTGTATATTCATGTGTTAATTAATTAAGACACAGGTTTTAGAGTTTTAGGTGTCATTAATTAATGATTGATTATTTATTGGTGCGTTGTGATAAAGTGATAATGAAGAGTGTAGGCTTACGAATTAAGGGAAGTAAAAAAGGTTATTATAGATTTATAGGGTGAATGTATGGGAAATGCAGGTAAATCGCTATTGCCGAGCAATGATTTGGAATGGTACTATTTTAGCCCAAGGGATCGCAAGTACCCAAATGGGTCAAGGACGAACAGAGCAACAAGAGCAGGGTATTGGAAATCGACGGGTAAAGATCGAAAGGTGAGCTCCCAAATGAGACAAGTCGGGATGAAGAAGACCTTAGTTTACTACCAAGGTAGAGCTCCTAATGGTCATCGCACCGACTGGGTGATGCATGAGTATCGCCTTGATCAAGCCGAATGTCAACTTAATTCTCGTTTAGAGGTACACATTATCATCCTTCACACTTCACTCTATCCATATCCAATAATGCATTTCATTGATTTAATTACCAGTATATATAATAATCCATGCATATCCATCCATGTGTAGGAGGCTTATGCACTGTGTCGAGTAATTAAAAAGAGTCCCACAAGTATCCCAAAAATAACATCATCATCATCATCTTCACAAGACAATACATTCACAGACATTAACATAACCCAAATGTCAAGTGAGCATGAGCATGAGTATGAGCAATCATCAAGTGTCGAGATATACTCGGAGGGAAAATGTGATGAAGTCGATGACAGCTTTGATTTCTCTATCCCTATAGAAATATGTTCAACAATGTATACTTCATCATCACTTTCTGAGCCTGCTGTAGATGGACAATGGATGCAATACTTGAATGAAGAAGAACTCTGTTGATTACACTACTAACAATTTCCTAATTATTTATCACCAATTCTCATTTGTGCGTCGCAAATACTACCATTGGAGGTAGATAAGACAAAAGAAGAGTGTCCATAAATATCAATTTATTTTTTTATATGTATTTGATATGTCGGCAGCTTGTGACAAATATACCTGTAACAAGGAGGCTTACGGATTATTTATTGTGGCCTTGCAACTCGCAACTCGCAACTTGCAAGCCCAACACATTTTTTTTATCTATATTGTTACCGTACATACATCTTGTATCCCTATCTCTTCATGCACATTATTGTTGTTCATACTTCATACTGGATAAGCCATGTATGAAATTATTGTTACCATTATTTCTTCGTTTTACGCAAATCTTCTCATGTTTTTGTAAACATTTTATCCTATTTTGTGACCCTATTTAACTTGCGCAAACATTAGACAGCAATCATAGCCAAATCTAAGATTTAACAATATCAACAGCAAACAATTCCAGATTCCACAGAACCATGCCTCAAAGAGTTGATATACCATAACAATATGCTTCAGGTTCTATGCTCAATTATTTTTGGGTGACTCATCCTATTTTCTTTTAGCGGTCCACATTTTATATATCCGCCAAGAATTTAGCGCTACTATTTCAAGCAATGGATAACAAGGTAGAGAGTAAATAAAGTTACTCGAGGAAACAGACCTCCTCATTTCTTTTATCAAGTGAAGACAATCATATTAAAAGACGCAAGAGAGAGTATAAATTAGACAATAGATAATACCCAACCCACTTCAATTTCTCACTGTAATGTTGCAAGATGAAAACACCAAAACAGACCGTTAAATTTCAGATAGTTGTTAATGTTATTAATTATTATGAACGCATTAGTATGTCAACTTCCCTGAACAATGTGACAAATATGCAAGCACCAGCCTTACAAGTGACATATAGATGATTGTTCAGCTGAATAATGTGGGAACTCAATTCTCAGACAGGTCAAAAACGGCCTGTATTACTGCCCCAGACCATAACACACTGGGTCATATAATATAATCAGACCACCCTGAAATAAAAGAAGTGTGATCCATAGATTCTCCAGGAACATCCTCGTTCTCGGACGGTTTCTCTTTCCCTCCAACTAACCTAGCTGGGTTCCCCACGGCCGTTGTCCTTGAAGGGACGTCGATCAAGACGACTGACCCTGCCCCAATCTTCGCCCCGTCACCTATCTTCACATTTCCCAAGATAGTTGCCCCGGCTCCAATTAGAACACCGTCACCAACCTTTGGGTGACGATCCCCACCGGCCTTTCCTGTTCCCCCTAAAGTCACGTGATGCAAAATTGAACAATTGTTTCCAATGACAGCTGTCTCTCCAACTACTACCCCAGTGGCATGGTCGAAGAGGATCCCTTTCCCAATGGTGGCAGCTGGGTGAATGTCTACAGAGAACACCTCTGATATTCTAGCATGGAGAGCAAGTGCTAGGGGCAACCTCTTTTGGGCCCAAAGTTTGTGAGTCACTCGATGAGCCTGACAGGCCAGAAATCCTTTGTAGTTGAGGAGACAGTGAGAGAAGGACACACAGGCAGGGTCCCGGACTCTCGCAGCCCTTAAATCGGCTACCACTGCAGCTCGCAGAGAGACGTCTAAGGAGAAGGTGTTGAGGAAAAGATCATAGAGAAGGGTGGAAAGCAAAGTGGAGGAGCAAAGCTTGTTGCCTAAGTGGAATGAGAGAGAACGTGCCAGGGAGGAGTGAGAAAGTATTGTTGAGTACAGGTAGGATGCTAGTGCTGGCTCTGACTCAGCATCCCGATGGGCTTCGGTCTTTATTTGACCCCACACCCATGCCTCATCATCGTCGTGAGATTCTGTCGCACACTGTGGTGGCACGATGAGCTCTCCTGCTGGCATTGTAGGAGGATAAGTGGGAAATCCCCACTTCTGGCTGCAACATGTATAAAAGCTATCAGAAATCAGAATAGATGGATCATTAGGCGAAAATAAAAATAGAAGCACGATAACATATAAAAGTAATACTACATCCATTGCTAAATTTAATCTCCCATTTGATATTTGTTACAAATTAATGTCAACTATGACCATTATTTTCTCCAAATATAAATAGAGAAATGGGATGCAGAGAGTAATGTGCAAGTTGTTTGCGAATAACAGAATGCAATTTCAACATCAAAAGTTAACAACAACAAAGCTAAAACAGGTTGGCTGAACTGCTGAAGGAATGGCAACTGTCTAGATGGTTCTGTGGCCAAAATTGAATTGGGTAGTGTCGTACTGATCCTCCTAAAGGCAAATTCAAAGGTGAATGTAATTGAGCCATAGACAAAGGGTAGTCACAAACTCACAAGACACATTTATACAATTGCAAGTAGCCATATAACAGGTGAGGATAAAAACTTTGAATACCAAAGAAAAAGAAGCATGTGCAGAAGCTATGTTGTTAGAAAGTGTTAGTTTTCCACAACCGCCGTGAAATGAAACTTTGAACCTATTCACGCTTATAAATATGAAAAGATGATAGGATGTTAAGTCTTCTGCAAAGACCTTGATCAATATATAGGTTCCACAAGACAGACGAAACCAAAAGTAATAGTTAGAAGATGGAAGATGGAAGATTTAGGCAGAATAAATAATGCGTTAGGTAGAAGACTGCATGGGCGAGTGTGGGTAGCAGGATGGGAAAACAGATGAGCCATAGGATTTGATGTTTAATAGTTTCCAAATACATCCCGTGTTTACATTTAGAGGAAAGATGAAGAGAGTTAAAGTGGTGTAGGAAGCAGAGCAAATGATGGAAGCGAGAGAGAGGCTACAGGAAAGACATGCTTAAGAAGTAAAAGGATTCGTTTACATTTAACAAGACGTTCCATTCTGAATCTGATGTAGAACCGGAAAGGGATCATCCTTAGAGGTAATCAAAGCCTTGTCTCAATTCACAAAAACAAATTCATTCAACTCCAACACTTTCTTCACACTCAATTCAAACTCATTTGATGATAACAATAACAATAACAATAACAATAAAATAACAATAACAATGTTGCCACCTCTACATACAACGGGCTTACACAAAACCCCGCGAGGAAATTATTATGTAATTAATCTACAAACAAAGCCTAAAGTGTAACAAAAATTGATTCAAACATGTGATTACTGACTGCAACTATATGCTACCCTGTCTCAATTATTTGTTTATCTAGATTAAAAACAATACAAATGACTGAGATGGAAAGCAACTTAAAGAAGTGAGGGGGTAGCGGATTAATGAATGGAAGTAATAATTAAATTAAAAGAGTAATACAAATTTTAAGAGAGAGAGAGAGAGAGAGAGAGAGAGAGAGAGAGAGAGAGAGGAAAACCTGAAGAATTAAGTAACGGAGGGAGGTAATGCAAAGGGGATAATCGTCTATGGAATGAAGACAAGTAGTGAATGTTGGTATAAGAATTTGGAGATATTTTACAACAAACTAACAAAAACCATCACAACAATCACACAGATTACACCAAATAAATCTCAAGTCAACTACTCTTTCCTAACTCAACTCGACTCAACTAGTCAACTGCCTATTATACTTTATTTACGCAAGGATTCTTTCATATACGTTTTTTTACTAAATCATGTATAATTTTTTTATTAATTTTTTGTATACTATTCTTCTTCTCTATAAAGAAAACAAAAACTCTCATATCTCCCTTTAAAAATCTATCAAAATTCCTGAAAATTTCCGTATATAAATCTTTATTTGCACATCAAAAAGTATTTATTTCAATATGTAAATCACATTATATAATAGTTGGAGTTCAATTGAATTAATTAAGTGTCTTTTTCAATTAATTTGATTTAAAGTTCATGTTGGGGTGCATTTGCTACTGCCGAATTAAACCTACGTTATTAAGTTATTGATTGGTTCCATTAATTCTAATTAGCAATTTATAATTGGTTGAATTACGCTTTCATCAAGCTATATTTAATTGTGCCGTAATTCATCATATTGACAAAATTTAACGGGTCATCATAATTAAAGCCTAGATAGCACGGACACTTCTCCAAATGAGTTGTACCGTGTCCGACACCGACACTTCACGGACACACGCCGAAACGTGTCCAACACCTAAACAACCGTGTCTAACTTTCTACATTTATTTGGGCACGTGTCCGACGCGTGTCCATGGTATTTGACCCGTGTCCGTCGCGTGTCCACGATATTTGGTTATCATTTGCGGTGAATCATGTTCTTGAGATGACAAATGCGCTATCAAAAGAGATTAATTAGAATATTGATTCGGATGAGGAATGAAAATAAATTTATTATCAAGGGCAATTTTTACTTTCACTTATTTAAAATTAATACCAAATACTTTTACAAAAATAAAATCAAAAATTTATAACTATAAAATGTATATTTTATTAAATTTAAATGTCGTGTCCCATGTCCGTGTCGTGTCCGTGTCCGTGTCCGTGTCCGTGTCCGAGAAATATTAACGGACACGGACACGAACACGACACGGACACGGGAAATATTTTTTTAAATAGGTGAAGTTAATATTTTTTTGACTATAATTATGATATGAGATGATTGTTCGCGGGTACCAGTAAGGGTGTTCGTTAGTGGTTGTTGGATGATGGAGGAGAAAGCTCAAATGGAAAAAATTAAAATTGTAGAAAATTGGAAAAAAGGGGTTAAAATGAGAGGACTCAGAGGAGTAAAATTGGAAGTTATGTAAATCATGTACATGAATGAGTAATATCCATTATTTATGGGTCGTAAACGTCTCAATCTTCACCTTTCATTCTTTATGCACTTAATAAGCCTACATTTGGGGATTAGTAGATTATTAGGGGATCTCGTCATGGCTAGTGATTAAAAACTTAATTAAATTTTATCAATTTTTTCAAGTTTTTCTGAAAATTATTAAATATCCGTCTCCGTTTTGTTCATTGTAATTCTAATAAATAAAAGTACTATAAATAAAGTCACCCATTTTGTTAATTATAATTCTAATAAATAGAAGTACAAGAAATAAAGTATTGACTGCTTTTGTATGTGAATATTTTTTTACTTTTGACAATATTTATACGTAGTATAATATTTTTGCCCTAATGATAAGGGAGTAAATTAGTTTTTTTTTTTTTTTTTTTGTGGTGACGAGGGAACCCGACAGACTCGAAGTCTATTTAGGCATGGACTCAGGCCAAGAATGCTCCACAAGATTTTGCTCTTGGGGAGGCTTGAACCCGGGCCTCCTGGGAATTTCACCCAGGTTTTAACCACTAGACTCCACCCTTGCGGGCGGGAGTAAATTAGTTACTTTTGGTATTCTTTAAGAATTTTAATGTCGAAGATAAAATGTTGGATTATTAATAATAATTGATGTGGATAAATCTAAAAATTAATATTGAGAGCAAATATGTCAGAAGTATATTATAAACTATTAACTTCACCTATTAATTTCACCCCGTTAATATTCCCCGTTAATATTTTTTTAGATAACTTTTTAAATATAATAATAAATTTTGGATTTTTTACTTTTAGATAAACATTTTATAAATAGTTGACATGTGCCGATAAAAACTAGTTAACTTAACTTTTTAATTATATTGTACATTATTATTTATACAATATAATTTTCCACTTTTGTTTAAGGATTAAATTGGTTACTTTTTATGTTCCAAAAGAACTCTAATGTTTTAGATAAGACGTTGGATAAATTCTAAGAATTACTATTAACAAAGAAAGGTCAAAAGTGTATTAGAAGCTATTAAGCTCACTTAATTACTTTACCTTTTAATATTTTTTTAGATTGTATATATAATAATAAATAATAAATGTTTTAATTTTTTAGATAAATACTTTGTAAATAACTTATCTTGGCACGCAACACTTAAAACAATTCAAATAAAACGTTCGTGAACGACTGGCGCGCGGTATCGGAGAATGTAGGAAAAAAGCAAATGAAGGGAAGGAAGACCGGAGGAAGGAATAATGATAGGACCGTGAACCTGAGCATGACTCCAAAAAATGAAATCCAAATCAGGGGAAGGTGCAGGAAATTAACCTTGAACCTAAACCTGTAAAAAAAGCACGACACAAAAACAATTGAAATATAAAGTTCGTAAACGACTGGAGCGCTGTAGTGGGGGACGGAAAAACAAAGCAACCTATGACAATGAAGGCCGAAGAAAGGAGCAGTAATAGAACCGTGGACCAGAGCATGAACCCAAAAACGCGAATCCAAAACCAACCAAAAAAACAGTACGAAGGACCTTGTGAATAAACGTGAACCGACCGTGGATCGAAATAACGAAGTACAAAAAAAATATGCAGACTACTGGAGCGTTGTATCGGGTTGCGGAGCAACACGGTACATGCAGAGGAAGGAAACCGAAGGTAGGATCAGAGAACGCAGCGTGAACCGGAGCAAGGTAAACCGTGTGTGTGCAAAATAAAGGTGAGGTAGAAAGAAGTAAAGAAGGAGTTAGAAAGAAAAAGTATTGACTATGAGGGGTGTTGTTGGAAACTTATTCAATAATGCAAAAAACATGGACGGTCTAGATCTGAAGGTGGATCTTAAAACGGAGGGCTATGATAGAGCGAAGAAAGGAGTGAAATATTATTCATAAGCTACAGTAAGCGAAGTTCTTATATTTTGGGAGTGAAGGATTGTATAGATAGATTTATAGAATTACCTAAAAAGTGAAATGGTGTAGTGTGGCGGTTTGATGTCTTGCCTTTTTATACTACCTTCGGGTCAGGGTATTGACTCCATATCCTGTGGGCACCAGAATTAAGAAAATGATTTTGGATCACACAAAACACTCTATCCACACGAAATTGATTTTGAACCACAAAACATTCTACCCAGACTAGGAAGGTGTATTATTTATAGATGAGAAATTAATTTAAAAACTAAACGAGGAAATAAATTATTAATAAATGTACTCCCTCCATTCTTTTTATATCACCCCATTCCCCTTTTGGACACTATTCACAATCGAGTTGGTCAGTTTTCTCTCAATCCGTTCACGAAAATATATTATGTGAGATCTTTTTAATTTGTCTTGATAAGAGGGTTAAGAATATCAAAATTTTATAATTTTTAGTAGTATGTAGCTAAAGATATAATCGAAACAAAATGAGTATTGACAAACGTATATAAAGAAATGAGGTGATATAAAAAGAATGGAGGGAGTACTATGTAATCTATCTACATGGTATTTAAGAGAAGTATTTTAAAAGTTTCAAATTGGCTCCCCATTTCTAGAAAATTTACACGACTTTTTATCGCATCATATTTTCAAGGGATTTAATTTGCGCCATTATACGTTCTAGGGATATTGATATGACTATGCATTATAATTACATCGAAACTATACACTAGACAAAATAATATATTCGTACCGAAAAAGATATATAGAGAACAATACTTTCTATATTCGGAATATCCATTTCCTATATTAAAAAATTACAAATAAAATTACAATTACAAAATTATAAATATAATATGATCAAAGTATTTAACTATCAGCCTCGTGACTTCAAATAAAACTAGGTTGTAACCCGTGAAATTCACGGGTCTGTTTTTTAAACTTTAGATGAATATAGTTAATAATATCGGAGATAAGCAAATTAATTATTTACTGAGGCCTGTTTTTAACTTTAGATGAATATCGTAATTAATAATATCAAAGAAAGCTGATTAATTATATACATATAAATAAATTTTGAATTATTTATGACACATGTCGGTATGACGGTATACATGAGCTATCATATAGTTGTTCATTAAGATGATCAAGACTTACAATAGAATTTGTATACTTTTAATTACTCATTGCACCATTTTTAAAATATGTAACCCATATATAAAATAAAGTTTTATATTACATATCGTACAATAAAAGCAAAACGTAAATAATCTGATGAGACGTGAGTAGTAAATGTATAGTTGGGTTAAAAAACGTATTTTTAATTATATTTATTAAAGATGTTCATATAATAAATAACAATTATTGCGCGCGACATCTTACACGAAGACATTCCAAAATTATTAAATGACCACTCATTTACTATTTACTATATTAAATAAATACTCCGTAGTTGTTAAAATGTTTCGCATTCACGTGAGTAGTCAGATGTCTTACAATAAATCGAAAATGTAGTCTAATAAATCACGACGCTCACATAACTGTATACACCGATGAAGAGTAATTATTCCGACCCATATTTAATAACGATTAAACCATAAAAAAATGTAGTCTAAAAAATTCTTGTAGGTATTCCGACCCGTAATTATTCCGACCCATATGTAAATCGAAAATGTAGTCTAAAAAATACTTGTAGGTATTTTTTTGTTCGGTGATTATGGATTGGTAACTCTAGGATTTAGGCCGTGCTACGGAATTAATCTTCAGCCAAAACTGTCATTATTTATTGTTTCAATATATGGAATGAAATCTTGTGATTCCATAGATTTAGTCCGTGAAATCTTGGAATAGTTATTATACCATTATACCATATCTTGAACGTTATTGGACAATAGCTCTAGGATGAATCTAATTGGACAATAGCTCTAGGATGCTTTACAACGCGACACGTAGGACAAAGCTTTTTTCTAGTGATGCCACGTCAGCAGCTTGGCTTCTGCATTAGATAAATATATGATAAGTAATATTGGATTGTGGATGAATGACGGGTTAGTTTTCATCCAACCCATAATTCATTTGTCATGGACTCATGGAGTCATGGACTCATGGGTATCATCCATCATCCATTTGTTATCCATTTAAGGTGAGATTTCATCCATTTTTAAGGTTGGATGGATCAAATTTTGAATGGGTGTGCCGTGTGGGTGAATTTGACATCCCTATTGACCGTTATTAAGCTAATATTGTTTTATGGACAAAATCGAGTTAAATTAATATTGGGTCACATATTGTTTTGAGTCCATTCAGGTCGAGTTCAAGTTAGGACAAATATGGTGTTTTTCAATTGTCGTTTTAACCTCGGGTTTAATTAATATAATAGGTTATAAAGTTATAATAGCTTTAGTAATAATTATGCAAGAGTATTTACACTACAAACTATACAATAGGATTATAAATCATAATAATGTAAAGTTTTATTTTAATGTTTATAAAATTTGTTATACTGAACAATATTTAATCCCGTGTAATTTTTTACACGGTTTAAAAATAATTTAGTTTTTACTTTTTAAAGTAATACGAAATTTGGAAAATAATTAATACTGAAAATCAATCCTAAATCCTAAAATTCGTATTTATCATTATCTTCTATTTATTATATTTAGAGATCTAATAGATTATAGATGATACTATGATTATTCCATAAAAGAAAATTGATAAAGTCAAAGACAAGAGAAACGACCCAAACCTAATAGTAACCCAAATAATCCGGACCCAATTAATTCGGAGTTGGTTACATCACAATTAACGCATCTAATTACTGTCATCTTCCGTATCATTAATTTCCAAATCTGGGTTTTCAATTCCGGGCTCCCTTCTTGTACCCATTAATTTCGGGTTCTTCCCCCAATTTCATCTCTTTTTAATACAAACCCTAACCCTAATCTCACCCGGACTCTCCGTCCGACCCATCAGATATTTCACCTAGTAAGCTTTCTTTAATTCATGTTTTCTATGATTTTCCTTCATTTAATTAATCGGGTCGGGTTATTTGTACGGGTCTTGTGATTATGGGCGTGTAATTCCCGTTGTAGTTTCATAATTGGGGAATGTTTGTTGGATAATATTGACTACATTTTGGACCCGGATCTGTTTTGTTGTAAACGGGTTGATTTCAGTGGTTGAATTGTTGAATATCGCATAGGCATAATTTTTGATTTGAGCCTCAATAGTCATTGCTGCTGAAAGTTTGAACCTTTTTGGCTTTTGTGGACGTCGAACCGTGGTTTCGGATTCAAATATTATAAGCTTTTACTATTAAATTAGTTGATTGATTAAAATATTTTGAATGTCAGAATGTGAATTATTGTTTTTAGTTAATTTTGTAGGTATACAAGCAAGTAATAATTCATTTACGGGATGAAAAATATAATATAAAAAATGGCGTCGTTATTGCTTTTGTGTTTTGGTTTTCGTAAAGTGGTTTATTGCGACCTTTGTGATTAGATGACTGTGGCGAGAACAGTGAAGAGTGACACATCACCTTTTTTTTTTTTTTTTTTTGTTTGGTTTAAATGCACCGACGGTTTCTCTTAAGAAGAGATAAACGGCTAGACAAAGAGCTTCTCCATTTTCATGGGTAGGATCGAGTTAAGGGGTGAGGTGAGCAACCACCACGCCAAACACATTTGGTTAGACAGCGCATCACTCTTGGGATCGGGTTAATATTAGTTTGTTAAGTATGGATGATTACTATAGATCTTGTGGATTGTTTTCGTTGTGTTTCATTGTTTTTTCAGAATACCTCATTAGAGACGCCCATAGGGGTTCTTTCCGGGGGTAATGAGATATTGTAATGCATTTTTATGCATCTGATTGTGCTTAAGTCATAACGATGGCTTGTCATTAAGTTTAAATTGCACAAATTTGAACTGTCATTCAAGATATATGTTGGTCATTCTTGATATTTTTATATTTTTCTAATCGTGAAAATTTGGCTCGTACTGTTGCTTATTTTGCAGAATTCTACAGTATCAGGCATTCCGTCCCATATGATGGAAACAACGTCAAATGAGATAGTCCTTAAGACCCATTTGCTGGAAACAACGTCAAATGAGATAGTCCTTAAGAAACCGAAAAGGTTAACGTCCGTTGTCTGGAATCACTTCGAGAGAATTAAAAAGGCTGATATTTGCTATGCTGTTTGCATTCATTGTAATAAGAGATTAAGTGGATCAAGTAACAGTGGAACAACACATTTGAGGAACCATCTGATGCGATGTCAGAAAAGATCTAACTTTGATGTCTCTCAGTTGCTTGCTAAGAGAAGAAAGAAGGATACCACTGTTACAGTTACTAGCTATTTTGATGGTTCACAGCAAAAAGATGAACATATTCCACTTGCTACAATAAAGTATGATCCCGAGCCTAAAAGAGTCGAGCCTATCTCTCTCGGGAACACAAAGTTTGACCAAGAGCGAGCTAGAATGGATCTAGCTAGAATGATTATATTACATGGTTATCCATTAGCCATGGTCGATGACATTGGCTTTAAGAGGTTTGTTAAGAATCTGCAACCAATGTTTGACATTCCAACAAACACTGTCCTTGAGCTAGATTGCATTGCAATTTATGCATCCGAGAAACACAAACTTTATGGTGGGTTAAGCAGATTACATGGCAGGATTTGTATAGCTGTTGACTTGTGGAATTCGCCTGAAAATGCTAGATACCTGTGTTTGACTGCACAGTATATTGACGAGAAATGGAAATTACAAAAGAAAATACTAAATTTCCTCATGATTGATGCTGCTCATAGTGAAGACATACAATCTGAGGTGATTATCAAGTGCCTAATGGATTGGGACATAGAAAGGCGAATTTTCTCCATTACATTCGGTGACCTTTATACCAATGATGACATTGTTTCACGAGTCAAAGATCATCTATCTCAGAATAAGCCCCTTTTGTGTAATGGTAGACTGTTTGATGTGCGTTGTGCCGCACATGCACTTCGTTTGATGGTTGGAGATGCCATGGATGCCCTGCAAGAGGTGATACACAAAATAAGAGAAAGTATTCGGTATGTTAAAAGCACACAAACTATGCAAGGAAAGTTCAATGAAATAGCCCAACAAGTTGGAATCGATAACAGGAAGAGCTTATTTGGGGATTGTCATATGAGATGGGACTCAACTAGTGCGATGCTTGAAACAGCTATGGCTTATAGAACGGCATTCTCTATGTTGCAGGAAAATGATACTGCCTATAGGTCAGTTCTATCCGAAGAGGAGTGGGAATGGGCAAACTGTGTGACTAGCTACTTAAAGCTTTTTGTCCAGATAACCAATGTAATGACAAGCAACAAATCATCCACTTCAAATATATTCTTCCCTGAGATATGTGATGTTCATGTGCAGTTGATTGATTGGTGTAATAGCTGTGATGAATTTATCAGATCCATGGCTTTGAATATGAAAGCGAAGTTTGACATCTATTGGAGTAAATGCAGTTTATCATTGGCGATAGCAGTAATTGTCGACCCCAGATTTAAGATGAAGTTGGTTGAGTATTATTACCCCAAGATTTATGGCAGTGATGCTCAAGAACATATTAAGGAAGTGTGTGATGGAATTAAAGAGCTTTTCAATGAATACTTGATTGGTTCAACATCGATTTCTGTTGATCACGGTGTTGGAAGTAGTGCGAATGGGGTTAGCAGCGAGTCTCGGGATCGTTTGAAAGACTTTGATGAGTTTCTCAAGGAGACTTCACATGGCCAAAATACAGTCTCGGACTTGGAAAAATACCTGGAGGAACCTGTTTTCCCCCGTAGTCAAGATTTCAAGATCTTTGATTGGTGGAAAGTTCACACCCCAAGATATCCAATATTGTCTATGATGGCAAAAGATGTGCTTGGAATTCCAATGTCAACGGTGACATCGGAGTTGGCTTTCAGGAGCGGAGGCAGAGTTGTAGATCAGTATCGGAGCTCTCTAAGTTCAGAAACCATGCAGGCTTTGATTTGCTCTCAAGATTGGTTGCAGGCAGGAAGTGAAAGTAGAATACAAGATACCATGTCTCTGAAAGGTTAGTTATTGACGAGACTGTTTGTTAAACTAAAAGGGCATCCTCTAATTGTGCTTATGTTGTGTGCAGAATCTATCCCCTCAGCCTCATCCACTTATTCTCCTCTGCCAACTGCCATTGTGTATTGAACCTATTTACTGCCCTTTATGTGCTATGCTTTTCAACACCACGTCTGTTTTACAATCATTGCCGTAGGCTCATCAGCTCTCCAACTCCTAATTCACTTCGCAGATTTCCACATTTTTTGCTTCTAATTTCTTAGGGATAATCACAAAATGAAAACTGTTTAATCTTTATCCATTTTTTTTTTTTTTTTTGCTTTGGGGTCAGTAATACATTCTCATATCTCAATTATTTCTTCCCAAGTAAAACAATAAAGTATTAGGTGTTAATTTAAGTAATTGCTTCCTCTTATAGTGTAGGAAAGTTTTGAATATGTATAAATGGATAATTTGATCCAATAACATTATTTTATTCTATATATACTTTTCTTTCCTGTGCAGTGTTCATATTATACTAACCCAAAAAATATTTACAGCGTCACTGAGAAAACCCAACATAGGCTTTAATTTTTTTTCCAGCCGAAAACGTTGATACAAAAAGTATTTGACTTATTTGGTCAAATGTACTTTTAGTAATAATGTAAATGAAGACAATAGCGTGCGTACCTACATCGGCTAACAACAATGTGTTGATGGAGTACGGATAGCTAAACACGGAAAACTTGTTCAACATTCGCAACATTCGTGAAGGGATGGTTAAAGCTGGCTTAGATGATCGCGCATATCATTATTCATCTTAAGAGACACAGTTTCAGAGACATACCTACAATAAGACACATAGATGTGTCTCGGAGAATCATCACCTTAGTTGTGGTAAACGGCATCAAGAGACCATCGTGACCCTTGAACCATGGAGAGTGAGCAAAGCTCACTTACACCGGACGTAGAAAGAAAAAATGGATGAGAGAACTAGATCTACCTCCGAAGGAGAGAAAACTCCTATGCTATGGGAAACAATCTCGGACAAGAAACTCGTAACCTAGAAAAGCGAGCAAGTTCATAGCAAGCGATATATAAATCCACCTAAACCACCCTCTAATCAAAACCATCTCAGAAAGTCAGAGAGATGAACAAAACACAAACCAGATGTAGAGTTACAATTACCCCAATGGATAAAAGACATGACACCCTTGGCCAATAGGAAATTACTATTAGAAAAAATAGGACAAGATGAGAAATCCCAATGATTGCGGGACATGACACCCATAGCCAATAAGGAGTTATTTGAAATAACAAAAAATGCAATAATCAATTAAACTTTAGAAATATATGGAGACCGCCGCACCCGACACAACCACCCTGACAACCAAGCCCCACTCCACCCAACCAAGCCCATTAAAGACAGAGGAAACTCCTTAAACCAAGATCTCACTCCAAACGAAGACGACAATGGAAACAACAATCACTTCACCAAAAATGCAACAACCTAGCAGTGTCCAAGAAAACTATCCAAAGACACCCATTTCACCAAACAAAACCTCCCAGGATCAACGACTTGCATGTAACCGGACCAAAACAAAGACGACACTCACATATACTATTGACACATGAAATGGAGTCGATAGGAGGGGGAAGGAAAAACCCCAAATCGATCCCAAACCACCATCACATATAGCCACAATGACGCGACAAGATAAGCTAGGCTCATAAGCACAAACCGACAACATCAAACGAAAAAGATTCGTACCAAGGGTGGAGGGAATAAGGCGATCACCCCTAGGTTGCATTCAATGAAATTGGTGATGGGACGACGGAGTGACGGACCATGGGACAAGAACCACCATGTTCCTAGAGACAACCACTGACAAAGCCAATCAAACAAGATATCGTTCGCCGACAAACACGATTTGAACATGCACTCGGTACAAATGAATCAACCATCTAACCTAACTGTAACTGATGTGAGCTTGCCCGTAAATCCACCTTATTTTTGGTGGAATAAACAGTAGGGGCCACAAGTTGATCAGCCCAAAAACCATACGAGCGAGTGAGATTTAACAAGAGGAAAATTAATCAAGGGGAGAGATGTGGTGAATCGTCGGAGATGGGCCATGGAGGGGAGCCATCTTAGACGATTAGGTAGGGGAGAAGGGTGAGTTATAAGTGGGAGGTAAAGGCGGCAGAGGAAGACGAAGATTTGTTAGGCTTTGTTTTTGTGTTGTTGATTTTTTTCTAGAGACAGGAGTTCTGATGGTGATTTTATATCAATTACTTGGAATTTATGGGCTTTAATTGCTTACTATCAAATCAACCACATCCAAAGCCGCTATGTATCGAGGTACGTCATTTTCCAGGTTTAATTGAGAGAGAGAGAGAGAGAGAGAGAGAGACTAAAGTTCAATTGAGTTCTTCATAAGCCTTGAGTCCTTAAGTCCTTATAAGGGCCCTGAGATGAAGTAGATGGAAGGTTGAGATTAAGTGAGAATATGGAGTTTATAGGGTACGAAAAAAGCTAATTAAAAGAGAGAGGTTGTATGCTAGTGGAATTGTTCTTCCCTAAGTGATGTGTCAGTTTTGGTTAAGATCATTATCCATTGTACTAAACATTCACTATTATCCTTCCTTCCTTCTTACACTTCCTCGGCTCTCCATTATTTCCTCTTAATTTCAGATGAAATTTAAGCAAGCCATCCCATTTTCTCCTTCCTTCTTACACTTATTCATCTCGTTATTTACCATTGTAATTACACATCTCTGCATATTCCTAAAATTCTCATTTAATAGTAGCGGATAAACAGGTTGTAGAAGACAATATTGGTAATTCCGATTTTTTTGGATTTATACATACTTAACACCGCTCTTTTATACACATTTCGATTTTAGATTTTATGAATTAGGTTAACTTTGTGGATGGACAAAGCTCGACCATATTAATTGTACTTACCTCTATTTTCATAGAAGCTGTTTAGGTTAACTTCAGGTGAATTTTTATTTTTTCGAAGTTTGGTTTAATTCTGTGAATGCATGAGGTTGGACTTATGAAACACTGTTTTTACTATTTTCGAACTGTAATTTTGACATAACTTTGATACTATTGGAGTGTAACTTTGACACTTTGACACTGTGAGTTTTATGTTATTCATGCAAAATTTGGATTAAAATTTGTAACTGTCACTTAGATGTTTTATAAGTGTAAATTTGATGTTCAATAAGTGTAACTTTGATTCTATGCACGTAACCTTTGGTGTTTTAGAAGTGTAACTTTGGCGTTCTATAAGTGTAACTTTGATTCTATGCATGTGTACCTTTGAAATTATGCATGTGTAATTTTTAAAGTATAATTCCGATGTTATAAGAGTGTATATTCATGTTATTCATGCAAACATTGGATTAAAAGTGGGTGTAACTTTGCCGTTATAGAAGTATAACTTTGATATTATAGAAGTGAAACTTTGATAATATAACTTTGAACCTGAAATTTTGAAAGACTAATTTCAATGTCATAAAAGTTATTCATGTTATTGGAGTGTAACTGTGAACTATCTAGCTGTAACATTCATGTTATTCATGCAAAACTGGATTAAAAGTAGTTAGTATAACTTTGCTGTTATAGAAGTATAACTTTGCTATTATAGAAGTGTAAATTTTATGTTATAGAAGTGTAACTTTGATAATATGCATGTATAACTTTGAACTCGAAATTTCGATGTCATAGGAGTTATTCATGAAACTTAGTTACTATTTAACTTTAACATTCATGTTATTCATGCAAAATCAGATTAAAAGTGGTTAGTGTAACTTTAATGTTATAGTTGTTATAGAAGTTTAACTTTGATGTTATAGAAGTGTAACTATGATGTTTATAATTCAGGTGCCCAAAGTAGGGAAGAAGCGCAATAAGGAGGAATTGTCTAGGGAAGTGGAAGAGAAGTTTACGCCACATGTCGTGCAGGATTTTTGGGACATCGAGGAGGCAGTTACGTTTTATAAGATGTACGCACTTGCATGCGGTTTTGATGTGTGTAAATACATTACAAAGAAGTGGGGTGACGGAAATATAATGTAACAACCCGACCCGCCACCGTCGTAACACAAACTCAATACGATGGGTGTGCACTTTTGGGCCCGTTAATTGTCCTCACTTAAGCCCAAAAGCACAAGATCTTGTTACGAAATGGTGAGTGAAAGTTATTATAAACATATCACAAGCCTCACATTCTACCGATATGGGACAAATCTCCACACAATCTCATATTTTTCCATGTGGGACAACTTTCCTCTCATACTCTTGGGGTGTTACATATAAAGTCAAAGTTTTTGGTTTGCAACCGAGAGCGATTCAATCCTAAAAAGAAAATCAATGACGACACGACAAGCACACCAACAAAGTAACAAGGTGTCCGAGAGAGTAACTAGAAGAACGTTAGTTAGAGGGGTGGGGTGTAGAGCGAGAATGAGGTTATTTATGAAAAATGGTCTGTTATCAATTTACAGGTTTCATACAAGCTTATTTCAGTTAGAGATAGAGATTCCAAAAGTTATCACGCAACATAACTGATTATCATAAAACGATAATCCTTTATAATTTAAGGGTTAGTGATGGACATCCTGTCTAAATAAGTAGTATCTTTTTATATTTGCAAAAAATTGAAGTAATCATGCAATTTTTTAAACATTTTAACAACTAAAGATTAGGGCAACAAGAATGGACAAAATGTGCAAGGAACACATAAATGGATTTGGGCACATTGGAGCAAGCCTAAATGATTTTATGAACTTTCAAAGAGTTGTTAAATGTTTTATTCTTGAGCAGGACGAACAACTATTTGTAGACCATTTTAAAGAGATGGCTGGAACAGGGCAAGGGTTCTACTACTATGATATTGATAGCGATGGTAGCCTACGTAGGGCTATATGGACCGAGAGTACTGCACGTAGGAATTACTTTGTGTTTAGTGACGCGGTGTGTGACACCCACGATATAACATAAAGATAAACAAGGAATACGCAGTGGAAATACGATACTTTTAAAAACTTTTCGACATATTATTAAAACTTTATCGCGAAATATCAAAAGAACATGCGGAAGACTAAAACTATTAAGAAAGTATAAATTATACCAGATAACTTAAATAAACGAGGGATACAGTATCCCACGATAGCAACATAAATTAAATCGATACTAAATGTAAAGGTTAAATGTCGAATGATCAACAATGCTCGCTAGTCACACGTCTTCCCCAAATAGCACCAATTATATACCTGTCATACATGAAACATGTATGTCACAGTCAGAGGGGAGTAACCCGAGGTTCTCCCAACCACTTTTTGTTAGAAAACATGTAAACGGTAATACAAAACATCCTATACATATGAACATGTATATAATTTAAGAAACAATAATATATATTGTCAAAACATAATTAAACATCATGAACGACGCATGTGTAATAGGCCAAAACATGTGAAACAAAATTAAAGTAAACATATGAAATGGTATTAAAATCAAGTAAACATTCAAGTGATCGACTCAGAGGCCAACAATTAGGTGGCATGTCCAATCACACAAGCAAACATAGCATAAATCGACTCAAAGGCCAACACTAGATGACATGTCCGATCACGCAAACAAACGTACATAACATAAATCGACTCAGGGACCAACACTAGATGGCATGTCTGATCACACAAACAAACATAGCTTAAAGCTATTAAGCAACACACGAATAGAATGAACGCAGCCAAAGCGCATACGCACGACCTCTGACTACTGGAGCGCATAGGCACGACCTCCAATGACGAGAGCGCATTAACACAATCTCCAACTACAAAAGTGCATGAGCACGATCTCCGTATTCTATGTATAGCGTAACCGCTGACTATATGCCCAATGTGGGAAAATATCTGTATACTTCCCAATACTCAATTGCAGGATTATAACGAAATTATTATTAATGATTTATAGTCATAAACAAAATACGGGATACAAGGATTGGGAACAAGGATTAACCTTTGGTTCTTGCAAATAGGCCTAAGAATAAATATCAAAATAGATATCCTCCTAATTGTTGCACCCAAGATGCTCCGAGAAATATCCTTTCTTGAGCAAGAAACTGCAAAAATTACTGCTAATTTTTGTGTAAGATGAAAACTAGAGAGAGGAGGGAGTATTGTTATGCGTGTAACTCGTGAGTTTTGTGTGATGTGTATCTGTTATATATATAGCCGAGTGGTAGTTGATAAGAGGTAGTATATCTCCTGCTAACTTCCTTGTTATTAACCATAAGATAGGATTCCCCAAATCGGTATTTGGGTTTACCTATAGCACTTCAAAACAACTGAATAACCACTCTAGTTGAGCCGTGCTCAACAGACCAAACCGAATATTATTCTTCTCGGTCCAACCAATTTTACCAGTATAAGATCGGTTTTTATCCTATCTTGTGTATAATGTTTACCTTATAAATATCGTATATTTATAATTTACTAATTAAATATAACCGTTTATATTTAACTAAATTATTCAATCTTTATTAAATAATTTCATTACACACACTAATTAAATATAACATTTTACATTTAATTACGAATTAAAATTTTAATTCGTCTCAGCTAGTATTATTTAGTCAGTATTAAATAATCGTATCATCATTACATTGACTAACCGTTTAGTCGTATAAGGTATCAATATGATTACATTTTCATCTAATCATATCTATGAGATTACATCCTTTAGGTGTGACTCTTAGGGACCAGTTTATTACCGCCATCTTTATGACAATAACGTCAAACTTCTAGCAAGTCAATCATTATTGATAAACGTGAATCAACTGGTTAAAATACAAAGTATACCCTGTGATCCTTTAAGAGATTTATTCATGTTGTCGCACTAACTGTGGAGGACACTGGCTCCAACACCCAAAACATGGCCATACCTCCGATGTAATAACCTACACCGAACGACACACGGGAACTCAGCGCATAAAGCATGACCTCCGACCAATCCCCAAAATAGTTAAAATCCCATAACATGGGTGGCGTTAGTTCATTACAGTGATACACAAATCGTATCACCGCTATCCATCCATACAAGCATAACATAACCGTTAGCTAAACCATTTAGGATGACAAATCCGTCACGAACTCATTAGCAACACACGAGCTACCAATCGATAAATAAGACAAAACTTAAGTCCATTCCTTACGGGAAAAGAATAAACAGAACTAATTAATAAAACATAAGTTTAAAATGCATTTTACATTACAGCTGTCCTCTGTCGTAAAATTCATAATAATTTCAAATTAAATTGAAATGATACAAGGTCAATTGTGTTGGATTAATAAGACCTTTAGCTACAATCTTCGTCAAACAATCATTTCCAAAAGACGAACTTAACAGGGGTATATAAACCTATCTCTACAGTATGTCAGTAATCGTCGCACAAAAAAATATTGCTTCATAAAACGAGTTTAACACATCATTTTGGAGCAAAGTAAAATTCTAGCATCATATAAACTCTTCAAAGTTTAATTATTAAAAAGACCAAGAATATTTTCGAAGTATAAAAATGGCTTTCGAAATAATCTTTGAGCTATTGTCCGTTTCACGAGTATTTCAGCGCGTTGTTCGTAAACATTTTATTGTGGACAAATGACATTTAAGAAAATTACTAAATTTTACAGGTATACTATAATAAAGATGAGTCTATTTTAAACTTTTTCAAAGACGGACTTTTAAGATAGAGAAATAACTCGTTCAAGGCGATGGGCAGATTCGACAAGGTGCTGAAACTTTATGAAATACATAAATATAAACAAAACACTATGAAATTGAAAGACTATCAAACTAACCATCCTCAATTATCATAACCTCATCCAAAAACACAATACTTCAAGAATTTCCACAACAAATTTAATAATGAACAATAAGCAACCATTCGAGATTAAATTCATCAAAGTAAACAAACAAATGAATTAGAATACACAATAACATGACAAACCACCTTACCATATTACTAATTAACACATAATCCACATAAACATAATTATTTGACTTAAAGTCGAGTAATGTAATACTCCGTATTTTTATTTATTTTATATTTAATAACTTTGACGTGTTTATAGCTATTTTGATATTCGTATTCAAATAACTGATTTATCGAACAAGAGTTTTATATTTTACATGTGTTGTTAAGGGGTCGGATTCACCGCTAGTAGTAAACTGTGTCATTTATAACGTTGGGCCTCGTTTTGCGTGCCATCAAACCCCAGCCCACTCAACATCTCACCTTGACATCATAAAACACCTTAACACAAGTCTGGTACACAACTCCCTGCCGCCTTATAAGAGGCTACCTAAACCCTAAACCTAACCCATCGACACCCAATCTCTCACTCTCAAAACGTTGCCGCCACATCCAAGGTTGAAGGGAAGGGTCTTACACGGTGGTTGCAGGGGCCTAGGGTTGCTCGAATACTCCAGAAAGTAGGTACACTCATTACAGTTTTCCTTTCCTTCTGTTTTTTTCTCTCCGTTTGACTCGATAATTATAATCATAGAATTCATGCTATAGGTTCTGATATTTGCATAAAGTTAATCTATGATGTGTAATGATTATATTTTGATCATAGGGATGACATATTTCACAACTTAAGGCCGGCGTATGAGGTGTTTTGTAGACGGTGTCAGTTTTATTTCCTTCGTTTTTCCAGAACAGAGTATTTTCGTATGAATGTTAAACTATAATTCGATTGTGTTTCTGTTTATGGATTGATATGAGTGTTTGAGTATTGGGATATGAGGTATTCCAGAGGTTTATATGGTGGGAAGCACGGTGCTTGGTGGTTGTTCTTTACGATTTTATAGCAGATTTTGTCAAGGGGGGTTCATTCGCGGGTTTTTGGGTCAGATGGTGATGCTGGGTTTGTCGCGGGTTGCTGACGGTTGTTAAGGTGTCGACGGCCACCACTGACTTCCCTGGAACCACCGTGGCTCTGAGGCGAGCCTGGTGGTGCCACATGTGAAGCTAATGGTGGTGGTTGGTGCCAGGGGTGGTGGTTGTCAAGGTTGTCACGACAGGTCTGATATGTTCACGGGTCTGGTCTGTTGCGTGTATTGTCGTAGTGTTTGTGCGTGATTCTATTTTTGGGTTTGGTTGTGTCGTAATCATTCCTTTACTAACCATAATCATGATTGACACCCGTCGTTGAGGGGTGCCAAAGATAAGATTTATAAAACCTCAGCTTAAACTTAGATAGGATAAGTCAAGGGTCGAACCACAGAGAGACAATGGTTAATTCTGTTTGTGAATTTAAAGTCTATTGCAAGTAACCAAAAAGGGGGGGGGGGGGTTGATTTGAGATTTAAACTAATAACTAAAAGGACAAGATAAACAAGAGAAATAAAATAAGGAAAAAGGGAGATTAGGAACTTTGGTTCCCCATGGTTAAGACAAGTTAATGAAGGGTAAAATAATCAAATAACACAATCCCAAGGAACAAAGAATAAACCTTTAGGTCAATATTCTACCCAATCCTTACGGTCTTAGGGTTCCTAGAAAAGCACTAAACTTTCGTTCATATGGCAATCCCAAAGTTGTTGTTAAACTAATCCTAATAATCTTTCAATCCTAAGGATTAGTTCACCAACAACAATGGGGGATTGGTAATTCAATCATTAAACTTATCAAAATCAAATCTTTACCATGGTTCCCCTAATTCCTAATCACAAGAATTAGCTATGCATACTTTTAATTATGAAATTAACAATAACTAAGAACATTAAAGGAATTAACATAATTAAAGATGACAATAAAAGGGAAAACATGAATTAAAGAACAACAATAAGATGAACAACAAGATTAAATTAAAAGGAAAGATTAATTGTAGCAAACTTACAACTTAATTGGAATTTAAGAACAAAAGATGAAAACTTGGAATAATAATCTCTTTCTAAACTATAGAGTTCTTCTAACATAAGGTGCTTGACAATAAAAGATTACTTGTTAATAAAAAGCTTGACCTAATTATTGCCTCCCCTAATTGAAGAATTTAGGTCTCCTTAAATAAGAATAATTACAAGATTAGGAAAGTAGAAACACGAAATAAAAGTCCCGGGTTGGCTTCAGGTCGGTCGACCTCTGATGCGGGTCGGTCGACCGCTTCAGGCGCTGCTGGATATTTACGTGAATTGGGCTTAGGTCGGTCGACCTCTATGATGGGTCGGTCGACCGCTTCTTGTCCGTTTCAGCTTTAATCTGGCCCAATAGCAACACTCGGATCCTTACTCCGCATTAGTACTCAAAATAGCTTCCGAAAGGCAAATAAGGTTCAGTTTTGCTCACTTCCGCGTATTCCTACATATAAAACATAGAAATGCCAAAGTAAACCGTTTCGGGAGAAAAAGCAACTAAAAGTCACGAAAATGTAAGAAAATACGTGCCAAAAGAATAAATAAAATGCATAAAATAGGCACGTATCAATGATAATCATTATTATTAATCATGGTAATTATTATTATTATTATTCTTATTATTCTTATTATTATTGTTTTATTATTATGTATTGTTATTATTTTAGCACATGATAAAATATGATATGGGTTGTGTTATCTTTATTAGTGTATGATTTTATAATTTTAAGATTATAATGTTATGGATATTATTATTAATATTACTTATGTTTGGCAATTTCTGTAGTGATTAGTGTTATTGTATATTATGATAATTGGCTTTGTGTTATGGGTAGTATATATTTTGGGTAATATGTTTGAAGGATATATTCTATCAAAGTAGTAAAGTGGATTATTTAATTGTAAGCCATAATTATCAAGTTTATAATTTAGTAAGTTTATAATTGGTACGTATATGAGCATGTATATCTATATTTTATAATGTATTATGAATAGGCCAATTGTGTGATTGGTAGTGTTGATTCAATGAGTAGAATTTGATATAAGTAATAATTATAAGAACGGAATTCGAGGAGGAACATAACTAAACGGTGTTTGATTACTTCAGATTTTGCTACTCCGGGTAGGATACACTGGAACTATCTCTGTGATGTGTTATGTATGGATGCAACTGTATGTTATGAATGCAAGTATGAATAGTATGAGAATAATATTTAGTATTGGTTCTTTATTATGGCATTCATAAGCATGTCATGAGCACTGGTTACAGATTGAGATGATGAGATATTATTGGGCCCAGACTAGTTCTGTAGGGCTAGACCTGATGACCTCAGCGGTTATGCTGGTGTTGGCGACGGCCGATGATACTCTGCCGGGAGGTTCGGTAAGGGTGGGAGTCACGGGTTTGAGAATGAAATTGAGAATGAGAATGAGATTAATATCGAGCATATCATGGCATTTGCATATCATATTTGTTGCATTATTTATTTTTGTGTTATCCTACTCAACCGCGAGGTTGACAGTGTAACACCCTGGCCCAAACCTAGGACCGGAAATGTTAGCCACAGTAGCTCGCCAAGCTATGTACTGGCCCCACAGACCAACACGAGTCCTTTCCAACGCATTTTGTCCTCACTCATGCGCATCCCGGGAACCTTCCCAGGAGGTCACTCATCCTAAGACTACTCCCAGCCTAGCACGCTTAACTTTGGAGTTCTTTCGCATGGATAACCAGAAAAGAAAGTGCACTTTGTTGATGTGAGTAGTACTTTCAATCCCTTTAAGCGCTAGTCATATAAACCTATCAATGGACCTCTTCAAGGGGTTAGCCCACCCGAATATCCTATTCGGTTCAATGGAGTATTACAGACAGTGTATTCCTATTCACCTACTATGATCCGGAATGGAGAGTAGATTTTTCAGGTCAGAGACAGATGGACTAAGAACTGGGCTTGGAGAGAGAGACTTGGATCAGACTTACTTAGCTATAGACCACATAGCTTCACTTGTAATAGTTCACTTGTTATCTTTTCAGTTGTTTTAAGAGTTTTGGTTTTGGACTATACTTTGTATCAGTTTTCAGTTTAACATTTAATAACTTAAAGTACTGTAGTTCTTTCACTGTGATTTTCTACTGCCTTGGTTTAACCAAGAATGGTAACAGTCATATTTACTCTGAAAGTCCTAGTACAGGCTCCTAAGTAAATGGGGGTGTTAGAAGTAACCTCTCAACGTTACCTTATAGCTCTTCAATAAGCATGATTTTGACTCAAAGCTACTCCGGTTGTCTCAATCCGCAACTAGTTACACAAATAAAAGAGTTTAACATTGAAATCCGTGCCTTAAAGTCCATGACCAGAGGAGATAAAAGAAGAAATGAAAGACTTTTCTTACCTAGAGAGATGAAGGGCGAGGAGAGGAAGAGAAAGGCGCGAAAATCGTCGAAAACTGATAAGAAACGAAGATTTTAGGATCGTTTGAAGGTTGAAAGTGAAGATGCATAACAAAGATGTTTGTGAGGATTGTGTTCAAGCTGGAAAATAGAGGTAGGAAGGGCCTATCAAGCTTACTAGACTAGACCTTAGGCAGCAATGAACTAGTTTGCATGCTTAAGCCAAGTGTAACACCCTCATAATCAAGGCCTTTTAAACAGGACCATCAGATCATGAGGACGTCACCATCTTAGTTTCCTGAGGTACAGTATAAGATAAATAATTCCAACACTTTATTATAGTTAACAAAAGTACTATAAATAAAATTAATACAACTGTCTGTCAAAACCATAACAAAAGTAACTATTGTTCATGCGGAAGCTATGACTCGAGATCCTACAAAACTGGTGATCCCTCCTCCCAAGCCAACAAGCAAGACTCATCTGTGTACCTAAGACTCTGCTCACCATTACATGGATCATCATAGTAAACAACATCATGTGTCAGCAATTGTACAATAAGACGGATACACATCTAGATACATAATTCACAATATTCACTGTAACACCGTTACCACCATCTACATATGTCGTGGTGACCTTTAGTCCCACACCAATCACCCCACTTACCGCAGCAAGGGGTACCTAAACTATAAATGTGCACATCCTCCCCGTGGTGGGTCCTACATAGAGCGATCGTAGGAGTGGGATCCGTTCCCCGCAACGGTCCCACACGTTACCCTTGGAATCTCATACATCATGCCATACATAGTAATATAATCATAATACAACATCGTCACAACATTAACATACAGTACTGAGTAGGGAAACCCTACCTCGAGCGGAACAGCAAGAAAGACAAGCGGAACTTCCTACCAACACTTTTCTACGAATACTCCTCCTAGGGATTACATAATTTTCAATTACTTACTGAATAACCACAACTATGATACAAAACGGTAGACATACACTTACATGGTGATATACGGACTAGGTAGATGATCGGCACGCCTACACTTGCTACTAAACTTGAAGGATTAGGAAATGAGGAATAATAAATGAGAGGAATGAGAGGATTAAGGTTCTGCTTAACTTTCTGATTAGGGTTAAAATGATTTATTAGCCCTCGGATTAAATTTATAATAACCGCGGTTTGACGTCTGGAAAAGAAACACTCGACCGAGTACGAAGCACTCGGCCGAGTGTGACTTACTCGTCCAAGTGCGGCCTACTCGCCCGAGTACCACCTTCTCGGCCGAGTTGACTCACAACTCAGCTACTGACTAGACGAGCTCGACCGAGTATCATATACTCGGTCGAGTGTGATCTACTCGGCCTAGTGTCACCTACTCGGCCGAGTTGATTCACAACTCAGCTTCCCTTACTTGGGGTGTTACACTAAGTGTCTAAAACTCTAAGCCATGTGGAAGAAGTAGCAATGAGCGAGAGTCTCATCGGCGGATTATCTGCGACAGCCTTTCATATTTTGGGTATAATATCCTCCATAGAACTCGGATTAAGGTGTTTTGGTGGCGTTGGAAAGCTAAGGAAAAAAGCTAATACTTTCATTTTATAACCAAGAGATAAATGTGCCTTTAAAATATCTTAAAATTAGCACCAAAGCCAAAGTAGTTGTTCGCAAAATTAGCGAGTTTAAGTTTAAGACGAGCATTTGAATATCATTGTCAAAAATGATATATTTAAAATGGAAATTTATTTATTATGGATCATTGCTATTAATAAAATAATATTTTAATTATATGGGATGACTTATAAATTACGGGGTGTTACACGGTGTCATTCGACCCAATGTACTCAACCAACTAATATGCTATGGTTTTCAAAGCAATGGTTGGTGTAGATCACTAGCGATCAGTCACTTTTTGTGAAGCACTAATTGCAAAAGAAGACTGTGTGTCATTTAATTGGGTTTTCAGACGTTTTCTTACTGCCATGTCGAGGAAGGAACCAAATTATATTATCACGGATCATGATTTGGGTATTATTACAGCCATCCCACTTGTTTTCAAAACAACACGACACCGATTTTTATGTGGCATATAATGAACAAGGTGCCAAGTAAGTTCGGGTGACTAAAAATGATTATCCAACATTTATAAGTCTGATTAATGAGATCATATGGGACAAAGATCTAAAGTCAGAAGAATTCGATGCTCAATGGAGCAAGATGGTCGAAATACATGGAATTAGTGACAATGATTAGTTTGCAGACACGTTCACAATAAGACAATATTGGGTGATGGCACATTACATGGATCTAAGGATGGGGCGTGTTGTGAAGACAAGTTAAGAGGTTCGAACATAAATCAGGAACTTTGGTTGAGTTTTGGATGCGCTTTGAAAATGTTATGGGCCAACAAAAAGATACGCAGAAGAAGCTTGACGACGTTAATGTTGACTTATATATTCTCATATATAGTCTTGCCAATTAATTGTTTGTTTAGTCAATATAGAGCGATTTATTCAATGTATAAGATTTGAAGGACAATGATTAACATCATCAAGAAAGCAAGAAAATCTCGTATTCAAGTTATCCACTCAAGATTGTGATTATGGATCGATCAAGAGAAGATTAAGAGAAGCTTGCATGAAGTTTGAGAATCTATTCGAAGATCTCTAGGAAGATTAGATAGAATATGTTGCTGTAATAAGGATATCAAAAGAATTAACTTTGGTTAAGTAAAGTTATAGGTTCACAGCTATAATATTGTTTACAAAAAGGAAATAAAGTTATAGTTGTTGAGCTATAACCCTGACCTGCACGGAATAACCTTCACACGGCTTATTTGTTTACATTTTCAAACGTATTTAAAAATGTTCGTATGATTCTTATCATTGGTTGTGGCATTAAAATTATATTAATTGTATAATTCCTTTATTGGATATGGGGTGTTATACCTATTAGTAGAATTGGTAAAATAATTTATGAGTTGTTTTTTTTCTTGAATATATTAGGGTTTCCATCTCCTTACATCCAAAATCCTAACTACAACTTAACCTAATATTGTCTAAGGTTCCGTGCAATGTCACACGGCCTTTGGATAAATCTACAATATCTTATATTCTATCTATATTTGGTTAAGATTTGTGAATAAGATATTTAATATCTTGTTCACATCTTATTTAGGATTCGTTAGGAAATAGTATTTTTGTATAACTAATTAAGATATTTCATATCTTAATAGTTATAATATAATCCTATCTTAGAACATTATCTAGATAATATTATTTGGAATAAAATATTTTTATTCCATTAGTATTTACGTGATCTATGACTTCTTTTAAAACTTAGATAATATCCATCACTATTAATAGTAAAGCGTGTCATAGCAAAAGGCCCGGACTTTTTGTGAAAAACACTTTTATCGTATAAAACCTTTTTAGCAAAATCACATTGCAATACCTTTAAAAAGTCGTGTGAAACAACCTCGTGCTTTAATTCTGTAATATCGTTAGAAGATGATAGCGCTTAATTTGTTTCTTACTTGTTCATTTGTGAATACTAGAAGAACAATTAAAAGTATTTTCTTATTAGCGTAAGATAAGTTGAGTATTTAACGATACTAAAGTTGAGTTACAATTATAGTTAGTTGTACGAGTTGGTTTGATAATTTTATAATCCGTAGAAAGGTACTAAAGTTATTAATCGAGAATAGTGGACGTAGGTTTTGATTTGTAAAACTGAACCACTTAAAAAATCCGTGTGTCTCTTTATCTTTATTGTACTTTATTTAAGTTTTCATTTCATATGAGAAAATAGTTAAAGTTTAATCAATAGAATTTGCGTAATTAATCATATCATTATTTATTTACACACATCGAAAAAATGGGCTAAACTTTTTATACCCAATTCACCCCCTCTTGAGTATTTAGGATCAATACTCTTCAATTGGTATCAGAGCTTCATGCTCTTAATTGCCTACCCACATAGAGACTTATCCGTCTATTGATTTATTTTTATGTTTCGTTTGTGTGAGTCATTGATTTCAAACATCTCAAATGTCCTATCTTCGACGAGAAGAATTATAGTCTTTGGAAAAACATGATGACACACTGTAACACCTCGCGTTTTCCTCACTTCTGGGCACGATTTCATTACTATTGTTTAATAACCAAACGTTTTTGTGCTTAGTTCGTTTTAAGTCTATGGGTTCGTATCTTGCTTGTTATGGGATTCGTTTTGGGGACCACTTATTTATGTGACATGTTCTTGGTGGGGTTCGATCTAGGGGCTGTTGGGTGAGGGTCTTGGGCCTTGATTTCCGTGCCAAATCACACAGCCCATGACTCGCATAATCTGAAATAATGAAACCCTCACACCCTCACTCTTTCAGCCGCCTTATAAGAACCATCGACACATCTTATGACCTACCTACACACACCACTCTTACCCTAATCTGTTCAGCCGCCACCACACCCCAGAAGGAGGAGTTTTGCACGGTTGTTGGACCACCCTAGTCCTTTCGAATTGAGTCAAGAAACAGGTAAGACGCAGCTTTATGGGTTCGTTTATAGTTCTGTTCTTAAACTTCGGGTGTTTGTTGCTTATTCGAGGGGAGTGTTGTGTCATGGCTGCCATGGTTTTCGCATTCCTATGTTCCTGGTGGTTAAGGGTTGTCGGGGGGTTGGTCACGGTGGTTGTCGAGTGTCGAGGGTGGTGTAAAAAGGGGAGTTCGAGGAGTCGGTTGGTTGGTCTGTTTCATGGTCTGAGTTGCGTGTTCAGGGAGGTGGTTTTGGGGTGGTGCTACTGAAGACTCGGAGGAGGTCTAAGCAGTGGCACCACCATGGTCAGAGAGGGGGTAGTAGGAGGTCTAGACTGGTGAGTGTTGTGGGTGGTGCAGGGGTTGTTTCAGGGGATCGTTTGGGTCAGTTTTGAGCGGTGTAGAACTCAGGCGTGTGGTCAGAGCGAGTTTAGAGGCTCTGGTCAGAGTCGACAAGGGGTGTCGACTGGGGTGGTGACGTTGTGGCGACCGTGGGTGGTCGGTGGTGTTGGGAGCTGGTTCTGGAGGGTGGTCGAAGAGGTGGTAGGCAGCGGTGAAGGGGCTGTTTGTCGAGTAAGGTGGTTGTCGTGGGTTAGGGTTGTTGTTTTCTCTTCATCTTTTAATATCTATCATTTTATTTATTATTTTAATATTTATTATTATTATTATTATTATTATTATTATTAGTAATATAAATTGTATTTATGGTTGGGTATCTTTATTTTATGGTGAAGATTGTTTATTTATGGAAATTTGGTTATGGTGGTAGTATATGGTATAATTTGAAATTCAAACGGAAATTGTTATTTTTAGAGGTTGCTATTTTCGGAAGTTACTATATCGGGAAAGTTTCTATTTATGGAAACTTTCTATTTATGGGGGGGTTGCCATCTGTAGTAACTGTGATTCGTTAAGGGGTTCGTGTAAGTTGTTAATTCGTACGTATTTTTGTTTAGGGAGCGAGTTTCGTGTGGAACATTTCTAGGCAAGCTTTGGTTGATCTGCGTTTCCTGCTATTTCAGGTAGGGGAAGATATTGGTTATATTAATGTGTGATCTGTATATCTTTGGTGTTAAGCATGTTTACGATATAATATCATGAGTTCGTTATTTTGTGCTATTTTATCATTCTGAGACATTATTACAATGTGCATATATATATTGTATTGTTTTGTTATACGGAGGTGGATCGGTGCGGAGTATATTGGTGTTGGATCGGCGCGGAGTATATTGGTGTTGGATCGGCGCGGAGTATATTGGTGTTGGATCGGTGCGGAGTATATTTGGAGTTGGATCGGTGCGGAGTTTAATTGGCGTTGGATCGGTGCGGAGATATTATACTGTTGTTATATTATTCTTTTCCCTACTCAACCTTGTGGTTGACCCTGTGTATTCGTGATCACCTGTGATGAACCAATTATTGGGGAGCAGATTGACAGGTGGCTGAGACTAAGGGGGAGCTATGGGAGGAAGAGCTTGGATCCGGACCAGTTTAGTTGTCTAGATCACCTTAGTCAGTTTTGTACGAGTTGTTCTTTATTTGTTGCTAAGACTTTTGGATACTGATGTAAAGACATATCTCGAGTTTAAATTTTATTTAAAGTACTGTTTATCTTCCTTTGTATCTACTGCCTCGGGAAACCGAGATGGTAACACCTTTATTTATCTGAGGAGTCCTAGTACAGGCCCTTAAATAAATGGGGGTGTTACACACACTATATTAAAGGAAATGATTGGGAGTGATTGAGGATCATTCAGAATGGACTAAACAAAATTTTGGTATCATTTTCTAAAGGCACGACCTGTGAAAAGAGAGAAGATGATTATATAGGGGCTGATTACAAAATTGCTGAAAACAATTCAATGGATCAGATATGCGTCTACTACAATACGGTATGACCACCACAAAACTTGATAGATTTTATTCATGCAATTTAGCCAACGAATATAGGATGGTCTCGAATTAGCCTATCAAGGTACTTCTATTGTCAGGAAACATCGCATAGACTTGTTGATTCAATGATATGAACTTGTCATAATGGAAAAGAACGAATCAATCGATATCATGTCGGGGAGATTCCCTGGCATAATCAATGAATTACGAAACCTAGCCCGGAAATTCGAATCCGAAGACATCGTCAAAAAGAATCTTAGAAGTCTCACAAAGAAATAGCAACCCAGGGTTACAGCCATTGAAGAAGCTAAAGACCTTACTCTACTCACCTACCAAGAGCTCATATGTTCACTCATGCCACATAAGATCATGCTAAATAAGGATAATGATGATAAACCATCTAAGGGTAAGAGTATGACTCTACAAGTTTAAGCTAGTGACGATGAACTTGAAATCGAGGATGAAACCGTCTTATTAAGCTGTTTTCAAAGGAAAGCACTCTAAACCTAACAACAAAACCTTCAATAAAAAAGAGAAGCGGGTCAAAGTTTTCTTTTTTTAATAGAGGATGCTTCAAATGTGGAAAAAAGATCACATGATTAAGCTTTTATTCCTCTCTCATCATTTTCTAACCCAGCAAGGGCTTGATGATTAAAACATATATGTTTTCTACTATTTCTCAATATATACACAACGTTAAGTTAGTAGCTAACTGAAATCTAAAAGAATAGTATATCAATCATTAAATGAACAATTAGTGTTTTACAACTAAAATAAGTAATATAATACACTATAATTGTAACTTATTTTAGTATCATTCAATGGACGGACATGAAAACTAGTTCATACTAAAAAGAGAAAAATTACATCTAAAATTAGTAACCTCCAATTAATTATAGCCGTTGATTGATTTTATACCAGTAGCTGGCACCCATGAACTCCGCATATGAACTTTATTAGGAAATTTCAGAGGGTCTGCACACAGTCTTACGTTCCGGTCACAGGTAGGGTTGATAAAACAAATCTGATACAAATTTTTCTCCGAATCCGATCCAAAATCTGAATATATGTATACCATTTAAATTGGATATTCGTGTTGGAGTGAGTGTCCTCAACAATAATGTGTGCACGCTGATTTAGCCCTAATCAGTTAAATCTCATATATGTATTAACATGCATATTGAACAACGGATGAGATGATATTTTAGTCGACTGATCATCATTTACGAGTAATGATTGGTTTTAACTAGTTTGACATATCGTCATATGATGGTGGTAATCAGGTTGATCCCTTTAGGTCACACCTATAGGACAATGCCCGAGCTTTAAGTTAATAATTTGTATGGGATACAAATTTATTAAATTCCTTAAAATTGGACGAATTTAAATGAGAGAATTTTGAGTCTCGGTATAACTTGATTATACGAGATTCAATTAGAATAAAAGTTATTCTTGAAGATCGAGAACGATAAAAGTTATCGTAATAAAGGTTGTCGGTTAATTACAATTGCAACGAGTTATAGATTGCATTGACCTAATGTGAAAAGTTAACAATTGATACTTATGGGTTACATATTAATTTGTAATGTTGTATTTAAAATGTTTAAATACAAATTTTATTAGACATCACATTTTTATGTGTGATATGTCACATTTGTGACATAACACACTTTTACAACTTAAGTTTAAAAAAAATCCAAACACCGCCTTATGGCTTGAGGCCATGAAGTCCGAAATGGATTCTATAAGAGAAAACCAAGTCTAGAACTTGGTAGATTTTCCCAAAGGAGCAAGAGCTCTTCAGTGCAAATGGATCTTCAAAGTGAAGAATGACATAGAAGGACATGATGATGTCTATAAAGCTAGGCTAGTAGAAAAGGGTTTTACCCAAGTGCAAGGTCTTCATTATGATGAAACCTTTGCTCAAGTTGTCATTCTTAGATCCATTCGAATAATGTTAGCGATCGCTGCTTTTCATGACTATGAAATTTGGCAAATGGATGTCAAGTCCACTTTTCTAAATGGGAATTTAGAAGAGGAGGTAGTGTACATGGTACGTACAACCCGAAGGTTTTGTCGATCCTAAAGAACCTAACAAAGTTTGCATGTTTAAGAGATCCATATATGGTCTTAAGCAAGCATCAAAGAGTTGGAACCATCGTTTTAATAACTTTATAAGAGAAAATGGTTTTACTCGAAGTGTTGAGGAACCATGTTTATACATGCAGTTCAGTGGGAGCCATGTTGTGCTTCTCATCTTGTATGTAGATGACATACTTCTCATCGGAAATGATGTTCCGATGTTGTCCTCGGTAAAGAAGTAGTTGGGCAATCACTTTCAAATGAAGGGCTTAGGAGAAGCACAAAGCATATTGGGTATCCGATCTATAGAGATAGATCCAAAATGATATTGGCATTGAGTCAAGAATCTTATATTGATAAGATTCTTCGACGGTTCAGTATGGACAAATCTAAGAGAGGTTTGGTTCCCATGGGTAGTGGAATTATTTAAGCAAGTCTCAATCTCCAACCGAACCCGAAGATGTTGAACGCATGAAACTAATTCCATATGCTTCCGCCATAGGATCAATCATGTACGCCATGATATGCACTCATCCGGATGTTTCGTATGCTGTGAGCATGACAAGTAGATTCCAAAATTGTCTAGGTAAGAGTCACTGGATAGCTGTCAAAAACATCGTTAAGTACTTAAGAAGGACTAAGGATACTATGTTAGTGTTTGGAGGTGACTCCGAGTTATGTGCTAAGTTTTACACAGACTCGAGTTTTCAAACGGATAGAGATGATATGAAATCACAAGGGGATTTCATTTTCATGTTGAATGGTGGAGCTGTGAGTTGGAAAATCTTCAAGGAAGTTGTGGTTGCGGAATGTACTACGGAGGCTGGGTATGTCGCAGCATCAGAAGCTGCAAAGGAAGCGGTTTGGATCATGCAATTTCTGGAAGGACTAAGGGTAGTCCCATCCGCACAAGATCCTATCACCCTCTATTGTGATAATAGTCGGGCCATCTTCCAGGTTAAGGAGCCAAGGTCTAGTAATAAGTCTAGACATGTACTAAGAAAATTTCATGTAATTAGAGATTTTATTGAAAGAAAGGAGATGAGGATTTGTAAGGTTGGGACGGAAGATAATATAGCTGATCCGCTAACCAAGCCTTTATCGCAGGCAAAGCATGATGGACATGTTATTTCCATGGGGCTTAAGCGATTGCCTTAGTTGTACTAGATTATGGGATATGAAATGAAAAGTGTTATTTTATTGTCATATCATGATCGCATTTGTCTTTTAAGCTATTATTACTTTGTCATATCCAAATGGGTTGTGGAGACAAGTTTTGAACCCCATTAAAGTGAACTATGATTGACATTGTAATCGTCCCTAGTTGCAACCATGAGGTGACATCTCAATAGTGACTAGAGTGTGATGCGATTGATGGCAAGTTCAAGTGTCATAGAGTCATATGGGATGACTAGTCGATCACATAGGCAGACGGTTAGGAACACTCTATCGGACTTGTGACCGCTTTATAGACCTATGACAAATATTAATTTATATAAATTGCCTGGTCGTGGCGGGAGCTACTACCGTATTCTGAATGAGTCGATTTTTTTACTAATGACTATTCCGCTAAGGTAGCACAGTATCAGAGTAACCTTGATTTTTGTCCTAACACCATCATAAATGGGGTTTATAAGGGCATCTTTTGGGTTATGATGGGATGTGGCTAGCCGAAGGGAATTGGGCGATTATAAATTGTCCACCCCTTGTCAGGGTTGTCCAAAATCTCAAGGCCACTCGAGGAGCAGTTAACTGGAAATGTGTGGTGACGCTCGGAAGGTATCTAGTGTAGATAATTCCGGTCAAAAGAGTTATATCTCCATATCGAGAAAAACCACTTTAGATATGATTAATTGCAAGTAGGGATGGCAATGGGTAGGGTCCGGGTAGGGTCCGACAAGACCCGACCCGACCCGCAGCAAAAAATCTTAGACCCATACCCGACCCATACCCTAAAGGGTCTGAAATTAATGGACCCATACCCGGCCCTAATGGGTCTGGGTCTGGGTAGGGTCTACCCTAGGGTCCAATTTTTCTTAACGAGTCATTCAATAAAATGTACGAAGGTTCGAATTAATTAAAAAGTTTTGGTTAACGTATTACAAAATCTTGGTTATTTGGATCATTACCCGTACCCGACCCAAAATTATATCATTTAGGGTACCCAAACTCATCATTTTCATCAATTTCCTCGTTATTCTTAATGATTATATGGATATGCGTATAGTATATTAATGATAACTAATAAGAGTCATCTGTTTGTGTCTATTATTTGGGTTATTGACGTTTGTATGTGTGTTTTTTGTTTTACTTTTTTTTTTTTAATAAATATAGGGTCTAAGGGTCGGGTAGGGTCCCAAGACCAAGACCCGGACCCGACCCGAAGTTTTTATATAAGACCCATACCCAACCCATATCCGAGTGGGTCTCAAAAATTCAGACCCATACCCGACCCATTAGGGTCCGACCCTAAGGGTCTGGGTTGGGTACCCGACCCACTGCCATCCCTAATTGCAAGTACGACCTATGATGATGGCTTGCATTGAGTGGGAGATTGTAATAGGACAAGAGAATTGGTGACGCACACTAGTATCAGACAAGTGGGTGATTATTGGAGTTAGTGTCCACAACAATAGCGCTTACACATTGATTTAGCCCTAATCAGTTAAATTTCATATATCTATTAACGTGCATATTGAATAACAGATGGTATGATATTTTAGTTGATTGATCATCATTTACCGGTAATGATTGACTTTAAATAGTTTGACATTATCGTCATATGATGGTGGTGATTAGTTGATCCCTTTAGGTCACACCTATAGGACAATGCCCGAACTTTAAGTTAATAATTTGTATGGGATACGAATTTATTAAATTTCTTAAAATTGGACGAATTTAAATGAGAGAATTTTGAGTCTCGGTATAATTTGATTATATGAGATTCAATTAGAATAAAAGTTATTCTTGAAGAGAACGATAAAAGTTATCGTAATAAAGGTTGTCGGTTAATTAAAATTGCAACGAGTTATAGATTTCATTGACCTAATGTGAAATGTTAATAATTGATACTTAAGGGTTAAGTATTAATTTGTAATGTTGTATTTAAAATGTTTAGATACAAATATTATTCGACATCGCATTTTTATGTGTGATATGTCACATTTGTGACATAACACACTTTTACAACTTAAGTTTAAAATGGATCACATGCATGGTGCATGTGAACCGTGTATTTGGTGTATGTCTGGGTGATTGTGTTTTGTGATTTTGCTCTAATTAAGAGTCAGACAAAATTATAATATTGTAAGATATTGACTAGACCTAAGAGGCTAGTCTTATAGAAAAGAGAAAAAGGGAGACCATCTTCCCTACACTTGAGTCGTATATGGGAAGGAGAGGTGCCCTCCTTTTATTTTATTTTTATACTCCATGCAACCACGCATTCATCACTTCTTGCTCTCTCATTTTATCTCATGCAAATAATTAGTGAGATAATATTCTCTCTAAAATAATATTCCCTCTTATTCAGCCTATTCATCTCTCTTTCCTTATTGACGATAATCACGTTTTCTTCCCTTTTTCCTTATTTGGTAAGTTTTTTGTGGTCCAAATTCAATTTCATGCGGGGTAGGGTGATTTGTGTGGTCCAAATCCATTTCCTTAATTTTTGGGTAAAAAGAAAGGGGAAGAATAGACTGAATAAGAGGGAGTAAGGCCCTGTTCTTTTCGGCTGAAACGAGCTGAATTGAATTATTTGGAGTAAAGCTTAATTGAACTAAATTGAGTGGAATTGAGGTGAAGTGAATTTAGTTGAATTAAAAGCTAATTTTGTGAATAGATTAACTGAACATAATTGATTAAACGTAAATAAAATTTAACGTAATACAACTAAGAAAAACTGAAAGGAGCTGAAATTAAGCCAAAAAGAACAGGGCCTAATAGTCATTAATACTAGAGTAGTATTGTGAGTTTTACTTAAGGATAACTACAATACACATATTAAGAATATTAATAGTAGTTTTGGGCATTGTTTTGGGTGCAAACTGAATAGGGTTTCTACACTTGAAATCTCAGTTCATCCATTCCATTGTTAGCTCAAGAACGGTTTTTGGAAGGAATCCATAAACCGTGCCCTAATTCCGCCATAGCAATGTAAGAGCCCGTTGTTCTTATGAACTTGCATGCATAAGATCTAGATTTAATTTTATGACTAAGTTAAATTCCTTCATATGAGATATGATATATTTTTCTGGAAATATGATTTCCTTCAATCTGATCAGATTTTTTCCGAATAAACTGGATCGAATGTGGATTGAAATTTTCATAAAACCGGATATTCGATTCCGATCCGAATTTGAATAAATTAAAAAAATTAATAAAACAAGGAAAGCGTAAAAATGTAAAAAGACACCACATACGACACATCAAATATCACAATAAAAAACAAATCGACACAAACCCTAATATATCTCATCTCGCCTCCCTCTATCGTCTTTCAGCACATACGAATCTCAAATCGTCAATCGTCATTGCTTATCAACCATCGTCAATCATCATTCATCACGTCTATTTTTTTCTCTTGTTTTATAATCTTCGTTTAATTTCAATTGATTTTATAACTTTTTCCCCCTAAAAATTACTTGATTAAATTTGTAAATTAACACCATGCTATATTTGGTCTGTAATTTTTTTCAGAGTTTCTTTCTTAACAAGTTACAACACTCTTTTATAGTATAATTTTCATCTTCGATTTTCTTTGACAATATCAATCGCTTTCATCCATTTAGAAAGGGGAGCATCATGTTGTTGTGAAGGAGATGATAAATAACAACCATCACAAACAATTTTTGAGTCGAAAAGTTTCTTATGAATCTTAGCAATCTTAGTAACATGTTGTTGCCATAAATTGTATGTGTTTGTAATTTATTTCTTTGATATATTGATGTAGAACTAATTGGGCGTTAGCAAGTTTCATAAATTTTTACGATCATAATTTTTGAGGAAGTTAAAAATTTGCTAGGTAAATCCAATTCGGAAAAACAGTTTGAATATTGTTAGATGAGCCAAATACAAAGAAAGGCGGGATAAAAGGAATTATATATCATCCATCAAATGTAGATTTACCAAAAAAAGGACATGCTTTTTTACATAAGAATTTTACTCTTTCATATACAAGTTTTACGTTATTACCCTTATCATTTTTTCATTCCCCTTGCCCAATCTTAAATTTTTCCTTCCTTCCTTCATCTCTCATCAACATTCAACGCTTCGTTCACCACCCAAAAAATTCATCGTCCTAAAATTTCGAATAAATAAATAATAAATTATTATAGTTAATTAATCAGTAAATAAAAAAAATAAATAAAAACTAAAAACCAAAAACCAAAAACCAAAAAAAGCTAATTATTACTCCCGTAACTCCCTTCCCCCACCTAATTAATTAGAATTAATTAGAAAAACAAATTTATATATAAAAAAACATCAAAACCACACAATAATCCCGTAACTCCCTTCCCCACCACCACCACCGTTGTCCATGCCAACAACCAACCCAAACATCCTCTTCAGCCGTTTGCACCACCAACTCTTGTCTAGCCCCCCCCCCCCCCCCCCCACCCACCGGCAAACCGACACCATCCCAAACGCACCACCCAACCGCCCTCCTCCCTCATCTACATGACCCAGCCGCCTCACCAACGACCACCGTTATCAAATCATTGTCATTGCACCATCCCCCAACCACACCTAGCAACCGTCAAGGACCGTGCCTTCCATCATCCATAAACCCTAATTAATACAAACTGCTAGGCATATTAATTTTATTTACTGAAAACTAAATCTAATAAAGTGAGTGTAGTGCAGCAATAATTGCTAAACGAAAATCAATTCACTAGTCGAAGGATTACAAATTTACAATCTATTGTTCAAGCTTTTAGATTAGTTAGATTCGATTTTGAAGAAAGTATATAAATAAGAATTAGTTGATTATGATTAGAAGGAAGGGTATGATATGAAAATTTTATGAAAAATTGTAGGTGAGAGTAAAATCCGTATGTAAAAAAGTAATTCCGAAAAAAACTGTGAATTAAGATGTAAACCGGATCGAATCCGAAATCCGAAATCTGAATATCCAAAAATTCTAAATTTCAAAATTGGATATCCGATTCGATTACGGTTTTACTCAGCACTAGACTCATGGATAACATTTGTAACTGTCAAGCCAGCGATGTTAATGCATATTATTAGGCGGACTCAATGTGAAGTACATTTGTAACTGTCAAGCCAGCGATGTTAATGCATATTATTAGGCGGACTCAATGTGAAGTGACTGAGCGACTTACTATCAGCAATCATTACCAGTGGACTACCATACAAGCTGGGTTGAGACAAGTTGGATTACATCAGTTATTGGTTTAGGTCAAGGATGGTCACCAAATTATCTAGTTCTAGCTGATTGAGCTTCTCAAGTCTGAACAGCTTTTGACAAACTCTAGCCTTCAAAGTGTCTGAAAGAACACGAGCTCTAGCTTCAGAGACAAACTACCAAATACTTGATTATCCGTCAACATGAGCAACACAACGCTATATAGTATATACTATATACAACCTAAACGGGCAAATTACAGAACCAGGCCAATACCGGAAACACCAACTCACACCAGGCAAACGTTTTAAGTTGGAGTCCCCACGCAGCATTCTTTTGCGTGTAAAATCGTTAACCCAAAATTCACTGTCTTGAAATGTTGCTCAACAATGTCTACGATTTACCAACAAGAATTCAACAACGTAAAAAATAATTCAATTTAGAAAACAATACTAAAGTTCTCTAATACATCTATACCAAATTTCAACAAGTCCTTATTACCAGATTTCTGTTATGCAGTCAATTACCCGCCAGGTAGCAAGTCCAAAAAGGCTCCAAATATTGACACCAATATTTTCAGCATAATTGGATAAATGGCAGAGCCTAGTGACCTTCTATGTACAATTGTGGCGGCCAAGTCTCCCACTTATCTTTGATCGCCTTTTTCAAATTTGAAACCAATATTCTCAGTTGGCATTTGTCTCTATAAACACCACGGGATCTCAGTTGGCCTTGTGGCCTGAAAAACTTTAAAGCTTTTTTGAAAGTCAGGCAACACGAGGTCAGCCATGACAAACAGTGACAAAGACATCATGATGGTATTGGGGCTCCTGACCCAATGTCGATAGACCCAATATCGATGGATGGAGAAGGGTCTGAAACTTCGGCAAGGGCATCAAGCATATTCATGACTTCGAGAGTGTCATCCAAATAGTATTTTGCTTTGCTCGGCTTTTGTCCAACAGTACATGCAAAAACTGAAGTATTTGAGGATAGGATACCGTTGTTAATAGCGCCCCCAATGAACTCAAACATGTCTTCATCGGATCTGTCATCACCGACACACAGTACAAAGTCAGCCTGCTTTCCAATCTCCTCCATTCGGTTGAATATCTTCTCTGCTACTAGACCTTTACTCACTCCCTGAATTACGTATAAAACAGACCAAAAACAGAATTTATAAGACAGACACAAAAAAATAATCAGAAACGTTTAAAAAAGAGCAATCTTGTTATGGTTACTAAAGTTACTAAAGAATTTTGATAAGCGATTCATGACCCCAATTCTTATAAAACCAAAAGTTATGGTCTATTAATACACTTAACGTTTCTAAAAAAGCTAGCATCTAGATTAAAAGATAGGCTGGACCAGAAATTTTGAGGTAATTTACCTAAAGTCAAAAACAATGCTCAAAAATCTAAATTATTAAAATGGATCGTATCAACATACCAACATAAAGCAAGGTAAATTTTTAGGTTTAAACCTATTCTAGTAGTACAAATGTTCAAATCTATCTAACAGCTCTTTTAGGACCACCCCTCTTTCATTCACCTCAGAAATTGATCAGATCAGCTTTTAGTAGCATCGCATACCAAATACTTTTGAAACAGTTGCATACACCCTTTGACCCACAAATAGTTTACAATAAATTTGGGTTCGTGTTTTTATGCAAGTACATGAAAGTGGGCTAGGACTTCCTACCTTCCTCTTCCATCAATCAAAACATGCCTAAAAAGAGAAAGTAAACTATTGACCGAGGCTGTCTAAGAAACTATCGGTAGGGAGAGCGGGAGCATAAGAATACTAGAATAGGACACCATTTACATCAACTCTTTACCAACAACTGATAATAATTACTGCACATGATGCTGTCATTTGCATGACACATGCATAGAAACTGAATGTAACAGCAGAAAAAGAAAGTATAAACCAAACAAACCTGAGGCTTCACTTCGACGATGTACTGGCCACTTTTCACTGAAACAGGCTCATTGGCTAACACACTTTCTAAATGATCTAACATTTCCTTTGCTTGGCACGAACCAAAGCCCGGGTCTGCATCTCTATGATGCCAAACCAAAGCACTCTCTTTCGTTTCAATGTAAGAACCATCTGTTGCTTCTGTGTATAGTTTCATCACAGGTTCAGCTATCTGTACCCATCCAAAATCACAATTTTGACCACAAATTTCCCACTCGCTTTCAGCAGACCATCTGACCAAATATCGAGTCACATGTATAAGAAACAGATACAACAAAAATACTCTCCACCCAATTATATGGTCACCACAAAGGTGTCTTTGACCATTATTTTCTCAAAATATACCGTAATTACAGCTTTTAGATGAGGTGATATGAAAATACTCATTTTCGTAAATCAAATGTGACAAATTTGACATTGTATGATCACATACTTTGGAGAGACTAATGGTCAAAGTTGATCATCAAACTCAAACAGGGACAACGTACTAGGAAGGAGTAGTATAACTAAACAAGTATAGTTAGTATGGTTAGTACCTCATGAAGTATCCATGTTCAGCTGCAATGCCGACCTCCGAGCAAGGCGAAAACCATTTACCTAAGCTATCCCTTCCTCTTCCACTGACGATAAAAACAGTGTTTTTGGGGTCCTCAGAAAGTAAGTGGATAATTCTCATCACCTCTCGACTAGGTGTTTTATTTATGGATGTCTGAGGCATCATGGTTCCGTCATAATCGAGTAGTATGGCTCTACTTTTGGACCTGGAGAATGCAGAGACAATGGCATCGATGGTCAACTTTCTGAAATTAGGATCCAGTGCGACTACCCTAAAACCAAATCCCAAACCAATTCCCCAGCAACGTCGTCTGAAGTGGTCTCTGCAGGTCCTCTCTAAATCTTGGAAAAAGCTTCGTGCCCAAAAAGCAACATCATGTGAGCTAACGTATTTATAATGTTTGTCATGCCGCAACTGCTTCTCAGCATCATTCATGGATATAGCCTCATTCATTGCCTCCGCTGTTGCCTCAACGTTCCATGGGTTTATCCGAATAGCACCACTAAGAGAAGGAGAACACCCTATAAATTCTGATACAACCAACATGCTCTTCTTGGACTTACTAGATGATGAGCCATGCCCGGATTCAGAGACTCCTTGCCTGCATACTATATACTCATATGGAGTGAGATTCATTCCATCTCTGACAGCAGTGACAACTACACACTCGGCAACAGTGTAATATGAAACCCTTTCACTCAAAGACAGAGGCCTGTCAATGAAAACTATTGGTTCATAACCAGGGCGCCCAAATGTTTCATTAATTCTCTTACAGCTATCCTGGATTTCACCTTGAATCTCCTCAAGATCCTTGCCTTTTCCTCTCGCAGGATTTGCAATTTGAATCAAAACTGCTTTTCCCTGCCATTTGGGATGAAGCTTGAGCATTTGTTCCATTGCCAAAAGTTTCAGATTGACACCCTTAAAAATATCCATATCATCCACCCCAAGCAAAACAGTCTTCCCTTCAAATTGTTGTTTAAGCTCCTGCACCCTCCATTCTTTATCAGCCAGCCTCAGAACAGACTCAATCTGCCCCATATGAATCCCCACTGGCATTATCTTTATTCCAACGGTCCTTCCATAGTATTCTAAACCAATATATCCCCTCTTCGATTTATACTCCAGACCCAACATTCGACTACAGCATGAAAGGAAATGGCGAGCATAATCAAAGGTATGAAATCCAATAAGATCCGCATTCAACAACGCCTTGAGTATCTCTTCCCTCACGGGCAAAGTCCTGTATATCTCTGAAGAAGGAAATGGGCTATGAAGGAAAAATCCCATCCTTAATTTGATGAATCGCCTCCTCAAGAAAGTTGGTAGCACCATCAAATGGTAATCATGAATCCAGACATAATCATCCTCTGGATTTATCACTTCAATCACCCTCTGGGAGAATATCTTATTGGCAGCCACATAAGCTTCCCATAAAGAGCGGTCAAACCGAGTACCATGGCTAGCCGAATATGGTAACATATAATGAAAAAGAGGCCATAGATGATGCTTGCAGAAGCCATGATAGAATTTCGTATGTATATCATTAGGCAGGAAAGCGGGGACACATTTAAACTTCTCCAGCAAGATCTGTGATACATCATCTTGTTCATCCAAATCTACTTCCACATTCAAAGATCCAACATAGATAACCTCCATGTCCTCAGGCAACCCATGCTTCACATGCAAAAGCAATGAATCCTCGTCCCAACTAAAACTCCAACCCCTATTATCTGGCCTTCTCTTTGCTCTTACTGGGAGTTGATTAGATACCATGATTATACGATCCTGTATAATTGATGATGGCACATCTGATGAAACACTATTAGCTTGATCATCATCAAGCTCAGATATCACTCCTGCAACAGTCATCACTCTTGGGAGCCGTTTTTTCTCCCGCCCCATCACGGGGAAGTTACCCGATGCTAAATCTAATAGATTGGTATATGATCTGGACATCATCTTGTCAAGCTTCTTTCTCCTCTCAACCAATAACTGTTGTTTCGTCCTCCCAAAAATGCTCAAAGCACAAATTAACTAGATCAATGTTTACTCTCCTACACACCACTATACTCTCATTATTCACCTTTGAATTTCTTAGCCATGTGACATAAGGATAGATAAAGCCACCGTCTTGCCTGAATGCATACACCTTATGTTCTCAAACGTGGAATAGTTCCTAAAAAGAATTACAAAAGAACAAGTTCTCTAATCAAAGATAGACAAATCAAAGTGAAGATGCTACAGTAAGGGATGTAAGCTTATGAAAAAGCTAAGTAAAAACAAACAGTGCCTAAAAACAAAAAGATCTAACCCAAACCAGAACCTCACTTAATTCTCAAACAACATCCTTTTCCTTGCTATAAACAGCTTTACTGACAAATATGAACAGCCTCATGTTTTGTCTTTCAATTACCAACATGACAGACTGGTGATGACTCACGCAAGACCAACGAAAAACCAGGTTTATTACACTTACCCATGATCCTACACTCAAATGTATAAGGAATGAAAGAAGAGCAAATACAGTTAGCAGCTAACCCATGAGAGCCATAGTACAAAAATATGGTACGGACTGTGGTTGCTTATTGCTTTAACAGTTGCAATATAGCGATATACAGAGTCACTGACTGAAAGTAACAGGCACAAATGCACATGGAAGTGGCCAAAATCTCATAAACTTATACCAAGCCACAATTGTGCTACGAGCAACTATTACTACTTTCAATCCAAAATTTAAAGCTAATATGACAGTAGCCCGAATTCACAGCTCTGCAACATTAACATTGTGGTACTGCACAATTATTGAGATACGCGAGTTGCATGTGCATTATTCCTCTATTACCCCTGCAAGTAGAGCAACTAACTAACACCTTCCCACTTTCTCTCTTACCTAGTTTACCTCTAACTTAAAATAGAAATGTTGCAAACCCATATCCAGTGAATGAATGAGTATGGTCGTCTGCTCCCTAACTAATTCTACTTCATTTAGTTCAATACTTACTCCCTTCGTCCCCATCATTCGATAAGCTCAGTAAGAATAAAAAGGTAAAGAAATGAATGGGACGGAGGGAGTACGTACTGTTTTCGGCCGAATTAATAACAATAACAATGAATATCCTGAGCTAGCCCCACGCATTAAAACAGTCCACCTACTCATTTCAGCTCATTTAATCCCCTTATTCACCCATTCGCCCGATTTTATCCGTAAACTAAACACATGGAAATCGCTACACTACCTGTCGCACTCCAACACTGTTTTCCTATACCACAGTAATTTTACAAAAAAAAAAAAAGCACCTAATCAATAACCTATACTTTACTTTCTCTGTCTCAATCATCTGTTTACAACTAGAAAAAAATCAAAGATGAAAACAGCAGGAAATACATCCTAATAAATAGTGGTATTAAAGAAAGAAAGTGAGAAAAAAGTAAAGAGAAAATAAAATCGAAAAAAAGGATGCTGACCTTGAGAGACGATTGATTAGAGAATGAAAGAATAAACTGGAAAAATGGGAGGAAAGAAGGATTGAAGAGATAGATAGATAGATAGATAGATCGATCGATCTAGGGTTAGGGTAAAGTTGGGATTAAAAATGGGGAAATGATTTAATAAAGGGGATTAAGGAAGGTGGTGGAGTTGTTTAAGTGTATGGATATATATTTGGAGATTAGAGAGAGAGAGAGAGAGAGAGAGAGAGAGAGAGAGAGGGGAAACAAAAGTTGAAAAATGGTTAAGGAAAAAGAAAGAAAAAAGAGGATAAGGTTTTGGGAAGCTTTGATTTGCTTCGTTGCTATGTCCAGCTGGCATTATAGGGCTGTTTTACTCTTTGTGGTTGTATTTCACTCACGCTCTTGTTTTTGCTTTTTCTGTGGGGTTTCCACTTTTGGACTTTGTGTTATCCTACCACTCCCACCCTAGGTTGCACGAAAACGGACACGGACACGGACACGGACACGACACGGACACGGGACACGGCAGCCCGAAATTTTTAGGACACGGGACACGGCGAAAAAAAATCAATATACATATTAAAAAAAAGGAAATTTAAAGCCCATTCCAACCAACATCTAAACTTTGGTCATTTAAAGGTAACAAAGTCATAAAATGACAACCAATACTAATGTCTTATACGTCAAAATCAAATATGTCTTACAAAATAAAAAGTTCAAATTACAACCGAAATTTAAATAAACATTCAAGTCTTGCAAAATAAATAAAAAGCATAAATTATACTCCGTACTCTTCACTATTTTTAGAAAGCAAACGTAAATTATCATTTTGGAGTAAGCTTGTTTTCTCCTTTTAATTGTTAGGGAAGCACTAGTCAGATAGGTTGAAATGGTGATCCCCTTTTTGGCTTTGATTATTAATCAAGTCTTACATTTTCACCACCTTTTTCCACCACATATAAATCCTCAAGTCCTCAACCTCACGCTCTCACCCACTACCATTCCAGACACTATCAATATCCAATCCAGCCCACCACCACCATCCCCGATTCCCAGCTAACCCATCGACGGCCCAACTACCACCATGCTCACTCCAGATGTCAACCTACCATACCACTAAATATACTAACCCATCGCCACCAACACCTCTCACTCCTGAACAACAATGACGGGCTGACGGCGAGAGAACGATGCGGAGTCCGGCCGGCGACGGCGAGGGTGACGGCGGGTGACGGATTTGCGTGAGAAGGGTTTGAGTGAATTAGGTTTTCAATGAATTCTGATTTAGGAATTTGTGATTTGCTTATATGAGGCGTGTCCCAGGGACACGGACCGTGTCCATAGCAAACCGACCGTGTCGGACACGTTTGGTTCAAAAAAAAAAACCGACGACACGGTTTTTGAGGTGTCCGACACGTTTGGAGTCGTGTCCCACACGTGTCGGACACGCGCGGAGAAAATTTTTGCCGTGTCCGTGCTTCTTAGCTCCCACCTTTCCTTTGCTTTTCTTTCTAATCACAAATATCATCTCATAAGATCATCCTCATAACATATCTTCAAAGTTGTTCAAATTCACAATATATAAATTCAAACCGGTTTTTAAACCATATCCAAAAAAAAATTAGACATGAATATCGAATAGAATTTATAAAATCAATAATCTTGTTTAATGTTTAATTATTACTTCATTAAAGAAATTAAAGTCTAATTTCGCATCTTTGATAATACTGGAAATTTTCCACGGAATTTCCCAAGTACTTCTACGTTATTTTGATTGAAAAAATACAACAATGTTGACTACACAATTTTTAAAAAACGTGAACAAAAATCTATATAATGCATCAGCGCCAATGCATGAGCTAATTTAGCAAAACCGCCTTTCTTTTTTCCAATCTTCTCATATCTTATTGTTCTTCTATGAGAAATGCATCATCGTCTTGTGGGTTTCCTCGCAACTCCTACAACAAAATATATACATTACACAAATAAGTTTCTAACGAAAAGAAACAAGTTGAGTCCACAATTTAATTTGTTACTATATGAAGTTTAAATATACATCAACATTTGCACTTAATTAACCTACGGAGGCAGGAGTTGAATTTCCTTGGTTGATCCTCGCTTTTATTCTGAAAAAATAATATTCAAAAATCAAACAAAAGTTTAAGTAAAGTAATTGAAGTGAATAAAATATATTATTGTTGTTTCCTTATTGTTTCGTTTCAACCCATGTAAAGATCGACACCAATCGCCAGTGCATAACAACATTTATATTGTATCTATAACTTTGCTACCAGCACTATACGTTGCCTCAGAGGTAACAATGATTATAGGAACGACTAAGATATCAAATGCCAACTTGGATAATATATGAAACTTCATTGATTTATCTCTTCACCACTACAAGACATCAAAGCACTCGCCCTCTTGAGGAACGTAACATCCCTCATCAAGATAATCATCTATTTCAGATTTCCTAGACTTAATCGTATCCTCGCTTCTCACTGCTCTTAAAAGTTTATACAAGTGTTGCTCCCTACACCACCAAAAGAGCTACCTTTACTTTCATTAGTTGTCCTCTTAGGAGAATACATGGTGACATGCATATTCCTTATATAGCTCATACAATGTGTCTTTCACTTTATTGACATTATCTCAAACTACGCCAGATGGGAACATCCTTGGAAAAGTAATGTCCACAACCTATGTAACACCCCGTAATTTTCAAGTCTTTATATATCTTTAAAATATTATTTTAGTAATAATAATGATCTACAATAAATAAAACTCCATTTAGAATTTATCGTTTTTTACATTGATATTAATATGTCCGTCTTAAAGTTATACTTCTTAAACTTGTGAAACGCTACTCTGTCCTTGTTACTAATTTTGAAATATTTTGAAGAAATATCTAGCTTTTGCTTATAAAATAAAAGTTTAACTCTTTTTCTTATCTTTTCAACGTCACCAAAAACACCTCAATCGGAGTTCTGTGGAGGAAATTATGCCGAAAATACGAAAGGTTGTCACGGGCTATCCGCTAACGAGCCACTCGCTCGTTGCTTACTCTTTACTCTTTTCCACATGTCCTTAGGGACACTTGGCTAAGTATGAGAACTTTGCCTTGATGCCCAAGGTCAACCTCCTCCTTCCTTCTTCTTCAATCCTTTACTTATTTTCAGCAAAAGCTCATAAAACACAAAAGAAGAACACCATTGTTGTGCATCTCCATCGTAAAACGATCGTAAAATCTTCGTTTCTTATCGGTTTTCGACGATTTTCGCGCCTATATCTTCCTCTCCTCGCCCTTCATCTTTCTAGGTAATAAAAGTATCAAATTTATTGCTTAATATACTCTGGTCGTGGCCTTTAAGGCACGGTTCTCTTAGCTAACCTCGTTTATTTATGTGTAGCTAGTTCGGTTGTCTAAACCGGAGTGGCTTTGAGTCAAAATCATGCTTATTGAAGAGCTATAAGGTAACGGTGATGGGTTACTCGACTTATCGTCTATGTTTGCATGTGTTGTACTACCTCTGTCCCAATGGGATGTTTACACTTCTTTTGTGAGGGGAAAATAAAGGAAGTGTAAACATATCACTGGGACGGAGGGAGTATATGCTAGTAATGTTTAGTATACTAGAATTGTGTTTGGTTAAATAGTGACATGATTAAGTTCATAAATCATATGTTTGGATGAATTTCATTTTGCATGGTTGTGTTAGATGATATTCTAGTTGGAAATTCATTAAGGATTGTGTTGTTAAATGAGGTTGTGATCTTTGAGGATGATTAGTTTGATAGTCTTTCAAGTTCATAGTGCTTTCTTTACATTGGTTATTTCATAAAGTTTCAGCACCTTGACAAATCTGTCCGTCATCTTGTACAATTTATTTCGACATCTTAGAGTATCCGTCTTTGAAAATGTTGAAAATAGACCCCTGTTTATTTTAAGTTTAGAGGCTACCTCTAAAATTTCGTAATTTTCTTGCATGTAGTTTGTTCAAAATAAATTATTTACGAACATTGCGCTGAAATACTCGCAGAATGGACAGTAGCTCAAAGATTATTTCGAATACCATTTTTATACTTTGAAACTATTATGGTCCTTTTCTAAATTGAAACTTTGAAGAGTTTAGATGATGTTAGGAGTTTAATTTTCCCCAAAATGTTTTGTTAAACTCGTTTTATGAAGCAATACTTTTAATGCGACGATTTATGACATACTATAAAGATCATATCATAAACCCCTGTTAAGTTCGTCTTTTGAAAATGGTTATTTGATGAAAATTGTAGCTAAAAGTCTTATTAATCCGACCCAACTGGCCTTGTATCATTTGGATTTTATTTCAATTAATTATGAATTTTACGGCAGAGGACAGCTGAAATGTAAAACGCTTTTAAGACTTATGTTTTATTAATCAGTTCCGTTTATTCTTCTCCCGTATGGAATGGACTTAAGTGTTGTCGTATTTATCGATTGTTGGCTCTTGTATGTAAATGAGTTGGTTAATGGTTATGTTAGCTTAAATGTGTTTTGATGACGGTTATGTTATCTTAAGATGAGTAGGGTGACGGTTATGTTGCCTTGCTTGTGTTTAGGTGACGGTTATGTCACCCTAAATTGTGTTGGTAACGGTTATGTTGCCTTGGTTGTGAATAGATAGCGGTGATACGATTTGTGTATCACTGTAATGAACAAACGTCACTCCTGTTATGGGATTTTATCTAACTATGTTCGAGATTGGGTGGTGTCCGTGGTTATGCAGCCCGGTCCCCGTGTGTCGTTCGGTGTAGGTTATTACATCGAGAGGTCTGGCCAGGTCTTAGGCATATAGTTGTCGGTTATGCGCTATACATAGTATCCAGATGACGTGGTTATGCGGTCCGGTAGCTAGGGCGCGGTTATACGCCCTAGCCTGTTAGTGGAGCGGTTATACTCCCTGACTGTCAGTTGTAGCGGTTATGCTACCTGACGGCGTTCATTCTATTCTTGTTTGTTGCTGTTTGTGTGATTGGACATGCCATCAAGTGTTGGTCTCCGAGTCGATCACCTGGTTGTTTACCTGATTTTGAGTATCATGCTTTGATATTTCTCATATTCACATGTACTACTCCATATACAATATGTTCTTATTGTTATCTATTTGTATTTTGACGTGAAGTGGCTGGGAGAACCCTGAGTTACTCCCCACTGACTGTGGCGTTCATGTTTCATGAATGTAGGTTGGTGCTGTTTGGGGAAGACGTGTGGCTAGCGAGCATTGTTGATCATTCGACAATTACCCTTACGCTTAGTTTAGATTTAATTCATGTTGGTTACCGTGGGATACCTTATCCCTCGTTTATTTAAGTATTCGTGTATAATTTATACGTTCGTATTAGTTTTAGTCTTCCGCTTGTTGTTTTGATATTCCGCGAAAAAGTTTTAATAAATATGTCGAAAATGTTTTAAAAGTATCGTATTTCCGCTGCAAATTACTTGTTTATTTTTTTATGCTATATCGTGGGGTGTCACAACCTACATCTTTATTCGAGGGCCAACACAGTTCCAATAGCCATAAGCAAATTACACTCGCCCTAATATTTATCAAACATTTCTTTTATGTTCAGAACTAAACCCTTAACAAAAGCATCAGAAGATTTGCCATTTGTGTCCAACAACACTTTAATTATACAAATTTCAGCCAAAAACAAATTAGAAGTGTTTTAGCAAGGTTTTTCCTGAAAGGATTAAACTAGGTGATGTATGAAGTGTAGGGTATCTAGCTCTAATACGAATGATAATAATAAGAATGAAGAATATTTGATAGAAGTTTATAGGGGTGTTATTTCTGAACAGAATGCTATAAAACGATTACAATTGCTTGAATATGCTTAAAGTAGTAAAGAATACAAGAATGATCACACTGCTCTATACAAATGACTTGGCTTGATTATATACTACTCATCATCTGAACGTTAGATGCTACAACGTTCTTATTTTTGTGCTAAATGTCATTCCGGATTAATAGGGAACACCTCCTATTAATCCGGGCTGACTCTATCAACCTTAACGGCTATGCTTTTGCTCCATGATCACACGCTTCTTCAACATTTGCTTAGGGTTTCTGACTTGGTCTTCCTCAAAAGTAGGGGCTAAGATCTCCTCTTTAGTTGTTTATTGGCTTGCTGTTCACAATAGATGGATCAGGCTTGGTTCCTTTTCATTCTGCTTTACTCCTACTTGCCTACCTGGACAGGAGTGTATCTTGTTCTGGGTAGGATATGTGGGAAAATATCTGTATACTTCCCAATACTTAATTGCAAGATTATAACGATATTATTATTAATGATTTATGGTCATAAACGAAATACGGGATACAAGGATTAAGATCAAGAATCAACCTTTGGTCCCCGCAAAAAAGGCCTCTTCCCAAGGGAGCGAGTCTGAGGGGAACTGGGAGCAGAAGAAGCTCTAGCCTCATCATCTATGGCCTTAATGAAACTCTCGGCCTAAATAACATCGTCGTAAACCTCCACAAAAGACGTAGAGTCCCTCCTCACCATGCTCTCGATCCTAGGACTCAACTTGCCTCTATAAAAGTAGACTCTCTCAAATTCATCTCTGACGAAACGAGCAGCAAAATGAGCTAATTGGTTGAACTTGTCAGTGAACTCTTGAACTTTCATCTTTCCTTGTTTCAGGTCCATGAATTCCTTAAGCCTTTGGGAGCGAAGCTCTTTCGGGTAGAAGCGAGTCTCCACCATGGTCTTAAAAGCATCCCAATCGAACAACGGGTCCAGGAGAGCGGTATGACCAGTAAGAGTCCACCAACGGTCTGCCTCATGCGTTAGAAAGTGCGCAACTAAATATAACCTATCCTCCCTGACAACTGAGTACATAGAGAAGTCTCTCTCCATATCTCTAAACCACTCAGACAGTGCAACTGGATCAACCTCTCCACCATAAGTCTTGGTATGGCTCCTAGACATCTAATTAGCTGTCCAAGAGAAACCATCGGGTCTATTAGCTTCATTAACAGGAGGCGAAGGAGGAGGAGCATCGGCCTGAACCCTCTGGTTCTCTAGAACTCGCAGAAGTGCTTGCATGATCGCGTTGTCCACGGCAGAAGTTCTCAGCATCCTTAAAAAGAGAAAACTTGGTTACCTTAGCAATAACAATCACAAACAGACTACCAATATGAAGTCCTTAATTCTACCCCATCTCTCATTCATTATTTGGTTCATTGGCAAGTTAATTTTGGAAGGTCACATGAGTGCGTCGGGAGCGATAACGCTCTGATACTAACTGTAAAACTCCACCTCGCGATAGCGGAAAATAAACACTCAATATACTAAAAATGCAGCGGAATTTAAACTTTTTAAGATAACTTAACTAACATGCGAGGTGAAAGCATTACATAACTGAAATGCGGAATAAAAGAAACATAATTAAGTATTAAATCATAAGTACAAAATCACAGTCCGGGATAGGATATCCCTATAGGCACAGAATTGTTTAAACCAAACTAAGGTCTAGCTAATGTAAGAAGGTAAAGTCATCGATGATGGATCATCACTCGCTAGCCTCTGTGAAATCCCCCTACAAGATCATCACCAATCTACACACATACAACATGTGCGCCACAGTAAATGGGGAGTGACTAGAGATGCTCCTAGCCACCTATTGTCACACACATAAGCATATAACCACATATAGACAATTACCATACTCCAACATAAACATAATCATGTGAAGTAATCATTCATCAATCCTTATCTTATCATACTCATGTAATTAGATCAAATACCGCAACTCGGGCATATCTAAAACATATATCAACAGTATATAACATTGTACCCCAACTCAGGCAAGTTACATACAAACCATTCAACAGTATTTAACACTATACCCGGACTCAGGCAAGCTAAACACAAATCATCAGCAATATCTAAGTCTGACCCCGACTCAGGCATGACTAGACACAAAATTCATCACAACATAGGAGAATTCATATGACGACTCCATTATACGACAACAACAAGTCTACTTAGTCTCAGCGAATACAATCCCCTGGTAGGACGACAATCCGATAGACGGTCCTAGTCTAAATCTGGCCAGACTCTCGAGGTATAATCTTTCCTCGATTCAACAAGTATCCCTAACACAGGATACCTCCAATACTCGATTAGCTAGGAACGAGATACCCCCGACTCAGGGCGGACAATCTGAAACCTGACCGTTACACCTATCAACGGTCATACCAGATGCGACGCAGTCTGGTGAGAACAAGAGTCATATTAGAGCTCATAGTATAGGCCCCACATATCATCAAACATCATTCTCAAAGATATGATAAAACTATATATATATATATATATCACTTCTAATCATCCATTCAACACTCAGCCGACTTCGAAAACTAATTTGAAGCGAGAGCCGGTTTCCCTCCCGGTTGCCCGGCCGGGGGGGCTTTTTCCTCAAATCCATTTCCGAACCCTACATAAGTGTCGCCCAACTTCTGGGACTTCAATGCAAGCATACGAATGATACGAAAAAAGAATCAATCGAATCCGACATGAGTAAACAAAGTTATGAAGCAAATTCAGCTGACTAGGGCTCTTAGCCAGTCGGCCATAGGAAGCCGGTCGGCCCGCTGAGAGTCCCTAACCCTCATTCACAACCATCCAAACCAAAAAACTAAGAAGGGCTCTCAGCCGGCCGTCCGGCTGCCAGTCCATCGGCTGGGGACCCTTCCTCATAATTTCTCCAATTTTTCACTACACATCCATAAGGGCCTCTCAGCCGGTGGACTAACGGCCGGCCACCCGGCTGGGAGCCCCATCACCTAAATCCTTTAGAAAATGCAAACATACCAAGACGGGCTCTTAGCCGGTCGACCAGTTGGGAACTCCCTGTTCTCGCGATAACACATTTTCGACATTCTCCAAACAATCACATACTTCTATGATACTTCCTATACATGATTCTAATCAGCACATCATTAATCCCAGCATGAATAACATATCAATTAGGCATATGAACATATTACAAATAATCCCACATGTGATTTCATATCAAATTCCCCAATTCTACCCATCTTATGTATATAACCAAAGAACATTACCCATATCGATTTCTTCATATAAATCACATAATAAACAGTTTGTGAACAACAACAAAGTTCCTATGAATCATAAGCATTACTAATTTCATCAAATACACAACAAAATCATATAGCATGCTAATATATGACATAGGCCGAGTTTCTCATTATTGTCACCTTCACTTAGCGAAATCCTCAGTCTCTTCTTCAACAATCACCAAGTCTTCTTCCGGGTTATCTCAAGCACCACCTAAAACCACAAAAACATGGATTAAAAGAGTAATTTTGAGATTAGGGAAAAACAACCCGGAAAACAAGTATATCAAATTGAGAATTGAAAGTGATGGATGTGACGGCGACGACGAGAGGAACGCGTAGGAAGAAACCTTACCTCGATCCGAGTAGAAATGAGTTCTAGGATGATGATTTAAGAAGCTTGGGAAGTATGAAAATGGTGGAATGTGTTTCACTGTTTCTTTTGTTTTTCTTGGAAAGAAAGGTGGAAGAAGGAGGAAATGGAAGGGAAGTTTCCTTAAGTTTACTTATTATAACCCATGAGACGGGATTCCACTTTAATGAATCGGGAGTCTCAAAGAGCGGAAATGCCAAGAGAATTTGACATCTTAAGACTAAATAAATCTCAAGACGGAACTTACAGATATTTCTAAAATATTAATTTACGAATTTAAATAAAATATTATTAAATTCCGAAGAATACTTTAATTTATTAAAAATATGTTTACCCAAAAATAAGGGATGTTACAATCACCCCATCTTTCAAAAGTTTCGTCCTTGAAACTTGAAGACGGAAATAAGTAAAAGACGACGCTAGCTACCAAAACGTATTACCGAGGTTCTGGTAACTCAAAACTTGATTTTTCATAGAGGTTTCAAAATAAATTCCAAGGCACAAGTCTTTGTCAATGGACGTTGGGGTTGTCGTTACATATTCAAGAGCCCGACACTCCAAATCAGAGACAAGTCCCAAAATCAAATCAATTAAAATTCAAAATTAGATCGATCCGGTGTCGATAAGCATGGTACCGGTTATCGGACGTCTCCGATAACGAGTTCAAATGGCAAATCGACGCTGAAATCAATCAAATTGCACAACATTCAGCTCTTTAAAACCAGATTTTCTCAAAAATCAACGGTTAAATTTCAATTTCTCAAATAAGTAAAGTTGTAAAAATCCCACAAGTTTACTATCGACCAAAACAAAGGCAACTCAGCGAATTTACAGGAAGCACAGAGAAGAGAAACGGTGCAAGGGAGAGATTATGATTTCGAACAAATGATCACACAGGCTCGGGTTTTCAAAATTCTCACAAGGTTCTCATCTCTCTCTTCCCAAATCAAGCACTCCGACTACGGTTTTGATGGAACATTTCCTCAAACAACTCAAAACTGCTACAACCACAATTGAGTCCTTATCACGACGATCCTCACACAACCTTTAGCAAAAGAGTCTTGAGCTTCTAAACTCGATTCTCCGGGACAATCTGACATACTCCATCTCAAACTTACTACCATAATGTGGACATTCGTAACAAGGCCTTACAAAAGTCACAACTTCCAAATCCTCAAGTAGCACTCGTACCTCCACTGATTTATCAAGATACTCTCACGGCGTCACACTATACCATAACTCCTCAAAATCCGAAAATTACCATCATTGAAATTCCAACTATTCCATAAGGTTTGGATGTCCAAATTTCGAAATTCCTCAAATGACAATTGTATATCACTTCCCAATTTATTATTAAGTCACCAGGCTTCCATTATCCCGTAAGCTATTCTAAACTATCCACCTAACAGTGGTGCATCTTCTAATTCCATCATGTACTTCAATTGGTAAGTGCTGAGATTCATTAAGTAACTTAAGTCAAACGCTCAGTCAACCCTCCAAGTCAAATTGCGAATTCCTTTAATATTCCCATACTGTTACCAATAATTCTCATTCTTCAAGTACATGGTCCTTTCTCTATTAAAACATATCCTCAAGATTAAGTAACACTAACTTACCTCTTTCATTTATTCGACAACATTAGCATCTTAAGCATGTTCCTCTAAATTCATCAACTCCGAGTATCTCAATTAACTCCTCAAATGGTACTTCCCAATCTACAAATTTTCACGATTCCAGTAGGGTTCTCATATCTAAGTTCCATCGAATGCCATGTATAAAACCATACTTTAACGTAAGTATTCCATCTCTCACTTTCACTCTCCCAATTGGATAAACATATAGACACTAGGATCACCAAAACATGTCTCATAATACCTCATAGGTTTTCCTCAAATAACAACATGTTCCGAAACACGGTTTACGGTTATCATCAAGAAATTATTCAAAGTCCATCTTAGTCGGTTACCTCACACGGTGCTATGGAAAGGGTAAATATCCAATAGGGCTGAGTCTGAAAGCTATGTAAGTAGTTTCCGACGCAAGACGGGAGAGAATTCAAGAACGATGATCAACAAGAAAAAAAAGAATACGACCATGGGGGTTCTGAAGATTGAAGGGGAAGAATCAATGATGAAGACATACCAGTGATTAGTTGAGGGCAAGTCTCGGCTACAACACGGCTCATCACGTACACAGTACCCTTGGCCTTCTGTCTTCGAACAGCACCAACAGTAGTGGCAGTAATCGCAACGGCAGTCTTCTTCTCCGGGCACTCGAAAAAGCGATGTCCAGGTTTCTTGCAAGTGTAGCATATGTAAGCAACACCATTGCAGTCAACCCCAGGGTGTAGGGCCTTGCGGCACTTGCAACACTTCAGGGAAATGTCGGCTGCAGGCACACGGTCCTTGGCTCTGGAGGAATCAAATCTTATAAACTTCTCACGCTGAGCCACCGGAGGAACATGATGCATGCCTATTTTATAAAATTTTTGACATCATTTAGCACGCATTTCTATGCAATTTCACGCACTTTACGTGCTATTTTGCCTCTTTTTCTTCTCTTGGTGTATTTCTTGTTGTTTTGCAGGAATTATACAAAAGTTGAAGAAATCGAGCTTTTCTCGTCCGAAGTAAACCCTTTTTAGAAGATGGAACAAGTCAAGGAGTCCCATGACCTCAAATGTGCAGTCCCGAGCTTAAAGGAACGGTAATCAAGGCAAGGACGAAGGACAAAGGTGAAAGAATCGAAAAAAGAAGCAACTTCTCTGTCATTTACTCGATCGAGCAAACACCAGAGCTCGATCGAGTGGATGCAGGAGGAAAAAGACTCGATCGAGGAGTGTGCAGGAAGAACTAAGTCCCCGAGGATCTCGAAGTTACTCGATCGAGTACAATCTGAAGACCAGTTACTCGATCGAGTGGTTTAGTCACTCGATCGAGCAACTCACTTGCTGTACCGGATATGCATTTTCTTATTTTTAGGTTTAGTGATTAAGCAGTTAACCTAATCCCTATTTAAGGATTAGGTTAACAACTAATCACTATTCATTCATTCATAGTCAGTCACTTTTGCATAGATCAGTATTCACACTTTAGCTTTTCTCTATCAGTTTTTAGTTCTAAACACATTTTTTACTCTTAGTTTCTACATTTCTCAAGTTTGGTTTTTAGTTCAAGCATTTGGATTCCGTTCAACCTTACCGCAGTCATTGTAATTTCTTTCTCTACTCTTATTTGTTATTGTGTTATTCGTTTATGTTTTCTAGTATTTTGCCTTTATCAATCATGTTTAATTTCATTATTATTGCTATTGTTAGTATAGATCCCACAACCATGCGTAGATAATTTTTATGATATGTTAGGATGAAGGGACTCACGGTAGTAATGTCGTAAGAATTGCATGTTAGTCGTCTTTGTGATGAAGTTCACCCTTATACAATTTAATTATGAAACTAGTCAAATGAGTGCACGCAGGAGACCCGTTTACCTAGTAAAACCATACCTAAATCGAAAGATTGGTAGGTAGGCTTGTTTAGGATGATCTATGTAACCTATCTAGATCGAAAGATTGATAGGGGAGTTTAGGGTGATTTCAGACCGAAAGGATATTAATCGTTCCCACTTCGTTTATATTTCGACTGAACTAGTTTTGCTATGTGACATACATTACCGCGACAACCTGAATCCTGACATATTCCCTTTTATTTCATTGAATTTATCTTTGTTCTGCTTTATTTTGTCTATATCATCTGTTTTAGTTTATAATTTCAACAACAAAACTCCCCAAATCTTGAGTTATAGACTGACCTTTCTCTTATGACCGTGCCTCCCTGTGGAAGTCGACCCTACTTCCGCTAGCTTCAGTTAGTAGACCTAGGTTTATCTTTGATACTAAACGACGATATCAAACTTTGGCGCCGTTGCCGGGGAGGCAATAGGTTTAAAGTTTTTGTGTTAGTTTATTTTTATTTGTTTGTCTTAAGGAATTTCTTTTAATTCGTTAAGACCGTTCTTTTTCTTTTTCTTAGTGTTGTGTATGCCCAGGTCTTCCAGGTACGAATTAGTTGCTGCTAATCCGGAGCCCGAAAGGGCTTTCATGCGCCGCAAAAGAGAAAGAAGGAGAACGAGTTAGGAAGAAGTCTTGAGTACTCTTGACCCAATCACTGCTGAACTAGTCAACCAAATCACTAAAATGCCGAACATCGCAAGCCATTCCGAGCCTAAGGCTAACTCCATTCCGAAGGGGTTCACTCTTGTAGCCGATGCAGCTGGCAATACATTTGACATTCGACCTTCCTATATCAACCTGGTCGAAAGGAATATATACGGGGGCACAATTGGGGAGGACTTGAGGAAACATGTGGAGATATTCACTGACTACTGCTCAACTATCCCGACATCGCAGACGGTGACTCAGGATAGGATTAAGGAAGTCTTCTTTCCTTTTTCCTTATCTGAGGGGGCTAGGGAGTGGTACCGTGATTTGGATTGGGAGGCTGCTAAAATAACCGACTGGAAGTCTCTAGCTCTTGCCTTCTACAAGAAGTATTACCCACCTCAGAAGACAAATGCCCTCTGTTCCCAAATTACTAATTTCAAACAATTTGGGACGGAAAATCTGCATGAAGCTTGGACTAGGTTTAAGAAGATACTGAGGGCATGTCCTCATCATGGTTCATCAGCAACCAATTCTACAATGGGTTGTTTGATGACCACCGAGCCATCCTAGATGCTACTGCAAAGGGACGGTTCCAAAAGGAGACTGATGATGATAAGGGTTGGGGGATTATTGAGGAGATGGCTAATCATTGTGCTGAGTATGGGAACCCGAGATCTAGGACTAGAACGGTGGCCAACATGAACACTGAGGGCATGAAGGCTAAGTTGGATCACTCGATCGAGTGATCCATTGGCAGAAAACACTCGATCGAGTGTTATACAAAGAAGGAAAGAGAGACGAGAGCTGGAACAGGCCGAGTATGAGAAACAAAGTACGGGACGTCGGGTTGACATAAGGGACATTCCGTACCCGTCTAGGCTAGTGGAGAAGGAGTTCGCTAAGTTCGCAGACACGTTTAAGGAGTTGAAGGTACATGTTCTTTTCCTTGAATTGCTACGCAATGTACCTTCCTATCTAAAATTTATGCGTGAGATATTAATGCGTAAGCGAACCGTGGACGTTACTGAAACAGTTGCCTTAACGGAGGAATGTTATGAATTCCTCCAAAACAAGAGTCCACCTAAACTAGCTGACCCAGGTAGTTTCTCTATTCCCTGTCAGATAGGAACCCATGTTATTGATAATGCCTTGTGTGACCTAGGGGCCAGTGTTAGTGTGTTACCCTTGTCACTAGCGAGTAAATTGAGTTTTTCTAAATTCAAGTGTACGAACATGACGGTCCAGATGGCTGACCGTAGCGTGTCAAGACCCTTAGGCATCTTAGAGGACATTCCTGTTCAGATAGGGGAGTTCTTTATACCTGTGGACTTTGTGGTTCTTGATATACCCGAGGATTCTTACACACCGATTATATTGGGTAGACCTTTTCTGCACACTGCGAAAGCAGTGATTGACATAGGTACGAAGACATTGACTTTTCAGGTTGGTGGCGAAGACCTAGTTTTTAGGCAGACTAACACACCAAGGTCACCTATGTTTGTTGTTCCTTGCTATTCATTGTCTGATGATGTTTCCACAAATCTAGAATTGTTAGAACTTACGCCTCTGCCTCATATTGAGAGCAAAATAGAGGAAGATTTTCTGTTGATTTCTGATGCAGATACGGAGCCGGATCACAACCCGGATGGATGTGGTTGGTTAGCTTTGAGGAACAAGAAAGGGAATCTCGAGGAGCGCTCAACGAAGATGCAAAGGACGTCCAAGGACTACGTCATGGTATACGATCTTGTTAGTAACACTACCGTCTGGAAATTGAAGACTGAAGTTGTCACAACCGCGGAAGGGAGTTCCGCAAGCCAAGAGCCCAGTCGCGGGCAATAAACAATTTGTTTCTGAACTTTTGAGACGGGTTTGCAACCCCGTGCAACTTGTAGTGGATAATTTACTGTTTGGTGTTAGACTTAGACTATCTTTTTGCTTAAACTGTTAGGCTTTTCGTAGGTATCGTAGGTAGAATAAAGACTATGCATGTATCCGATACAATTTTTTTTTGGTTTCTGTATGTTTGCAGTTGTTTGGTATTCTTATGCAGGAATGGACTAAGCAAAAAGGAAGAAAAATGGATGAAAATAGAAGAAAAGAGGAAAGAACGAGCTTCACCGTAGAAAAGCCTCGATCGAGCTCTGCATTTTGCTCGATTGAGTGGATACCAGTGAAGAAATGCTCGATCGAGCTTGGGAGAGCTCGATCGAGGAGAAATCAGTCGAGGAACCTTCAGTCCTAACATCTACTCGATCGAGCGGACTTCAGTAGTCGATCGAGGGAATCTCCTTTAACTGACTCACTCGATCGAGCATTTTTAACTACTCGATCGAGCGGTTCTCAGCCTATATAAAGGGAAGTCTTCAATGCTCTTGTCATTTTACTCGATTTCAGTTTTTTTCGAACCCTTTCTCCTCGATTCCTCTCTAAATCCTTGTTTTTCCTTAATAACATCACTTAATCTCACCTTTCATCAACCCTAATTGCTTAATCGAGTGAAAGCCCTATCAAATTCAAGCTCAATTTCGAGTAATTTAAGATTTTCGATAACTAGGGTTTACTCGTTCGAATTAATCGACTTTAGGCTGCGCATTTGTGATTTCTTGTTCATTTCAACCTCATTTACATCAAGTAAGTCGTTCTTTTGGTTCAAATTCCATATTATTTCATTTTTTTTACCCCAAATTTCGAATTTAGGGTTGTAATATGGATTTGGCCGAATTTTTTTTCGATTTACTGTTGATTTTAAGTTGTTTGAGCTTAATTGTGATGCTGATTTGCAGAGATGGACGGAAAACAGACCACCACGGCGACCACTAGCACCACGACAGCAGCCGCAGTGGTCAGCCTGTTGGAGTAAGTGTCCTCGACAATAATGTGATCACGTCAATAATATAATTAATTGACAAATCTCTATGAAAGAATATTCATGGGATGATTCTTAATCATAAGTCAACTGATCAACATTAATCGGTAATGATTGGCTTGCTAGAGTTTGACATTACTGTCGTAATGACGGTGGTGACCAGTTGATCCCTTTAGGTCACACCTATAAGACAACTCTCTCAATGATAAATGAGATAACTGTATATTGATACGAGTTACTTCATTTCTAGTTTATTTTAATATAAGGAGAAATTTATAATAGGATTATAAATTGAAATAGTTTTAGTGATCGAAAAGTCATCACTATTATTTATATGTTTATGAAACGTATTTGAATGAATGAATATATTACTTAGTAAAACCGGATATAGGTTAATGGATGATAGTAATTATGAATTACTAATTTTATGATTAATTGTTTAAGTGTTAGACTACATAAATCATAAAATTGTAAAAATTGTCGAAGCGATAAATTCTAATCATTTATATGTATTTTTATGAGAAAAATCGAGTTAAATGGTTAAAATAGAAGGAAAACGTTTCTAGCCTTGTAATTTTCACATGACCTCACATGCTTATTTTATTTAATGTATGTAAAATTTGGTACAATATGATGTTGCATAGCATGTTTTACGATTTTATTAGTTAAAACCGTATTAAGAGGTAATTTTGGCCATAAATATATGATATTTCGAGTTAATTTTCGAAAACCGTGACCAAAATTTTTACATTTTAAATATTAAAGTAATATTTCAGAATGTTTGTGAAAATAAAATCCAAGTTTCGAAATTTTTATAATTTATTTGGATTTATTTCGTAAAAGTTATGTTATTAAGGCACATTTTGAACAATATATAATATAATTAAAAAGTTAATTATAATCAAAATTATTTATGACTAATTTTGAATCCTAAAATGTGTTAGGATGTTTTTAGAACATAAGGTTGTTTATGTTTTAATTTATGCTTTTTTAAAGAGTTAAAATTGCTAAAATCTCATAAAACCGGGTTAAATTTCGACATAATAAGTTATTAGGGCGATTTGGCATTAAAATGAACATATTCATAACATTTATATTGCTGCGTTTTTCTTATGAATGTCATATTATATTGCATTATTTTGGATCTTGTAATTATTCTAGTATGGCCTTAGTTTTTAAATCGGTATTTCCCGTAATGTAAGGGGTTACCGATTGGGTTGTAATTTTGTGATCTCGTATCACCCAATTGTAATTTATTTCTATTTTATAATGTATAAAGTAGACTAGAAAAGTTGTAATTCTTGTAATTTCCGGAGAACCTTGAAGACGGTGCCATTCGGAAGGAGTTCCGATCAAGATGGTGTTTGCCTCGATTTGCGTGCCTCGTGAAGTTCAAGGGACCAATGGAGTTGGTTTCCGAATTTGTACTTTTATTAATTCTTTTCTAGAAAAGGCCATACTAGGAATTTATGGTTGCTTTATTTTGTTTTAATATGTTGCATGCATAGCCAAATCGCTATTAACATGTCATGCATATCGAGTATCGAGTCTTCAACGTATCATTTTATTATCGATAATTCACCTAATTAGTTCACTTAAAAGGAGATAAATAATATTTGATAAGATCTCTTACGTATAAAATATTGAGACTTAGCCTTACCAAAGAGTATGGACCCATGAATCCCTTCTTCACAAAAATGTAGGCCCGGCTAAACCGGGGTACTAAAATTGTCACGTTGGGTAAGTGGGGTAATAAAGATTACAACTTGAAATTTGGTCGATCTCAACGAAAGTATTCGTAACCGTAGTTGCAATAAGTTCGGGCTAAAGACGATTTTTTAGAAAATTGTCGACCGGGAGTTCTAAAAGTAGAATCGATTAAAGGGTTAATCCACCAAATTATACCTATACGGGTTGAATCGGCTATACCGTGCCCGCATTAGTATGGGTTTGGGTCTCGGGATGGTTTACTTAATTGTGTAAGAGTTCGTTAAGTAAATACTAAGCTTGTTTAAAATGTTTAACAAGTATTCAAATGATGAACGTTAATTTTTCCTTCATTTCCGTTTTTGTAGTTATTAATCGCAATGGATTCATTCAACCCTATCACTATTGATTCTTGTCACAATGTTTTCGACGATGTTTGCAACCAAAACAACATTGATACTACTGGAGAAGTTCATTTCGGAACGGGTCCGGATGGCAATGTTAACTTTATTACTTCTCTCCCACCTCCCAAAAGGGGTCCACTTCTTGACACGACTTATATAGATGAGCTAAATGAAGAATTGGATGCCTTATACTTGAAAGAAAGAGCTTATGATGAAGCTAGTGGGAGCTCTAGCAAGAAAGGTCTTGCAAAGATTAAGAAGAAGAAGAGAAAGTTACAAAAGGGGCGATGCCACTATTGTAGTGTCATGGGCCATTGGAAGAGGAATTGCCCCAAGTACTTACATCATATCCAAGAAGGTCTTGTGATTCCGTTAGGTAATTCCAAATCCGAAATTTTTGTTATTGACATTAATTTTACATCCAACACAACATGGGTATTGGATACCGGTTGTGGTTCTCACCTTTGTAATCGTTTGCAGGGTTTAAGAGAAGTAGAGAAGGTAGACAAGGGTGATATGGATCTCCGACTTGGAAGTGGAGCTCGGGTAGCGGCCACTTCTAAAGGGACTTGCACTCTTGCCTTGACAAGTGGATACGAGCTAAAACTAAATAATTGTTATTTTGTACCGTTTCCAAAAACACTATTTCTGTTGCAATGTTAGACATTGAGGGATATAATTTTTCCATTAAGAACAATTGTTGTGTAATTTCTAAGAATGACATGGTTGTTGGCCATGCTAATTCAATTAATGGAATCTATGTTTTGGAAACTTCCGACTTGTCTAAAAATGTCTATAACGTAAATAACAAAAGGATAAAAACAAGTGACCCAAATGAAAATGAATCATACGTTTGGCATTGTCGACTTGGTCACATAAATGAAAATCGCATCAAAAGATTGGTAAAGACCAATATAATTAAACCATTCGAATATGAATCCTATGGTACATGAGAGGCTTGTCTTCTAGGAAAAATGACTCGTAATCCTTTTAGTGGTAAAGGGACACGAGCTAGGACTCAAACATACGGATGTATGTGGACCACTAACAATCACCGCTAGAGGCAATTATGACTATTTCATTACCTTCACCGATGATTTAAGTAGGTATGGGTATATCTACTTAATGAAGTATAAGAGTGAAGCCTTCAACAAATTTAAAGAATTTCAAAATGAAGTAGAAAACCAACTCGACAGAAAGATTAAGACACTACGATCCGATCGTGGTGGTGAATATCTTAGCAATGAATTTGATTCACATCTAAAAGAATGTGGCATTGTGTCACAACTTTCACCTCCAGGAACACCACAGCTTAATGATGTGGCAGAAAGGAGGAATCGAACCTTATTGGATATGGTCCGATCAATGATGAGCCAAACTGACTTACCTAATTCATTTTGGGGATTTGCGATCCTCACTGCCATCAAATCGTTGAACAATAGTCCAACGAAAGCGACCGATAAGACTCCATATGTGATGTGGAAAGGAAAGGTTCCTAACTTATCCTATATGAAGATATGGGGATGCGAAGCATATGTCAAGGCAAAGACCGATGACAAACTCGCACCAAGATCCGAAAAATGCATCTTTGTTGGTTATCCAACCACCTCACGTGGCTACCACTTCTACAAACCTCATGAAAACAAAGTGTTTGTGTCTTCTGAGGCTGTCTTCTTAGAAAAGGAGTTCATTTCTAAGAGACAGAGTGGGAGAAATTTTGAACTTAATGAAGTTCGAGAAGTTCAAGAGCCACAAACTGAAGCCGAGACAGATAAAGATGTTCCTTCTTCTTCCGCTTCGGTACCTATTCAACCCAGGAGGTCGAGTAGGGTTCCACATCAACCTGATAGGTATGTTGGATTAATTGAGGAAGATGGTAGCCTTGATGTATTACTTTTGGAAAGTGATGAGCCTACCACTTACAAAGCTGCAATCTCTAGTCCCGACTCCGCTAAATGGCAAGAGGCCATGAAATCCGAGATGGATTCTATGCATCAAAACCAAGTATGGGACTTGGTAGACTTGACTAAGGAGACGAGACCTCTCCAATGCAAGTGGATCTTCAAGGTGAAGAATGGCATAGAAGGACATGATGATGTCTATAAAGCTAGGCTAGTAGCTAAGGGATTTTCCCAAGTTCAATGTCTTCATTATGATGAAACCTTTGCTCCAGTAGCCATTCTAAGATCCATTAGGATAATGTTAGCGATTGCCGCATTTCATGACTATGAAGTGTGGCAAATGGACGTCAAAACCGCCTTCTTAAATGGGCATTTAAAGGAGGATGTGTATATGATACAACCTGAGGGTTTTGAAGATCCTAAAAATCCTAACAGGGTGTGCAAGCTTAAGAGATCCATCTATGGTCTTAAGCAAGCATCCAGGAGTTGGAATCATCGCTTCAATGAAGTCATAAAAGAAAATGGTTTCACTCGAAGTGTCGAGGAACCTTGTTTGTATATGAAATTCAGTGGGAGCAATGTTGTATTCCTAATCTTGTATGTGGATGACATACTACTCATTGGAAATGATGTTCCAATGCTTTCATCAGTTAAAGGATGGTTAGGTAACCATTTTCAGATGAAAGATCTAGGAAATGCACAATGCATATTAGATATCCGGATCTATAGAGATAGATCCAAGAGGATATTGGCACTAAGTCAAGAATCTTATATCGATAAGATTCTTCGACGGTTCAGCATGGGAAATTCCAAGAGAGGGTTTATCCCCATGGGAAGTGGAATTATATTGAAAAAGTCTCAATCCCCCACGGAGCCCAAGGCAGTTGAACGCATGAAAATGATCCCTTATGCTTCCGCAGTGGGATCTATCATGTACGCCATGATATGCACTCGTCCAGATGTCTCGTATGCTTTAAGAATGACTAGTAGATATCAAGCAAATCCAGGTGAAAGTCACTGGATTGCAGTCAAGAACATCCTTAAGTACTTAAGAAGAACTAAGGATTCATACTTAGTGTTTGGAGGGGAAGAAGATTTGTGTGTAAAGGGTTACACAGATGCAAGCTTCCAAACAGATAAAGACGATTTTAAATCCCAGGCTGGATTTGTCTTTATCTTGAATGGTGGTGCCATTAGTTGGAAGAGCTTCAAAGAACCAGTCGTTGCGGATTCTACAACGGAAGCAGAGTACATTGCAGCATCAGAAGCTGCTAAGGAAGCAGTATGGATAAGGCAATTCATCGAGGGACTAAGAGTAGTTCCAAATGCTGAAGATCCTATCACCCTGTACTGTGATAACAGTGGTGCTGTCTTTCAGGCTAAGGAGCCAAAGTCTAGTAATAAGTCTAGACATGTACCTAGAAAATATCATGTAATTTGGGATTTCATTGATAGGAAGGAAATAGCGATTTGTAAGGTTGGGACAGACGATAATGTGGCTGATCCCTTAACCAAACCCTTGTCGCAAGTTAAGCATGATTATCATGCTCGTTCTATGGGTCTTAAGAGTTTACCCAATGTGTAACCGATTATGCGATATGAAATGAAAAATGTTGTTTTTGCGTTCATATAAGATAATCTCGTTCATCATTTAAAGTTTTATACAACTTATCTTATTTAATATACTTTGTTAAATCCAAACAGGATTGTAAGACAATTGCTGAACCCTGTAAAAGTGAACTGGATTAATTTAGTATTGCCCCTAGTCACTTATATGAGGTGATGTCTCGAAGTGACTAGATTATGATGCGATTGATGGTGAGTTCTAACACCATAGAGTCATAAGGGATGACTAGTCGATCATATAGACAAACTGTAAGGTACACTTGTGTCGGCCAGTGACCGCTTATAGAGTTCTTTAGAATTCATTGGAGCCTGGTCGTGGCAAGAGCTGCTATATATATATTCTTATGAGTCGATTCTTAGACTAGAGACTGGTTTCTCTAAAAAGTGACATAATCCAGAATGACTTTAATTTATGTTCTACGATCTTCCGTAAAAGGGGTCAAATGGGCACATTTTGGGTCACAATGGACGATGTTAGCCAAGGAGAACAGTCGAAAAGGAATTGTTCTGCCCCTTGTCAGGGTTATCTTAAATCTCAAGACCACTCGAGGAGTAGTAAACTAGAAATGCGTGGCCACGCTCGGAGACTATCTATGGTAGATAATTCCGGTCTATCAGTTACACTCCATATCGAGAAAAACCACTATTGATTTGATCACGTGCAAGTACGACCTGTAAGACATCTTGCATTGAGTGGGAGATGATGTAATAGAACAAGAGAATCGGTGATCCACACTTGTGAGGACAAGTGGGAGATTGTTGGAGTAAGTGTCCTCGACAATAATGTGATCACGTCAATAATATAATTAATTGACAAATCTCTATGAAAGAATATTCATGGGATGATTCTTAATCATAAGTCAACTGATCAACATTAATCGGTAATAATTGGCTTGCTAGAGTTTGACATTACTGTCGTAATGACGGTGGTGACCAGTTGATCCCTTTAGGTCACACCTATAGGACAACTCTCTCAATGATAAATGAGATAACTGTATATTGATACGAGTTACTTCATTTCTAGTTTATTTTAATATAAGGAGAAATTTATAATAGGATTATAAATTGAAATAGTTTTAGTGATCGAAAAGTCATCACTATTATTTATATGTTTATGAAACGTATTTGAATGAATGAATATATTACTTAGTAAAACCGGATATAGGTTAATGGATGATAGTAATTATGAATTACTAATTTTATGATTAATTGTTTAAGTGTTAGACTACATAAATCATAAAATTGTAAAAATTGTCGAAGCGATAATTACGTTCCTACATGTTATGAACGTAAGTCCATTCACGGTTAATTGGACCGTGTGACAATTATAATTGTCTTAGACAATTTACAAACTTAACACATAATATGTTAAGATTCTATTGAGAAATCTCTTTAATGTTTGTGTTTAAGTGGGAAACATTTTAGAGAATTAAGAGGCCATCCATTGGGCACCTTAAACCCACCATTCGGCCGAACCATTGAGGAGAACAAAAGAGTGTTTTGTTCCCTCATTCAAACCATCATTCATTCTAGTGTGGTTGCTAGGGTTTTATCAGAGAAAGAAGAAGAAAACTCTCTCAATAGTTCAAGCCCTAAAACCGTGTAGTCCTCCTAATAAACTAGAGATTTTGTATATTGTTCTAGCAAAATAACATACAAAACATTGAGTGTAGTGTGTCTTGGTGTTCATCTTTTGGAGGCCATCTCTTTGAAGGCTCAAGGAGGATAATCCGTGTGATAAGCTCAAGAACAAGTGAAGAAGGTGACTTCACTTGTGCCCTAATCTAGCCGAGATTAGCATTGTAAGGGAGCTTATTCTTCCTCTTAAATCTCGATTTATATATATTGTTAAGCATGCATAAGTTCACTATTATAAGATAATAACAATTAGTATGACTAAGTAGGTATTTAAACCTAACACAGCCGAGCTCCATTCACCACTGCCGTGGCAACCACTTCTGCTATGGTGGTTGCCAGGCCCCTAGTCCCTGCTCCTGTAAGCACCACGCCCCCAAGCACTACAACGTACTACGCCACATCCATCACAACTATGTCACCGGTGGCCTCTACCTCATCTGATAAGGGGAAGGAGAAGGTCCAAGTTCTAGGGCAGGAAGGTCGGAAATCAGTCCTTGGTATGCCACCTAGCCACGCTCCTCGCCCACCGGCTACACCTGTTATTCCCTCACTCGAGGAAATCCCTGAGGTAATTTTCACCGAAACCCATCAGAGAGATCAGATGGAGGTTTTAGTTGATAATTACATTCGTTGTAGTAGGTTTTGCTTCGTTCAGACTTAGATAGATTAGGTTTGACTAGACCCCTAGTTGACCTCTTGACTGGGACGGGGATGGCTGGGTTAGCGACCATGGTAGAGTCGACATACCAAGTACCCACCTTGGAGCTCTTTAGCTCCTATTCGTTTTCTGCTGACACCTTTCTTGCCCACCCGACAGAGCCCTACATTCATTTTTCGACTCAGAAATGAGTCATATGCCTGGACCCTAGCTAGGTTTGGGCAAGTTCTGGGGCTTACTAGTGACGGACACTTGAGACCACCTAGGAACTTAGTTCTGCAGATGTGGGACGCCCTTTCACACGTACTTTTTGCTAGCCGACGGGTCGCCTACGTCCATAGTCCTGTAGTTCGTATTTTCCTCCGCCTGCTAGGAGAGACCATTTTTGCGCGATCTGAGCCCAACAACATTCGTAACACTGAGTTGGCCATAATCCCGGGTTCCTGAACATTGACAGTGGCACCCCTTTTGTCCTTAACATAGCCTACCTTGTGGCTACCTATCTAGGCGACATAGGTCGCAGAGTCACCGGCGCTGTTGTAGGCGGAGGGATCGTCACCAGGATTTACTGATACATCGTTGACACTTTGCTTGGTGGTGAGCCCGTCTCCCGCGACATCTACCTTTCTACAGGCGCCATGGTCCAGTTGACCTGGTTCGCCCATGCTGATTGCCGGACTTGGAGGATTGTTGGGGCACCCGCAGTAGTCCTCCCTTCTGACTTTTTACCTACACTCACCCCTCTCACTACTGTTGAGGGACCTAGTGTAGGAAATAATTTCTTAAATTACTTATAAAAGTATTAATCTAATTAATACCGTCAAGGATTATATCAAAAGCGAATTGATATTAAAACAATAGAACTGAAATAAAAGGACATGGATCATAGAAATAACCTTTAGTCCTATATGAGATCGGTCTAAGAACAACCTAGTATAAACCCAAACTTCGTTCTCCTTAGATTGCACCCAAGATGACTGAGAAAGATCCCTTCAAAGCTCCACTTAAATTACTATTAATTTTAGAGGATTTGTTTTGGGATTTAAGATGATAAATTGATCAAGCTAACAAGAGAGAAAAACAACTCTTTTTCTGTCCTCTTCCCACACGGCCGAAATCCCCTTCTTATAAGGTTTTGGTTTGTGTTGGTATTGTACTTCTATTAGGAAACCTCCTTATATTATAATATTCTAAGTCAGTTTCCTTATTCCAAACTTTCTTAAAATATCATACATATTTTAATATATATTCTCGAAACTAAATATCCTATATTGAGTTCGATATTTTCGGTGTACAATTATAATTCCCGGAGAATATTAATTATTATCTTATAATAAATTAACCCAATTATATTATTCTAAAATATCATATATTAAAATATATAATTAATGAATATAACATTTATATATATATATTTGATAGAATTAACATTTAATTCATTTCTCCTAATTCTTATTTAATCATATTAAATGTTTATCATCTACTTAACAACATTTAGCTAAGTTTAGCATTTGCGTAATTATATCAATATATAATCACATATCTCAGTACTATCCTATAGGTGTGACCTTTAGGAATCAGCTGATTATCGCCTCATATGACAGTAACATCAAACTTCTAGTGAGCCAATCATTACCGATAAACGTTAACCAACTGATTAATATACTAAGTATCCCTGTGTGATCATGTAAAAGATTTATTCAAATAATCTCACATTGTGGAGGACATTTACTCCAACACTTAGACCAGAACCACCATCCTACCGCATCTTTTTCACCACTCCCGCTGCAAAGAGGGAGCGCACTTCACCTGAGAGAGAGAGGTCGGAGCCACTTCCGGTTCCTGACCTTCACCGTCATCACGACCATCATCATCCTCTCAGCCGACTACCTCACACACCACCACCATACCACCACCTACATCTACGCCTACACCTTCACCTTTCACCTTTCACCACCCCTTCTTCATCATCATCATCCACCCAAGGCTTCCCCGCACATTTCATTTTACCTCCACTTTTTGAGGTACCATCGGCATCAGACCCGGGGTACCGTGATCCTCTACTTTTTGAGCTTCTCAGGGCCTAGTCCATTTTTCAGAGGGACCTTGCATTGGTCAGCTTTCCATATTACGACGCGAGGATGTGCATTGGCACATTTCGACCTCCCGGTGGTCCTCACCCCTCTTTCTACCGATACCCAGTTGGCGGGTACCCACAGACCTCACCCGAGGGACCTGTGGAGACAGAGGTACAGAGAGAGATGAGGCGACGTGCGGAGAAGGCCACTCAACATGCTAGTGTCAGTGGAGGAGCCGAGGCAGATGAGAGCTCAGGTGAGGAGGATGAGAGTGAAAGTGGGGATGAGGAGAGTGGTAGCGGTGATGAGGAGAGTTCGGAGGAGGATGCAGAGTGACAACTACAGCTGGTTTGGGGAGGTTATGTATTCCTTACCTTGTTTCCATCTTTAGTCTTTCTTTGTGTTTATAGTTTCATAGTTTTGTATATATCTTACCCCGTAGGAAAATGTATTAGGTTGTATACCCCCTTTCCCCTGTATTGTAGCCCATGAGGACATTGTCTAGTTTTGTTTGGGGAGGAGTTGCATCCTTTTGCGTCTGCATTTTTCATTTTTCTTGCATGCATTCACGTTTCCTTTATACATTTGCAGTTTCTTTTTCACGTTTTGCATTTTTTCTTCAAAAATACAAAAAAATGCACGTTTATTTTTGCATATAGTTGAGTCGGAATGAAGTTTTCTGTGATGATATTGTCTTCTAGGATATCTGAGTTGATTGTTATTTGCATTTTTTCACCATCATTTTGTAAAATACCATTTAGGATGTCTCGAATTCTGTTTTGAAAACTATACTTGGACTTTCTGGACTTGACTTGACTTGTATTTGGCAAACCACACATACTTTCTGAGTTTTTTGAGCCATAACTGGTGACATTCATGACCAGTTTATCTAGGATTGAGAGTAGTACTCCCTTCATATGATCGCATTTCACATGTATGACTTTTGATTCCTTTTTGCCTGCACGCATGGTTTTCTGGTTGGTATCACATGTTAAGAGAATACTTGCATTTCCCTTTTTCTCATTTTACCCATATAACTCCACATTTTGCCAAAAACTGCCAGTTGACCTATAAACATACACCCAGATTTAGCCTACCTTGTGTCGAGCTAGCCGTAGTGTTGTTTTGTGGTATACGTTCATTATATCAGTTTTGGTTTGGACTTTATTTCGGAGTTGGAATTTGAGAAGTTGGAACTTGAATTCGGGATTGTATGTTTTGTCATGAACTTAGCAAAAGAAAAGAAAAAAAGAAAGCAAGAAAGCAAGAAAAGAAAAAAAATGTTTGCTAAGCATGTGTGTAACACCCCCATTTATTTAAGAGCCTTTAGCAAGACATTCTCAAATAAATAGAGCTGTTACCATCTCGAAATATCCGAGGTAGTGAATAAAAAGTAATCAAACCAAAGTACTTAATATAAAAAATGATTAAATTTAAACTTTTGTTATTACAGAAAATACATAGAAAATAAAAGAACAACTGACGACTACTCTATATGTGATGTAGATCTAAGTCGGTCTCAAGTCCGCATCTCACATTCCCGTCCCGGCTCCTGGTTCCTCTGTCAGTGACCTGTAAAATCTACTCCCCATTCCGGATCATCGTAGGTGTCACACGAATACACAGGGTCAACCGCGAGGTTGAGTAGAGAAAAACTGTAAATAAACCACATTACTATAAATAGAAAGTCGAGCTTCTCCACTCCGAATCACAAGACCCATAATTCACCACACCAATCACAGACCCTTTATCTCCGCACCAATCACAGACCATTTATCTCCGCACCAATCACATACCCTTTATCTCCGCACCCATCACAGACCCTTTTCACACCTCCCGATCTCCACAGTGATCAATAATAATAATACAATCCACAGTACAGTAATAATCAATTACATCAACTCTTAATAAGCATCACTTACACATTTCATGTCATAACTTGAATCATAATATACTTCCTCTACCTCGATTTGCAGAACGATAACTGAACAGCTGCCAAAATATTCCTCTTTGAGCTCGGTTCCTATAAATAGTACTTACTATCAAATTCTATTCGTATCACCAACCACTACTAATTGCTTAATTGATCACGTTCATAACAATTTACTTGACACTAAACGTAAGTACACATACCAATTATTAATAACTCATTATCCACATCAATCATCATTAGCCAATTATAAACTTACTAAAAATAGACTTACTACATATATAAACTCACTAAATATTGCTCGTTGACAAAATATTAACCATACAATTCAAATGATATGATTAGTAATACTAGTAACGTATATACATATGGCCATATAATTATAAATTCATAATAATAATAATAATATGCAACATCAAAGTACTAGTGTTAAACAAACCTTACTAATAATATTAATACTAACATTATCATTATTTGTTAAACAAACATATTCCAATGGTAAAACATTACTAGTAATATTATCATACAATAACCATAAACACACTACATACATGTGATCATATTCAATACCAATAACAATTATTAAACCTTTAATAACAAACATACTCCCATCACAATAATAATAATAATAATAATAATGATAATAATCAAAAGACCATAACATTCCTACAACCCAACACTCACGACTTATACCCGCCTACACGAAACAGCCCATTCCCTTTAATAGCCCTCGAACAGCCCATTTACACCAGCCTCACGACAGCCCTACCGAGCCTGAACCACCACCCATCCATGGTAGTTGTGACCACTGCACCATGACGCACCTAAGGACACTGACTACTACCCTTGACTCAACCCCGACAGCCCTCGACACTAGCCCAAAACACTCTGGTCAGCAACCGCATTCCGTTGCACCGATATACCGAACCTTCATAAACAGCCCCGTAACTTACTGCTAGCACCAACACTAACCCAACCAACCACTAACCGAGACACCTCCCATCTCCCACTACCCCCTGGTGCTAAACACCAACCTTCGACCACCAATACCATCCTCAAACAACCGTGTAAAACCACCCAGCACGACCAAGTGGTACTCTGCTCTTATGCGACCACCCCGAAACAACGCCCTCCTCAAACCAGACATAACCCTTTCGAACCACCGTGATAACAGCCCCCCCCCCCCCCCAAACGCCCTGACTACGCCCTATCTGAAGACCCTAACATCTGTAACCAACGTAGACAAAAACTCGTTCAAAAAGACGCATCAACCCTACATACACACGAGACCCTATATTGAACAGCCAACTTAGCCTCCACGATATGGTGGTCCTAGTTGTTTAACGGTGGTATAACTATGGTCTAAATACGACTACTACACATCATAGGTTCATAACACTAGTAGAAAAAGTCTCATTGACATCGCTTATTTTGCCTCATTTACATCGCTTTTTGGCGATGTATCTGGGGGCGACATTTAGAGTATTTTTGCCTTTACATCGTTTTGGAAACCGATGTAAATAGTATACCATTAACATCGGTTATAAGTAAAAAACGATGTTAACAGTATACCATTAGCACCGGTTATAAGTGAAAAGCGATGTTAATAGTATACCATTAACATCGGTTATAAGTGAAAAACGATGTTAATAGCATACCATTAGCATCGGTTATAAGTGAAAAGCGATGTTAATAGTGTACCATTAACATCGTTTTTGGTCTGAAATTGATGTAAATAGCATACTTTTAACATCGGTTATAAGTGTAAACCGATGTTAATAGCATCTGAATTACATCGTTTTTAGTTGCAAACCGATGTTAATAATGTGTCGATTACATCGTTTTTGGTCTGAAACTGATGATAATATTATCTTTATTTATTAAAATAACATCGGTTTATATTCAAAACTGATGTAATGTAAATGACAGTAACATCGGTTTATATTCATTCTAGCAACTCAAATTCTATAATTTATCGGAACCTATTTGTGATGGTCATACACTACTAGAAGACCTGCAAAATGAATCAGTATACAAATAATAACCGTGCATCTCATGACTTCCAAGAATTCAAAACCAACTATATATTATACCAACAAAAATATCATAGCATATTACAATTCCGTCCATTCAAAGTAGTTGAAAAACGTATACTACAATATTTGACTAGCAACCATGCATAAAAGTAGTCAAACACTATATAATAATTTCTAGAAATCTAAACCATACATAAACTAGACGTTTTTTCCACAATAAAGCGACCAAAGCTCTCGAACCTCGTTCATTTGTGCAACTGTCATTTGCGAACCTGAAATACACTACGTAAAAAAACACGGATTATTAGGAAGAGATAGCTTAGGCCTCATCAAACCAAGGATCTCATCACATTTCATTCAGCTTACTTTACAGCATCATTACTTAATGAACTAACAAGTACTCCCTCCATTCTTTTTATATCACCCAACTTTTGTTTTGAAACTATTCACAATCGAGTATTCAACGTCGGTTTTCTCTCAATCCGTTCACGGAAATATATTCATGTGAGATCTTTTTTGGATTGTCTTGATAAGAGGATTAAGAATATCAAACTTTTATGTAATTTTTCGTAGTATATAGCTACAGATATAAGACCATCCCCAAGCAAGGTCAATTGCTAGGTCAATTGCTTGTTTGGGTCAAGTTAATTACAATTAGTAGAGAATTAAGATTGACCCAAGGGTGTTGAGGGTCAATTTGTGACCCAAAGTGGAGCAAACTGACTCACCTATTGACCTCTTATGTGTCAAACTCTCATTGGTTACAAATTAGAAAAAGAAAGAAAAGAAAAGAAAAACTATGTTATTGACTCGATTAAATCGACCTTTTGCTTGGGAGGGAAAAGAGGGTCAATATCAATAAGGCGAGATTAAGGGTTAATATGTTATTGACTCGATTAAATCGACCTTTTGCTTGGGGATGGTCTAATCAAAACAAAATGAACATCGGCAAACGTGAATAATGAAATGGGGTGATATAAAAAGAATGGAGGGAGTAACAAGTACCAAACCTCTAAATTCAAAAACGCTTCATAACCTCTTCATCCTTCTTTTTCTACAAAGATCAGAAAATACCAAGTAACAAGTACCAAACAGACTATCCTTTGGCACTCAGGCAGATGATGGAAACTAAGGGATCACAGTCCGAACAGAAAACCAGGTTCTAACTAACCCAGTGATATACAGTGGCTATGGTGTACCTGCCATCAGCTTGATTCCTATAAAAGTGAAAAAAAAATGAAGAAGCAAGGGAACTAGTCCCATAGCAAAACTCAGAGATACTAGTTCATTTTAAATAAATCAACAAAAATAGAAAATCTTATTAATTAGAACAGTGAATTGATAAAATAAACCACACAAAATGACTCCCCAAGTCCCCACAATCCCTAAGGAAATTAAGCTGTGACGAAATCATAAAACCTGAAGAACATTAAGCATAAATCCTTATAACCCTAAAAAAAAGTAAATTTAAAAGAAGATTATGACAAGAGCCAACACTTAGCAGTTCAACAAACAAAACATTACATCATAAAAGTTGAATGATAAAACAGAAAAAACCAAACATAATTCTTGAGCAAACCCCATAAAGTTGAATGTTCAAGAGCTTCCATGTATGAGACACTACTGTCTACTATCTATATCAATCTACTATCAACATTCTGTTTTTTGTATATGTAAATACAATAACGACATTACCCAAGTGGCTTAATGACTCTCGCAACACAAAGCGGTTGTTTGCTATTTGTGTTTTAGTCATATGGCGATGGGAGTTGGTCTACCAATAGACACTAAAAACTTGGAATGTTCATTCATTCTCCACATTCTTACAAACATATTATCATATAATTTGATACTTGTTCGAAACTAGCTATTTCAACACAACAAACCATCTAATACAAGTACTATTTGACATGCAAAACGCATCGGGTTCACTAACCAGCTTAAACAAAACGCATAAACCAGCTTGAACAAAACGCATCGGGTTCACTAGACGTCTAGACCTGTTTGGCATGCAAACCAGTTAAAGGGGGTGGCTACTAGAGCCCACCAGAGCAGAGGTGCCCACTAAAAGTATCAGCTCAGAGGCAAACCGCAGCGCAATTGAGGAGTGTTGCCCAAAACGCTAAGCAGCATCACTGTTCATATTTGAACAGACAGTCTATGGGACGATTATGTAAAAGTGAGCAGATGTAAACAAATAACAATGAGTGAAACGTGGAAAATCAAATAAATATTCATAATTATCTGCGAAACAATGAGTATTAATTCCACATTCTAAAGTAATGGATGCAAAAAAAGGAACAGGATGCCTATGAAAAATAGACACTAAAAACTTGGACTGTTAGTTGATTCATTCTCCACATTCTTATAAACATATTATCATATTATTGGATACTCCGTTTGAATCTGGTTATTTCAACACAACAAACCATCTAATACAAGTACTATTTAACATGAAAAACGTATAAGGTTCACTAACCAGCTAGTACTAAAAGTATCAACTCACTGGCAAAACGCAGCGCAATTGAGGAGTGTTGCCCAAAACGCTAAGCAGCATCACATTAAAATACAAAAGGAAGAGGGAACTGGCGCATGTAGTAGCTACAACTCTTAGAAAGATATTCATCTGCAGTAGAGCTAACTCTTAGAAAGATATTCATCAGCCTGACATAATAATGAACAAACCATGCAAGTTTAGATCATAAGAATATCAAAATGAAGAATGAACATAAAATAATTGTTGCAACTTTAGTAAGGTCCTCATCAAAGACGGTGATTGCCTGGTCACGTTTATAATGTGTCCGTCTCCTTTGGCCTTTTCACATGTAACTGTTCTGCCTCCTCCCGCGTCGAATTATAATGTCATCCTACTACTACTAGACTAGTTGCCGTGGGCGGTATTAAAATAGGGGATAATTGATTGCGCTTAAATAGTCAGTAGAAAGAAAGGTCTGACTGGCTTGTGCTGCATTCTGATATCTCATTCAAGTACTGACTGGTATAAAAGATATATGGGGACTTCTACTTCTAGTCCGGCAAAGAAGGAAGCTGCCTTTATTAATGGGCGCCTGTCTTCTCTATCATAAAGAAAGGTAAAGCAAGAGCAAGGCATATTCCAATCTTTTGAGCAGAGCAGCATATGATCGAATCATTTTTCCAAAGGTAAGAACTACTACTGTAGTCTAAAAGGAGCACAATTAATATGATAAGTAAGAAACAAGTCGTTTAATACTGGCAGTGTAATCCCCAATTTATTTAGATAAGGACGACACATACTAGATCTTATATCACAGTAAATTCCGCAGCCTAGACGATTAAGATTAGTCTACTTCCGAGGACTACTTCCAATCATGCAGCACTAGATTTAGTAGCATTCTATTTCTAATTTCATCTGATCTTTTATTGAGTTTGTTGAGCAACAATAAAGAGTACCAAGTTAATAATTTAGTATACACTTGAGATTTAAATAGAATGAACAAGTACAATGACACTAACCATTTGGTGGCGCGCTTCCTTCTCATATAACTCGCTAACCCTTTGTGAATTAAAAAATTAAAGTCATGCCTGTAAGATGAGATAATAAAAATTGATGTGATGATAAGCCCAACTCTACAACAATAGCGAAGAATTTATTGTGAACAGCTCAGGACAGAACTAACAATTGAGGCATGCGAGTTATACGAGGTTCCTTAGGTCAAGCAGGACAACTTTGACGTATTGTCTGCTTAAAATATACTGATTCAAACTAAGTGGTTAGCAGAAAAAAGTGTCAGGGGCAAAAAAGAGGCAGCAAATATATATTACAGAATGCTAGACAATAGCAATACTTATTTGCGCTTTCACTCTCGTTTAGGTGATTCAGAAATACCAATTGATTTAGCACAAACATTGAGGTGTTTTGCGTAATACCTTCTCATCATCGAAGACATACATATCAGCAGCTGAAAAAAACACACTATAATACATATCAGTTCCATCTGACTTACTCCCTCTACCACAGTTATATTGTCCTTAATTGACTTTAATGGTCAAACACCTCAACTATGGCTTATGTTTTCTCACAATATGCATAGCCATGCTTCTTTTCAGAAGAAACATGCTATTAGTTGTTTGATTTAAGAGAATGCGATAAATTATCAAAATTTAGCGGATACCTATAATTTCAGCAGAAGGGCTGACTAACTGGTCATTCATCCAACACCACAATCCGAACTAACCAAAAAACAGACACTAACTATCAATGAAATTGATACACAAATTGGGATAATGAAATGAAGAATTCCGGACTCAAATAATCAATTAGCAATATTAGAATATATGCAAGAGTTGATGATAAACAAGCTAATAACCAGACAATGAGCAACAAAACAAATCAGACGAATCAATTGCACAATGCATACCCATCTAAATCCAAACGAAAAAACCTAAATTTCATACAAACCTAAATCAAATTAAGATAAAATAAGTGAAATAAACAAAGCTAAGACTGCATACCTTCCATCAAATTAGCAGAACTTGCAACCTTTGTTCCATTAAAAGTCAATCTTATCCCTGAAAGTAGTGAAGCTGTTTGTGCTCAATTATCCCTAATTTTTTCGAAACCCTAATTATATCATTATATCATCTTCATTATGGCATGCTAATATTAACTATGAAACATAATAGACACTTATAATAGTTCTAGTTCGGTAATTAAACATCTACTTTAAACAAAAACCAACAGTAATAAGAAATAAAATTCAATCCTAAAGCATAAAATTTTGAGTTATACCTTCATTCTTAGCATAGAGAAAAAAACGAGAGTGGTGGCCGGACTGGTGGTGAACAACGGAGAGCAGTGAGAGAGAGCATGGTGGCTAAATTGTTAAACCTAAAAGGAAAAAGAAGAAAAGAATGGAGAAGGTTAAATTGAAAGAGAACGAGGAAGCAATAAGAAAAGAAGAAAGCAGATTAATTAGCGAGGGTTGTTTATTTTTGTTTATTACCGAGTATGTATCAGTAGTCCAATATAATTACGGGTTTTTGATAGAATTTCCGTGAATAAAGTCAAGAGCTTATGAATTATTCCCAATTTTGACATCATCAGAATGAGCTATTTGACTGAAATTTTATCATTAAAGTACATTTTTTGGCGGAATTTTCGTCGGAAGCCGGTCACTCTGGATTAACATCAGTGATACTGTTCGACGCGCCAATTTTATCTAACGTAATTTCCGTCATAAATACTCTTTTGTCAGTTTTCCTTATTAACTGAAGATTTTTTTTCCGTCGGAATACCCGTCACTTTCACTAGTGTTTGATTGTCTTGGGAGAGGGAAATGAATACGTCAATGATAAGATTATGTTATTTTGATTCTAAATCGAAGTTTTGTTATTTGATTCAGGTACATAAAAGATTTTAGGTAAATTATATTTAGTTATTATATAAGTAGCGTTATATTAGTTACAAAGTATAACTTTATTTAATAAACTAAGTCAACAATTACATAAAAATGTTACATTTTGTTAAAAGTGTTGCATAAATGACTATAGAATGTAACACTTAAATAAAAATGTTGCATTATATTTGTATTTGCAACATTTTTAGGCAAAGTGTTGCATCCTCCAAATCTCTCTCCAAAATTGCAACACAATTACAAATAAAGGGTTGCACAGGAAATGTTGCAATAGACCAATTTTGTAGTAGTGTTTGGAAATTTAATAATTTGTGAAGATTATCGTAGGTTTTGGTTAATAGGACTTAATTAATCGTCGTTTTGGAAAATTAACAAAAAGAAAATTGTTACATCGGTTCATAATTGATAAGTAATCGGTGTATTTTTGCAGAATTGTTACATCGATCCATAATTAATAACTAACCGATGTATTATTTTTATCATCTTAACTGCTAAACAAATTGGTTCATAATTAATTATCATTAACATCGGATTTAAAACAAATTGATGTAATAATAATATAATTAACATCGGTTTTGATTCGAAGCGATGTAAATAACAAAAATAACTTAATTGCTAAACATCAGTTTACTTAAACCGATGCAATTAATGATCATTAACATCGGTTTTAAAACAACCGATGTAAAAATAATATAATTAACATCGGTTTTGATTTCGAAGCGATGTAAATAACAAAATTATCTTAGTTGCTAAACATCAGTTAACTTAAACCGATGCAATTAATTATCATTAACATCGGTTTTATTACAAATCGATGTAAAATCATATAATTAACATCGGTTTTGATTTCGAAGCGATGTAAAATTATATAATTAACATCGGTTTTGATTTCGAAGCGATGTAAATAACAAAAATTAGATCAATTACATCAGTTTTAGTAAAAACCGATGTTATAGTGGCGATGTCAATAGCACTTTTTGTACTAGTGTAATATCCAAAGACTCGAACTCATAAGCACGAAAATATGATTGAACAACACGTACAAAAATCGCAAAACAGAGCAAGGTGAAAAGGAAGTCGCGTATACCTGACTTCGCCGTGAAAACGACCACCCCTAGGCCACCCTAGCCCACCGTGTAAACCTCCTTCCTTACCCTCTGACCCGGCAGCAGTAGATGTGTGAGCATGATAGGCGTTTTCTAGGTTAGGATATGGTTAGGGTTATGTTCAAAATGACGGCATACAAAGGGGTGTTGTGAGGTGTTTGTGAATATCTGAATATTTGAAGTGGGCTGCTCAACACGTTATGCACGCACTCCCAGGCAGGCCCAATTGATACTACAACACGGTTTACCGACCAACACGCATGTTCGACCCTTTACTAGCACATATAGCATATAAACCTTTATTCGATAATTACTTAACAAGTATAAACGTTCAATAACCACCAATACTTCCAACTAATTATTAATAGCATTTATATTATAGTAAAAATTACGGGTATTACAATGTGTTTTGACCGATTCAAGTTCCGGGGTTAGTTGTGTGATATGCCGATCATGGCATTGTTTTTGAGTATTTTGGAAGGTTTTACTTTTGGTTGAGTCGACCTGGTGACGCCAGTGTTGATTGTTTCTTGTTTTTATTTCTCTTGTTTAAGGAACTTTTGTTCCTTAAACCTTCTCACTTTTTTCTTGTAGTTTCCATCTTATGCCCAGGTCAGTTCAAGGAGAACTCCTACCACTAGACCACGAGCTTGAGAGGACTCTAAGAGAAAAGTGGAAGCAACTTTTAGTGAGTAGGGAAGGAGGTTCACCATCTTCCCTATTCCAAGAAGACATCTTTGAACAACAATCATCACCATCATCACCGCAAAACAATCCACCTTCACCAAAAACACCAACTTCACAACCAAATTCACCTCATAATCCATCTACACCAAAAACACCATCAAATACCTATTTCCAAGTCTTTGAAGTAAAGGAAGAAAAGATGGCTGAAGAAGCAAGTATAGCCAGTCACTCCTTGCCGCAGGTGAAGGACCTATACAAAGGGTTCACTTTACCTGTAGGTACGGGGAAGCCATTTGAGGCCAAGCCTTCCTACATCTCCATGGTGGAGAGAAATCAATTTGGAGGCGCGGCCAATGAAGATGCAGCTAAGCATATTGAAATCTTCACGGATTACATATGCTCCATAGCACCCCCAGACGGAGTGACGCAGGATCAAATCAAAGAAACTATGTTCACCTTTTCCCTCCGAGATTCAGCAAGGGAGTGGTATCGTGACTTGGACCGCACTGCTGCGGGAGTAACAGACTGGAATTCATTAGCATTGGCCTTCTACAGGAAGTACTACTCTGCAGCCAAGACTAATGCCCTAAGGGCACAAATTACCAGCTTTAAGCAAGGAGCTTCGGAAGACTTCAGCGAGGCTTGGATGCGGTTCAAGAGACTCGTTCAATCCATACCCCATCACGGATTCGAACAGTGGTTTCTATGTAACCAATTCTATAATGGCCTCTATGACGATAACCGGGCCTATTTGGATGCTGCAGCCAATGGGAGATTCCAGGAGAATTCGGGAGAGACTAAGGGTCTCAAAATTATAGAAGATGTTGCTGTGCATCGTGCTGAACACGGAACTTCCCGTGGTAACCAAATGAAAGTTGAGTCTAACGTTGCAGCTATTGAGGCCTTAATGGCTAAACTTGACAAGCTAGAGGTTAACAGTGGGAAGTTCGAAATTGGGAATGGGAGTAACGGTGGTATCTACCACGTGAATGCCGTTCAAGACGGACCGTTCATTTGCGAGAAATGCGGTGGAGAGGGGCATGTTTCCAAATTCTGTACTTCATCAAACGAAACATGCACAACTTTCCAACACTACCGCGGGAATAACTTCTATGATCCAAATAATAACAACATCCACCCAAACATGAGATGGACGAGCCAGAATGTTCTAAATCCACAACACCAACAACCACAACAAAACTCCACTTATATTCCTCCACACAAGCAAAACTACCAAAAACCCCCTTTTGTCCCTCAACAACCTTCTAACCCACCACCGAATACGGATGCTCTCATCCAAAATCTCATTGGGTTAGTTCAAAAGGAGTCGCAGGCACGGGAGGCGGGTATGAAGATGTTAGAGTCCCAAATTGCTCAAATCGCGAGCAAGAATGATACTAGGGCTCTGGGTCAACTTTCGACTAAGACGGACCAAAAGAAAGAGACTCTCAACATCATATCATTGAGAAGTGGAGCTAAGGTGGGAAGTGAGGAAGTTAGTGAAAAGAAGAAGGAGAAACAGCCGAAGACGCTGAACAGCGAACCAGGTCGACCGACCTCTGATGCCAGTCGGTCGACCGCGGAGCAGATCCCATAAGTTCCTGACGTACAGGAAGTCGGTAAATCGACCGAGGGAAAGGGTCGACCGACCGCTGATGCTGAAAAGACGGAAGCCTATAGACCTGAAATGCCAGATAATCTAAGGGACTTCCTATTTCGGGGTGACAAGACCCCCAAGTTTCTGAGGAGGGCTGCCAATGCTGGAAGTTCCGCCCCTCCTTATCCTGAGAGACTCATACCAACAAAGGAACATGTATCATTTGACAAATTTAAAGACGTTATTCGCTCATTGAATGTTCAAGTTCCGTTTTTAGAACTAGTCCAACAAGTTCCTGCGTATTTAAAATTCATGAGACAACTTTTGTCACAAAAGCGGTCTCTAGATAAAGTTGAGTCGGTAGCACTTACCGAAGAGTCGTCCAGTTTTTTGTCCCATGTCATTGCCCCTCATAAGATAGAGGACCCTGAGAGTTTTTCTGTACCTTGCAATATAGGGACCTTTCCTATCAAAAAGGCCTTATGTGACCTAGGGGCTAGCATTAGTGTCATGCCCTTGAGTGTAGCCTTAAAGTTAGGAATGACCAACTTTGCAGTAACTAGTATGACCGTCCAAATGGCCGACCGTACGTCTATGGAACCCATAGGGGTGTTAGAAAACATCCCTGTGCGTATAGACAGGTTTTTCTTCCCATTCGACTTCGTAGTTTTGGACATCCCTGAGGATGCCCATATACCTATAATACTGGGGAGACCATTCCTTCACACTGCGGGAGCCATCATTGATGTGGGTAGTGGGACTTTGACCTTTAAAGTAGGGAAACATTCTATCATTTATGGCCTATCTTATAGGAACAAATATGCTATGACTCCTATTACTTGTAATGCTATTGCTTCTGAAAAGAAGTATAAGGTCATCACTACTTCCCCTACTTTGTTACCTACTCCTATACCTGTTTTACACCTCCGCCCCAGATTGAGAGCAATATGGAGGATGCTTCTATTGTGACTAATGCAGGAATTGGTTTGGGGAAACCCATAATAAAGGACGTCATAGTGCAAAGAGGAGGACTAGGGATCCTAAGCTATAAGGAGGATGAGGATCCAGACATTGCTGATAAGGAGGACAAAGAAAGAATAAAAGAAGAAAAAGAGAAGAGCCCGTCGCATATGCTTTGCGACGGAGAGGTGACGTGTTTTGCCATTCAAGCAAACACGGTGGAGACTACGACATATCGCGAAAAGCCGTGGTCTGAGATTTTCCGCATCTTTAGCGGATAGTTGTTTCAGTTTTAAGCTCCTAAACCAATTTACTTTATGTTTTGTTGAGACTTTTTAATTTTGTTTGCTTTAAGTTTTTAGAACTTTTTCGTTTTGTTTGCGTAGTTAAGACATCTAGACTTAGTTCTGGGATCTTGCGCATATGTTGGGCGCATGTTTAAATGATTTACCAGGTTTGAGGGAGAATGACTTGGTTGATACAAGTTATTTCCGAAGAAAAGAGGCCGCTGTGCAGGAGAGACGGTCGACCGACCAGTAACATCAGTCGGTCGACCTGACCCCTGCAGTTCCGAAATTCCTGCAGTCTGCAGGAAGGTCGGTCGACCAGAGAAGAAGGTCGGTCGACCTTCCCCCCCTATTACAGCACGCTCTTATTTTCCTGGGAATTATGCAACCGTCATAGGTACTTGGCGTGGCACTGCTGGCCACCAAAACCCCCAGCTTATGTTGGTTTGGGGAGGTCTTCCCATGCGCTTGAAAATCCAGTGAGTTCTTTCCATTTTCCTTGGTTTTCATTTCCCTTGCATGGTTCCTTTAAATTTTATGAAACCTTTGCTTAGGCTAATGCACAATGGGGACATTGTGCGGGTTGGTTTGGGGAATGGTTTCGTGTCACATGCATTGTTCCATTGCATTTTTTATCACACGTTTATTGCATTTCTGTATTGCATTGTTCTTTTCTATATTTTCCTTGCATATACAAAAATCCAAAAAAACAGAAAAATTCCAAAAATTCCAAAAAATGCACGCTTATTTTAATCATATAGGTCGAGTCGGAACGAGAGTATTTCAAGGATGGTCTTTGCTATCTTACATGTTTATGCATTTGCCTTGCCTTATCAACTTGTTTTAGTATGAGAGTCTTTTGCATATCTACGAGTTTTTGTCAATTTGCATATCTTGAGACTTGACTTATATCTTGGCAACCTACTATACATTCTGAGTTTTTAGAGCTTATTTCCTGGTTTCATTTTTAAACCAGTTGTCTAGGATGTGAGTAGTACTCCCCTTGGAACATGTTACATCAATATGCATAAACATGAACTTGAATTGCTATATACTTGTTTTACTATCTCGTTTTGTGAGTCCTGGTACGTGCATTTGGGATCCCTTTTCTCTTATTTACCCATAAGCCTTACATAGCTACACTTGCCTTTTTATTTCCCCAAAACTACATCCCATACTTGGCCTACCCTTCCAAGCTAGTATTTGTGGTCATTGGATTATTTTTTGAGGCATCTTGGTTTGTATGCTATCTTGAGTAAAAAGAGATAAAGTTTATAATTCCTAAACTTAAACTATAGATAGTGAAAGTCAGGGTCGAACCACAGAGAGGTGGGGAATGTTTATTGTTTGATGTCAATGTTTTAGGGTAACAAAAGTGGGGGTTTGATTGATTGTTACTAAGTTTAGAAACAAATATAAAATTAAAACAAGTGAATAAAGATGAGAATAAAACTATAGTAAAAAAGATGCTAGGATGTTTGGGTAATAAAAAGTTAAGATAGTATAAATCCTATGTCAACATGTATTTCAGTCGCGTAAGGGGTGTAACATATCCTTTAGGTCTATGCTACCTAATAGCTCCTTTCGGCCTATGCTATTAGTTCCTAGGTCTCACAATTATTGGGTGTCAACAATAAGGGTGATTCCTAAATTCCAGGTCACATACCTTTTAGTCTTGAGTAACCTAGTCGTCTTAAAGCGTAAACCAATGCCCTTCCCGTATCTTTCAATCTTGGGTAGGTCATTACTAACATCCTACAAGTCTCCCTTTGGTCTCATTGTAGGTTATTATAGATTACGAAATAAAGCGAAACAGAATTCATACGCGAGTCGGTCGACCGACCAGCTACCCCAGTCGGTCGACCTCCTGCCTGCAACATGTCGATTCGAGAATTATACTACCTATGCATATTTACCCCCCTACATCCTAACATATGAAATTAGCTACTCATAACTATTGAAACAATAATAAAAACAGGAGTAAACATGGAAATCATAACGAACATCAATCTAAACATGCAATAATAATAAAGGCTTTGGGATTCTAACTTAACCGGATGTAATAATTCTACACTAACAATAATAAAACTGAAATTGAGAGAGGAATTACCGGAAATAAGGATTAAGGCAGAAAAGAACTAGCTTTATTAATTATCGTGGAAGGATTGATGATGAACAATGAACAACTTAAAGAAAAGTAATGTGTTTGTGAAACTAATACTAAAACTTGAATGAGAGATGAACTAAAACTGTATTCTAAAACCGAATATGACTGAAAAACTGAATGATTAACCCGAAACATGAGATTAGCTTATATAGGCGAAATTAAAGAGTTTCCTAATGACCTAATCACTTGAATGGGCTTTGCGGAAAATTCTGGGTCTGCGCTGAGGTCGGTCAACCTCAATAGTAAGTCGGTCGACCTCTTGATGGGCTTCAGGGATTTCTGGACTTTCCATAACAGAGGCCTGGTCGGCCGACCTATGTAGTAGGTCGGTCGACCTAAATTCCTGTAGGATTGCCTTGATTTGTCTTCGGTTTGACTTGTTGGCACTTGGTTAACGTTTTGAGTTGACTTTCCTTCGTTCCTTGGTTATGAAAGATCCCGAGGGCATAAGTTTGGTATAAAATCGTCCCTTTTCCGCATAAATCTGCAAAAGAGCATAAAAATGCGAAAGTAGACAATTGTTGGGAAATAAAGGCTAAAACATAGTAAATGAGCGACAAAATACGTGTAAAAATAGATGTAAAACATCATAAAATAGACACGCATCAAATTCCCCAAACCAAACCTTGCTTGCCCTCAAGCAAGAAATAGACTCGATCTTAACTAATGGAACAATTTCAATCTCAGAGCGAAATTTACATGTAAGCCTAAACCAATCTCGAGTACAAAATGAGATAGTATTCAAATCATGCAAACGAGTTATAGTGTTGTCAAACTTTGCAAAACTAGAGACTATAGAGACTTTATACCATGGACTCTCGCGGTACGCTCGAGACACTCATGAAGCAAAGGGTGAGTATATGTAAAAGATAGAAAGAAGCATATTGTTATGACACTCACCTAACTGCGACCCATGAAAACATGCCTGCAATCTAACATGAACAAAAATTCTACAACTACGTATAAACACACTCATCAAGTGAATTAGGCACGTGCAATTGAGGTATGAAAGATATGTGAGGTAAAAGGTATTAGTGGTTAAGATGTTTTTTGACTTGTGGGGTTAGTAGCCAAGCTAGTAAAACCGATTCCCAACATCATATTTCACAACTTTTGATATTAAGAAAGTGCTCTTTTGTAGCACAACTCTCACATTACATAAAAGAAAGGACTCCCGAATATTTTAAATGAAGTACGGGAGTGATAACATGTAAAAGAAAGGGATTTTTTTGGAACGAAATTTTGAATCTGATGCTGTCAGTTGGTCGGCCGACCTATGAAGGTGGTCGGTCGACTGACTCCACTGTGTATTTTGATTTTTTCGTTTTCGTTTTTCTTTTTCTTTTCTTTCTTTTTTGAATTTTTCTGTTCTTTTCCTTTTCTTTCTTTCTTTCTTTTCTCTTTTTGCTCAAGATAGCATACAAACCAAGATGCCTCAAAAAATAATCCAATGACCACAAATACTAGGTTGGAAGGGTAGGCCAAGTATGGGATGTAGTTTTGGGGGAATAAAAAGGCAATTGTGGCAATGTAAGGCTTATGGGTAAATAAGAGAAAAGGGATCCCAAATGCACGTACCAGGACTCACCAAACGAGATAGTAAAACAAGTATATAGCAATTCAAGTTCATGTTTATGCATATTGATGTAACATGTTCCAAGTAGAAGTTTTTCTTTTCTTTTGAGTCTTAGTGCTTGCTTGAGGACAAGCAAGGTTTGGTTTGGGGAGTTTGATACGTGCCTATACTATGCATTTTATTTATACTTTCGGCACGTATTTCTATGCATTTTCGTAACTTTTAGTTGCTATTTCTCTCGAAACGGTTTACTTTGGCATTTCTATGTTTTAAATGTAGGAATACGCGGAAGTGAGCAAAACCGAACTTTAAACGTCCTCCGGAAGCTATTTTGAGTGTTTACGCGAAGCAAGGATCCGGACTCTTAAGCAAAGTGGTGCGTACAAGAAAATTCAAGGCTGAAATGTACAGGAATCGGTCGACCGACCTACTCAAGAGGTCGACCGACCAGCGCGCAAAATTTAGAAGGCCTGACAACAGCACTAGAGGTCGACCGACCTACTCAGGAGGTCGACCGACCTGGCGACGGGTTCCGTGATTTTTATTTCGGTTTTTATCTTTTTAATCTTGTAATTAGGAGTCAATTTAAGGACGCCTAAGCTTCATAATTAGGTTAAGCAGTCTACATTAGAAAAAACTCCATAGTTAGAGAGAAGAATTTCCAAGTTTTCATCTTTGTTCTTGATTTCCAATTAGTTTTGTAAGTTGATCCAATTTAATAATTCCTTATTAATTAACTTTATTGTTCTTCTTATTGTTGCTATTCAATTTATATTTTCATCCTTTGAATCTTCATCTTCAATCATGTTAATTTTCTTATTGTTCTTGAATGTTGTTAGTTCTAGTTTTATGATTAAGATTATGCTTAGCTAATTCTTGTGATTAGGAATTAGGGGAACCATGACCAAGATTAGATTTTAATGGTTTTATGATTAATTTACCAATCCCCATTGTTGTTGGTGAACTAATTCATTAAGATTGAAAGATTGTTAGGATTAGTTTAACAACAACTTTGGGATTGCCCTATGAACGAAAGTTTAGTGCTTTTCTAGGAACCCTAAGACCGTAAGGATTGGGTAGAATATTGACCTAAAGGTTTATTCTTTGTTCCTTGGGATTGTGTTATTTGGTTATTTTACCCTTTATTGACTTGTCCTAGCCATGGGGAACCGAAGTTCCTAATCTCCTGTAAAACCCCTCGCGAAAGCGGAAAATAATAAACATACAAAGTACTAAAAATGCAGCGGAATTAAAACTTTTTAACATAACTAAACATGCGAGGTGTCCTACTACAAACTGAAACATAAATAAGTACATAAGTGCAATATAAAAGCAGCCCGGGATGGCACATCCCTACAGGCACTCAAAAACTGAAATGTAAATCTAAAGTCTAGCTAACCTAAGAGTGTAAGTAAATCGATGAAGGATCATCGCTCGCTAGCTCCATGCAACCCCTCTGCCAACCTGTCATGTACCTACATACATGTAAACATGTACGCCACAATCAGTGGGGAATGACTAGAGTTCTCCTAGCCACCTTTTGTAGCGACACGTAACACAAAAATACAAACAGAATACTCCAACATATATAAACATGTGAAGCATATAAATCTCAATAACTGAATCTTATATCATCATGCAATTACTATGCAAGGCTCTCAACCAACTTCGGAAACTATTTGGAAGGAGAGCCGGTTTCCCTTCCGGTTGCCCGGCCGGGGGGTCTTTCAGTCCAAACCATTTACAAAACTGACTAAAGAGTCATCCAATGCCTTGGATTAACAATATCAAAGTCAAGGTATCATACTCATCAATATCAACATCTATATCTGACACTGTACCCACTCTAGGCAAGCAGATAAGACTCAGCAAGTATAAAGGTTCAGCGGTCAACTTAAGACATAACCTACATACCAATCATTCAGCAAGTATAAAGGTTCAGCGGTCAACTTAAGACATAACCTACATACCAAGTTCACAAGCAAGGACTCAGAGGCCAACTTAAGGCATAGACCTGCCAATCAGCAAGACACTAGACTCAGAGGCGACATCACAACGCATGGACTAGCATCCAAAAGTAAAGGACTCAGAGGCCAGCTTAAGGCATGTCCCTTCACTACATCACAAGACACTAGACTCAGAGGCCAGCTTAAGGCATGTCCTAGCATCAAACATCTGCACTCCGGGCAAGGTGTCAGTTCCTTAGCTACCCCGTTGTGCAGCTGCTCTACTCGTCAGACTCAGAGGCCAACTTAAGGCATGTTCCAACGCGATCACAATCAAACATGTCTGGACTCAGAGGCCAGCTTAAGGCATGTCCCAGACACGACAAACATACACATATAGGGCTCAGAGGCCAGCTTAAGGCATATCCCCATATATGGCAAACAACTCACGTATTAAGTTCAGAGGTCAGCTTAAGGCATAACTTAATACGCATCAGTACAATATCATTAAAGTCTATGAACTAATCTATAGTTCTACTTTCTTAACTTCTAATCAACACTTAATTGACCCCGGGAACTAAGTTGAGGGAGAGCCGGTTTCCCTTTCGGTTACCCGACCGGGGGGTCTCTATCCTCTCTCCATTCCCGAACCCAATAAAGTGCCGCCCATCCTCCGGGGACCTCAGATACATATCAAAGATACAAGGAACGAATTTCAATCAAAACCGATCAACCGTCTAAAAGTTACAGACGAATTACGAATTTAAAACAAGCTACAGGGATCCCCAGCCGGTCGGCAGGCAGCCGGCCTACCGGCTGGTGATCTATCTCAGCCTTCCCTTTCTTAAAACTGAAAACAGCCCCAAAGGACTCCCAGCCGGTCGGCAGGCAGCCGGCCTACCGGCTGGGAACCCAATCCCAACTTACGCAATACTTAACAATGAGGCTCCCAGCCGGTTGGCAGGCGGCCGGTCTACCGGCTGGCACCTCATTCCCTACACTTTACAAATTTATGCAAGACAAACCCCAAAAGAGGCTACCAGCCGGTCGGCAGGCAGCCGGCCTACCGGCTGGCGGCTCAAAACCCATTTTCTCCAAAATCCGCAAAACCCACTAAAGACACTCCCAGCCGGTCAACCGGCGGCAGGTCGGTCGACCGGCTCAGAGAGCTTGATCGCGAAAAACGCATTATTCCAGCCTATTCAAAACTTCATTAAATCGGTACCAAACTTAAGAATCGCAACATGTAAAGTTTACCCAACATCACAAATCACTCAATAACACTAACTAACAGCAAATCAACCCATAACAATCCTCAATATGCTTATATAATGTATCCGTCGCAAAACATGAAATTATTGAAAATAACTTAAGAACATGTGAAACATCAACAAGGCATGAATTCATCAAGTAATAACATTCCTAACATATTACTAAGTCCATAAATCATCAATCTTAAACAAAAATCAGAAATAACAACAAGAACACAACAAACTTGCTATTTTAACAAAAAGGCCGAGTTACTCGTAATCGTCACCTTAAACTTCTTAAACCAACATGAATCCGACTCCAAGCTACTCCTTTTGTCCAAGTCTGCGCTAGAAACACAACAAACATCCGTAAACCTCGAAAAACGTGACCTTAGGGTCACGGCCAGAATATAAGACGGAATTATTTTGGGTAAAAACTTACCTAGAAAGATGGAGGGCGAGAAGAGGAATCCGTGGCCGCGAAAATCGCCTTAATCGGATAAGAAACGAAGATTCTATGAGAGTTTTAAGATTGTAGGAGAAGGAAAACAAAAATGGTGTTTGCTTCTTTTATCAAATCTGAAAAAATGAAATGAAGGAGGGAGGTAGAAGATGGTGGGGTTAAGATTCTATGAGAGTTACTGCAAAGTTGGTCATTCCTAACTTTAAGGCTACACTCAAGGGCATGACACTAATGCTAGCCCCTATGTCACATAAGGCCTTTTTGACATGAAAGGTCCTTATGTTGCAAGGTACAGGAAAACTCCCAGGGTCCTCTAGGTTATTAGGGGCAATGACATGGGACAAAAAACTGGACGACTCTTCGGTAAGGGCTACCGACTCAACTTTATCTAGAGACCGCTTTCGTGACAAAAGTTGTCTCATGAATTTTAAATACGCAGGAACTTGTTGGACTACTTCTAAAAACGGAACTTGAACATTCAATGAGCGAATAACGTCTTTAAACTTGTCAAATGATACATGTTCCTTTGTTGGTATGAGTCTCTCAGGGATAAGGAGGGGCGGAACTTCCAGCATTGGCAGCCCTCCTCAGAAACTTGGGGTTCTTGTCACCCCGAAATAGGAAGTCCCTTAGATTATCTGGCATTTCAGGTGATACGTGCCTATACTATGCATTTTATTTATACTTTCGGCACGTATTTCTATGCATTTTCGTAACTTTTAGTTGCTACTGCTCCCGAAACAGTTTACTTTGGCATTTTTATGTTTTAAATGTGGGAATATGCGGAAGTGAGCAAAACCGAACTTTAACCGTCCTCCGGAAGCTATTTTGAGTGTTTGCACGAAGCAAGGATTCGGACTCTTAAGACAAGTGGTGCATATGAGCCAATTTAAAGCTGGAACGTACAGGAATAGGTCGACCGACCTACTCAAGAGGTCGACCGACCAGCGCCCAGATTATAGAAAGCCTGACTACAGCATGCAAGGTCGACCGACCTACTTAGGAGGTCGACCAACCTGGCGACGGATTCCGCGATTTTTATTTCGGCTTTTATTCTTTTAATATTGTAATTAGGAGTCTATTTAAGGACGCCTAAACTTCATAATTAGGTTAAGCAGTCCACATTAGCAAAAACTCCATAGTTAGAGAGAAGATTTCCCAAGTTTTCATCTTTGTTCTTAATTTCCAATTAGTTTTGTAAGTTTGATTCAATTTAATCTTTCCTTGTTAATTAACTTTATTGTTCATCTTATTATTGTTATTCAATCCATGTTTTCATCTTTTCAATCTTCATCTTTAATCATGTTATTCTTCTTGATGTTCTTCGATATTGTTATTATTAGTTTTATGATTGAGATTATGCATAGCTAATTCTTGTGATTAGGAATTAGGGGAACCATGGCCAAGATTTGATTTTTATGGTTTTATGATTCATTTACCAATCCCCATTGTTGTTGGTGAACTAATTCTTTAAGATTGAAAGATTGTTAGGATTAGTTTAACAACAACTTAGGGATTGCCCTATGAACGAAAGTTTAGTGCTTTTCTAGGAACCCTAAGACCGTAAGGATTGGGTAGAATATTGACCTAAAGGTTTATTCTTTGTTCCTTGGGATTGTGTTATTTGGTTATTTTATCCTTTATTGACTTGTCCTAGCCATGGGGAACTGAAGTTCCTAATCTCTTTTCACCTTATTTTAGTAGTCTTGTTTAATTTGCTTTCGTAGTCGTTAGTCCCAATCTTAAATCAAACCCTTTTTTTGGTTACTTTCAATAGACTTTAAATTCACAAACATTATTAACCTTGTCTCTCTGTGGTTCGACCCTTGACTTATCCTATCTAGTTTAAGCTGAGGTTTTATAAATCTTATCTTTGGCACCCCTGAACGACGGGTGTCAAATTTTGGCGCCGTTGCAGGGGAGGCGGTATAATTTTGTTTGTAGATTTTTAGTTTATTTTTCTTGTCTTAAGGAACTTAGGTTCCTTAAGACCATTACTTACCTTTTCCTCTAGTGTTGTTTTTGCATATTAGAAGACATGTTTTTGAGAGGAAGGCTTAAGTACTCTCATTCTTAGACATGGCTACTATTTATGATCACATCCAACCAAAGGTCCATGATCTACCGAAGGGGTTCACCTTGCCTACTCCTACCACTGGTTCCTTTGAGCTCCACCCGAACTACATCATTCTGGTGGAGCGGAATCAATTTTCTGGTTTACCCGACGAGGATCCGTTGAGGCATGTTGAGACATTCAGGAATTATTGTTGTTCCATACATATATTGTGGGGAATAAAGCATGTATTCGCCCTAAACTTGCAGGATTATAATGAAAATTACAGTTGTGATTATTGTCATAAGATAAATAAAAACATGAAAAAGAATACAACCTTGGGTCCTTGCTTGAATAGGCCTAAGAACAGGAATTAAAGTAAATTCCCTCCTATAACTTGCACCCAAGACTTTGTTTGAGACGATGCCGCGTGTGCTAGAAAGGCTCTCCAATTGCCTTGCAATATGGGGAAAGCTATTGAGGTTTTAGATGTGAGATCTGAGTTTTGGGAGAAGAATGCTCTCAAAACCCTAATTGTGAGAATTATGATTCAACAGTTACTGACAAAAGGAGAAAGACTCTCCTTATGTAGTATATGGGTTCGGCCGAATTGGGTTAGGGTAAGAGTGGGCTTTTTCCACTCTTACCTTATCCCTTTGCGTGATTCGACCCGATTAGCTAAATATTATTCGCGGGTTTTATTTATAAATCGTATACATGTTATCAGATATTAATGCAGTCGATGTATTAATAATGGTCTGATAAAATTACGATATTGTATAATTACCCAAATTAATATAACCGTTTATATTAATACGCGAATACAATATTTAATTAAATATACCGTTTATATTTAATTTACGAATTAATCATGTAATCCGTGTTAGCTAAAATTATTTAATCCGTATTAAATAATAATCTCAACATCTCATTGACTAATTTAATAGTCAATACCTCTGACTAACTGTTTAGTCGTATTCGGCATAAATGTGACTGTATTTTCATACCTTCACATCTCTCAAACGTGTCCTATAGGTGTGACGTATAGGGACCAGTTGATCACCGCCATCCGTATGACAATAACGTCAAACTTATCTAGCAAGCCAACCGTTATTGATAAACGTGGATCAACTGGTAATAATACAGAAGTATGCCCTTGTGATCCTTAAAGAGATTTAATAAGTCATTGTACTTAATTGTCAAGGACACCAGCCCCAACAATCTCCCACTTGTCCGTACAAGGGTATGTGCAATGACGTTATCACACTACATGTGGAGGACACAAGCTCCAACAAACTCCCACTTGTCCGTACAAGTGTAGGTGCGATAACCGATTCTCATATCCTTTTAAAATTTCTCCCACTCAATGTAAGACAATTTGCAAATCCGCATTCGCAAAGGTCGTATCTCACAAGCGATCTGTATCAAGAGTGGTTTCCCCGACTAGAGAGTAACTTAACTGATAAAACGAATCTGTATTCGAGCATGGCCATGCATTTCAGTTACTACTCCTCGAGTGGCCCTGAGAAATGATAAAATCCTGATAAGGGTTTGGATATTTCCCTCAACTCGAATCCTGCCGATATCGCGCAGCATGAAATAACCCAGAAAAAATCCTCTTGGCCCCTGTTACGATGACCGTGGGAAAGAAACCAAAGTTACCCAAAATCTGCCTTAATCTTAAGAGACAGTTGAAAGTCAAAAGACTCGACTCTAAGGAACATTATGGAGGTCCTATCCACGATCTGGCACCCAATGTTATAAAACATTTAGGACTCCATAACGTTGTCACGGGGTGTCCTACGAGATATCCGTATAACTCGCCTTTGTGATTGGTCAGTCATCCGCGTGACTTATGGCTCGTTGAACCCACCATCAACCAACGTCACAAAATGATTACCTGAGTTATCAGCTCAAGTGGGTAATCAAGGACTAAAACGATGTAATGTTAATCAGTTCACTTTGTGGTGTTCAAAATTGGCGTACAATTCCACATGAAAAACAAAACATTATATATCATAACAATGAGGTTGAATAGAGTACACGAGAAAATGAATTATTACAAGAATTCATAAAAGAGTACTACAACTTAGGAACACATCTAATTCCCATGGAATGAATGTGCCCTTTATGCTTATCACGTGGTAATGCTTTAGTGAGAGGATCAGCTATGTTGTCATCCGTAGCTATCTTATCAATAAATATCTCCTTTTACACGGACTCAGTTGTAGAATCTGCTGTAACACTCTGTTTAGAACTTTTGCAGCTGACAACAGCGCCATTAAGAGTAAAAACGAATCCAGACTGAGATTTCGAGTCATCTCGATCTGTTTGGAAGCTAGCATCTGCGTAACCCGTGGCACAGAGCGTTGAGTCGCCTCCATAAGTCAATCCCCAATCTGTAGTCCTCCGTAGGTACTTAAGAATGTTTTTCACGGCCATCCAGTGTTGTTCACCTGGATGAGCTTGGAATCGACTGGTCATACTCAATGCATATGCAACGTCTGGACGTGTGCATATCATGGCATACATGATCGATCCTATTGCCGAAGCATAAGGAATCCGATTCATGCGCTCTTTCTCTTCCAATGTCTTAGCTTCTTGAGACTTGCTCAAGTGAAGCCCAGTAGTCATAGGAAGGAACCCTTTCTTGGAGTTCGTCATGCTGAATCTCTCTAGAATCTTATCTATGTAAGACTCCTGACTGAGAGACAACATCCGTCGTGATCTATCCCTGTAGATACGGATGCCCAAAATCCTTTGTGCCTCTCCCAGATCTTTCATCTGGAAATGGTTTTTCAACCATGCTTTAACCGAAGACAGGAGAGGTATGTCATTCCAAATCAAGAGTATGTCGTCGACATACAGTACTAGGAATACAATCTTGCTCCCACTCGACTTGATATAGAGACATGGTTCCTCGACTGATCGAATGAAACCATTCTCTTTTATCACTTGGTCGAAGCGATGATTCCAACTCCGCGATGCTTGCTTAAGTCCATAGATGGAACGCTTAAGCTTGCAAACTTTCTTAGGATGTTCTGGATCAATAAAACCCTCGGGTTGTACCATGTACAACTCTTCCTCCAAATAACCGTTTAAGAAGGCGGTTTTAACGTCCATCTGCCATATTTCATAGTCATGAAATGCGGCTCTCGCTAAGATAATCCGGATGGAACGTAGCATGACTACGGGTGCAAAGATCTCATCGTAGTGCAAGCCTGGCACTTGGGTGAAACCTTTAGCAACTAGTCTTGCCTTATGGATATCTTGTTTACCTTCCACGGCATGCTTTATTTTGTAAAGTCATTTGCATTGAAGGGGGCGTACCTTTGCAGGTAGGTCCACAAGATCCCACACGTTGTTCTCATACATGGAGTCCATCTCGGATTGCATGGCTTCTAGCCATAGCTTTGAGTCAGAACTGGTCATGGCACCTTTATAGGTTGAGGGTTCATTACCCTCTAGGAGTAAGACGTCATCCATATCATGTTCCTCGACCATACCAATGTATCTGTCCGGAGGAATGGAGACTCTTCCCGATCTCCTAGGTTCCTCAGGAATATCTACCGCAGCCTCGGTTGAAGGAACTGTTTCCTCCAATGGTTGCTCGGTAGTTGGTTCTTGAACCTCCGATAAATCGAAGGTTCTATTACTTGACTTGTTCTCTAGAAATTCTTTCTCTAAGAACGTCGCACTAGCCGCAACAAAGACACGTTGTTCGGTTGGCGAGTAGAAGTAATGACCAAAAGTTCCCTTTGGATAGCCTATAAAGTATTTCTTGACCGATTGCGGGCAGAACTTATCCTCGTGTCTCCACTTGACATAAGCCTCGCAGCCCCAAACCCGAATAAAAGAAAAGTTAGGGACCGTTCCCTTCCATAATTCGTATGGAGACTTGTCAACAACTTTAGACGGACTTCGGTTAAGTATTAGAGCGGCCGACAAAAGAGCATAGCCCCACAATGAATCAGGCACAACGGTGTGACTCATCATGGATCGAACCATATCAAGTAAAGTTCGATTTCTCCGTTCGGACACACCATTTAATTGTGGTGTTCCAGGTGGAGTCAACTGTAGCACGATGCCACAGTCTTTAAGGTGTTGATCAAATTCGTGTGAAAGATACTCACCACCACGATCAGAACGTAGTGCTTTAATTTTTCTTCCCAGCTGGTTCTGTACCCGATTCTGGTATTCTTTGAACTTGTCAAAGGATTCACTTTTATGCTTCATTAAGTAGACATAGCCATATCTACTCAAATCATCCGTGAAAGTGATGAAATACCTATAGCCTTCTCGTGCGTTGATCGACATAGGGCCACATACGTCCGTATGTATGAGTCCTAATAGGTCGGCAGCGCGCATTCCAACACCTTTGAAGGAAATACGAGTCATCTTACCGATGAGACATGATTCACACGTGCCATATGATTCGAAATCAAAGGCCGAGATAGCTCCATTCTGTATGAGCTGTTTTACGCGTTTCTCATTTATGTGTCCCATACGACAATGCCATAGGTAAGTTTGATCTTTGTCACCTACCTTTAATCTCTTATTATTCACATGTAATATTTCAGTGGTTTGATCTAAAATATAAATTCCATTCATGGAAACTGCCTTGCCATAAATCATATTGTGTAAGGAGAAAATACAGCTATTATTCTCTATCACAAATGAAAAACCGAGTTTGTCAAGCGCAGAAACTGAAATAATGTTTTTGGACAAACAAGGAACATAGTAACAGTTATATAAAGATAACTCGGATCCACTTCGAAGCTTGATCACGTATGTTCCCCTCGAGATTGCAGCAACACGTGCTCCATTCCCGACACGCAGGTCAACCTCACCCTTGATTAAGGGTTCTTGGTTTCAGAGGCCCTGCACATGATTACATAGATGAGAACCACAACTAGTATCTAGTACCCAAGTTCCGTAACTTGCATGGTTAATCTCAATCATGTGAATAAAAGAAGAAGAAGACATACCAACAGGAGTAACACGGCCTGCCTTAATGTCCTCACGATACACGGGGCATGAGCGCCTCCAATGCCTAGTCTTGTTGCAATGGTGACATTCCATGCTTGTATCCTTGCTCTTTGTTTTGCCTTGTGAGTTGCTCGACTCACCTGGCCCACTCTTAGTAAATCCTGACTTCTTAAACTTGGGCTTGCCTACTGTTAGGTCGCCCTGAGCTTTAGCTTTACCCTTACCCTTACCCTTACTGGAGATCATGAGAACATCTTGCTTCACGCTCCCACTTAATTTAAGATCCTTCTCGGTCTGTACGAGAAGGGAGTGGAGCTCATGAGGAGTCTTCTTCATGTCGTTCATGTAATAGTTGGCCCTGAAGAGGGCGAACCCATCATGAAGCGAATGAAGCATTCGATCAACGATTATGTTCTCACTGATCTTGCAGTTTAGGGCCTCCAGTTTCTCGATATTCTCAATCATGTGAAGAATATGTGGGCTAACAGCTTGGCCCTTCTGGAGTTTCGCCTCAAAGAAGCGACAGGTATGCTCATAAAAAACGATTCTCGGAGCCTTTGAGAATTCGTTAGTGAGCGTGGTGAAAATCTTGTTTGCACCATGGGTTATGAAGCGTCTTTGCAAATTGGATTCCATTGCATAGATGAGTACGTTCTTTATCGCACCCGCTTCCATGACGAAGTCGCTATGAGCGCGAACTTCGTTAGCTCTAGCTCCAGTTCCTGGGTGTGGCGGAATGGGCTCAGTTAAGTACTTGAGCTTTCCGTCAGCAATGGCAGCATTCCGTAGTGCTGCCTCCCAGTCAGAGAAGTTTGACCCATCATTCCTCAGTCTAGTAGACTGATTCATGGAGTCCATGAAGGCTTTTAGCCAGGATTCACGTGCTAGCTTGGCACTTGGCATTGGGTCTTCACCAGCCATTTAGTTATACAGCAGTTTAATTGAACGTGTTTTACACTGAAAAGAAGATAAAACAGAACCATATAAGCAACTCATTGTTGTGATTTAAGTCTATATTAAATTGAAATTTAAACTCGTAGACTCAAGCATTTATATAATGATCTCCCTCAAGAATTATATAAACGATCCCAAGACTCAATTTCCGTATATTGATAAGCCCACAGTTTGGCTAATTCCATCGTTGGAACTCTTGGTCGATAGATTTCCGTAAATCCTATCTATTAGTCCATCTCAATCGCTAGATATTATCGAGTGACCATGATGTTGAGATAAAATAAATCATCTGTTCCCACTTACCCGACGTAGAAGGGGTCATATTATGCCTACCGACGAAGAAGGGATTCATGGGAGTCTGATTTATAAAGACTAGTCTCAATTTTTGGTTATACGAGGAAGACCCCATCAACTTTTATTTATTCATATTTAAGTGAACTAAAAAACTAGCATATACGTGAATGAATTAAAATAAGTGATGGCTTTGCAATTGACATGTGACATCTGTATTGTCACAGAAAACTAACGCGTAACCTCTACATGAGTCAGTTTTCAGGCATGTTATAGGTGGTTTGGTTTTAGGCGGAATATGATGCAAGCTATTATCGATGAAAGCATAAAATAAATGTAATAAACGTAAATAAAAAGTCCTAGTGTGGCCTATCCTACCAAAATAAAAATAAAACAACTTGGAATCCACCGTTGGACCCTAGAAGCTTGTCTTGATGTTCCATCTTGGTCCTTGCAGCGGGAGTGAGCATCCGGTCTCCGTCTTTGGTCTTCACAAAATTACTAATTTAAATTACAAAAGTAGTCCTAGATACATTCTAATTTAAATACAAAAGTAATTACATGGCAAAAACCCAAAACGGAGATTCAAGATCTCAAAATTACAAGCAAGACTGTGTCCCATCATTACGGTAACACAATCTACTAAGGCCACATTAAGTTACAACCGTTTGCAAAAATTAAATACGTTATTGAAAGCATTCAAGGCATTCACAAGACGATAAATAAAAATGCATCAACTAAATAAAATTCATACATGACATAATACTGTTATTATGATTAATAAATTTTTACCAAACCACCTTACGGGATTAAAATTATGTGATTATACCGTTTTAATCACCAACTTTAATAAATTTATAATCCTATTATCTTAAACCGTTTTAAAATAATATGTATCAAACGAGGGTGAACCGTTTCACAAAATTAATAATATACTATTTCCGTACATAGTATATTACTAAAGGCCATGTGAAAATAAAACATGTTATTTTCGAAAATAAAAAAAAAATGAGTCTGTTACAGGGGGGAGGTCGACCGACCTAAACACGTGGTCGACCGACCTCCAGACGAGAAACGGAAAAAAAAAACTGCAACAGCATAGGCGGTCGACCGACCTATCAATCAGGTCGACCGACCACCAGACAGTAGAAACGAGTTTCAGAAAACGCAAAACGCTGCACTTTTCGAAATCAAAACAAGTTTTTACCTTTTAAACTTTGATTAAAACAAGTAAATCAAAATTAACATCAACAAGGGTTCACATATTGTCAAGAATATCGATTAATTAACAATATGTAAACAGGAATGGAAAAACAAGATCGATTACTCACAAAAGAAAGACTTTCGAAACAGAAACAGACACAGGAGGCGGTCGACCGACCGCAACAGGAGGTCGATCGACCGACTCAGCGACAGAAAACTGTTTTTCAGGTTTTAAAACTTATGAAAAACACAAAAGTAAAATTTTCATGGCCTTGGTTCTGATACCACTTGTGGGGAATAAAGCATGTATTCGCCCTAAACTTGCAGGATTATAATGAAAATTACAGTTGTGATTATTGTCATAAGATAAATAAAAACATGAAAAAGAATACAACCTTGGGTCCTTGCTTGAATAGGCCTAAGAACAGGAATTAAAGTAAATTCCCTCCTATAACTTGCACCCAAGACTTTGTTTGAGACGATGCCGCGTGTGCTAGAAAGGCTCTCCAATTGCCTTGCAATATGGGGAAAGCTATTGAGGTTTTAGATGTGAGATCTGAGTTTTGGGAGAAGAATGCTCTCAAAACCCTAATTGTGAGAATTATGATTCAACAGTTACTGACAAAAGGAGAAAGACTCTCCTTATGTAGTATATGGGTTCGGCCGAATTGGGTTAGGGTAAGAGTGGGCTTTTTCCACTCTTACCTTATCCCTTTGCGTGATTCGACCCGATTAGCTAAATATTATTCGCGGGTTTTATTTATAAATCGTATACATGTTATCAGATATTAATGCAGTCGATGTATTAATAATGGTCTGATAAAATTACGATATTGTATAATTACCCAAATTAATATAACCGTTTATATTAATACGCGAATACAATATTTAATTAAATATAACCGTTTATATTTAATTTACGAATTAATCATGTAATCCGTGTTAGCTAAAATTATTTAATCCGTATTAAATAATAATCTCAACATCTCATTGACTAATTTAATAGTCAATACCTCTGACTAACTGTTTAGTCGTATTCGGCATAAATGTGACTGTATTTTCATACCTTCACATCTCTCAAACGTGTCCTATAGGTGTGACGTATAGGGACCAGTTGATCACCGACATCCGTATGACAATAACGTCAAACTTATCTAGCAAGCCAACCGCTATTGATAAACGTGGATCAACTGGTAATAATACAGAAGTATGCCCTTGTGATCCTTAAAGAGATTTAATAAGTCTTTGTACTTAATTGTCAAGGACACCAGCCCCAACATATACCTGCCGGGGTGACTCAGGATGCGGTGAAGGCAATGATGTTCCTTTATTCATTGAAAGATGCCGCGAGAGATTGGTACCGTTACCTTGATAGGGTAGCTGAGAAGGTCACGGATTGGGCTTCCTTGGCATTGGCTTTCTATAAAAAATACTTCACTCTTGCGAAGGCCAATGACTTGAGAAGCCAAATCACTAACTTTCAACAAGGTCCGGATGAAGAATTTTGTGAAGCATGGGGGCGGTTCAAGAAATTGGTCCGTTCTATTCCTCACCATGGTTTGCCTCAATGGTACTTGTGTAACCAATTTTAAAACGCTCTCTACGATGATTATAAGGTAATTCTTGATGCGGCCGCCAATGGAAGATTTCAAAATAATACCAACCATATGAATGGCTGGAACACCATTGAAGACATGGCGGTGCATAGGGCCGAATTTGGGAGTTCACGTGGGAATTCACGTAGGTTGAATGTGGAGATAGATAGGGTTATAGCTCTTGAGACAACCGTTGAAGCCCGTTTTGAAAAGCTTGAGGCAGCCCAGCTGAAGCAAGAAAGTGCGAACCTAGTTACTACGGTTGACAACACGGGTGAGACTACGGAGTTGAGAGAGCTTGTTCATGCTCTAATGAAACAAATGATGGAGATGGAAAAGGCTCAAGTGGCTTCTTTGAAGACTTTTGAAGACCAATTAGCAATCTTAGCTGCTAATCAGATTGCTAGCTCTCCGGTCGGTTGTGAGAGTTCCATAGAGACATTAAATGCTATAAATCTTAGAAGTGGTCGTGCTTATGAGGGACCAACCCCAAAGGATGATTCTGCCGAAGTTCGGGACGAAGAAATTGATCCCGTACACAGGTCAGGAGGTCGACCGACCGCCACATCAGGTCGATCGACCGAGATCCCTGACGTGAGATCAGTTTCTGCAAAACAGAAAGAATTCGATAATACAGCGTCTGGTCGACCGACCAGTGCACCAGGTCGACCGACTAGAGTACCTGAGCAGATTGCAATTTCTAATCCGGAATCGTTGGATCCTTCCCTCATTCAAGACGTCACTGAGATTTTACAGCTGAAAAAGCCAAAGGTTGCTGATCCTATGGCTAGTGTTACCGTTCCGTATCCCGAACGATTGAAGAATTCCAAAGAGGATCGGAAATTCGGTAAGTTCTTGGAGATGGTGAAGAATCTTGAGGTAACCATCCCTTTCACTGACTTAATTACCCAGGTACCTTCTTATGCTAAATTTATGAAAGATATTTGAAGTCGTAAGAGGAAATTTCAGGACGAAGGTGCTATTGCTTTTGTGGAGGAATGTTATGTTCTTTCACAAAATAATATAGCACCTAAGTTGAAAGACCCAGGTAGTTTTTCTATCCCATGTACTATAGGCAATCATGTTATAGGGAAAGCCCTTTGTGATCTAGGGGCTAGTGTCCGTGTTATGCCTTATTCTATTTGTGAGAGACTTAACATAGGTAGACTTAAAGTCACCAATATTACCTTACAGATGGCTGATAGATCAACCCAAAGACCATTAAGGGTCTTAGAGGATGTCCTAGTTAGAGTGGGAAAGTTCTTTATTCCTGTTGATTTCGTTGTTTTAGACATTGCTGAGGATAGTCAAATACCTATTATTTTAGGTAGACCCTTTTTACACACAGCTGGGGCTGTAATAGATGTCAAACGTGGGATCATTACTTTAGAGGTTGGACATGACACTATCGAGTTTAGTCTTGCCCATAAGGCAACTACTCTTACTGATGATACTTGTTGCTCTATTGATATTATAGACAGGAATGTTATCCGTAACTGAAGGGAATCCTTGACCAAGGACCCCTTAGATGATTTGACAGTTTTGGATAAGTGTGCAGGTAATCCAGCTGAGAATGCTGAAGAGCTAGATGTTGTGGAAGCAGAGATAGAGGAATATGAGCTGACTGAGGAAGAGGATGAGAAGCTCATAAGCTTGGCCGTAGAGGTAAAGGTACCAGAGCGTAAGCCAGGCCACTTCCTCCTAATCTTAAGTATATTTTCCTACATGATACTGAGCAGTACCCTGCAATTGTTAGTTCTAAACTTGACCCTAACCAACTTTCTGCCTTAATGATTGTTCTCAAAAAGAATAGGAAAGCTTTAGGTTATTCTTTGGATGACATTAAGGGCATCAGTCCTGATGTTTGCATGCATAGGATAGAGTTAGAGGAAGGGCATAAGCCCTATAGACAGGGTCAACGTAAGTTGAATCCTAAGATGCAGGAGGTAGTTATGGCGGAGGTAATGAAACTTCTTGATGCAGGTATTATCTATTCAGTGGGCAACTCCAAGTAGGTTAGCCCAGTTCAGGTGGTTCCTAAGAAAGGAGGAACCACGGTGGTTAAAAATGAGAAAAATGAATTAATACCTACTAGAGTAGTAACTGGATGGCGGATGTGCATTGATTATAGACAGTTAAATGCCGCCACCAAGAAAGACCATTTCCCCCTTTCTTTTGTTGACCAAATGACTGAAAGACTTGCTTCTAATAAATTCTTCTGTTTTCTAGATGGTTACTCAGGTTTTTTCCAGATTCCCATCCATCCTGATGATCTGAGTAAGACTACTTTTACATGCTTACAAGGTGTTTTTGCATACCGCAGAATGCCTTTTGGGTTGTGTAATGCTCCTGCCACCTTTCAAAGGTGTATGATGGGTATCTTTTATGATTTTATAGAAAATATTATGGAGGTATTTATGGACGATTTTTCTGTTTATGGTAATGCGTTTGATCAATGCTTAGCTAACCTTGATAAAGTCTTGCAACGTTGTATTGATGTAAACCTTGTCTTAAACTGGGAAAAGTGTCAGTTTATGGTTATTGAGGGGGTAGTGTTAGGGCATTTTATATCTGATAAGGGTATACATGTAGATAAATCAAAAGTGCAAGTGATTGAGCAATTACCCCCTCCTGTTAATGTTAAGGGGGTGAGAAGTTTCTTAGGACATGCAGGTTTTTACCGGCGTTTCATTAAGGACTTCTCCAAGATTGCTAAACCACTTACACAATTGCTCCTTAAGGATGCTGTCTATGATTTTACTGATGAATGCCTTTCAGCTTTTAACAGGTTCAAGGAAGCTTTGGTCTCAACACCAATCAACCAGCCACCAGATTGGGATCTCCCATTTGAGATCATGTGCGATGCTAGTGATTATGCTTTGGGTGTTGTGCTTGGCCAAAGGAAGAATAAGGCTTTTATTGCTATATACTATGCGAGCCGTACCCTAGATGAGACTCAAGTCAACTACTTCACCATTGAGAAGGAGATGCTAGCTGTGATCTTTGCCTTAGAAAAATTCAGGTCCTATTTGGTAGGTAATAAGGTAATTGTTTACACTGACCATGCAGCTTTGAAAGGTCTCTTCCAGAAGAAAGATTCAAAGTCGAGGCTTTTGAGGTGGATACTCGTTCTACAAGAGTTTGACATTGAGATTAGGGACAAGAAAGGCGCGGAAAATGTGGTAGCTGACCACCTATCTCGCCTTCAGTTAACTGATGGGGAAGATTCTTTACCTATTGATGATTCATTTCCTGATGAGAGTTTATTTGTCATTAATAGTTCAGGTTCTTATTCCCCTCCTTGGTATGCTGATTTTGCTGTCACAGGTAAAATTCCTCCAGAGTTGTCATGGCAACAAAAGAAGAGATTTATGTTTGATGCAAAACAGTATTTTTGGGATGACCCTTATGTTTTCAAGGAATGCGGAGATGGACTTATCCGGAGATGCGTCCCCCAGTGGGAGGTGAAAGACATTCTGGAAGCATGTCTCTCTTCGGCATATGGTGGTCACCACGGTCCATCTAGGACCGTGGCCAAGGTATTACAGTCTGGTTTTTATTGGCCTACTTTGCATGCTGACTGTAGGAATTTTGTAGTTAGTTGTGATGCTTGTCAAAGATCTGGGAATGTCTCAAAAAGACATGAGATGCCACAGGTTGGTATTTTAGAGGTAGAGATTTTTGATGTTTGGAGCATTGATTATCAAGGACCTTTCCTAAGTAGTCAAGGTAACATGTATATTCTTGTAGCTGTTGATTATGTTTCTAAGTGGGTAGAAGCTATTGCTACTCCCCATTGTGATGCGAAAGCTATTATTAAACTGTTCAAGAAAATCATATTTCCTCGTTTTGGTGTCCCTAGGGTTGTCATTAGTGATGGAGGTATGCATTTTAAAGAGAAACAATTAGGTACCTTGCTTAATAAATTCGGTGTCCAACATCTTAGGGGTCTAGCATATCACCCTCAGACTAGTGGTCAAGTTGAGATCTCCAATAGAGAACTCAAGGAGACCCTAGCCAAAGTTGTTTCTAAATCTAGGAAAGATTGGAGTCTAAAACTTGATGATGTTTTATAGGCCTATAGAACTGCGTTCAAAACCCCAACAGGAATGTCACCATTCCGGTTGATTTATGGTAAGACTTGTCATTTACTAGTTGAGTTAGAACGCAAGTCTTGGTGGGCCATTTTTTATCTTAATTTAGACCCTAACCTTTCCCGTAAGAAACGTTTGTTGCAGCTCAACGAGTTAGAGGAATTCAGATTGTTAGCCTATGATAATGCCAGGATCTACAAAGAAAAAACCAAGCGCTGCCATGACAAGAGAATCATTAGGCGTGATTTTCAGGTAGGTGATAAGGTGTTGCTTTTTAATGCTCGTATTCGTCTTTTTCCTAGTAAGCTGAAATCCAGGTGGAGCGGACCTTACACTATCACAGCTGTCTCAAAATTTGGGTCAATTGAGTTAGAAAACTCATCTGGTGAGAGGTTTAAAGTTAACGGCCAATATGTGAAGCACTTCCGTGGAGAGAATGAATTTGTTGGTAAGGTTGAAGTTTCCTACTTTGATCCTTTTTCAGATGCTTCATGATAGGTAAAAAGGTCGTGCGGGACCTTTTAAACCAGCGCTAACCGGGAGGCAACCCGGGTTGTAGCTTTATTTTGTTTTTCTGTATTTTTGGTACACGTTTTCTGTCATGTTTTTACCCTTTTTGATGAAATTTTGAGCTTTTGCAGGAAATGAAGGCCGAACTGTCAGGTACGTAGGTCTACCGACCTACTAGTTGTTGGGAAATGTGTCCTCAACAATAGTGCGATCACATAATTAAATCTCATAACGAGAATGCGCAAGGGATGATAAGAATTATTAGTCAACTGACCAACATTAATCGGTAATGATTGGCTAGCTAGAGTTTGACATTACTGTCGTATGACGGTGATGGTCAGTTGATCCCTTTAGGTCACACCTTTAGGACAATTCCCTTAACTGATAGAATGATCAAATGTATATTGATACGATTTGATCATATTCCTTAAACTCGTATATCGAGAAATTAGAGGTTAAATCTTAATGTAAGATTTTTGTTTAAAATTGAAACGTGTCAATTGTTGAACATTAAACGATATTTATAATATCGTTATTAGAATGAATTGGGTTGAAATAATACAAAGGTTGTAAATCGTATTAACGATAAATGATCATTTTACATTATGTAATTTCGAATTACTTATTAATTAAATAAATGTGATTTATTTAATTATGTAAAATATTTATATGATAAATATTCATATGTTTTAAATGTACTAATGCTTTTTATATCTTAAAGACATATAAGATGTCACAAGATTATACAATTTCTACAATTAACAAAATGTAAAATGGATAACCATTTTAACCCTAAATGTGACGGTTTGGGGAGGGTTTGAGGAGTGTTTAAGAAGCACACTTAATACCCTATTAACCTAATGATTATAGTGTGCCTTGATAACACTACCTAAGGCCAATAAAATTGCATAGGAAAGGGAAGGTGTTCCCTCTTGGGACTCCCTATGCTTCGGCCGTCCCAAACCCAAGACCAGACTATTAAAGTTGTGATCTTCCTATCACATTACTTACACAATTCATTTCTAAGAAAACCCTAGCAAAAATTTTCTAGAGAGAAAATTCTAAGATAACCTCAAAAATACATATTATAAAGATAATATCAACATACTAGTAGTAGTATTGTATTAATACTCTAACAAGAGTGATTAGAGTGATTAAGGAAGAAAACCGATTCTTGTCTAGCACTAATAAGGGTTCGGTCGGTTAAGGGCTTGTCTTGGTGCATCCGGAGGAGGTATTCTAATTTGGGTACTCGGAGGATCATCCTAGCATATTATTGGACCGTGTGTAAGGGTTCATTTTCTCCTCTTTCCGCATTTTGTAGCATGCATAAGATCTTATAAACGAGTTTATAATTTTGTTAATTAAAAGTTAATTAAAGGGTTTTGTTAGTATGACTAAATTAGTTTATGAGCAACTAGTTAAACCTAACAATTGGTATCAGAGCAAAAGGGTTGTTTGCATGCTTTCCGTTTCGTTTTTACGGAGTTATTAGGATAACAAAATAAAACTTGATAATTTTCGTTTTGATATATGATATGCACGAAATAATTTAAGCATGAATACCTACTGTTTTCTAAAATGTTTTAGAAGATTTGGAATATATTTTGCATGAATATTGATCATTGGTATTTTAATTTCGGTTTTTTAATACGTTTTAATGGTTAAAAATGATTAATTTCGGGAAAAATAGTTAAAATAAGCTTCTGGCCGAGATTTTTCAGTATGATATCACATGTATTTTCTATAATATGAATATGGATTTTCGTAAATTATAGACCTTTAAATCGTGTGATATGAATTTTAAATGTTAAAATGCAAAAAGATGAATAAAAATGGGTTAAAATAGTTATATTATGAATTTGACTATAAAATTTATGAGGATGTCACATGAAATATTTAAAATTTATGTTGAATTTTCCAGAAATTTATCTCAAATATTGCAATAATATAGATTTTTAATGTAAAAATCGGGTAATTAGTGACATAATTTCGACTTTAATAGTTTAAGTTGGAATTTGGCTATAAAAATTTAACACGATGTCATATATATTATTTCCAGCATGTATAAAATTTTCGAGAATTTTATCTTATTTTATGCTTGAGAAATAATTTTAAATGTTAAAATCGTACGATATATGACGTAAATCGTTAAACTTTGCAAATGTTGTTAAAAATGGCCGAAAATGTAACCCATATTAGTCATATATGATATGTTCATCATGAAAATATTCTTGGGTGCCAAAAGTTTCAGATTTGATTTGTATTGATTTAACTTTGATTTGTTAAAAGTAGCATTTAAAATTAAATAAAAAGAGGCATGCTTTAAAATTTCGGCTATGGGGCAATGTGCCATTTAATTTTCTGTCCATCTTGTGTTCTTAAAATGTTTTGGAAGGTATAAAAATATTATTAGTATTTAATTTGCATTTATGAAGTTAATTATTGAATTTTCCGACTTAAATTGCTCGTTTTACGTGTTATTTTCGAAATAATAATAAAACCGTATAAAATACTAATATTTTAACTTTCTGAAATTTTTAAGAACATTCTGGATTTTTCAAAATTTGAATTTTGAATTTTCGAAATTTTATGACTCTTTTGAATTTTATATTATTTTTCCCGTAAAACCGAGTAATACCGATCAATATTGATATATTAAGTTAAGTCATGTTCAAAGTTTGAGTAAGACTAAATTTTGAATCCTATACGAGTTAGGATGATTAACTTAAGGATGAAAACCGTTTCATATAATGCATAGTGTTGTTAATCGTTAAAACACGCAATTCCATAAACCGAGGTTTGCGATAACTATTTAAATAAGTGTTTTAAATAGGACGATTTGGCTTAGGATTTGCATGTTAATTCATATTTATATAAGCATTGCATATTTATATTGTGAATGTCATGATTTATTTTTACGTAATTTTGGGAATTATGTAATTTACTTAGTATGGCCTAGTTTTTAAATCGGTATTTCCCGTAATGTAAGGGGTTACCGATTCGGTTGTAATTTTGTGATCTCGTATCACCCAATTGTAATTTATTTCTATTTTATAATGTATAAAGTAGACTAGAAAAGTTGTAATATTTGTAATATCCGGAGTTCCTTGAAGACGATGCCATTCGGAAAGGAGTTCCGATCAAGACGGTGTTTACCTCGAAGTGCGTGCCGCGTGAAGTTCAAGGGACCAAAGGAGTTGGTTTCCGAATTTGTACTTTTATTATTTCTTTTCTAGGAAAGGCCATACTAGGGTTTATTTATGCTTTTATTTTTGCTTTTTATATGTTTGCATGCATAGCCAAATCGTCATACATCGTATCATGCATGTTTCGACTTAGTCGATCTAGTCTTTTATTTTATCGATAATTCACCGACTTAGTTCACTTAAACGGAGATAGATAATAATTTGACTAGATCTCTTACAAATAAATATTGAGACTTAGCCTTACCAAAAAGTACGGACCCATGAATCCCTTCTTCACAAGGACGTAGGCTCGGCTACACCGGGGTACTAAAATTGTCACGTTGGGTAAGTGGGGTAATAAGATTACGCCTTGAAATTTGGTTGATCTCAACGAAAGTATTCGTAACCGTAGTTGCAATAAGTTCGGGCTAAAGATAATTTTAAGAAAATTGTCGACCGAGAGTTCTAAGAGTAGAACCGATTAAAGAGTTAATCCACCAAATTATACCGATGCGGGTTGAATCGGCTACACCGTGCCCGGATTAGTATGGGTTTGGGTCTCGGGATTGTTTACTTAATTGGGTAAGAGATCATTAAGTAAATACATAACTAAACTTGTTAAAGTTTCTAGTTTAAAATTATGAATTTAAAATGATGTTGTTTTTCCTTTTATTATTGTAGTTTGATTTTCGACATCATCAAATGGCAACCAACGCTCCACCTCTCACTAACGTTTCATGGCTTCGATCCTTTATGGATCGTTGCAAACTCGATAAGCATGGTTCCAATTTTAAGGATTGGGATGCGCAATTGCTTTTGGCCGCTCAAGGTGACGATAAGAGTCGTTACCTATCCGAAGCCGCTCCGACCGCTCCGACCGCTCGTTCATCGGTCCAAACTCGTGAGGCCTATGAAGCCTACATGAAAGAGTCCTCTGCTCTTAAAAATGTGCTCATCTTCTCCATGGAGCCGGATCTCCAAAGGAGTATGATTAAGTTGACCACATCATATGAGATATACACCAAGCTTGCGACCATGTTTTCGCAAACTCCTAGGGTGATTCAATATGAGGCGGCTTCCGCCTTCTTTGACATAACTTTCAAGGAAGGGCAAAAGATAAGCCCTCATGTGCTCAAACTAGTTGAGCTCGCGGAGACTCTAAAAGCTCAAGATGTTGATGTTCCCGAGTCTCTTATCATTGACCGAGTTCTTCACTCGCTCAATAAGGTTAAGGCGTATGCTCAATTCCGGGTGAATTTCAATATGCGAAACCAAGAGACCTCGTTAGACGAGTTGCATAAGATGCTAGTCCAAGCCGAAAGGGACATGGGACTTCATGAAAGTTCCACCAAGGATGTTCTAAACATCGAAAAGAAAGGGAAAACGAGCTTCAAGAGGAATGCCTCTAAAGGCAAGGGCAAGAAAACGTTCAAGCCCAAGGCGACCAAAGAAAAGACCTTTTCGAAAGGCGCTTCCACCTCGTCTTCTAAAGAGCAAGACAAGTGCCATTATTGCACGAGGATCGGTCATTGGAAGCGAAATTGCCCCAAGTACTTAAGTGATCTCAAAAATGGGAAGGCAACCGCCGTAGGTAATAATTCTCGCGTATAATTCATGTCGTTTATCAACTTATGTATAGTGATACAAATGTGTTGATATTTACCCTTTTTAATTGTTTTAAAGGGCCACCCCCGAATAATGATAAGGGCAAGGAGAAGGAAGCTTGAGGTTCCTTACTTGGATGGCTCCGGTAGCATCCAATTGATCAAAGACTTGAAGAGCTAGGCTCTAATTTTCATATCGTCTTCTTTCATATTTTGCATTTATTTAAGGAACAATTTAATTTTCTTGTAAGACAAGGATTAAAATCCTAAAACAATGGTTGTAATTTTGGATATTAGTGACTTGGTTTTCAACCCGAGTCACTACTTTTGTTCTTAATCAATGTTTTGATTTCTCAAATAAATTGCAAGCCTTGTTTAAACATGAATGATAGTAATTTAATATTGATACGATCAAGTATAAGAGAATCAAAGAGTTGATTAAAACGGAGAACTACACCCCATGAGATAGATTCAATCAAAATGAGACTATATCAGTTCATTATAAGATTTTCATTTTAAGTGAAAATGAGAATGTATTCATCACACCTATCAAACTTCAAACATTCAGATACATTGGTTAATCGAAATAGCTATCCTTAAACGAATAAAGGTTATTGTTAGAAGGATAGAGTGGGAGAAAATATTTCGCTCGCAAACCAATGATGAAAATAAAGGAAGGATCTTAGAGAAGATTCCTTACTTGGGAGTCTTAAGAAGAGCCCTAAATGATTTGAAGAAACTACGAGAGGACACTGAAGAAACTACGGGAGGACACTCGAAGAAAAGTTCTTTGTGTTCATTGTTTCATAGAGAGGAAACTTGAAACCCCGTATGAAATCAGTAGGAAAACGGTTCCTTAATAAATGATTTTCTAAGTTTATAAGATAAAAGAGAAGAAATCATCTCAATCCTCTTAATGTAGTTATAAAGAAATTATCATGTCATTTTCGTCTCGAGGAAACGAAGACATGATAAGAGGGTGATGATTGATTGAATGGAAATAGATCACTATGGGGATAGTGATAGTGATAATGATTCGAGTAATAGTTTAACATGCGAGAAATGAAAGGTTGATTTAAGATATCGAGAGATATTGATTTTAGTGGGAGCGATTTTCATTAAAAGAATTAAGCCTACCATTTAGAGAGAATGGGTGATTCTTTAAGGTGTAAAGAATAAGAGGTTTTCAATTCTAGATGATCAAATACTTTATATCATAAGATGATGGAGCTTACGGGAAGGTTTATTATATAGATAATAAAAGGTCGCCCACTAGAAGTTAGAATGGTTAGATACATTATTCATAACGATGAATGAAACCATTATCAAATAGCCAAGATGAGTGAAAATTATAAAGAATGATGAAATCATAAATAAACTACAATATAGATTTCAGTACATAAGTGACTGTAGAGAGTGATTTTAATCCCTCCAGTATATTGATACGTCACAAGTTATTAGATAACAGTGGGAGCTTTCCTCCGGAAAGGAAACTCAAAATCTAGAAAGAGTTCTAGATATGTACTCAAATAGAATCATATTATACGGGATAATATGAGAATAAAGGAGACCAAAAGTTGTAAGTTTTGCTATCATGAATAAACGTTATTCGCATGAATAAACGTTATTCGCATGAATAAAGGTTATTCGCAAAACACTAATACAAACAGATGATTGTGCATCAAGATGCAATCTAATAGTGTTGACTATTGTTGCATGACAACATCATTTGAGTTATTAATAACTCAAAGTAAAAGATACTTTGTCAGAATCCAAATGGGTTGTATGAGACAATATTGAACCCCATAAGTGAACTGGATTGACTTAGTATAGCCCCTAGCCGCTTACATGAGGTGACGTCTCAAAGCGACTAGAGTGTGAGGCGATTGATGGCAAGTTCAAGTGCCATAGAGTCATATGTGATGACTAGTCGATCACATAGGCAGACTGTAAGAGACACTCTGTCGGGCAATGTGACCGCTTATAGAGTTCTGGAAATTTTATAGCCGGGTCGTGGCGAGAGCTGCTATAGTATTCTTGTGAGTCAATTCTTTGACTAAAGACTACTCTCCCAAGATGGTACGGTTTAGGCATAACTTTGATCCATTCTCTACGACTTTTCGTAACTAGAGTCAAATGGGATTGTTTTGGGTTGTGACTAACTGTGACTAGTTGAAGGAAGTAGTGCGATAGAAATTGTCCACCCCTTGTCAGGGTTGTTCAAATCTCAGGGCCACTCGAGGAAAAGTTAACTGGAAATGCGTGGCCACGCTCGGAAGGTATCTATGGTAGATAATTCCGGTCAGACAGTTATTCTCCAGATCGAGGAAACCACTCATGATATGATCGAATGCAAGTACGACCTTAGAGAGACACCTTGCATTGAGTGGGAGATTGTAATAGGACAAGAGAATTGGTGACGCACACTTGTCGAGGACAAGTGGGAGATTGTTGGGAAATGTGTCCTCAACAATAGTGCGATCACATAACTAAATCTCATAACGAGAATGCGCAAGGGATGATAAGAATTATTAGTCAACTGACCAACATTAATCGGTAATGATTGGCTAGCTAGAGTTTGACATTACTGTCGTATGACGGTGATGGTCAGTTGATCCCTAGGTCACACCTTTAGGACAATTCCCTTAACTGATAGAATGATCAAATGTATATTGATACGATTTGATCATATTCCTTAAACTCGTTTATCGAGAAATTAGAGGTTAAATCTTAATGTAAGATTTTTGTTTAAAATTGAAACGTGTCAATTGTTGAACATTAAACGATATTTATAATATCGTTATTAGAATGAATTGGGTTGAAATAATACAAAGGTTGTAAATCGTATTAACGATAAATGATCATTTTACATTATGTAATTTCGAATTACTTATTAATTAAATAAATGTGATTTATTTAATTATGTAAAATATTTATATGATAAATATTCATATGTTTTAAATGTACTAATGCTTTTTATATCTTAAAGACATATAAGATGTCACAAGATTATACAATTTCTACAATTAACAAAATGTAAAATGGATAACCATTTTAACCCTAAATGTGACGGTTTGGGGAGGGTTTGAGGAGTGTTTAAGAAGCACACTTAATACCCTATTAACCTAATGATTATAGTGTGCCTTGATAACACTACCTAAGGCCAATAAAATTGCATAGGAAAGGGAAGGTGTTCCCTCTTGGGACTCCCTATGCTTCGGCCGTCCCAAACCCAAGACCACACTATTAAAGTTGTGATCTTCCTATCACATTACTTACACAATTCATTTCTAAGAAAACCCTAGCAAAAATTTTCTAGAGAGAAAATTCTAAGATAACCTCAAAAATACATATTATAAAGATAATATCAACATACTAGTAGTAGTATTGTATTAATACTCTAACAAGAGTGATTAGAGTGATTAAGGCAGAAAACCGATTCTTGTCTAGCACTAATAAGGGTTCGGTTGGTTAAGGGCTTGTCTTGGTGCATCCGGAGGAGGTATTCTAATTTGGGTACTCGGAGGATCATCCTAGCATATTATTGGACCGTGTGTAAGGGTTCATTTTCTCCTCTTTCCGCATTTTGTAGCATGCATAAGATCTTATAAACGAGTTTATAATTTTGTTAATTAAAAGTTAATTAAAGGGTTTTGTTAGTATGACTAAATTAGTTTATGAGCAACTAGTTAAACCTAAAACTAGTGAGGTCGACCGACCTTGTGACAGCAATAAATGACCTCTGACAGAGCAGGTACGCAGGAGGGAGGTCGACCGACTACTACATCAGGTCGACTGACCTCGAGGCAGTGGTCCGGGTTAGAGTGAGGGTTTTAAGTTTAATTTTGTTTGAAAACAACTCATTTTCCTCACACCTTTGAACACCCCCCTCTCTCTACAAAACCCTAACTGCCTCCCTCCTTCATCCATTTTTTTGCTTTCTCTCATTTTCCCATCAAAGGTATGTGTTCTTTAGCTCTATAGTCTCTCCACACCTTTCCCTTTTTTCGTTCTATAGTCTCTTATTCCCGTTTTAGGTAGTTTCTTGTTTATATTTTTCAGTTTGTTTTGTTTTCTTTTGAGTTTGTTCCTCTTATGTTTGTCTTTTCCTTTTGATTTTTCCTCTTCATTAGCTTCTATAGTTTCAGATCTGTGTTCTTGTGTGGTTTTTGTGCTGTTAGGGTTAGTTTGAATTTCCCCCTATAATTTCTAAGCCAAATTTCAGTCGAAATCCGAACCGCGCTTTAAACACTATGATAACCGTCGGTCGACTGACTCGGAATGGAGGTCGGCCGACCAAACTGCGTTTTTCAGAAACTCGATTTTGCGTTTGGTCGGTCGGTCGACATGGGTAGTAGGTCGGTCGACCTTGGTACTGTTACAGGAAATCTGACTGACACCCGTCGTTGAGGGGTGCCAAAGATAAGATTTATAAAACCTCAGCTTAAACTCAGATAGGATAAGTCAAGGGTCGAACCACAGAGAGACAGGGTAAATTATGTTTGTAAATTTAAAGTCTATTGCAAGTAACCAAAAAGGGGGGTTTTGAATTGGGGTTTAAACTAACAACTAAGGTAATAAACTTAACAAGAAAATTAAAATAAGATAAAAAAGGGGATTAGGAACTTTGGTTCCCCATGGTCAAAACAAGTCAATGAGAGGTAAGATAATCAAATAACACAATCCCAAGGAACAAAGAATAAACCTTTTGGTCAATATTCTACCCAATCCTTACGGTCTTAGGGTTCCTAGAAAAGCACTAAACTTTCGTTCAAGGGCTATCCCAAAGTTGTTGTTAAAATAATCCTAATAATCTTTCAATCCTAAGGATTAGTTCATCAACAACAATGGGGGATTGGTAATTTAATCATCAAACTTATCAAAGTCAAGTCTTTACATGGTTCCCCTAATTCCTAATCACAAGAATTAGCTATGCATACTTTTTATCGTGGAACTAACAATTACCAAGAATATTAAAGAGATGAACATAATCAAAGATGATAATAAAAGGGTAAACATGAAATAAGAAATAACAACAAGATGAATAACAAGATTGAAGAAAAAGGAAAGATTGAATTGTGACAAACTTACAACTTGAATAGAAAATCTAAGAATAAAGATGAAAGCTTGGTACCAAAATCTAACAATGGAGTTTTTTCTCTAATTGGGGCTGCATAACCTAATTTTAGAGTTTTGGGTCTCCTTAAATAGGAATTGTTACAAGATTAGGAAAAATAGAAAATAAAACAGAAGTCTTCGAAAGCGGGTCTGGTCGGTCGACCTAATTTGTCGGTCGGTCGACCGCTCTGCCAATGCGGATTTTATTTTTATGCGAATTTGGGCTTCTGTGGAGAACTGGGCCTGTTTACGTACTTGACATCGGTCGGTAGACCAGAATCGCAGGTCGGTCGACCGCTTCTCGTCCTTTACAGCTTCGATTTGGCCCGAAAATAATACTTGAGTGCACCATCTGATTCCTTGCTCCATACTAGTACTCAAAACAGCTTCCTAAAGGCAAATAAAGCTTGGTTTTGCTCACTTCCGCGTATTCCTACATATAAAACATAGAAATGCCAAAGTAAACCGTTTCGGGAGAAAAAGCAACTAAAAGTCACGAAAGCGTAAGAAAATACGTGCCAAAAGAGTAAATAAAATGCATAAAATAGGCACGTATCAAACTCCCCAAACCAAACCTTGCTTGTCCTCAAGCAAGTACTAAGACTCAAAAGAAAATAAAACTTCTAATGGAACGGATTTCATACTTTTCACAACCAAACACAACACTATGCTTAACCAATTTAATGCATCCTTCAACTATAGTCAAACATAATGTCAAAAGCAAAACGAGTTAAACATGTTGTAAAAGCATGCTAAAATTTCGACCTTGCAAGACTCATTCTAATTGGACTCTCGCGGTACGCTCGAGACACTCATGAAAGCAAAGGGTCAAATGTATATGTGAAAGATAAGAAGATAAATAAAAGTAAAGACTCTCACCTATCTACGACCCGTAAGAACATGCCTGCAATCTAACATGAATAAAATCTCTACAACCGTACATATGCATTCCCACACTAAATAACCATGACACATGCCGAGGCAAATTTGGGATTGTGAGGCTAAAGGTAAGAAGGGGTTTAAAATAAGTTATGGGAAGAGGGGTTAAACCGAGCTAACAACCATCTATCCACACTATAAGATCACTTCTTATTATTTTCCCTTTTTTTTTCATACATGCCAATGCTCAAAGTTTTGGAGCAAAAATCACAAATCTTCCAAATATTTTTTTTTCTTTCTTTTTTTCTTTCTTTTCTTTTTCCAGAAAAACTGACCTATCCAATGGTCCTGGTCGGCCGACCAGGGAAACTGGTCGACCGACCAGCCTTGAAAACAGGTCGTTCCGTTTCCCCTTTTTTTTTTTTCGTTTTTTTTTTTTCATCATTTTTTTTTCTTGTGTCCTTCTTTTTCTTTTCCTTTTTTTTTTTTCTATCACTCTCCCAAAATCAAAATTCACCAATGAAACATAAACCAAAGGATGGCAAGAAAACAGTCCCATCACTAATTTACTAGCTCGGCTAGGGTAGGCAATTTTTAGAATGTAGCAAATGGGTAAAAGAGTTCAATTTGGCTATGTGAGGATAATGGGAATAATGAGAAAGGGGTACCTCTACCACATGTGTCAACAAACCACAAAACCGAATGCATACAGGTATTAAGAAGACAAAATTCATGTTTATGCAACTTGATGTAACATGCCTCAAGAGGAGAAACTACTCACAACTTATATGAAATCGGTCATGGATGTCACCGATTTATTAAGCTCTAAACCTTAGAATATGTAGTAGCTTGCCAAGAAGAGAGTCAAGTCTAATAATTTAGCATGAAATCAACAAAAACTCGTAGATAATGCAAAAGACTAGCTTGAAAATTTTTGAAAAAATGCAAGGCAAAGCAATATGTGATATGTGAGGCATAACTAGTATTTATCCGTTCCGACTCGACCTAGAAACTTAAGACAGAGAAGAACGCGCGACAGGGAAGAACACGCGACAAGAGAGGATGAAAACAAGAAAAACACCTAAAGGTATGAAAAACAAAAGACACAAAAACAATTGCATACTCACAAAGGAGTATGCAAACACCCTCCCCAAACCAAAACGCACAATGCCCCCATTGTGCTCATCAGCATACAACCACAGCAAAGGGATGGGGGTAGGCGAAAAAGAAGCAAACAAAGAAAGGAAAAGGAAAAAGACTAGAAACTACAAAAAGAGTCTAAGGAGGAAGGAGTGGAAAACTGGAAATCGAAAGAGGAAAATTGGAAATCTAAGGGAGGAAAACACTTACAAAATAAATGTGGACCTCCCCAAACCGAACCAAGGAAAGGGGACCTCCCCAAACCGAACCCCAAAGAGGGTAAGGTTAAGCATGTCCCTAGCCCTCTGAGTCGAAGAACAGCTCAGGGTCCTCTTCCTCTCCTTCCTCATCGCCATCCTCCTCAGACCCTCCACCTGTTCCTGAGGCAGAGCCTGAAGCTTCACCATGGTCACGACCGCCTGCGAGAGGTGTGTACCAGGTGGGGTGAGTCCACGGGCCGGTTGGGAGCCTACCTTGTGTGGCATACTCCCTGTAAACCGGGTATTGGAAGAGACTATCGTCCAACCGTTTTTGGCTGAACTGCGTGCAAAGACTCGCCATCATTTGTGGCATAGATCTGTCATCAACAAAAGGAGGAACATAAACATTATGAGGAGCAGTAAAATCAGATGGGTACCCTGTCCCAGGTGTGGTATGGTGGCCACCGGGAGCAGGGGCCCTGAAACCTCTAGAAGTGCCTCCCCTAAGCGGGAGGCGGTAAGACGGGAGTAGTGGTCGGGGCTCCCCTACAACAGTAGAAAGGGGGAACATAGGGGGAGCCATGGTGATGGGGATGCGATCACTGAGATAGGTGTCTATCTTCCAATAATCTCTCCTGTTGACCCAACGCACGGACCTGACATAAGCCATGTCCATGTATCGGGAGAGAGGGTCGACCGCATCCTTATAGCGAGGGAACTGGGGTACAAAAGAGCGGGCTAATCGAGTGACTAGCCCACCACAAATGATAGTAGTCAGTGAAGTTCCCTCGCCTACCGACACGAAGTGAGAGGCGACCAAATAAGCAGTGTTGTAAGACTGCTGACCCGTACGTCTGATGTTGAGATAACCATACAAAATAGAGAGCTCAATGTTGTTAACATTTTGAGACTCTTTGCGGCCGAAAACCGTGTTGGCCAACAGACGCAAAAAAAAACGGGGGGTGGGAAGGTGGATGGTACTGTTTTTCTTCTTCACATTGCTGGAATCAGAAATACAGGACCACATATCAGAATACGACCCCGTGGGGTCATCAGTAAGACCCTCAGAAGACAGACCCAAAATTTGAGCAAATTGGGTTAAAGTGAAAGCATAAGTTTCATTGAACATGCGAAAAGAGATACAAAAATTATCATAGCCGGGGTGAAGTGCCCCTGAATCAAAGGTGAAGGAGGAGAAGAACTCAAGAGTGAGAAGGCGGTAGGTGATCTCGTCCATAGTGACAAGGCCTGCAAACCCGGTCCCAATGAGCATAGATACCACCTCGTCATGGCATCCCAAGGCATGCAAAGCTGGAACGCACAGGAAACGGGTCGCCACAACCACACAATAGGCAGTGAGATGGAGGAATCGGGCCTTCTGGGCCGGAGAGCTGAAAGTGATCTGTGGATAGTTCGGTAAACTATCCGTGTCCTGCACCGCCAAACCTCGCGTCCTAGAGACACGTCCTCTAGAAGTGCTTGTACCCGAAGTGCGTGCGCGCTTCCCACCTTGATCACGGCTAGACATCGTAAATCTGAAAAGTTCAAATAAAGATATAAGTCTTATGAGCATATGAAAACATTGCTTTAACAAAATTAGGCACGAAAAATTGCAAAACAGAAACTTTTATCACAGCTCTGGTCGGCCGACTATAGGGGCAAGTCGGTCGACCAAACTTTTCAAGATGGTCTGTAATTTCTGCTGCAACAGGAAATCAGAAACTGAAAAACTCAGGAAAAAATGCAGTTATGGTCGGTCGACCGTAAAACCAGGTCGGTCAACCGCTATACGAGAGAAAGTTCAGAAACTGCATAAGAATTAAACTCAGGAAAACACGGTTCTGGTCGGCCGACCTCAGTTTCGGGTCGGCCGACCGACAATCGTCAGAAAAACACAGATCTGTAAATAAAAACCCAGAAAATTCAAAATTCAGTCGGCCGACCTCCGTTTCCGGTCGGTCGACCGTGAACAGTGCAAAGGTCGGTTTTCGCGGTTTGAATTTCGCGCGGAAAGAGGCATAAAAATTATAGGGAAGAATTAAACTATCCTAATCAGCACAAAATCACTCAAAATTTCCAGATCTAAGCATATAAACTTAAAAAGAAGAAGAAAACTAAGATAAAGACACACAAACAAGCATGGAAACGGAATTAAGAGCAAAATTGAACTTAAAAAGATAAGCTAATACTACCTAAAACAAAAATAAGAAGGTATAAAACTGAAAAGAGAGAAAGAAAATGAAAGAAAAACATACCTTGAGGATGGAAAGTGAAAGAAAGTAAGTAAAATGGTGAAGGAGGAAGGTGGGTGAATAGTTTTTAGGGTTTTATGAGAGAGAGGGGATGCTGGGAAGGTGAAGGAGTGAAAACACTTAATGCATTTTCAAAACATAACAGACCCGTGACATTTGACTCTGAAAAATAAAACCGAAAAAAAAATCGTGGTCGGTCGACCAGTGTCCTTTTACCTGCTCTGCAATTTTACTTACTCTGCCAGAAAAAGTACATAAAGTTGTCAGTGTGGTCGGTCGACCAGAAAAGTCGGTCGGTCGACCACTGTACTGACGAATTCTCTTTTTTTTTTTTTTTTTTTTTTTCATTTTTCTGCAGAGATTTCAATTTCCACCAAAGGGTAAAACGAAAAATAAGAAGGAAAACGTAAATTTAAACTAAAGCACGGGTTGCCTCCCGTGTAGCACTGGTTTAAGAGGTCCCGCACGACCTTTTACCTTCTAAGGATCATCCTAAAAAGGGTCAAAGTAGGAAACTTCGACTTTTCCGACATACTCATTTTCTCCTCGGAAGTGCTTCACATATTGGCCATTGACTTTGAACCTCTCACCAGATGAGGTTTCTAATTTGATTGACCCGAATTTTGAGACAGCTGTGATGGTGTAAGGTCCGCTCCACCTGGATTTCAGCTTACCAGGAAAAAGACGAATACGAGCATTAAAAAGCAAAACCCTATCACCTACCTGAAAATCACGCCTAATGATTCTCTTGTCATGCCAGCGCTTTGTTTTCTCTTTGTAGATCCTAGCATTGTCATAGGATAACAACCTGAATTCTTCTAACTCATTAAGCTGCAGTAAACGTTTCTCACGGGAAAGGTTAGGGTCTAAATTAAGATCACATATAGCCCATCAAGACTTACGTTCTAACTCAACTGGTAAATGACAAGTTTTACCATAAATCAATCGGAATGGTGACATTCCTATTGGAGTTTTGAACGCGGTTCTATAGGCCCATAAAACATCATCAAGTTTTAGACTCCAATCTTTCCTAGACTTAGAAACTACCTTGGCTAGGGTCTCCTTGAGTTCTCTATTAGAGATCTCAACTTGACCACTAGTCTGAGGGTGATAAGCTAAACCCCTACGGTGTTGGACACCGAATTTATTTAACAAGTCACCTAAGCGTTTCTCTTTAAAATGCATACCTCCATCACTTATGACAACCCTAGGGACACCAAAACGAGGAAATATGATTTTTTTAAACATCTTAATAACAGCTTTTGCATCACAATGGGGAGTAGCAATAGCTTCTACCCACTTAGACACATAATCAACAGCTACAAGAATATACCTGTTACCTTGACTACTGGGAAAAGGTCCTTGATAATCAATGCCCCAGACATCAAAAATCTCTACCTCTAAAATACCTACTTGTGGCATCTCATGTCTTTTTGAGACATTCCCAGTCCTTTGACAGGCATCACAGTTACCTACAAAATTTCTACAGTCAGCATGTAAAGTAGGCCAATAAAAACCAGACTGTAATACCTTGGCCACGGTCCTAGATGGACCGTGGTGACCACCATATGCAGAAGAGTGACATGCTTCCAGAATGTCCTTCACCTCCCATTGGGGAACGCATCTCCGGATAAGTCCATCTCCGCATTCTTTAAAAACATAAGGGTCATCCCAAAAATACTGTTTTGCATCAAACATAAATCTCTTATTTTGTTGCCAAGACAACTCAGGAGGGATTTTACCTGTAACAGCAAAATTAGCAAAATCAGCATACCAAGGAGGGGGATAAGAACCTGAACTATTAATGATAAATAAACTCTCATCAGGAAACGAATCATCAATAGGTAAAGAATCTTCCCCATCAGTCAACTGTAGGCGAGATAAATGGTCAGCTACCACGTTTTCCGCGCCTTTCTTGTCCCTAATCTCAATGTCAAATTCTTGGAGAAGGAGGATCCACCTTAAAAGTCTTGGCTTTGAATCCTTCTTTTGAAAAAGACCTTTTAAGGCTGCATGGTCTGTATAAACAATTACCTTATTACCCACTAGATATGACCTGTATTTTTCTAAGGCAAATATGACGGCTAGCATCTCCTTCTCGGTGGTGAAATAGTTGACTTGAGTCTCATCCAGGGTGCGGCTCGCATAGTATATAGCATTAAGAGCCTTGTTTTTCCTTTGACCAAGCACAGCACCCAGAGCATAATCACTAGCATCGCACATGATCTCGAATGGGAGATCCCAATCTGGTGGCTGGATGATTGGTGCTGAGACCAAAGCTTCCTTCAACCTGTTAAAAGCTGAAAGACACTCATCAGAAAAATCAAAAATGACATCTTTAAGAAGCAATTGTGTAAGTGGTTTAGCAATTTTAGAGAAATCCTTAATGAAACGCCTGTAAAAACCTGCGTGCGCTAAGAAACTTCTCACCCCTTTGACATTAATAGGAGGGGGTAATTGCTCAATCACCTGCACTTTTGCTTTATCTACATGTATACCTTTATCTGAAATTAGATGCCCTAACACTACCCCTTCAGTAACCATAAAATGACACTTCTCCCAATTTAAGACAAGATTTACATCAATTCATCGCTGCAAGACTTTATCAAGATTAGCTAAGCATTGATCAAAAGCATTACCGTAAACAGAGAAATCATCCATAAATACTTCCATAATGTTTTCTATAAAGTCTGAAAAAATACCCATCATACATCTTTGAAAAGTAGCAGGAGCATTGCATAACCCAAAAGGCATCCTGCGATAAGCAAAAACACCCTGTGGACATGTAAAAGTAGTCTTACTCTGATCATCGGGATGGATGGGAATCTGGAAGAAACCTGAATAACCGTCTAGAAAACAGAAGAATTTATTAGAAGCCAGTCTTTCAGTCATTTGGTCAACAAAAGGAAGGGGGAAATGGTCTTTCTTGGTGGCGGCATTTAACTGTCTATAATCAATGCACATCCGCCACCCTGTTACAACTCTAGTTGGTATTAACTCATTTTTGTCATTCTTAACCACTGTGGTCCCTCCTTTCTTAGGAACCACCTGAACTGGGCTAACCCACTTAGAGTTTCCAACCGGATAGATAATACCTGCATCAAGAAGCTTCATAACCTCAGCCATAACTACATCCTGCATCTTAGGATTTAACTTACGCTGTCCCTGTCTATAAGGCTTATGCCCTTCCTCTAAATCTATTCTGTGCATACAAACATCAGGGCTTATGCCCTTAATATCATCCAAAGAATAACCTAGAGCTTTTCTATTCTTTTTAAGAACAGTCATTAAGGCAGAAAGTTGGTCAGGACTAAGTTTAGAGCTAACAATCGCAGGGTACTGTTCAGTATCATCTAAGAAAACATATTTAAGATTAGGAGGAAGTGGCTTACGCTCTGGTGCTTTTACCTCAACTGCCTGAACAGAATTAGTGTCTATAGAATAGCACATGTTTACCAGACTTGCATTAGCTAGGCTTATGAGCTTCTCATTCTCTTCTTCAGTGAGCTCATATTCCTCTTCCTCTTCTTCTATCAAATCCAGCTTTTCAGCATCCTCAGCTGGAGTACCTGCACACTTATCCAGAATCGTCAGATCATCTAAGGGATCCTTAGTCAAGGATTCCCTCCAATTAAGGATAACATTCCTGTCTACAATATCGATGGAACAACAAGTATCATCAGTAGGAATAGTTGCCTTATGGGCAAGACTGAACTCGATAGTGTCATCCCCTATCTCTAAAGTAATGGTCCCGCGTTTGACATCTATCACAGCCCCAGCTGTGTGTAAAAATGGTCTACCTAAAATAATATGTATTTGACTATCCTCAGCAATGTCTAAAACAACGAAATCCACAGGAATAAAAAACTTTCCCACTTTTACTGGGACATCCTCCAAGACCCCTAGTGGTCTTTGGGTTGATCTATCAGCCATCTGTACGGTGATATTGGTGACTTTAAGTCTACCTAAACCAAGTCTTTCGCATACAGAATAAGGTATGACACTGACACTAGCCCCTAGATCAAAAAGGGCTTTCCCTATTACATGATTACCTATGGTACAAGGGATGGAAAAACTACCTGGGTCTTTTAACTTGGGTGCTATATTATCTTGTGAAAGAACATAACATTCTTCCACAAAAGCAACAGCACCGTCGTCCTGAAAATTCCTCTTACGACTTAAAATATCTTTCATGAATTTAGCATAAGAAGGTACCTGGGTAATTAAGTCAGTGAAAGGGATGGTTACCTCAAGATTCTTCACCATCTCTAAGAACTTACCAAATTTCTTATCCTCCTTTGAATTTTTCAGTCTTTCAGGATAAGGAATGGTGACTTTAGCCATAGGATCAGCAACCTTTGGCTTTTTCAGCTGTAAAATTTCAGTAAGGTCTTGAATGAAGGAAGGATCCAGCGATTCCGGAGTAAAAACGGCATTCTGCTCAGGAACGTTGGTCGGTCGACCAGGGGAAGTGGTCGGTCGACCAGAGTCTGCAAAATCCGAATTTTTTCTTTTTTCAGAATCTGATCGCACGTCAGGAACTGCGGTCGATCGACTTACAGAAGCGGTCGGTCGACCTCCTGCTCTTTTGACGGGATCAGATTCTTGATTTGGAATTTCGGCTGGACCATCCTCTTGAGTTGATTCTTCACAAACACGGTCACTCCTTAGATTTATGGCATTTAGCGTCTCCATGGGTCCCTCACAACTAGCTGGAGAGCTTTTTCTTTGGTTGGCTATGTTTATCAAGTGCTCCTCAAAAACTTTTGTGGAGGTAACGTGAGCCTCACTCATCTTGAAAACTGCCGTGGTTAAGGCATCAACAAGAGCTTTTAATTTCTCAATTTCTCCTGTGTTGTCGACCGTAGTAACTAGGTTCGCACTTTCAAGCTTTAGCTGGGTTGCCTCAAGCTTTTCAAAACGGGCTTCAACTGTTGTCTCAAGAGCCATCACTCTATTCATCTCTACATTCAGCCTTCTTGAATTTCCACGTGAACCCTTAAAAGTAGCCCTATGCACCGCCATGTCTTCAATGGTTTTCCAACCCTTCATATGGTCGGTGTTGTTCTGGAATCTTCCATTGGCGGCCACATCAAGAACCATCTTATAGTCATCATAAAGAGAGTTGTAAAAACAGTTACATAGGTCCCATTGTTGAAGGTTATGGTGAGGGATAGAACGGACCAATTTCTTGAATCGATCCCATGCTTCACAAAATCCTTCATCAGGTCCCTGCTGAAAGTTACGGATTTGGTTTCTCAAGTCCTCGGCTTTTGCAAGAGGAAAGTATTTCTTGTAAAAGGCCAATGCCCAGGCGGTCCAATCCGTAATCTTCTCACTTGTCTTGTCAAGGTCCCGGTACCATTCTTGCGCGTCTCCTTTTAATGAGAACAGGAACATCGTTGCCAGCACCTCATCTCTAGTTACCCCTTCAGGTAGGGGTATGAAACAACAATAATCTGTGAAGGTTGTAACATGCTTTATTGGATCTTCATCGGGTAGACCTGAAAATCGACTCTGTTCCACCAAAGAAATATGAGTCGGGCGGAGTTCAAAGGAGCCAGTGGTTGGTGTAGGCAAGGTGAATCCCTTCGGTAAATCTTTAGGCTTCGGCTGTAGGTAGCTATAAATAGAATCCATAAAGAGAGTACTCAAGCCTTCCTCTCAAAAACCTGTCTTCTAAACAATACTAGAAGAAAAGGTAAGAACGGTCTTAAGGAACCTAAGTTCCTTAAGACAAGAAAAATAAACTAAAAATTAACAAACAAAATTATACCGCCTCCCTGGCAACGGCGGCAAAAATTTGACACCCGTCGTTGAGGGGTGCCAAAGATAAGATTTATAAAACCTCAGCTTAAACTCAGATAGGATAAGTCAAGGGTCGAACCACAGAGAGACAGGGTAAATTATGTTTGTAAATTTAAAGTCTATTGCAAGTAACCAAAAAGGGGGGTTTTGAATTGGGGTTTAAACTAACAACTAAGGTAATAAACTTAACAAGAAAATTAAAATAAGATAAAAAAGGGGATTAGGAACTTTGGTTCCCCATGGTCAAAACAAGTCAATGAGAGGTAAGATAATCAAATAACACAATCCCAAGGAACAAAGAATAAACCTTTTGGTCAATATTCTACCCAATCCTTACGGTCTTAGGGTTCCTAGAAAAGCACTAAACTTTCGTTCAAGGGCTATCCCAAAGTTGTTGTTAAACTAATCCTAATAATCTTTCAATCCTAAGGATTAGTTCATCAACAACAATGGGGGATTGGTAATTTAATCATCAAACTTATCAAAGTCAAGTCTTTACATGGTTCCCCTAATTCCTAATCACAAGAATTAGCTATGTATACTTTTTATCGTGGAACTAACAATTACCAAGAATATTAAAGAGATAAACATAATCAAAGATGATAATAAAAGGGTAAACATGAAATAAGAAATAACAACAAGATGAATAACAAGATTGAATAAAAAGGAAAGATTGAATTGTGACAAACTTACAACTTGAATAGAAAATCTAAGAATAAAGATGAAAGCTTGGTACCAAAATCTAACAATGGAGTTTTTTCTCTAATTGGGGCTGCATAACCTAATTTTAGAGTTTTGGGTCTCCTTAAATAGGAATTGTTACAAGATTAGGAAAATAGAAAATAAAACAGAAGTCTTCGAAACCGGGTCTGGTCGGTCGACCTAATTTGTCGGTCGGTCGACCGCTCTGCCAATGCGGATTTTATTTTTATGCGAATTTGGGCTTCTGTGGAGAACTGGGCCTGTTTACGTACTTGACATCGGTCGGTCGACCAGAATCGCAGGTCGGTCGACCGCTTCTCGTCCTTTACAGCTTCGGTTTGGCCCGAAAATAATACTTGAGTGCACCATCTGATTCCTTGCTCCAAACTAGTACTCAAAACAGCTTCCTAAAGGCAAATAAAGCTTGGTTTTGCTCACTTCCGCGTATTCCTACATATAAAACATAGAAATGCCAAAGTAAACCGTTTCGGGAGAAAAAGCAACTAAAAGTCACGAAAGTGTAAGAAAATACGTGCCAAAAGAGTAAATAAAATGCATAAAATAGGCACGTATCACTGACTATGCTGGCAGATGGTCGGTCGACCTCGAGGTGAGGTCGGTCGACCTCGTTACTGTTACAGAGGTTTTAATTTCGCAATTTTGTTCTTCTATTTTGATAAATAAATTTTCTAATGTTGCAAGGGTTTAAGTTTTAAGAACAATTATTGTAATTTTTCAGATTTATCATGTCTAGCCGTGGACAAGGAGGAAAACGATCTTGCACTTCCGGAGCAAGCACTTCAAGAAGCCGTGCTAGCGGGTACGGGGGATTGACGGTGCTTGACACGGATAGTCTACCAAACTATCCGCAAGTCATTTTTCATACTCCGGTGCAAAAAGCCCGGTTCCTCCACCTTTCAACCTATTGCCTTGTGGTGGTCACCCGGTTCTTATGCGTGCCAGCATTGCAGGCTTTGGGTTGCCTTGATGATGTGGTGGCCTTGCTCAACGGGACGGGTTTTTGGGACTCGTCACGATGGATGAGTTCACTTATCCTCTTCTTACTCTTGAGTTCTTTTCCCCTTTTATTTTTAATGTTCAAGCTTATGATCCCGGCTACAATAATAAGTGCATATCTTTTCGGGTGTTTAATGTTACATATTCTTTAACTTTAAAAGAATTTTCTGAGTACTTAGGTTTGTCTTCTACGGGTCGTACGGGTGACTCTTCTGAGTCGTACACTGTCATATGGTCTTGCCTTTCTGATTCCAGCGATAGGAGGAAGAAGAGCATTACCTTTCATTTACCCGCTCCCCGTTATTATTTGCGTCTTTTGGCCAGCACTGTTTTCGGCCGGAAGGAGACTCAAAATGTTAAAAACATTGAGCTCACTATTTTGTCTGGCTATCTTAATGTTAGACGTAAGGGTCAGCAGTTTTATAACACTACTTATTTGGTCGCATCTCACTTTGTGGCGGTGTTCGAGGGAACTTCTTTGACTACTATTGTTTGTGGTGGGCTAGTCACTCGTTTGGCTCGCTCACTTGTTCTTCAGTTCCCCTGCTTTGAGGATGCGCTTCACCCTCTCTCCCGGTACATGGACATGGCTTATGTCAAGTCCGTGCATTGGGTGGATAGGAAGGATTACTGGAAGGTTGATACCTACCTCAGTGATCGCATCCCCATCACCATGGCTCCCCCCATGTTACCCCTTGATGATTTTCAGGGGGGCTAGACCACTCCTTCCATCCTACCGCCTCCCACTTAGGGGAGGCACCTTTAGAGGCCATAGGGTCCCCGCCCCTGGTGCCCACTTTGCTGCACCTGGGACGGGGTACCCCACTGATTTTACTGCTCCTCCTAATGTTGGTATTCCTCCCGTTGTTGATAGCAGATCTCTCTCGCACAGGATGGCGGACCTTTGCAGGCAGTTCAACCGGAAACAGTTGGACGATTGTCTCTACCAGTACCCGGGCTACTCAGAGTATGTTACTCAGGGTAGGCTCCCCACCGGCCCATGGACTCACCCCACCTGGTACACACCTCAGGCGGACGGTCAAGGGTACGGGGAAGCTTTGGGATCCGCCTCGGGATCAGGCACTGGGCCTGATGACGAAGAGGAGGAGGGAGAGGAGCAAAGTGGATCGGAATATGACCCGGATGACTAGAGACGTGCCCAAACCTCCCATCTTCGATGTTCGGTTTGGGGAGGTTCCTTCGTTTTGTAAGTCATCTTTTGTTTTTTCTTTTTATTTCCTTTGGTCTCTTTCTGCCCCCTTTAGCCTCTTTCTGCAGGCTTTAGTCTTTTTCCTTTTCCATCTTTTATTTTTTTTTGCCTATCCCCATCCCCACGCTGTGGATTTATGCTGATGAGCACAATGGGGGCATTGTGCGTTTTTGTTTGGGGAGGGTATGTGCATACTTCTGTTGAGTCTGCATTTGTTTAGGTGTCTTGTGTCTTTTTCCTTTTGTTGTGTTTGCATTTGTATTTCATCTTTTTCTGTCGCACGTTTACTGCATTTCCGTTACTTTTTCTCCTTTCAGTTTGCATACATACCAAAAATTCAAAAAAAAATGCACGTTTCCTTTAGCATATAGGTCGAGTCGGAACGGACGGATACTATGATAATTATGCCTCACATGTCGCCTATTGCCTTGCCTTGCATTTTCAAAAAATTTCAAGCTAGTCTTTTGCATAGTCTACGAGTTTTTGTTGATATTATGCTAATTATTAGACTTGACTCTCTTCTTGGCAAGCTACTACATATTCTAAGGTTTAGAGCTTAATATATCGGTGACATTCATGACCGATTTCATATAGGATTGAGAGTAGTTTCTCCTCTTGAGGCATGTCACATCAATTTGCATAAGCATGAATTTTGTCTACTTAATACCTATATGCATTCGGGTTTGTGGTTTGTTAACACATGTGGTGGAGGTTTCCTTTTCTTATTTTACCCATAACCCTCACATAGCCAAAATGCCTTTTATCCCCTATACTACATCATTAAAATTGCCTACCCTAGCCGAGCTACTAACATGGTATTTTGGGACTGTTTTGAGCATCCTTTGGTTTTGTGCATCATTGAAGAATTTTTATGTTGTGGGAATGATGAAAAAGAATATAGAAAAGGAAGAAAAAAAAAGAAGAAAAAAATCTATGAGTTCAGAAAAAAAAAAGAAAAAAAAAAGGAAAGGAAGAAAGAAAATAAGGAACTCAATGAAAAAAAAATGGAAAAAGATCGGAACCACCTGTTTTCAGGGGTAGTCGGCCGACTGCCATACAAGGTCGGTCGACCACGACCACTGAGCAGGAATGTTATTCTAGAAAAGAAAGAAAAAAAAAGAGGAGTTGTGAAAATTTGCTCACAATCTTGAGCATTGGGCCTGTTTTATGAAGGAAAGTGAAAGTAATTTTATAGTGTGGTTTGATGGTTGTTAGCTCGGTTTAACCCCTCTTTCCATAATTTGTTTTGACCTTTCTTACCTTTAGCCTCACAATCCCAAATCATCTCGGCATGTGTCATGGTCATTTAGTGTTAGAATGCATATGTACGGTTGTAGAGACTTTGTTCATGTTAGATTGCAGGCATGTTCTTATGGGTCGTAGATAGGTGAGAGTCTTTACTTTTATTTATCTTCTTATCTTTCACATATATATTTGACCCTTTGCTTCATGAGTGTCTTGAGCGTACCGCGAGAGTCCATTTAGAATGAGTCTTGCAAGGTTGAAAGTTTAGCATTTTATTCCAACATGTTAATTCGTTTGCATTTGGCAATAAGCTTGATTTTCTTTGGAAACCGCATTAAATTGGTTACGCATGGCGTTGTGTTTGGTTTTGAGCTAGAAATCCGTTCCAAGTAGAAGTTTTTCTTTTCTTTTGTGTCTTAGTGCTTGTCTTGAGGACAAGCAAGGTTTGGTTTGGGGAGTTTTATATGTGCCTATACTATGCATTTTATTTATACTTTCGGCACGTATTTCTATGCATTTTCGTAACTTTTAGTTGCTATTGCTCCCGAAACGGTTTACTTTGGCATTTCTATGTTTTAAATGTAGGAATACGCGGAAGTGAGCAAAACTGAACTTTAACCGTCCTCCGGAAGCTATTTTGAGTGTTTGCACGAAGCAAGGATCCGGACTCTTAAGCCAAGTGGTGCATGCGAGCCAATTTAAAGCTGGACCGTACAGGAATAGGTCGACCGACCTACTTAAGAGGTCGACCGACCAGCGCGCAGATTATAGAAAGCCTGACTACAGCATGCAAGGTCGACCGACCTGCTTAGGAGGTCGACCGACTTGGCGACGGATTCCGCGATTTTTATTTCGGCTTTTATTCTTTTAATCTTGTAATTAGGAGTCTATTTAAGGACGCCTAAAATTCATAATTAGGTTAAGCAGTCCACATTAGCAAAAACTGCATAGTTAGAGAGAAGATTTCCAAAGTTTTCATCTTTGTTCTTAATTTCCAATTAGTTTTGTAAGTTTGATTCAATTTAATCTTTCCTTGTTAATTAACTTTATTGTTCATCTTATTATTGTTATTCAATCCATGTTTCCATCTTTTGAATATTCATCTTTAATCATGTTATTCTTCTTGATGTTCTTCGATAGTGTTATTATTAGTTTTATGATTGAGATTATGCATAGCTAATTCTTGTGATTAGGAATTAGGGGAACCATGGCCAAGATTTGATTTTTATGGTTTTATGATTCATTTACCAATCCCCATTGTTGTTGGTGAACTAATTCTTTAAGATTGAAAGATTGTTAGGATTAGTTTAACAACTTTGGAATTGCCCAACGAACGAAATTTTAGTGCTTTTCTAGGAACCCTAAGACCGTAAGGATTGGGTAGAATATTGACCAAAAGGTTTATTCTTTGTTCCTTGGGATTGTGTTATTTGGTTATTTTATCCTTTATTGACTTGTCCTAGCCATGGGGAACCGAAGTTCCTAATCTCCTTTTACCATATTTTAGTAGTCTTGTTTATTTTGCTTTCGTAGTTGTTAGTCCCAATCTTAAATCAAACCCTTTTTTTGGTTACTTTCAATGGACTTTAAATTCACAAACATTATTAACCTTGTCTCTCTGTGGTTCGACCCTTGACTTATCCTATCTAGTTTAAGCTGAGGTTTTATAAATCTTATCTTTGGCACCCCTCAACGACGGGTGTCATAAGGTCTATAGGCTTCCGTCTTTTCAGCATCAGCGGTCGGTCGACCCTCTCCCTCGGTCGATCGACCAACTTCCTGTACGTCAGGAAATTCTGGGATCTGCTCCGCGGTCGACCGACTGGCATCAGAGGTCGGTCGACCTGGTTCGCTGTTCAGCGTCTTCGGCTGTTTCTCCTTCTTCTTTTCACTAACTTCCTCACTTCCCACCTTAGCTCCACTTCTCAATGATATGATGTTGAGAGTCTCTTTCTTTTGGTCCGTCTTAGTCGGAAGTTGACCCGGAGCCCTAGTATCATTCTTGCTCGCGATTTGAGCAATTTGGGACTCTAACATCTTCATACCCGCCTCCCGTGCCTGCGACTCCTTTTGAACTAACCCAATGAGATTTTGGATGAGAGCATCCGTATTCGGTGGTGGGTTAGAAGGTTGTTGAGGGACAAAAGGGGTTTTTTGGTAGTTTTGCTTGTGTGGAGGAATATAAGTGGAGTTTTGTTGTGGTTGTTGGTGTTGTGGATTGAGAACATTCTGACTCGTCCATCTCATGTTTGGGTGGATGTTGTTATTATTTGGATCATAGAAGTTATTCCCGCGGTAGTGTTGGAAAGCTGCGCATGTTCCGTTTGATGAAGTACAGAATTTGGAAACATGCCCCTCTCCACCGCATCTCTCGCAAATGAACGATCCGTCTTGAACGGCATTCACGTGGTACATACCACCCTTACTCCCATTCCCGATTTCGAACTTCCCACTGTTAACCTCTAGCTTGTCAAGTTTAGCCATTAAGGCCTCAATAGCTGCAACGTTAGACTCAACTTTCATTTGGTTACCACCGGAAGTTCCGTGTTCAGCACGATGCACAGCAACATCTTCTATAATTTTGAGACCCTTAGTCTCTCCCGAATTCTCCTGGAATCTCCCATTGGCTGCAGCATCCAAATAGGCCCGGTTATCGTCATAGAGGCCATTATAGAATTGGTTACATAGAAACCACTGTTCGAATCCGTGATGGGGTATGGATCGAACGAGTCTCTTGAACCTCATCCAAGCCTCGCTGAAGTCTTCCGAAGCTCCTTGCTTAAAGCTGGTAATTTGTGCCCTTAGGGCATTAGTCTTGGCTGCAGAGTACTACTTCCTGTAGAAGTCTAAGGCTAATGAATTCCTGTCTGTTACTATAGATAGTGAAAGGATTTTGGCGCCATTACCGGGGAGGTGACGCCAGTGTTTATTGTTTCTTGTTTTTGTTTCTCTTGTTTAAGGAACTTTTGTTCCTTAAACCTTCTCACTTTTTTCTTGTAGTTTCCATCTTATGCGCAGGTTCAAGGAGAACTCCTACCACTAGACCACGAGCTTGAGAGGAGTCTAAGAGAAAAGAGGAAGCAGCTTTTAGTGAGTAGAGAAGGAGGTTCACCATCTTCCCTATTCCAAGAAGACATCTTTGAACAACAATCATCACCATCATCACCATAAAACAATCCACCTTCACCAAAAACACCAACTTCACAACCAAATTCACCTCATAATCCATCTACACCAAAAACACCATCAAATACCTATTTCCAAGTCTTTGAAGTAAGGGAAGAAAATATGGCTGAAGAAGCAAGTATAGCCAGTCACTCCTTGCCGCAGGTGAATGACCTATACAAAGGGTTCACTTTACCTGCAGGTACGGGGAAGCCATTTGAGGCCAAGCCTTCCTACATCTCAATGGTGGAGAGAAATCAATTTGGAGCCGCGGCCAATGAAGATGCATCTTAGCATATTGAAATCTTCACGGATTACATATGCTCCATAGCACCCCCAGACGGAGTGACGCAGGAAGAAAATCAAAGAAACTATGTTCATCTTTTCCCTCCGAGATTCAGCAAGGGAGTGGTATTGTGACTTGGACCGCACTGCTGCGGGAGTAACAGACTGGAATTCATTAGCCTTGGCCTTCTACGGGAAGTACTACTCTGCAGCCAAGACTAATGCCCTAAGGTCACAGATTACCAGCTTTAAGCAAGGAGATTTAGAAGACTTCAGCGAGGCTTGGATGAGGTTCAAGAGACTCGTTCGATCCATACCCCATCACGGATTCGAACAGTGGTTTCTACGTAACCAATTCCATAATGGCCTCTATGACGATAACCGGGCCTATTTGGATGCTGCAACCAATGGGAGATTCCTGGATAATTCGGAAGAGACTAAGGGTCTCAAAATTATTGAAGATGTTGATGTGCATCGTGCTGAACACGGAACTTCCCGTGGTAACCAAATGAAAGCTGAGTCTAACGTTGCAGCTATTGAGGCCTTAATGGCTAAACTTGACAAGCTAGAGGTTAACAGTGGGAAGTTCGAAATCGGGAATGGGAGTAAGGGTGGTATGTACCACGTGAATGTCGTTCAAGACAGACCGTTCATTTGCGAGAGATGCGGTGGAGAGGGGCATGTTTCCAAATTCTGTACTTCATCAAACGAAACATGCGCAGCTTTCCAACACTGCCGCGGGAATAACTTCTATGATCCAAATAATAACAACATCCACCCAAACATGAGATGGACGAGTCAGAATGTTCTCAATCCACAACACCAACAACCACAACAAAACTCCACTTATATTCCTCCACACAAGCAAAACTACCAAAAACCCCCTTTTGTCCCTCAACAACCTTCTAACCCACCACCGAATACGGATGCTCTCATCCAAAATCTCATTGGGTTAGTTCAAAAGGAGTCGCAGGCACAGGAGGCGGGTATGAAGATGTTAGAGTCCCAAATTGCTCAAATCGCGAGCAAGAATGATACTAGGGCTCCGGGTCAACTTCCGACTAAGACGGACCAAAAGAAAGAGACTCTCAACATCATATCATTGAGAAGTGGAGCTAAGGTGGGAAGTGAGGAAGTTAGTGAAAAGAAGAAGGAGAAACAGCCGACGACGCTGAACAGCGAACCAGGTCGACCGACTTCTGATGCCAGTCGGTCGACCGCAGAGCAGATCCCAAAAGTTCCTGACGTACAGGAAGTCGGTCGATCGACCGAGGGAGAGGGTCGACCGACCGCTGATGCTGAAAAGACGGAAGCCTATAGACCTGAAATGCCAGATAATCTAAGGGACTTCCAATTTCGGGGTGACAAGACCCCCAAGTTTCTGAGGAGGGCTGCCAATGCTGGAAGTTCCGCCCCTCTCCTTATCATTTGACAAGTTTAAAGATGTTATTCGCTCATTGAATGTTCAAGTTCCGTGTTTAGAACTAGTCCAACAAGTTCCTGTGTATTTCAAATTCATGAGACAACTTTTGTCACGAAAGCGTATCTAGATAAAGTTGAGTTGGTAGCACTTACCGAAGAGTCGTCCAGTTTTTTGTCCCATGTCATTGCCCCTCATAAGCTAGAGGACCTTGGGAGTTTTTCTGTACCTTGCAACATAGGGTCCTTTCCTGTCAAAAAGGCCTTATATGACCTAGGGCCTAGCATTAGTGTCATGCCCTTGAGTGTAGCCTTAAAGTTAGAAATGACCAACTTTGCAGTAACTAGTATGACCGTCCAAATGGCCGACCGTACGTCTATGGAACCCATAGGGGTGTTAGAAAACATCCCTGTGCGTATAGACATGTTTTTCTTCCCAGTCGACTTCGTAGTTTTGGACATCCCTGAGGATGCCCATGTACCTATAATACTAGGGAGACCATTCCTACACACTGCGGGAGCCATCATTGATGTGGGTAGTGGGACTTTGACCTTTAAAGTAGGGAAACATTTTATCATTTATGGCCTATCTTATAGGAAGAAAGATGCTATGACTCATATTACTTGTAATGCTATTGCTTCTGAAAAGAAGTATAAGGTCGTCACTACTTCCCCTAGTTTGTTACCTACTCCTATACCTGTTTTTACACCTCCGCCCAAATTGGGAGCAATATGGAGGATGCTTCTATTGTGACTAATGCAGGAATTGGTTTGGGGAAACCCATAATAAAGGACGTCATAGTGCAAAGAGGAGGACTAGGGATCCTAAGCTATAAGGAGGATGAGGATCCAGACATTGCTGATAAGGAGGACAAAGAAAGAATAAAAGAAGAAAAAGAGAAGAGCCCGTCACATATGCTTTACGACGGAGAGGTGACGTGTTTTGCCATTCAAGGAAACACGGTGGAGACTACGGCTATCGCCAAAAGCCGTGGTCTGATATTTTCCGCATCTTTAGGGGATATTTGTTTCAGTTTTAAGCTCCTAAAACAATTTACTTTATGTTTTGTTGAGACTTTTTAATTTTGTTTGCTTTAAGTTTTTAGAACTTTTTCGTTTTGTTTGCGTAGTTAAGACATCTAGACTTAGTTCTGGGATCTTGCGCATATGTTGGGCGCATGTTTAAATGATTTACCAGGTTTTGAGGGAGAATGACTTGGTTGATACAAGTTATTTCCGAAGAAAAGAGGCCGCTGTGCAGGGTCGACCGACCAGTACCACCAGTTGGTCGACCTGACCCCTGCAGTTATGAAATTCCTGCAGTCTGCAGGAAGGTCGATCGACCAGAGAAGAAGGTCGGTCGACCTTCCCCCCTGTTACAGCACGCTCTTATTTTCCTGGGAATTATGCAACCGTCATAGGTACTTGGCGTGGCACTGCTGGCCACCAAAACCTCCCAGCTTACGTTGGTTTGGGGAATGGTTTCGTGTCACATGCATTGTTCCATTGCATTTTTTATCACACGTTTATTGCATTTCTGTATTGCATTGTTCTTTTCTTTATTTTCCTTGCATATACAAAAATCCAAAAAAATAGAAAAATTCCAAAAATTCCAAAAAATGCACGTTTATTTTAAGCATATAGGTCGAGTCGGAACGAGAGTATTTCAAGGATGATCTTTGCTATCTTACATGTTTATGCCTTTGCCTTGCCTTATCAACTTGTTTTAGTATGAGAGTCTTTTGCATATCTACGAGTTTTTGTCAATTTGCATATCTTGAGACTTTACTTATACCTTGGCAAGCTACTATACATTCTGAGTTTTTAGAGCTTATTTCCTGGTTTCATATTTAAACCAGTTGTCTAGGATGTGAGTAGTACTCCACTTGGAACATGTTACATCAATATGCATAAACATGAACTTGAATTGCTATATACTTGTTTTACTATCTCGTTTTGTGAGTCCTGGTACGTGCATTTGGGATCCATTTTCTCTTATTTACCCATAAGCCTTATATAGCCACAATTGCCTTTTTATTCCCCCAAAACTACATCCCATACTTAGCCTACCCTTCCAAACTAGTATTTGTGGTCATTGGATAATTTTTTGAGGCATCTTGGTTTGTATGCTATCTTGAGCAAAAAGAGAAAAGAAAGAAAGAAAGAAAAGGAAAAGAACAGAAAAATTCAAAATAGAAAGAAAAGAAAAAGAAAAACGAAAACGAAAAAATCAAAATACACAGTGGAGTCAGTCGACCGACCACCTTCATAGGTCGGCCGACCAACTGAGAGCATCAGATTCAAAATTTCGTTCCAAAAAAACCTGTTGAACCATATATTCAAATATATATATAGTATATATGTTTATGTTTTGATAATGACAAATCTAGCTATTTATATATTATATACTCGTATGTATAATCGTGTGCTAAGTGTACAGAACATTAGTAACAAGATCTAATCTATCAAGTATAAAAGATTCAAGCATATTAGTCAATGAATTGACTAAATCGAAGATTGATAGAAGATCACAAGCGCGCATAATGAACTAAAGTTATATTCGTCAACTATAGCTTTAGTACAAGATGGATTCAAGTTATAGCTCGTAGCTATAACTCTATATCATGAAGAAATGATCGGGAATATATATGTGTTTAAAGTGAAACGTTTGTTTCTTAATTTGTGTCGTGTAGTATTAGTGGTTCAATGGTATTCTATTTTAAATATGGAATTGTTAATCTTAATAGGATTATATAAAATATCTTTTAGTTAAATAAGAAATAAATAATTGTCTTATGAGATAATTATTTATTACTAAAATAAACTAAAGATTTTTTATATGATTTTAATTGTCAAATTATATAATCTAAGATTTGGTTCGATTTTTGGAAAACGTGTAACATGTCACGCTTCTATAAATCGTGTAAGGGTTGATTTAAATAAATATTATGTATTTATTTAATGTCCTAAACAAACTAAGATTATATTATGGTAATATATTTTATTATCTTTGACATGGTTTAGGAAGTTGATTTAATAAGGATACTAGTTGTTTATTATATAAAGATCTTTCCTAAATATGAATTAGGAAATAAATTCCTTATATAATACATAAAGTATATTATTAAATCTTTCCTAAATATATTAAGATTAGATTTAAGGTAGTATTACTAAAAGACTAGTATTCTAGTTTTAGTAATATTCCTAAATCATCTAGGGTTTGAATTACCTAGATACATATTCTATATAAATAGACTACCTATGACACATTAATGCTTAAGAAACACATACACACATATACACGAAAATCAAGAGAGAAAACCGCCGATCGTGTTCTTCAAGATCCGAGCTTTAATTGTCATATTCATATCAAGATTCAAGTGCTCAAGCATTGATCTTATTTATTCAAGATTGTGAACTAGAAGAAACTCATTGAAGACATATCTTATTAGCGTAAGATAGATCGAGTATTTAACGGTACTCATTGTAGTCAAGTATTTAACGGTACTTGACATAGCTAGGTATTTAACGGTATCTAGATTGAGTTACAACTAACATCAAAGTTGTACGAGTAGGGTTGATAAAATTGTAATCCGGAGTCGGTACTAATTTTATTAATCGAGAATAGTGGACGTAGGTTTCAAAGTGTGAAACTGAACCACTTCAAAAATATCGTGTCTCTACTTTATTATTGCTCTACTCAACGATCTTCATACAACTACACACACATCGAAGAAGATTTTTAAAAGAAGGCATACTCAATTCAACCCCCTCTTCTTGAGTATATTATATCAATAGACTCTTCAATTGGTATCAGAGCCTCGTGCTCTTGATCGCCTAGCCGCGTGAGTTTTGATCCTTCTATTGATTCTATATTATATACTCTTTCATCAATGGATTCCAAGCATCTCAAGTGCCCTATCTTCGATGGCAAAAACTATAGTTTATGGAAAAATATGATGACTCATTACATCAAGGGTTGTGATTGGGAATGTTGGAAGATCATCCAAACTGGACCAAAGAAGATCTTGGTCGCCGCCGCCAATGGAACAACCTATGAAAAAATGGAAAGCGATTATGTGGAAAGTGACTACAAAATTGCAGAGAAAAACTCTAAGGCCATGAGCCTCCTACAGAACGGTATGATAACCTCAGAATTCGATAGATTCTCATCCTGTAGTTCCGCCAAGGAAATATGGGATAGTCTCGAACTTGCTTATGAAGGAACATCCGCAGTCAGGAAACATCGTATAGACTTGCTCGTTCAAAGATATGAACTTTTCAATATGGAAAAGAATGAATCTATTGATAGCATGTCTGCACGATTTTCTTGTATTATTAATGAACTGCGGAACCTTGGCAAAAAGATCGATTCTGAGGATATCATTCGTAAGATTCTTAGGAGTCTCACCAAAAAGTGGCAACCTAAGGTCACGGCCATAGAGGAAGCACGTGATTTATCTAAAATCACTTACCAAGAATTGATTGGATCCTTAATGGCTCACGAGATTATACTAAATAAAAACGATGATGATCCCAAAGGAAAGGGAGTCGCTTTACAAGCCTCCACAAGCGAAGTAAGCGAAGAAGAACTTGAGGATGAAACAGTTCTATTCGCTAGACGATTTAAGAAAGCAGTTTTCAAAGGTAGATACAAAAACTCTAACAACAAAACGTTCGACAAAAAGAAAACTGACTCCAAACAAACATTCTTCAAAAGAGGATGTTTCAAGTGTGGACAACAAGACCACATGATCAAAGATTGTCCAAGTTGGGACAAAATCAAAGACAAGTCAAAAAGAGAAAAGACCAAAACAGAGTTTAAGAAAGTAATGCTTGCGTCATGCTGGGGAGAATTAGAATCTGAAGATGACGAGGACTCTGAAGAAGAAGAGGTAGCAAACCTATGCCTAAGCAACGTCAGCCTAGATCTAATCTCAAACGACAATGATGAAGATGACGCATCGAATATGTGTCTCCTTGGAGAATCAGACTCAGACGACGACGACGAAGAGGTAAATTTTCTTCAACTCAAAAGTCAAGTTAAAAACTTATCTAAGGCTATGCTAATTAAATATTTTGAGAAAACCCTAGACCAATGTCATGAACAAAATCTTGAGTTAGATGACTTGAAAGAGCAGATCCTCGATATTGCTGAGGAAAATCAACTTCTGAAAGCCAAAGCTAAGAAACTGAAATCCAAAATAAGCATTGAAGCAAATGCTAAGTTGGAAACAGTTATGTCTGAGAAAAAGGTTCTTGAGTCTAAAGTTATAGCTAATGAAGCTATAACCTCAAAACTAAAACTCAACATTAAAGAGCTTCAATCTAAAGTTATAGCTAATGAAGCTATAACTTCAGAATTAAAAAAGGTTAATGAACGGCTTAAGTCAGAATCTTCGACTATGGTCGAAGATGAGACTCATCAAGAAGAAGTTGAGATTCTCGAAAGCAAAATCATGGATCTAGAATTCAGTATATCTAAAATCAAGAAAGAACATGCTAAAATTGTGTCTGACTTCCATAAAGACATTCAAAACCTAAAAGAGTCTAGCAACACTGACCATAGTGAATGTAAGAAAGAAATAGACTCCTTGAAAGACCTCCTTCTTCATGCTCGGAAAGTTCACGATAAGTGGGAAGGAAGCACTAACGTTCTAAACTTCCTAACTGAACAATCCGACAACAACATGAAGATGGGTTTAGGTCACGAATGTTATGGAAGAAGGGATCACTCAAAGTGTAAACAAAGTCCAACAGATAGAGACTTTAGAAGAAGAAAATATGCCGACCTTCCTGAGTATTTAATATGCACTTATTGTGGCCATACTGGACACCTCCGAGAAAACTGTGTGAAACACGCACAAGATTTTAAAACCGGAGTTAAGTTTGTTAAATCCTTAGGAATTCCAAGCGACACTAATTCTGTCTCTGAGAGTGATGGTGACAAAACTGAGGAAAGAAACATTGACCACAGATGGTTCTATGACATGACATTTGATTACGAAGAAAAGAGAAATAGAACCAAACAAACTCCTCAAACTACACACAAAAATTGGTCACCAAGAGTCCAAACTAAGACCTACACAAAAACATCAAAACCCAACTACTACCAATATAGAAAGACCTATGTAAGACAAGTCTGGGTTAAAAAGGAAGATGTATTTGTGATTACTAACAACAAAGGACCCAAGTATGCTTGGGTACCTAAATCCTGTCTTTAAAATTATTTGTGCAGTTTGTCGCCAAGGAAAATAATCTATGGTATCTCGACAGTGGATGCTCAAGACATATGACAGGCGACGTAAACCTATTCCAAACCCTAAAACCTTTTGACGGAGGTAAAGTCACATTCGGTGATAACAAAAAGGGAAAGATCATCGGAATTGGTAAGATAGGTATTTCATCCTCTCATGCTATAAATGATGTATACCTTGTAAATGGTCTCAAACACAATCTTATCAGTATATCTCAATTATGTGACAAAGGAAATAAAGTGGTTTTTCATTCAGATATATGTCGTATAATCTTAGAAGGCACCAGTAAGGTAATAATTGAAGGTCACAGGATAAAAAATGTTTATATGATTGATTTAAATGTTGTACCTACTGATTCTCTATCATGCATGAAAGTTACGTTAGATGATCCATGTCTATGGCACAAGAGATTTGGTCATATTAGCTCACCTATTCTAAGTAAGCTAAAAAGATGGGACTTGGTCGAAGGTCTTCCAAAGATCAAATTTGATCAAGAAAAGATGTGTGACACATGTGCATGATGTAAACACGTCAGATCGTCTTTTAAGCCAAAAAGAGTGGTAAGCACAGAACAAGCTCTTGAACTAGTACACATGGATCTATGTGGACCTATGAAGGTAAGAAGCAGAGGTGGTTCCAGGTACGTTTTCGTTCTAGTTGATGATTACTCTAGATTTGTTTGGCCAATCTTTCTTCACTCCAAAGACGAAACTTTCAATGAATTTGTTAGTCTCATGAAACTTGTCCAAAACAAATATAAATCAAACCTAATAACAATCCGTACTGATCATGGAACTGAGTTCGACAATCATGCTTTTATTGAGTTCTGTAAAACCAATGGTGTTGGTCATAACTTCTCGGCCCCTAGAACCCCACAACAAAATGGAGTCGTAGAACGAATGAACAGAACGCTAGAAGACATGGCTAGAACAATGCTTCTTTGTAGTGGCCTACCTAGAAACTTTTGGGCTGAGGCTATTAGTACAGCTTGCTATATTCATAACCGTGCTATGATTAGACCTATCCTTAAAAAGACTCCTTATGAACTTCTTCGTGGTCGCAAACCAAACATATCACATTTAAGATGCTTTGGTAGTAAATGCTTTGTTCACAACAATGGTAAAAACAAATTAAGCAAATTCGACCCTAGAAGTGATGAAGCAATCTTTATAGGATATTCAGATCATAGTAAAGCCTACAAAGTTTTTAACAAACGTACTTTATGCATAGAGGAAAGTATTCATGTTATCTTTGATGAGAATAATGTCTTCGATAAGCCATTAAAGGATATAGAGGAAAACCTAGACGAACCTGATTTCAGGTTATCAAGGGAAGATCCTCCTGAAATGGAAATTGAAGAAGGAGAACCTCAAGGAATTCATGATGAACTCAACTTGGGAGAAAATGGTGCGAGAGATGAAACTACAGTTGATGATACTGTAGATAACTCTCAAACCAATGACTCGGAACCCAGAGTTACAGCTAATGAAGCTGTAACTTTGAATCAAAACCAAAGGGAAGAGGCCAGAGTTATACCTGACCCTACTATAAACCCAGGTTTGGATTCAGGGGGAACAAGTCAAAATCCCGAGTCAAGTTCAGGGAATGCAAATGATCAATCAAGAAACTGGAGATATAAAGGCTCTCATCCTTTGGACAATGTCATAGGAAGCCTGACAGATGGAGTTCAAACTCGAAGGAGCTTAAATAACTTTTGCTCATTCTACTCCTTTCTCTCCTCCATTGAACCTTCAAATATCAAGGAAGCTCTCGCAGAACCAGACTGGATAGTTGCCATGCAAGAAGAACTCCAGCAATTTGAAAGAAACAAAGTTTGGCATCTTGTTCCTCGACCTAAGGACAGAACTGTCATTGGAACTAGATGGGTATTCAGAAACAAATTGGATGACACTGGAGTCATTGTGCGAAATAAGGCCAGACTAGTGGTTCAAGGATACAACCAACAGGAAGGGATCGATTATGATGAAACCTTTGCTCCTGTTGCTCGTCTTGAGGCAATAAGACTACTCATTGCATTTGCAGCACACAAGGGAATGAAGCTTTTTCAGATGGATGTTAAGACTGCATTTCTTAATGGCTATCTCCAAGAGGAAGTATTTGTTGAACAACCTCCTGGATTTCCTGACAGCAAACTCAAGGATCATGTATTCAAATTGGACAAAGCACTATATGGTCTGAAACAAGCACCTAGGGCATGGTACGACAGATTATCAAAGTTCCTATTGGAGAGTGGATTCAAGAGAGGGTCTGTGGATAAAACCCTATTTCTTAAAAGCGAAAACTCAGATCTACTAGTTGTTCAGATCTATGTTGACGATATTATTTTTGGCTCAACTAATAAAAAGTTGTGCAAGTACTTCTCTGAGTTGATGACCTCTGAGTTCGAGATGAGTATGATGGGAGAACTAAAGTTCTTCCTTGGACTTCAAATACAACAAACTGAAGAAGGAATCAAGGTTCATCAACAAAAATATGTCAAAGAGTTACTAAAGAAATTTGGAATGGAAACCTCTCATGCAATGCCTACTCCAATGGTTACAGATAAGAAGTTAACCAAAGACGAAGATGGTAAGTCTGTAGATGAAACGACTTACAGAGGTATGATTGGCTCACTTCTTTATCTTACAGCAAGTCGTCCAGATATAATGTTTAGTGTCTGTGTTTGTGCGAGATTCCAATCTGCACCAAAAGAATCACACATGATTGCAGTTAAGAGAATTTTAAGATACCTAATCGGAACCTCAAAATTATATCTATGGTATCCCATGGACTGTAACTTTAACTTAGTAGGATATTCAGATGCGGATTATGCAGGATGTTCTTTAGACAGAAAAAGTACCTCCGGACTTGCTACCTTTGTAGGTCCTTGTATTATATCTTGGGGATCCAAGAAACAAAATTCTGTCGCTCTCTCAACTGCTGAAGCAGAATATATTGCAGCCGCACTGGTATGTTCTCAACTTTTATGGTTAAAACAACAGTTACATGATTATGGTGTTGATGTTGGATGTGTGCCTATATTATGTGATAATACGAGTGCTATAATTATATCTAAAAACCCAGCCCAGCACTCGAGGACCAAACATATTGAAATTAGACACCACTTTCTAAGAGACCATGTTGAAAAGAAAAATATAAAATTGGAATTTTGTAGTACGGAAAAACAGTGGGCAGATATCTTCACTAAACCATTGGCTAGAGAACGCTTTGAGACTTTGCGATTGGAAATTGGTTTAATCGGTGGCACCTAATCAAATCTTAAAAGCAAAAATAACCCAATGATTGACTACGGTTTAGATGAGATTATATGACTGTGTCCGTATACTCCGCTGCATGTGTATGTATGTATTCGATGATAAATTATGTGAAAATAATTATGTTATGCAATTCATGTATGTATGTGTGCACAACCGAATCTCACAATAATAATACGACACATATTATAATTTACCCTACGATATTTACCTATACATATTAATATTTACATATTATAAAAACAAAAAAAAAAAGGGGGAAAAAGAAAAGCACTCTCACCTCACTCAAACCGTGAAGCATTAAGCTCCACATCTCCCTGCCACGTGTCACTCAAGCCCTCTACCTATTGACTTTCTACTACCTCCCACATTCTTACCATCCCCAACAAACCCAAACAATTACCTAGTCTTCACAAAACCCCCAAAATAAATTCACCAATCTCCATTAAAATTCAACCAAGCACTCATCCTCAACCCTTACATCTTTTTGCCGCCATCACGCGTCACTTGCTCCAATCTCAAAAAACAAAACCCACCATCTCCACCTTCACCCACACCGTCACCTCCGCCATCCTCAACACCCATCTCCGTATCCATTCCGACGACCGACACCGGAAGACGCCGAAAACTGAACCGAGACTCACCCATCGTCCCTGAGAGCATGCCGGAGTTCGTTTCTACTGGGATAAGTTGTCATGTTGTGAGGATATCGTGTTATTTAATTGGATGAAGGGAACGAAGGTAAATTTAGCCTTCTTGATTTGTTGAAAATTTTGTCAAATTTCAAGTGTGTTAATTAAAGAAAAGGTGTGTTCCACACTAGACATTCCCGATGGAATATGGGTGTCGGAGATTCTGTTCAAGAAAAGTGTTATTGACGAAGAGAGTTATGGAGTTATGCCAAGAAATCGAACGTGTGATAAATTGCTTAAGCTCATGGGTATTTCCTTTGTTTGAACGTCTAGATGCCCAGATGGATAAAATCCTTGGTCTATACGAGGTTAAGAAAGAAAAAGAAAGCGCGGGAAGTAGTAGTGGTGTGGTACGGATTGAAAGATTGGATGGATAAGGTTAATAAACGGATTAAGAAGGTTGGCACGGATGTTCAATTATTGTGTGATGAGTTATTCATCATTGGTTGTCGTTCTTAAATACTCAGGGAGGGGCTGTGGTTAGGGACCACGGGCTGTTAAGGAAGCCATGAATCTTGCTCTCGTCTATGATCAGCATTGCAGTGCTAATATTTTGTTCTTGTTTTAATTTCGTTTTCGGTATTTTCGGATGTTGTGTTTGAGTCCGGAATGGACTTCCTCAAATTATTACTCTTATCCTAGCCCAACTCTGAAACTATCTTTGGCCCAACAAAATCCGAGGCCCACTAGCCCTTATGTTGCCAATCTTAACCTTTCCTAATTGTTACCAAAAGGCCCATCTAATAAAAATTATCCAAGCCGGCCCGATTTTCTCATATTTAACCTATATTCGGCCCAGTGGCATAGTAGTTCGGTTTGGTTGTGTATATTTTAACACTACGTATGTGGTTATGTGATATTTTCTATGTTCATATTATTTCGACTCGTTTATATGCTTGCTTATGCTTCGTACGTATATTATTCTAGTCGTTTCATGTCTTTGTTCTCATCTTTTCGATGATGTCAAGAGGGGGAAATATGCGACTTAGATTGAAATTTGCCTAAGCTTGCTCCTTGTCGTAATCCATTGTCTCTTAGGGTCCTTAAAGGATATGGGATAGATAGAAGATAAAAACCCTAAGTGACTCTTTGCTATGAATGACCATTATTATATTAAGGGGGAACATACACTTAGACACGAAATCTAAGAGAGACTTGCCATCATCAAAAAGGGGGAATTTGTTGAACCATATATTCAAATATATATATAGTATATATGTTTATGTTTTGATAATGACAAATCTAGCTATTTATATATTATATACTCGTATGTATAATCGTGTGCTAAGTGTACAGAACATTAGTAACAAGATCTAATCTATCAAGTATAAAAGATTCAAGCATATTAGTCAATGAATTGACTAAATCGAAGATTGATAGAAGATCACAAGCGCGCATAATGAACTAAAGTTATATTCGTCAACTATAGCTTTAGTACAAGATGGATTCAAGTTATAGCTCGTAGCTATAACTCTATATCATGAAGAAATGATCGGGAATATATATGTGTTTAAAGTGAAACGTTTGTTTCCTAATTTGTGTCGTGTAGTATTAGTGGTTCAATGGTATTCTATTTTAAATATGGAATTGTTAATCTTAATAGGATTATATAAAATATCTTTTAGTTAAATAAGAAATAAATAATTGTCTTATGAGATAATTATTTATTACTAAAATAAACTAAAGATTTTTTATATGATTTTAATTGTCAAATTATATAATCTAAGATTTGGTTCGATTTTTGGAAAACGTGTAACATGTCACGTTTCTATAAATCGTGTAAGGGTTGATTTAAATAAATATTATGTATTTATTTAATGTCCTAAACAAACTAAGATTATATTATGGTAATATATTTTATTATCTTTGACATGGTTTAGGAAGTTGATTTAATAAGGATACTAGTTGTTTATTATATAAAGATCTTTCCTAAATATGAATTAGGAAATAAATTCCTTATATAATACATAAAGTATATTATTAAATCTTTCCTAAATATATTAAGATTAGATTTAAGGTAGTATTACTAAAAGACTAGTATTCTAGTTTTAGTAATATTCCTAAATCATCTAGGGTTTGAATTACCTAGATACATATTCTATATAAATAGACTACCTATGACACATTAATGCTTAAGAAACACATACACACATATACACGAAAATCAAGAGAGAAAACCGCCGATCGTGTTCTTCAAGATCCGAGCTTTAATTGTCATATTCATATCAAGATTCAAGTGCTCAAGCATTGATCTTATTTATTCAAGATTGTGAACTAGAAGAAACTCATTGAAGACATATCTTATTAGCGTAAGATAGATCGAGTATTTAACGGTACTCATTGTAGTCAAGTATTTAACGGTACTTGACATAGCTAGGTATTTAACGGTATCTAGATTGAGTTACAACTAACATCAAAGTTGTACGAGTAGGGTTGATAAAATTGTAATCCGGAGTCGGTACTAATTTTATTAATCGAGAATAGTGGACGTAGGTTTCAAGGTGTGAAACTGAACCACTTCAAAAATATCGTGTCTCTACTTTATTATTGCTCTACTCAACGATCGTCATACAACTACACACACATCGAAGAAGATTTTTAAAAGAAGGCATACTCAATTCAACCCCCCCTTCTTGAGTATATTATATCAATAGACTCTTCAAAACCCCTTTCTTTTACATGTTATCACTCCCGTACTTCATTCAAAATATTCGGGAGTCCTTTCTTTTATATAATGTGAGAGTTGTGCTACAAAATAGCACTTTCTTAATATCAAAAGTTGTGAAATATGTTGTTGGGAATCGGTTTTACTAGCTTGGCTACTAACCCCACAAGTCCAAAAACATCTTAACCACTTTTACCTTTTACCTCACATATCTTTCATACCTCAATTGCACGTGCCTAATTCACTTGATGAGTGTGTTTATACGTAGTTGTAGAATTCTTGTTCATGTTAGATTGCAGACATGTTTCCATAGGTCGCAGTTAGGTGAGTGTCATGACAATATACTTCTTTCTATCTTTTACATATACTCACCCTTTGCTTCATGAGTGTCTCGAGCGTACCGCGAGATTCCATGGTATAAAGTCTCTATAGTCTCTAGTTTTGCAAAGTTTGACAACACTATAACTCGTTTGCATGATTTGAATACTATCTCATTTTGTACTCGACATTGGTTTAGGCTTACATGTAAATTTCGCTCTGAGATTGAAATCGTTCCATTAGTTAAGACCGAGTCTATTTCTTACTTGAGGTCAAGCAAGGTTTGGTTTGGGGAATTTGATGCGTGTCTATTTTATGATGTTTTAAATCTATTTTTACACGCATTTTGTCGCTCATTTACTATGTTTTAGCCTTTATTTCCCAACAATTGTCTACTTTCGTATTCTTATGCTCTTTTGCAGATTTATGCGCAAAAGGGACGATTTTATACCAAAACTTATGACCTCGGGATCTTTCATAACCAAGGAACAAAGAAAAGTAAACTCAAAACGTTAACCAAGTGCCAAGAAGTCAAACCGAAGACAAATCAAGGCAATCCTACAGGAATTTAGGTCGACCGACCTACTATATAGGTCGGCCGACCAGGCCTCTGTTATGGAAAGTCCAGAAATCCCTGAAGCCCGTCAAGAGGTCGACCGACTTACTATTGAGGTCGACCGACCTCAGCGCAGACCCAGAATTTTCCGCAAAGCCCATTCAAGTGATTAGGTTATTAGGAAACTCTTTAATTTCGCATATATAAGCTAATCTCATGTTTAGGGTTAATGATTCAGTTTTATTCAGTCATATTCGATTTTAGAATACAGTTTTAGTTCATCTCTCATTCAAGTTTTAGTATTAGTTTCACAAACACATTACTTTTCTTTAAGTTGTTCATTGTTCATCATCAATCCTTCCACGATAATCAATAAAGCTTGTTCTTTTCTGCCTTAATCCTTATTTCCGGTAATTCCTCTCTCAATTTCAGTTTTATTATTGTTAGTTTAGAATTATTACATCCGGTTAAGTTAGAATCTCAAAGCCTTTATTATTATTGCATGTTTAGATTGATGTTCGTTATGATTTCCATGTTTACGCCTGTTTTTATTATTGTTTCAATAGTTATGAGTAGCTAATTTCATATGTTAGGATGTAGGGGGGTAAATATGCATAGGTAGTATAATTCTCGAATCGAAATGTTGCAGGCAGGAGGTCGACCGACTGGGGTAGCTGGTCGGTCGACCGACTCGCGTATGAATTCTGTTTCGCTTTATTTCACAATCTATAATAACCTACAATGAGACCAAAGGGAGACTTGTAGGATGTTAGTAATGACCTACCCAAGATTGAAAGATACGGGAAGGGCATTGGTTTACGCTTTAAGACGACTAGGTTACTCGAGACTAAAAGGTATGTGACGTGGAATTTAGGAATCACCCTTATTGTTGACACCCAATAATTGTGAGACCTAGGAACTAATAGCATAGGCCGAAATGAGCTATTAGGTAGCATAGACCTAAAGGATATGTTACACCCCTTACGCGACTGAAATACATGTTGACTTAGGATTTATACTATCTTAGCTAATTACCCAAACATCCTAGCATCTCTTTTACTATAATTTTATTCTCATCTTTATTCACTTGTTTTAATTTTATATTTGTTTCTAGACTTAGTAACAATCAATCAAACCCCCATTTTTGTTACCCTAAAACATTGACATCAAACAATAAACATTCCCCACCTCTCTGTGGTTCGACCCTGACTTTCACTATCATACGACCGACCTACATCAAAAAAAAAATGAAATTAGCTACTCATAACTATTGAAACAATAATAAAAACAGGAGTAAACATGGAAATCATAACGAACATCAATCTAAACATGCAATAATAATAAAGGCTTTGGGATTCTAACTTAACCGGATGTAATAATTCTAAACTAACAATAATAAAACTGAAATTGAGAGAGGAATTACCGGAAATAAGGATTAAGGCAGAAAAGAACAAGCTTTATTGATTATCGTGGAAGGATTGATGATGAACAATGAGCAACTTAAAGATAAAATTTATCTTCCTGGATAAATTGACCCGAACTTTGATTATCGTCGGTCGACCTTCCCCCCCTGTTACAAGCTTTCTTTTCTAGAATAAGTCTCCCTTTGGTCTCTAGCTATTAGGTACCATAGACCGAAAGATAGGAATTATAAATTTTATCTTTGGTACCCTCAACGACAAGAAGTCGGTCGATCGACCGAGGGAGAGGGTCGACCGACCGCTGATGCTGAAAAGACGGAAGCCTATGGACCTGAAATGCCAGATAATCTAAGGGACTTCCTATTTCGGGGTGACAAGACCCCCAAGGTTTTGAGGAGGGCTGCCAATGCTGGAAGTTCCGCCCCTCCTTATCCTGAGAGATTCATACCAACGGCGCCAAAATTTGACACCCGTCGTTGAGGGGTGCCAAAGATAAAATTTATAATTCCTAAACTTTAACTATAGATAGTGAAAGTCAGGGTCGAACCACAGAGAGACAAGGTTAATAAAGTTTGTGAATTTAAAGTCTATTGAAAGTAACCAAAAAAAGGGGGTTTTGATTTATGATTGGGACTAACAACTAAGATAGCAAAATAAACAAGAGTACTAAAACAAGGTAAAAAGAAGATTAGGAACTTCGGTTCCCCGTGGCTAGGACAAGTCAATAAAGAGTAAAATAACCAAATAACACAATCCCAAGGAACAAAGAATAAACCTTTAGGTCAATATTCTACCAAATCCTTACGGTCTTAGGGTTCCTAGAAAAGCACTAAACTTTCGTTCATAGGGCAATCCCAAAGTTGTTGTTAAACTAATCCTAACAATCTTTCAATCTTAAAGAATTAGTTCACCAACAATAATGGGGATTGGTAAATTAATCATAAAACCATTAAAATCTAATCTTGGCCATGGTTCCCCTAATTCTAATCACAAGAATTAGCTAATCATAATCTTAATCATAAAACTAGAACTAACAACATTCAAGAACAATAAGAAAATTAATATGATTGAAGATGAAGATTCGTAGGATGAAAATATAAATTGAATAGCAACAATAAGAAGAACAATAAAGTTAATTAATAAGGAAAGATTAAATTGGATCAACTTACAAAACTAATTGGAAATCAAGAACAAAGATGAAAACTTGGTAATTCTTCTCTCTAACTATGGAGTTTTTTCTAATGTCGACTGCTTAACCTAATTATGAAGCTTAGGCGCCCTTAAATAGACTCCTAATTACAAGATTAAAAAGATAAAAACTGAAATAAAAATCATGGAACCCGTCGCCAGGTCGGTCGACCTCCTGAGTAGGTCGGTCGACCTCTAGTCCTGTTGTCAGGCCTTCTAAATTCTGCGCGCTGGTCGGTCGACCTCTTGATTAGTTCGGTCGACCGATTCCTGTACATTTCAGCCTTGAATTTGCTTGTACGCACCACTTGGCTTAAGAATCTGGATCCTTGCTTCGGGTAAACACTCAAAATAGCTTCCGGAGGACGTTTAAAGTTCGGTTTTGCTCACTTCCGCGTATTCCTACATTTAAAACATAGAAATGCCAAAGTAAACCGTTTCGGGAGAAATAAAAACTAAAAGTTACGAAAATGCATAGAAATACGTGCCGAAAGTATAAATAAAATGCATAGTATAGGCACGTATCAAACTCCCCAAACTAAACCTCGCTTGTCCTCAAGCAAGCACTAAGACTCAAAAGAAAAGAAAAACTTCTACTTGGAACGGATTTCTAGCTCAAAACCAAACACAACGCCAATCCTAACCAATTTAATGCGGTTTCCAAAGAAAATCAAGCTTATTGCCAAATGCAAACGAATTAAACATGTTGGAATAAAATGCTAAACTTTCAACCTTGCAAGACTCATTCTAAATGGACTCTCGCGGTACGCTCGAGACACTCATGAAGCAAAGGGTCAAATTTATATGTGAAAGATAAGAAGAAAATAAAATTAAAGACTCTCACCTATCTACGACCCATAAGAACATGCCTGCAATCTAACATGAACAAAGTCTCTACAACCGTACATATGCATTCCAACACTAAATGACCATGACACATGCCGAGGTGATTTGGGATTGTGAGGCTAAAGATAAGAAAGGTCAAAACAAATTATGGAAAGAGGGGTTAAACCGAGCTAACAACCATCTAACCATACTATAAAATTACTTTCACTTTCCTTCATAAAACAGGCCCAATGCTCAATATTGTGAGCAAATTTTCACAACTCCTCTTTTTTTTTTCTTTCTTTTCTAGAATAACATTCCTGCTCAGTGGTCGTGGTCGACCGACCTTGTATGGCAGTCGGCCGACCACCCCTGAAAACAGGTGGTTCCGATTTTTTCAGTATTTCATCTTTGTTTTTCATTGATCAGTTCCTTATTTTATTTCTTCCTTTTCTTTTTCCCGAACTCATAGATTTTTTTTCTTTTTTACTTTCTTTTCTCTTCTCTTTTTCATCATTTCCACAAGATAAAAATTCTTCAATGATGCAAAAAAAACAAAGGATGCTCAAAACAGTCCCAATATACCATGTTACTAGCTCGGCTAGGGTAGGCATCAAATTTTGGCGCCGTTGCCGGGGAGGTGACGCCAGTGTTTATTGTTTCTTGTTTTTGTTTCTCTTGTTTAAGGAACTTTTGTTCCTTAAACCTTCTCACTTTTTTCTTGTAGTTTCCATCTTATGCGCAGGTCAGTTCAAGGAGAACTCCTACCACTAGACCACGAGCTTGAGAGAACTCTAAGAGAAAAGAGGAAGCAACTTTTAGTGAGTAGGGAAGGAGGTTCACCATCTTCAGTATTCCAAGAAGACATCTTTGAACAACAATCATCACCATCATCACCACAAAACAATCCACCTTCACCAAAAACACCAACTTCACAACCAAATTCACCTCATAATCCATCTACACAAAAAACACCATCAAATACCTATTTCCAAGTCTTTGAAGTAAAGGAAGAAAAGATGGCTGAAGAAGAAAGTATAGCCAGTCACTCCTTGCCGCAGGTGAAAGACCTATACAAAGGGTTCACTTTACCTGCAGGTATGGGGAAGCCATTTGAGGCCAAGCCTTCCTACATCTCCATGGTGGAGAGAAATCAATTTGGAGGCGCGGCCAATGAAGATGCAGCTAAGCATATTGAAATCTTCACGGATTACATATGCTCCATAGCACCCCCAGACGGAGTGACGCAGGATCAAATCAAAGAAACTATGTTCATCTTTTCCCACCGAGATTCAGCAAGGGAGTGGTATCGTGACTTGGACCGCACTGCTGCGGGAGTAACAGACTGGAACTCATTAGCCTTGACCTTCTACAGGAAGTACTACTCTGCAGCCAAGACTAATGCCATAAGGGCACAGATTACCAGCTCTAAGCAAGGAGCTTCGGAAGACTTCAACGAGGCTTGGATGAGGTTCAAGAGACTCGTTCGATCCATACCCCATCACGGATTCGAACAGTGGTTTCTATGTAACCAATTCTATAATGGCCTCTATGACGATAACCGGGCCTATTTGGATGTTGCAGCCAATGGGAGATTCCAGGAGAATTTGGGAGAGACTAAGGGTCTCAAAATTATAGAAGATGTTGCTGTGCATCGTGCTGAACAGGGAACTTCCCGTGGTAACCAAATGAAAGCTGAGTCTAACGTTGCAGCTATTGAGGCCTTAATGGCTAAACTTGACAAGCTAGAGGTTAACAGTGGGAAGTTCGAAATCGGGAATGGGAGTAAGGGTGGTATGTACCACGTGAATGCCGTTCAAGACGGACCGTTCATTTGCGAGAGATGCGGTGGAAAGGGGCGTGTTTCCAAATTTTGTACTTCATTAAACGAAACATGCGCAGCTTTCCAACACTACCGCGGGAATAACTTTTATGATTCAAATAATAACAACATCCACCCAAACATGAGATGGACGAGTCAGAATGTTCTCAATCCACAACACCAACAACCACAACAAAACTCCACTTATATTCCTCCACACAAGCAAAACTACCAAAAACCCCCTTTTGTCCCTCAACAACCTTCTAACCCACCACCGAATACGGATGCTCTCATCCAAAATCTCATTGGGTTAGTTCAAAAGGAGTCGCAGGCACGGAAGGCGGGTATGAAGATGTTAGAGTCCCAAATTGCTCAAATCGCGAGCAAGAATGATACTAGGGCTCCGAGTCAACTTCCGACTAAGACGGACCAAAAGAAAGAGACTCTCAACATCATATCATTGAGAAGTGGAGCTAAGTTGGGAAGTGAGGAAGTTAGTGAAAATAAGAAGGAGAAACAGCCGAAGACGCTGAACAGCGAACCAGGTCGACCAACCTCTAATGCCAGTTGGTCGACTGCGAAGCAGATCCCAGAAGTTCCTGACGTACAGGAAGTCGGTCGATCGACCGAGGGAGAGGGTCAACCGACCGCTGATGCTGAAAAGACGGAAGCCTATAGACCTGAAATGCCAGATAATCTAAGGGACTTCCTATTTCGGGGTGACAAGACCCCCAAGTTTCTGAGGAGGACTGCCAATGCTGGAAGTTCCGCCCCTTCTTATCCTGAGAGACTCATACCAACAAAGGAACATGTTTCATTTGACAAGTTTAAAGACGTTATTCGCTCATTGAATGTTCAAGTTCCGTTTTTAGAACTAGTCCAACAAGTTCCTACGTATTTCAAATTCATGAGACAGCTTTTGTCACGAAAGCGGTCTCTAGATAAAGTTGAGTCGGTAGCACTTACCGAAGAGTCGTCCAGTTTTTTGTCCCATGTCATTGCCCCTCATAAGCTAGAGGACCCTGAGAGTTTTTCTGTACCTTGCAACATAGGGACCTTTCCTGTCTAAAAGGCCTTATGTGACCTAGGGGCTAGCATTAGTGTCATGCCATTGAGTGTAGCCTTAAAGTTACGAATGACCAACTTTGCAGTAACTAGTATGACCGTCCAAATGGCCGACCGTACGTCTATGGAACCCATAGGGGTGCTAGAAAACATCCCTGTGCGTATAGACAGGTTTTTCTTCCCAGTCGACTTCGTAATTTTGGACATCCCTGAGGATTCCCATATGCCTATAATACTAGGGAGACCATTCCTTCACACTGCGGGAGCCATCATTGATGTGGGTAGTGGGACTTTGACCTTTAAAGTAGGGAAACATTCTATCATTTATGGCCTATCTTATAGGAAGAAAGATGCTATGACTCCTATTACTTGTAATGCTATTGCTTCTGAAAAGAAGTATAAGGTCATCACTACTTCCCCTACTTTGTTACCTACTCCTATACCAGTTTTTACACCTCTGCCCCAGATTGGGAGCAATATGGAGGATGCTTCTATTGTGACTAATGCAGGAATTGGTTTGGGGAAACCCATAATAAAGGACGTCATAGTGCAAAGAGGAGGACTAGGGATCCTAAGATATAAGGAGGATGAGGATCCAGACATTGCTAATAAGGAGGACAAAGAAAGAATAAAAGAAGAAAAAGAGAAGAGCTCGTCGCATATGCTTTGCGACGGAGAGGTGACGTGTTTTGCCATTCAAGCAAACACAGTGGAGACTACGGCATATCGCCAAAAGCCGTGGTCTGAGATTTTCCGCATCTTTAGCGGATATTTGTTTCAGTTTTAAGCTCCTAAAACAATTTACTTTATGTTTTGTTGAGACTTTTTAATTTTGTTTGCTTTAAGTTTTTAGAACGTTTTCATTTTGTTTGCGTAGTTAAGACATCTAGACTTAGTTCTGGGATCTTGTGCATATGTTGGGCGCATGTTTAAATGATTTACCAGGTTTGAGGGACAATGACTTGGTTGATACAAGTTATTTCCGAAGAAAAAAGAGGTCGCTGTGCAGGAGAGACGGTCGATCGACCAGTAACACCAGTCGGTCGACCTGACCCCTGCAGTTCCGAAATTCCTGCAGTCTGCAGGAAGGTCGATCGACTAGAGAAGAAGGTTGGTCGACCTTCCCCCCTGTTACAGCACGATCTTATTTCCCTGGGAATTATGCAACCGTCATAGGTACTTGGCGTGGCACTGCTGGCCACCAAAACCTCCCAGCTTATGCTGGTTTGGGGAGGTCTTCCCATGCGCTTGAAAATCCAGTGAGTTCTTTCCATTTTCCTTGGTTTTCATTTCCCTTGCATGGTTCCTTTAAATTTTCTGAAACCTTTGCTTAGGCTAATGCACAATGCGGACATTGTGCGGGTTGGTTTGGGGAATGGTTTCGTGTCACATGCATTGTTCCATTGCATTTTTTATCACACGTTTATTGCATTTCTGTATTGCATTGTTTTTTTCTTTATTTTCCTTGCATATACAAAAATCCAAAAAAATATAAAGATTCCAAAAATTCCAAAAAATGCACGTTTATTTTAAGCATATAGGTTGATGCGTGCCTATTTTATGATGTTTTACATCTATTTTTACACGCATTTTGTCGCTCATTTACGATGTTTTAGCCCTTATTTCCCAACAATTGTCTACTTTCGTATTTTTATGCTCTTTTGCAGAATTATGCGGAAAAGGGACGATTTTATACCAAATTTATGCCCTCGGGACTTTTTATGACTAAGGACAAGAAGGAACGAAGCCTAGCGCACATTTCAAGGCCTAAAGATAGCTTTAACAAGCAAAGAATCGATCCACGACATTGCAGCCTGTTTCAAATGGCTATATCTCGAGTTCTAGAGCTGATAATGGAGTGATTCCAGTTGGAGGTGAAAGCGTATCCTCTTAGCTTTCCAACGCCGCGAGAATCGCTTGATTTCGATAAGTAACGAAGAAATGGCAGCTGTTTTAAGAACGATGCGCGCTGCAGTCCCGACAGTTGGTCGACCGACCAACAAAGTAGGTCGATCGACCAGGTTCCTATTGGAAAAGCCCAGAATTTGCCTGAAGCCCAGAAATTGCATAAAATCCGTAAAGCGGTCGACCGACCGAAAATATTGGTCGACCGACCACAGCACCGACCCAGAAGTTTCCGCGAAGCCCATTAAAGTTTTTAGGTCATTAGGAAACTCTTTATTTCTGCCTATTTAAGCCAAATTTCGTAATTAGGGTAAAGGCATTGAGATATCCATCAAGTTCTTAATCTAGTTTTCTATCATAGAATAATCAAGTCCAAGTTTTCATCTTTGTTCTTAGATTTCCAATTAAGTTGTAAGTTTGCTACAATTCAATCTTTCCTTTTCAATTAATCTTGTTGTTCATCTTATTTGTTATTTCTCAATTCATGTTTCCTCTTTATTATCATCTTTAATTATGTTAATTCCTTTGATATTCTTAATTCTTGTTATTGTTAATTTTATGATTAAGATTATGCATAGCTAATTCTTGTGATTAGGAATTAGGGGAACCATGGTAAAGACTTGATTTTGATAGTTTTATGATTAAATTACCAATCCCCCATTGTTGTTCGTAAACTAATTCTTTTAGATTGAAAGATTGTTAGGATTAGTTTAACAACAACTTTGGGATTGCCCTTGAACGAAAGTTTAGTGCTTTTCTAGGAACCCTAAGACCGTAAGGATTGGGTAGAATATTGACCTAAAGGTTTATTCTTTGTTCCTTGGGATTGTGTTATTTGATTATTTTACCTTTCATTAACTTGTTTTAACCATGGGGAACCGAAGTTCCTAATCTCCTTTTCATCTTATTTTAATTTCCTTTATTATTATTGCATGTTTAGATTTATGTTCTTTATAACTTTCATGTTTATTCCTATTTTTATTATTGTTTTAATAACTATGAGTAGCTAATTTCATATGTTAGGATGTAGGGAGTAAATATGCGAAGGTAGTATAAATTCCGAATCGACGTGTTGCAGGGTGGAGGTCGGCCGACCGGGTTAGTTGGTCGGTCGACCGACACGCGTATGAATTCTGTTTCGCTTTTATTTGTAGACTATAATAACCTACAATGAGACCAAAAGGAGACTTGTAGGATGTTAGTATTGACCTACCCAAGATTGAGAGATTTGGGAAGGGCATTGGTTTACATCTTAAGACGGATAGGTTACTTAAGACTGAAAGGTTTGTGACCTAGAATTTAGGAATCACCCTTATTGTTGACACCCAATAATTGTGAGACCTAGGAACTAATAGCATAGACCTAAAGGATATGTTACATCCCTTACGCGACTGCAGTACATGTTGACTTAGGATTTATAGGATCTTAGCTGTTTATTACCCGAACATCCTAGCATCTCTTTTATTATATTTTTATTCTCATCTTTATTTACTTGTTGTATTTTAATTTGTTTTAGACTTAGCAACAATCAAACCCCCTCTCTATTGTTACTTTGTAGACTAAAAATTATCAAACATAATTAACCTTGTCTCTCTGTGGTTCGACCCTTACTATCACTATCTATAGTTTTAGTTTGGTTTATAAATCTTATCTTTGACACCCACAACGATGGGTATCAAATTTTGGCGCCGTTGCCGGGGAGATGGTATAATTTTGTTTGTTAGTTTTTAGTTTATTTTTTTCTTGTCTTAAGGAACTTAGGTTCCTTAAGACCGTTCTTACCTTGTCTTCTAGTTTTGTTTCAGAAGACAGGTTTTTGAGAGGAAGGCTTGAGTACTCTCAGTGCTATTGCGATCATGTCTACTATTTCTGATAATCTTCAGCCAGCAGCACACCACCTCCCAGGGGGATTTATTCCCCCCGTTGATTTTTATCTCTCCTATATCAAATTATTGGAGCAAAAACAGTTTGCAGGTCTACCAGATGAGGATCCTTTGAAGCATTTGGAGCTATTTACAGATTATTTTTGTTCCGCACCCGTATCGGCGGGAGAGCGAGATAAGTTTAAGGAGATGTTTTTTCGTTTCTCCTTGAAAGATTCTGCGCGTGAATGGATTCGTTACCTTGATATGGAAGCAGCTAGCGTTACAGATTGGACATCTCTGGCATTGGCTTTTTGCAAACAGTACTTTTCGCCGGCAAAAACCGAAGCTATGAGAGATCAAATTCATATGTTCCGGCAAGGATCTGATGAGGAATTCCCTGAAGCATGGGCCCGTTTTAAGAAGTTGGTTCGATCCGTTCCTCACCACGGCTTTGAGGAGTGGTACCTTTGCCACCGATTCTATAGCTCTTTGTATGATGACTACAGAGCCATCCTTGATTCAACTACAATTGGTATATTTTATAATGTAGCTGCTAACAAGGGTTGGGTTACTATTGAGGAGTTGGCGGTTCGTAGAGGTGAAAATGGAAATTCATGTGGGGATTCGCTGAAAACAAATATTGAAATAAGTCATGTTGCCACACCTGAAACATCCAATAACGCCTGTTCCGAAGAACTTGAGAAAGCTTATGAGGGACCAACCCCAAGGGATGATGCTGCCGTAGTTCAGGACGAAGAAATTGATCCCGTGCACAGGTCAGAAGGTCGACCGACCACAACATCTGGTCGACCGACCTCGACACCTGACGTGAGATCAGTCTCTGCAGAACAGGAAATTTTCGATGATACAGAGTCTGGTCGACCGACCGCTGTACCCGGTCGACCGACCACTGTTCCTGAGCAGAATGCAGTTTCTATTCCCGAATCGCTGGATCCTTCCCTTATTCAAGACCTCACCAGTGTTCCTATTGTGGATTCGCCTCCTGAGCTACCTAACTCTCCTCTCATCACTAACTCGACGGAGATTCTGAAGTTAAAAGAGCCAAAGATTGCTGATTCTGCAACAAGCATTGCAGTCCCGTATCCGGATTATTTAGAGAAAGTAAAATTGGAGCTTCAGTTCGGAAAAATATTGGAGATCGTCAAGGGCCTTGAGCGTAAGAGGAAATTGGAGGACCATCCTATTATTTCTGTTGTTGCAGGTCAGGATAAAAAGGGCATAGGAGATCCTGGAGATACTGGGGAGACGAAATTGGAGCAAGTTGCTGAAAAAGACCGGCCGGGCAAAGTAAAGAAGCGTGTCATAGCTTATGCGACACCAGATACCCTTCCTCCGGCTAGGCCTGTTGTCTGGAAGCCCAGGGTAGCGGCCAGTACTGCTGAAGGGACCTATTTTAGCCAAGTGCCTTACTTTGGGGTATCTTGCTGCTGAGTCGTAGTTCTTGTTTAGTGTTTTATTTCAGTTTTTTGTTGGACTATTTATTTTCTTGTTTTTAGACTTAGACTCTTTTTACTTTTGTTGCTTCGTTTGAGACATTTTAGGCTTGGTTCTGGGATCTTGCGCATTTGTTGGGCGCATATTTATTGCTTTTTCAGGTTCTACGAAGAAAAACGAAGACCGCTGGGACAAAGACGGTCGACCGACCAGTTACACCAGTCGGTCGACCTAGTCGCCGCATTGCTGAAATTTTCTGTACTTTACAGGAAGGTCGGTCGACCTGTTCTCTTGGTCGGTCGACCTACCGATCTGTCGCAGTCTTTCGATTTCTTCCTCGGGAACCGTGCACCATCTTAGGTACTTGAGTGGCACTGCTCGCCACCAAAACCTCCCAGCTTACGCTGGTTTGGGAGGTTTTTCTCATGCGCTTCATAATCCAGTGAGTTCTTTCCAGTTTTTCCTTAGCTTTTATTTTCCTTGCATCTTCTCTTTAATTTTGTGAAACCTTTACTTAGGCTAATGCACAATGGGGACATTGTGCGGGTTGGTTTGGGGAATGGTTTCGTGTCACATGCATTGCATTTTGTCACACGTTTATTGCATTTCCGTATTGCATTGTTCTTTTCTTTATTTTCCTTGCATATACAAGAAAAATCCAAAAAAATTAAAAAAATTAAAATTCCAAAAAATTGCACGTTTATTTTAGCATATAGGTCGAGTCGGAACGAAAGTATTTCAAGGATGATTTTGCTATCTTACATGTTTATGCCTTTACCATTGCCTTGTCAACTTGTTTTAGTATAAGAGTCTTTTGCATATCTACGAGTTTTTGTTAACTTGTTTTCTTGAGACTTGACTTATACCTTGGCAACCCACTATACATTCTAAGTTTTAGAGCTTTATTTCCTGGTTTCATTCTTAAACCAGTTGTCTAGGATGTGAGTAGTACTCTCCTTGGAACATGTTACATCAATATGCATAAACATGAACTTGAATTGCTATATACTTGTTTTACTATCTCGTTTTGTGAATCTTGGTACGTGCATTTGGGATCCTTTTTTCTCGTATTTACCCATAAGCTTCACATAGCCAAAATTGCCTTTTTATTCCCCCAAAATTACATCCCATACTTAGCCTACCCTTCCAAGCTAGTATTTGTGGTCTTTGGTTTATTTTTTGAGGCATCTTGGTTTGTATGCTATCTTGAACAAAAAGAGAAAAGAAAGAAAGCAAGAAAGAAAAAAAAAAAAAAAAAGAACAGAAAAATTCAGAAAAAGAAAGAAAGAAAAGAAAAACGAAAAAAAAGTCAAAAACGTACAAAGTCAGTCGACCGACCACTTTCACAGGTCGGTCGACCACCTAACAGCATCAGAATGCAAATTTCGTTCCAAAATCCCTTTCTTTTATGTGTTATCACTCCCGTACCTCATTCAAAATATTTGGGAGTCCTTTCTTATATTCAATGTGAGAGTTGTGCCACAAAAAGAGCACTTTCTTAATTTCAAGAGTTGTGAAGTTTGTTGTTGGGAACCGGTTTTACTAGCTTGGCTACTAACCCCACTTATCCAAAAACATCTTAACCACTTTTCACCTTTTACCTCACATATCTTTCATTACCTCAATTGCATGTATCTGGGTCACTTAATGAGATTGTTATACAAAGTTGTAGAATTCTTGTTCATGTTAGATTGCAGGCATGTTTTCATGGGTCGCAGTTAGGTGAGTGTCATTACAATATACTTCTTTTTATCTTTTACATATACTCACCCTTTGCTTCATGAGTGTCTCGAGCGTACCGCGAGAGTCCATGGTATAAAGTCTCTATAGTCTTTATGTTTGCAAGTTTGACGACACCATAACTCGTTTGCATGATTTGAATGCTTTCTCATTTTGTACTTGGCATTGGTTTAGGCTAACATGTAAATTTCGCTCTGAGATTGAAATCGTTCCATTAGTTAAGATCGAGTCTATTTCTTACTTGAGGGCAAGCAAGGTTTGGTTTGGGGAATTTGATGCGTGCCTATTTTATGATGTTTTACATCTATTTTTACACGCATTTTGTCGCTCATTTACGATGTTTTAGCCCTTATTTCCCAACAATTGTCTACTTTCGTATTTTTATGCTCTTTGGCAGAATTATGCGGAAAAGGGACGATTTTATACCAAATTTATTCCCTCGGGACTTTTTATGACTAAGGACAAGAAGGAACGAAGCCTAGCGCACATTTCAAGGCCTAAAGATAGCTTTAACAAGCAAAGAATCGATCCACGACATTGCAGCCTGTTTCAAATGGCTATATCTCGAGTTCTAGAGCTGATAATGGAGTGATTCTAGTTGGAGGTGAAAGCGTATCCTCTTAGCTTTCCAACGCCGCGAGAATCGCTTGATTTCGATAAGTAACGAAGAAATGGCAGCTGTTTTAAGAACGATGCGCGCTGCAGTCCCGACAGTTGGTCGACCGACCAACAAAGTAGGTCGATCGACCAGGTTCCTATTGGAAAAGCCCAGAATTTGCCTGAAGCCCAGAAATTGCATAAAATCCGTAAAGCGGTCGACCGACCGAAAATATTGGTCGACCGACCACAGCACCGACCCAGAAGTTTCCGCGAAGCCCATTAAAGTATTTAGGTCATTAGGAAACTCTTTATTTCTGCCTATTTAAGCCAAATTTCGTAATTAGGGTAAAGGCATTGAGATATCCATCAAGTTCTTAATCTAGTTTTCTATCATAGAATAATCAAGTCCAAGTTTTCATCTTTGTTCTTAGATTTCCAATTAAGTTGTAAGTTTGCTACAATTCAATCTTTCCTTTTCAATTAATCTTGTTGTTCATCTTATTTGTTATTTCTCAATTCATGTTTCCTCTTTATTATCATCTTTAATTATGTTAATTCCTTTGATATTCTTAATTCTTGTTATTGTTAATTTTATGATTAAGATTATGCATAGCTAATTCTTGTGATTAGGAATTAGGGGAACCATGGTAAAGACTTGATTTTGATAGTTTTATGATTAAATTACCAATCCCCCATTGTTGTTGGTAAACTAATTCTTTTAGATTGAAAGATTGTTAGGATTAGTTTAACAACAACTTTGGGATTGCCCTTGAACGAAAGTTTAGTGCTTTTCTAGGAACCCTAAGACCGTAAGGATTGGGTAGAATATTGACCTAAAGGTTTATTCTTTGTTCCTTGGGATTGTGTTATTTGATTATTTTACCTTTCATTAACTTGTTTTAACCATGGGGAACCGAAGTTCCTAATCTCCTTTTCATCTTATTTTAATTTCCTTTATTATTATTGCATGTTTAGATTTATGTTCTTTATAACTTTCATGTTTATTCCTATTTTTATTATTGTTTTAATAACTATGAGTAGCTAATTTCATATGTTAGGATGTAGGGAGTAAATATGCGAAGGTAGTATAAATTCCGAATCGACGTGTTGCAGGGTGGAGGTCGGCCGACCGTGTTAGTTGGTCGGTCGACTGACACGCGTATGAATTCTGTTTCGCTTTTATTTGTAGACTATAATAACCTACAATGAGACCAAAAGGAGACTTTTAGGATGTTAGTATTGACCTACCCAAGATTGAGAGATTTGGGAAGGGCATTGGTTTACATCTTAAGACGGATAGGTTACTTAAGACTGAAAGGTTTGTGACCTAGAATTTAGGAATCACCCTTATTGTTGACACCCAATAATTGTGAGACCTAGGAACTAATAGCATAGACCTAAAGGATATGTTACATCCCTTACGCGACTGCAGTACATGTTGACTTAGGATTTATAGGATCTTAGCTGTTTATTACCCGAACATCCTAGCATCTCTTTTATTATATTTTTATTCTCATCTTTATTTACTTGTTGTATTTTAATTTGTTTTAGACTTAGCAACAATCAAACCCCCTCTCTATTGTTACTTTGTAGACTAAAAATTATCAAACATAATTAACCTTGTCTCTCTGTGGTTCGACCCTTACTATCACTATCTATAGTTTTAGTTTGGTTTATAAATCTTATCTTTGACACCCACAACGACGGGTATCATAGGTCGAGTCGGAACGAGAGTATTTCAAGGATGATCTTTGCTATCTTACATGTTTATGCCTTTGCCTTGCCTTATCAACTTTTTTTTGTCGGAACGAGAGTATTTCAAGTATTTCAAGGGTCTTTTGCATATCTACGAGTTTTTGTCAATTTGCATATCTTGAGACTTGACTTATACCTTGGCAACCTACTATACATTCTGAGGTTTTAGAGCTTATTTCCTGGTTTCATTTTTAAACCAGTTGTCTAGGATGTGAGTAGTACTCCCTTTGGAACATGTTACATCAATATGCATAAACATGAACTTGAATTGCTATATACTTGTTTTACTATCTCGTTTTGTGAGTCCTGGTACGTGCATTTGGGATCCCTTTTCTCTTATTTACCCATAAGCCTTACATAGCCACAATTGGCTTTTTATTCCCCCAAAACTACATCCCATACTTGGCCTACCTTCCAAGCTAGTATTTGTGGTCATTGGATTATTTTTTGAGGCATCTTGGTTTGTATGCTATCTTGAGCAAAAAGAGAAAAGAAAGAAAGAAAGAAAAGGAAAAGAACAGAAAAATTCAAAAAAGAAAGAAAAGAAAAAGAAAAACGAAAACGAAAAAATCAAAATACACAGTGGAGTTAGTCGACCGACCACCTTCATAAGTCGGCCGACCAACTGACAGCATCAGATTCAAAATTTCGTTCCAAAAAAATCCCTTTCTTTTACATGTTATCACTCCCGTACTTCATTCAAAACATCAGGTCGATCGACCGAGATACCTGACGTGAGATCAGTTTCTGCAAAACAGAAAGAATTCGATAATACAGCGTCCGGTCGACCGACCGCTGCACCAGGTCGACCGACCGCTGCACCAGGTCGACCGACCAGAGTACCTGAGCAGATTGCAATTTCTAATCTGGAATCGTTGGAGCCTTCCCTCATTCAAGACCTCACTGAGATTTTACAGCTGAAAAAGCCAAAGGTTGCTGATCCTACGGCTAGTGTTACCGTTCCGTATCCCGAACGATTGAAGAATTCCAAAGAGGATCGGAAATTCGGTAAGTTCTTGGAGATGGTGAAGAATCTTGAGGTAACCATCCCTTTCACTGACTTAATTACCCAGGTACCTTCTTATGCTAAATTTATGAAAGATATTTTAAGTCGTAAGAGAAAATTTCAGGATGAAGGTGCTATTGCTTTTGTGGAAGAGTGTTATGTTCTTTCACAAAATAATATAGCACCTAAGTTGAAAGACCCAGGTAGTTTTTCCATCCCTTGTACTATAGGTAATCATGTTATAGGGAAAACCCTTTGTGATCTAGGGGCTAGTGTCAGTGTTATGCCTTATTCTGTTTGTAAGAGACTTAACATAGGTAGACTTAAAGTAACCAATATTACCTTACAGATGGCTGATAGATCAACCCAAAGACCATTAGGGGTCTTAGAGGATGTCCCAGTTAGAGTGGGAAAGTTCTTTATTCCTGTTGATTTCGTTGTTTTTGTAACACCCCCATTTATTTAAGGGCCTGTACTAGGACTCCCCAGATAAATAAGGGTGTTACCATCTCGGTTTCCCGAGGCAGCAGATACAAAGGAAAGATAAACAGTACTTTTATTAAATAAAGTTAACTCAAGGAATGAGTTCATACAACCAATAAAAACTGTCTTGTTTAAATAAAGTACAACTCATGAAAGCCTACTATGGCGAGCTAGACTCTAGGCAGGTCCGGATCCAAGCTTCTCCCTTCCCTTAGCTCCCATAGTCTCAACACCTGTCAATCTGCTCCCCAATAAATTGGTTCATCACAGGTGATCACAAATACACAGGGTCAACCACGAGGTTGAGTAGAGGAAAAAATAAAATAAGCCAACGATATCATATATACATATATATATATATATATATATATATAGGGATTCAATCATCCCTTCTCCGCACCGATCCAACACCAAATAAACTCCGCACCGATCCATCGCCAAATAAACTCCGCACCGATCCAACGCCAAATAAACTCCGCACCGATCCAACGCCAAATAAACTCCGCGCGCCAAATAAACTCAACACCGAATCACAAGACCCAATATTTGCCACATCGTATTGTATCACAGAAATATACAGTCAATTGAATACAATATAACACCATTCATACAATAAGATATAAATAGATAACATCTGATATTAACAAATTACTCATCACCATGTATACAGTATTCCCCTACCTCGGAACTGCGGCAGATAACAGCAAGTGCGCAACAGCTACTAAAAATGTTCCACGCGGAACTCTCCACCTAGACATATATTATTTAATTAATAACCTCCCTAAATCTCGTAATTCACGTATATACTCTATCTTTAGAAACCTCCTATATTTAGAAAGTTTCCCAACAACGAGGTTACCCAAAATAGCAACTTTCTAAATATAAGAATTTCCAAAAATAGTAATTTCCAAAAATAGCTTTTCGTAAATATTAAAACTTCTAACCCGCCATAAAATTAACATTACGGGATAGCAATAAGATGAAACTAATAATAATAATAATGATAATAATAATAATAATAATGTCGTTGCAAGACCCAAAACCACGACCCAAAAACAAACCCTACCCGACACACCTCAGCTACGAACAGCCCCCAACCACCGTGAACAGGCCCTTCGGCCACCGACACCCACAACCCTCTTACACCCCTGACCATCTTCTACTACCGCGACACTGCTACCCTACCACTGACCGCCGGCAAGTGACCAGAACCCCCTGACAAACACAGACCCCTCACCCTCTACCATAACCTCCTGTAACCAGCCCTTCTAACCAGACCAAAACGAACCCCCTATCGACTCCACCACCAGCCCCGACAACCCCTTAGACCACCAACCTGACACATCATGCCACATACACTAAACACCATGGTGGTACCACTGTGTCGACCTCCCCCGAGTCAACAGTGGTACCATCCCCTTTACACCTCCTGCGAAAACAAGACTGACCCGTGACCACGACTGAGACCAGACAGCAACACGAACACCCCTTCCTACACCATACACGACACCTGAAGACACCATGACAGCCCTCACACAACTCCCTTGACCACTGAGAATAGAAGGATAAGAACAGAAAGCAAGAAAGACAACCTGACACAAAACGAATCCACGCCCAACATGAACAGAAACAACGGACTGACTACAGGCGAGACAAAACGTGTAACCATACCTGCTACTGGGTCGGTTCGAAGGGTGTTAGGGCGTCTTAGATCTGCCGCGAGGACCTCCTTTCCAAAGGCTATCGTGGTGGCAGTAGGTTTGAGGTGTTGTGTTATGTGTAAAGTGATTGGTGAGGAAGGAAATCACTACTTATATGACGGCTGAGAGAAGTGCTTCTTTGAGGGTTTCTCAAATTCTCTCTTGTGGGCTGTTTTCAGAGGCGTTACACGCATAACGAGGCCCGCGCCACCTTTCCTATGGTTCCTAGTTTGAATCCCCACACAACCATAAAGTCATCCCTAAAGGGTCCCTGGTTCGAACCCCCCATAAGACACGAATAAGTAGACACAAAACAAGCGTTAAACTTAGAAACAACGTCGTTATACATTATATTGTCGACTCATAAAGTGTATCATCGGTCCATAAGATATATCATCGGCTCATAAAATATATCATCGACTCATAAAATATCTGGGATATTACAGTCTTCCCCCCTTAAAATGAACTTCGTCCCGAAGTTCAACCACACTCGGGTGACAAACAAACCACTCAAACGAACTTGAAACACAAAACGTTAACCAAAACACAAAATATGACATTCCACCCTCCTTAAAGAAGAGTTACGTCCTCGTAACGTACCTCAATCAAACAGGTGCGGGTAACGTTCTCTCATGGATATCTCGGGCTCCCAAGTCGCCTCTTCCTGATTATGATTGGTCCACAGAACTTTTACTAATGACGTCTCCCCATTCCGAGTCTTTCGTACTTTCCTGTCTAGGATTTCCTTCAGAGTCTCCACATAAGCTAACTGCTCATCTACCTCGATCACTTCATGCTGAAGCACATGTGATGGATCACTCACATATTTCCTCAACTGAGACACATGGAACACATTATGGACCTTGGATAGGGTTGGAGGTAAAGCTAAACGATTTGCCACCTCTCCAACTCTGTCCAAGATCTCAAACGGCCCAATAAATTTCTGACTCAGTTTGCCAAGCTTCCCAAACCTCATCACACCCTTCATTGGAGATACCTTCAGCAGTACCTTCTCTCCTGCCTCGAAGGAAATATCACTCCTCTTCAGATCTGCATAGCTCTTCTGTCTATCCTGAGCGGCCCTCATCTTCTGTCGAATAATCTGAACCTGCTCCACCATCTCCTGGATCATATCTGGCCCTAAAGTCACGACATCGGCTCGATCATCCCAAAACACAGGACTCCTACACTTCCTTCCATACAAAGCCTGGAAAGGGGCCATCCCTATGCTGGCATGGTAGCTGTTATTATAAGAAAACTCGATCAACCCCAGTCGATCCTCCCAAGATCCTCCGAACTCAAGAACGCATGCTCTCAACATATCCTCAAGGGTCTGAATTGTTCTCTCAGTCAGACCATCGGCTGGATGGAAAGCTGTACTCATTTTCAATTGGGTACCCAAAGCGGTCTGTAACTCCTGCCAAAATCTAGATATAAACCTCGAGTCTCGGTCTGAAACAATGTCCTTGGGTATGCCATGCAATTTAACCACGTTCTGGACATATGACTTAGCCAACTCGGCTTTACTCCAGGTATCTTTCATCGGAATAAAGTGCGCAGACTTAGTCAAACGATCCACAATCACCCAAATCATGTTGTTGCCCCTCTGAGTCCGAGGCAACCCCACAATAAAGTCCATCGAAATGTTCTCCCACTTCCACTCCGGCACATCCAGTGATTGAATCTTTCCTTGCGGTCTCTTATGCTCCCCTTTCACTCTCTGACATGTCAAACACCTGGACACAAACTCTGCGACTTCCTTCTTCATATTAGGCCACCAGAACGTCTTCTTAAGGTCTTTATACAACTTATCACCCCCTGGGTGAACATAATATGGTGTAGCATGAGCTTCAGTCAAGATCTTCTTCTTTAGCTCTTCAACATCCGGAACACACCATCGCCCACTGAACCTCAAACTACCATCGGTATGAATACTGAACTTAGATGTAGCCTCTCCAACCTCACTCTCAACCATCCCGCGCCATTTCTGGATCCTCGCATCACTCCCTTGCAACTCCCGAATCTCCCCATACAACTCAGGCTCCACTGTCAAGTCACTAAGAGCATCCCCTTTCCGGATCATGAAAATTCCCATCTCCCTTAGTTCGCCATGCAACCTCACTCTCGATCTGGCACAACTTAAAGCATGAACTGACTTCCTACTTAGGGCATCAGCTACCACATTCGCCTTGCCTTCGTGGTAGACAATCTGCATATCATAGTCTCCAATCAACTCTGTCCACCTCCTCTGTCTCATGTTCAACTCTTTTTCTGGGTGTAGATATATTTCAAACTCTTGTGGTCAGAGAACACCTTAAAAGTAGCTCCATAAAGGTAATGGCGCCACAATTTCAGTGCAAAGACCACTGCTCCCAACTCTAAATCATGAGTTGGATAATTTTCTTCATAAGTCTTCAATTGGCGAGAAGCGTACGCGATTACTCTTCCATTCTGCATTAGCACACAACCCAACCCATGCTTCGAAGCGTCAGTATAAACTTCAAAATTATCACTCCCGACTGGCAAAGCAAGGATAGGATTTGTTGTCAGGCGTTCCTTAAGGGTTAGGAATGCCTTCTCACAACTCTCATCCCAGATGAAACGGTTCTCTTTCCTCATTAGCGACGTCAATGGCTTTGCTATCTTCGAAAAATCATTGACAAACCTCTGATAATAACCAGCCAATCCCAGGAAGCTTCGAATCTCACTCACATTCTTCGGACTTTGCCACCTAGTCACAGCCTCGATTTTACTAGGGTCGACAGATATTCCCTCCTTGGAAATTACATGCCCCAGAAATGCGACTTTCTCCAACCAGAACTCACACTTGCTCAATTTAGCATTGAGCTTATGCTCCTCCAAGGTCTGAAGCACTCTCCTAAAATGATCCTCGTGCTCTTCTGCATTCTTGGAATACACCAGGATATCAGCGATAAAGACCACCACAAACTTATCCAGATACGGGCTGAAGACTCGGTTCATCAAATCCATGAACACAGCTGGAGCGTTAGTCAATCCAAATGGCATAACCACAAATTCATAGTGGCCATATCCCGCTCTGAAAGCGGTCTTTGGAATGTCTTCATCTTTTATTCTCAACTGGTGATACCCGGATCTCAAATCGATTTCAGAGAAAACCCCAGCTCCACTCAGTTGATCGAACAGATCGTCAATTCTTGGCAAAGGATAACGGTTCTTGATGGACATTGTTCAGCTCTCGCTAGTCAACACATAGCCTTAAACTCCAGTCTTTCTTCTTTACGAATAAAATCGGTGCTCCCCAGGGTGACACACTGGGTCGGATGAATCCTTTCTGAGCTAGTTCATCCAACTGCTTCTTCAATTCCTCCATCTCCTTAGGCCCCATACGGTACGGTGATTTAGATATTGGTCCCGCCCCTGGTTTTAGGTCAATGCAAAATTCCACTTCCCTCCTTGGCGGTAATCCAGGAACGTCATCCCTGAATACTCCCTCAAATTCCCGCACCACAGGTATCTCACTAGTCTTAGGAATCTCAGCCTCACAATTCCACATTTGGCACAAGATCAGGCTCTCTCCTTTCCTCAAGCTAGACTTAAGGGTATTGACAGAAATGAATTTGATTTTTGGCTTGACTCGATATCCCTTGTAAGACACCCTCACTCCCTTAGGTCCCTTCAAGGAAATTTTCTTTTGATGGCAGTCGATAAAAGCTCTATACTTCCCCAGCCATTCCATCCCTAGAATCACCTCAAAGCCCCCCAATGGAAATTCTATGAGGTCACAATAGAAAATTGCTTCCCCGATTTTGATGGGTACACTCCCATAAACCCTATTACAAGCTATCGACTCTCCTGAAGGTATGGTCACTGAGTCCGCGACCCAGTCGAATCTCTCAAGTCCCAAAGCCTTAACATGATCTCTTGACACAAACGAATGGGTGGCACCGGAATCGAAAAGTACGAAAGTAGGTTTAGAGTTCACAAGAAAAGTACCGGTTACCACATGAGCATCATCCTTGGCTGCCTGTTTTCCCATGGCAAAAAGCTTGCCACTGGACTTGACTCCACTCTGACTGGCACCACATGTCCTAGCCTGCTGGTTCCCTTCTGCTCCCACCTTCTGGTTGCTTCCACCCCCATTGTATTGGTTCTGGTACGAGCGGTTCTGATAGTTGTTATAGCTCCTTTGATAATTGCTGCTCCCTCCAGACTTCGCACCTCCACCATAGTTGGTCATGGGCGTGCGATAGCCACTGCTACCATAGGACTGGGTGCGAGATCCCTGATATCCTGCTGTAGGCGTACGATAACCCCCAGACTGATTCCCTCCAGATGATCGACACACTGCCTGCGTGTGTCCCCTCTTTCCACAGCCAAAACAAACTATAGCCGTTGAACCACCGCCAGAAACCTCACTCATGTGATTTCCCCCACTTTGATTTCTCGCTCCTCCGGAAGTGTTGTTACTGAAGTAACCACTAAACTTGTTGGTGCTTTGCTTCTTTGAACCAGAACTTTCAGTTACTGCCTCAGCCTTTCTCTTTTCATATTTGGACTTCTTGTCCTCTTTGATCATTTCTGAGAGCCTCTCCGCCGCCCCAGCCCGTAAATAGATGTCCCGGACTTTGGTGGGCAGAGCTGCAATCAGTCTCTTCTTGATAGCAATTGACAAACCCCTCTCAAACTTCATTGCCAGCATGGCATCATCAAACCCCATGTCCCCTACATAGCTCACCAATTGAATAAATTTCCTATAATAAGCCTCTACCGTCATGTCCTCCGTCATCCCGAAGGTATCAAACTCCTCTCTCAGCTTACTCTTCTGGAATTCTGGTAGGAACACCTCATATAAGATCCTCTTGAATGCGACCCAAGCTACAAACTCGGTCCCGTCCTCTCTAGCTGCTTCTCGGATTTCACCCTTGTTTCCGGTCCACCAGTCACCGGCCATACCCCTCAGATAGTGGGCTGCTTGGTCAACCCTCAACTCTTCAGGGCAATCCACCAACTCGAACAAGTTACTGAATTCCCGGCACCAAGCTCCCAGCAGATGAGGTTCCCCCTCCCCAGTGAATTGGGTAGGGTGATGCCTCGCGATGATTGTGCTCATTTTTGCGGAGTCCATGCGTTTGGCCTTTAGGGCCTCGTTCTCAGCTATTAAGCGATCCAATTCCTCTTGCGTGATGTTAGCGACATTGTTTCTTCGCGGAGGCATACTATAACACAAAAGAAAGAAATGAGTCCCGACGCATGTGGGCACCCATTTGGGTTAGGGCCAAAGTCCCTAAACAATAAAGTCTATAAGTAATTAACAGAGCGAATAACATGTATCTATGACATGGCTCGGGATTCACATAACCGCATATCGCTAGACATGATGTAATTACCAATATAATTCAAATCAGTTCATGCATCCATATTAATATACGCTTCTTGTATTCATATAAATAAAACCCTTTCATGCTCATGCCCTCACTGGCTATTCCAAACGGTCACATATACTAAGAGTTCTCATAACATACTTATCACAGTATACCACAACTTCCATCATCTCCTAATCTATCCTTTTCTCTCGTATGTTCACTCTGGGTTCCCGGGTAAAACTGATAGGGCCAATGGTTCGGTGTGAGGGGGCCCCAGACTCATACTTTTCCTTTAGTGTGCTCCTAACAGTCCTATCCCGGGGTTCATTTTATTTAGACTCTCCTACATTCATTGGGTTCATTTGGTTAGGCCTGAGGATCGTTCGCTCTGATACCACTTTGTAACACCCCCATTTATTTAAGGGCCTGTACTAGGACTCCCCAGATAAATAAGGGTGTTACCATCTCGGTTTCCCGAGGCAGCAGATACAAAGGAAAGATAAACGGTACTTTTATTAAATAAAGTTAACTCAAGGAATGAGTTCATACAACCAATAAAAACTGTCTTGTTTAAATAAAGTATAGCTCATGAAAGTCTACTATGGTGAGCTAGACTCTAGGCAGGTCCGGATCCAAGCTTCTCCCTTCCCTTAGCTCCCATAGTCTCAACACCTGTCAATCTGCTCCCCAATAAATTGGTTCATCACAGGTGATCACGAATACACAGGGTCAACCACGAGGTTGGGTAGAGGAAAAAATAAAATAAGCCAACGATATCATATATACATATATATATATAGGGATTCAATCATCCCTTCTCCGCACCGATCCATCGCCAAATAAACTCCGCACCGATCCATCGCCAAATAAACTCCGCACCGATCCAACGCCAAATAAACTCCGGACCGATACAACGCCAAATAAACTCCGCACCGATCCAACGCCAAATAAACTCCGCACCGAATCACAAGACCCAATATTTGCCACATCGTATTGTATCACAGAAATATACAGTCAATTGAATACAATATAACACCATTCATACAATAAGATATAAATAGATAACATCTGATATTAACAAATTACTCATCACCATGTATACAGTATTCCCCTACCTCGGAACTGCCGCAGACGCAACAGCTACTAAAAATGTTCCACGCGGAACTCTCCACCTAGACATTTATTATTTAATTAATAACCTCCCTAAATCTCGTAATTCACGTATATACTCTATCTTTAGAAACCTCCTATATTTAGAAAGTTTCCCAACAACGAGGTTACACAAAATAACAACTTTCTAAATATAGAAATTTCAAAAAATAGTAATTTCCAAAAATAGCTTTTCGTAAATATTAAAACTTCTAACCCGCCATAAAATTAACATTACGAGATAACAATAAGATGAAACTAATAATAATAATAATGATAATAATAATAATAATAATAATAATGTCGTTGCAAGACCCAAAACCACGACCCAAAAACAAACCCTTCCCGACACACCTCAGCTACGAACAGCCCCCAACCACCGTGAACAGGCCCTTCGGCCACCGACACCGACAACCCTCTAACACCCCTGACCACCTTCTACTACCGCGACACTGCTACCCTACCATTGACCGCCGGCGAGTGACCAGAACCCCCTTACAAACACAGACCCCTCACCCTCTGCCATAACCTCCTGTAACCAGCCCTTTTAACCAGACAAAAACGAACCCCCTATCGACTCCACCACCAGCGCCGACAACCCCTGAGAGCACCAACCTGACACATCATGCCACATACCCTAGACACCACGGTGGTACCACTGTGTCGACCTCTCCTGAGTCAACAGTGGTACCATCCCCTTTACACCTCCTGCGAAAACAAGACTGACCCGTGACCACGACTGAGACCAGACAGCAACACGAACACCCCTTCCTACACCATACACGACACTTGAAGACACCATGACAGCCCTCACACGAATCCCTTGACCACTAAGAATAGAAGGATAAGAACAGAAAGCAAGAAAGACAACCCGACACAAAACGAATCCACGCCCAACATGAACAGAAACAACGGACTGGCTAAAGGCGAGACAAAACGTGTAACCATACCTGCTACTGGGTCGGTTCGAAGGGTGTTAGGGCGTCGTAGATCTGCCGCGAGGACCTCTTTTCCAAAGGCTATCGTGGTGGCAGTAGGTTTGAGGTGTTGTGGTATGTGTAAAGTGATTGGTGAGGAAGGAAATCACTACTTATATGACGGCTGAGAGAAGTGCTTCTTTGAGGGTTTCTCAAATTCTCTCTTGTGGGCTGTTTTCAGAGGCGTTACACGCATAACGAGGCCCGCGCCACATTGTCTATGGTCCCTAGTTCGAATCCCCACAAAACCATAAAGTCATCCCTAAAGGGTCCCTGGTTCGAACCCCCCAAATGACACGAATAAGTAGACACAAAACAAGCGTTAAACTTAGAAACAACGTCGTTATACAATATATTGTCGACTCATAAAGTGTATCATCGGTCCATAAGATATATCATTAGCCCATAAGATATATCATCGGCTCATAAAATATATCATCGACTCATAAAATATCTGGGGTATTACAGTTTTAGACATTGCTGAGGATAGTCAAATACCTATTATTTTAGGTAGACCCTTTTTACACACAGCTGGGGCTGTAATAGATGTCAAACGCGGGATCATTACTTTAGAGGTTGGAGATGACACTGTCGAGTTTAGTCTTGCCCATAAGGCAACCACTCTTACTGATGATACTTGCTGCTCCATTGATATTATTGATAAGAATGTTATCCGTAACTAGAGGGAATCCTTGACCAAGGATCCCTTATATGATTTGACAGTTTTGGATAAGTGTGCAGGTAATCCAGATGAGAATGCTGAAGAGCTGGATGTGGTGGAAGCAGAGATAGAGGAATATGAGCTGACTGAGGAAGAGGATGAGAAGCTCATAAGCTTGGCTAATGCTAATCTGGTAAACATGTGCTATTCCATTAGTACTGATTCTGTTCAGGCCGTGGAGGTAAAGGTACCAGAGCGTAAGCCAGTTCCTCCTAATCTTAAGTATGTTTTTCTAGATGATACTGAGCAGTATCCTGCAATTGTTAGTTCTAAACTTGATCTTAGCCAACTTTCTGCCTTAATGACTGTTCTCAAAAAGAATAGGAAAGCTTTAGGTTATTCTTTGGATGACATTAAGGGCATCAGTCCTGATGTTTGCATGCATAGGATAGAGTTAGGGGAAGGGCATAAGCCCTATAGACAGGCTCAACGTAAGTTGAATTCTAAGATGCAGGAGGTAGTTATGGCTAAGGTAATGAAACTTCTTGATGTAGGTATTATTTATTCAGTTGGCAACTCCAAGTGGGTTAGCCCAGTTCAGGTAGTTCTTAAGAAAGGAGGAACCACAGTGGTTAAAAATGAGAAAAATGAATTAATAGCTACTAGAGTAGTAACTGGGTGGCGGATGTGCATTGATTATAGACAGTTAAATGCCGCCACCAAGAAAGGCCATTTCCCCCTTCCTTTTGTTGACCAAATGACTGAAAGACTTGCTTCTAATAAATTCTTCTGTTTTCTAGATGGTTATTCAGGTTTTTTCCAGATTCCCATCTATCCTGATGATCAGAGTAAGACTACTTTTACATGCCCACAAGGTGTTTTTGCATACCGCAGGATGCCTTTTGGGTTGTGTAATGCTCCTGCCACCTTTCAAAGGTGTATGATGGGTATCTTTTCTGATTTCATAGAAAACATTATGGAGGTATTTATGGATGATTTTTCTGTTTATGGTAATGCGTTTGATCAATGCTTAGCAAACCTCGATAAAGTCTTGCAGCGTTGTATTGATGTAAACCTTGTCTTAAACTGGGAAAAGTGTCAGTTTATGGTTACTGAGGCGGTAGTGTTAGGGCATCTTATATCTGATAAAGGTATACATGTAGATCAAACAAAAGTGCAAGTGATTGAGCAATTACCCCCTCCTGTTAATGTTAAGGGGGTGAGAAGTTTCTTAGGACATGCAGGGTTTTACCGGCGTTTCATTAAGGACTTTTCTAAGATTGCTAAACCACTTACACAATTGCTCCTTAAAGATACTGTCTTTGATTTTACTGATGAGTGCCTTTCAGCTTTTAACAGTTTGAAGGAAGCTTTGGTCTCAGCACCAATCATCCAGCCACCAGATTGGGATCTCCCATTTGAGATCATGTGCGATGCTAGTGACTATGCTTTGGGTGCCGTGCTTGGCCAAAGGAAGAACAAGGCTCTTAATGCTATATATTATGCGAGCCGTACCCTAGATGAGACTCAAGTCAACTACTTCACCACTGAGAAGGAGATGCTAGCTGTGATCTTTGCCTTATAGAAATTCAGGTCCTATTTGGTAGGTAATAAGGTAATTGTTTACACTGACCATGCAGCTTTGAAAGGCCTCTTCCAGAAGAAAGATTCAAAACCAAGGCTTTTGAGGTGGATACTCCTTCTACAAGAGTTTGACATTAAGATTAGGGACAAGAAAGGCGCGGAGAATGTAGTAGCTGACCACCTATCTCGCCTTCAGTTGACTGATGGGGAAGATTCTTTACCTATTGATGACTCATTTCCTGATGAGAGTGTATTTTTCATTAATAGTTCAGGTTCTTATTCCCCTCCTTGGTATGCTGATTTTGCTAATTTTGCTGTCACAGGTAAAATTCCTCCAGAGTTGCCATGGCAACAAAAGAAGAGATTTATGTTTGATGCAAGACAGTATTTTTGGGATGACCTTTATGTTTTCAAGGAATGTGGAGACGGACTTATCCGGAGATGCGTCCCCCAGTGGGAGGTGAAGGACATTCTGGAAGCATGTCACTCTTCTGCATATGGTGGTCACCACAGTCCATCTAGGACCGTGGCCAAGGTATTAAAGTCTGGTTTTTATTGGCCTACTTTGCATGCTGACTGTAGGAATTTTGTAGGTAGTTGTGATTCCTGTCAAAGAACTGGGAATGTCTCAAAAAGACATGAGATGCCACAGGTTGGTATTTTAGAGGTAGAGAGTTTTGATGTTTGGGGCATTGATTATCAAGGACCTTTCCCCAGTAGTCAAGGTAACAGGTATATTCTTGTAGCTGTTGATTATGTTTCTAAATGGGTAGAAGCCATTGCTACTCCCCATTGTGATGCGAAAGCTGTTATCAAACTGTTTAAGAAAATCATATTTCCTCGTTTTGGTGTCCCTAGGGTTGTCATTAGTGATGGAGGTATGCATTTTAAAGAGAAACAATTAGGTGCCTTGCTAAATAAATTCGGTGTCCAACATCGTAGGGGTCTAGCATATCACCCTCAGACTAGTGGTCAAGTTGAGATCTCCAATAGAGAACTCAAGGAGACCCTAGCCAAAGTTGTTTCTAAATCTAGGAAAGATTGGAGTCTAAAACTTGATGATGTTTTATGGGCCTATAGAACTGCGTTCAAAACTCCAATCGGAATGTCGCCATTCCGGTTGATTTATGGTAAGACTTGTCATTTACCAGTTGAGTTAGAACGCAAGTCTTGGTGGGCCATTTGTGACCTTAATTTAGACCCTAACCTTTCCCGTGAGAAACGTTTGTCACAGCTCAACGAGTTAGAGAAATTCAGGTTGCTAGCCTATGACAATGCCAGTATTTACAAAGAGAAAACCAAGCGCTGGCATGACAAGAGAATCATTAGGCGTGATTTTCAGGTAGGTGATAAGGTGTTGCTTTTTAATGCTCGTATTCGTCTTTTCCCTGGTAAGCTGAAATCCAGGTGGAGCGGACCTTACACTATCACAGCTGTCTCAAAGTTCGGGTCAATTGAGTTAGAAACCTCATCCGGTGAGAGGTTTAAAGTTAATGGCCAATATGTGAAGCACTTCCGTGGAGAGAATGAATTTATTGGTAAGGTTGAAGTTTCCTACTTTGATCCTTTTTCGGATGCTTCATGATAGCTAAAAAGGACGTGCGGGACCTCTTAAACCAGCGCTAACCGGGAGGCAACCCGTGTTGTAGCTTAATTTTGTTTTTCTGTATTTTTGGTACACGTTTTCTGTCATGTTTTTTGACTTTTTGATGGAATTTTGAGCTTTTGCAGGAAAAATTGGCCGAATTGTCAGGTACGTAGGTCGACCGAGCTACTAGTGAGGTCGACCGACCTTCTGACAGCAATAAATAACTTCTGACAGAGCAGGCACGCAGGAGGGAGGTCGACCGACCTCTACATCAGGTCGACCGACCTCGAGGCAGACTACCGGGTTAGAGGAAGGGTTTTAAGTTTAATTTTGTTTGAAAACATCTCATTTTCCTCACACTTTTGAAACCCCCACTCTCTCTAAAAAAAAACCGTAACTGCCTCATTCCTTCATCCTTCACTATTTTCTTGTTTTTTCTCATTTTCCCATCAAAGGTATGTGTTCTTTCGCTTTTCCTTTCCTTCTTTTTCGTTCTATAGTCTCTTATTTCCGTTTTAGGTAGTTTCTTGTTTATATTTTTCAGTTTGATTTTGTTCTTAGAGTTTATTCCTCTTATGTTTTTTTGTTTTCCCTTTTGATTTTCCTTCTTCATTAGCTTCTATAGTTTCAGATCTGTATCCTTGTGTGGTTTTTGTGCTGTTAGGGTTAGTTTGAATTTCCCCCTACTTTTTCTACGCTTAATTTCAGTCGAAATTCAAACCGCGCTTTAATACTGTGAAAACCGTCGGTCGATCGACTCGGAATGGAGGTCGGCCGACCAAACTGCGTTTTTCAGAAACTCGTTTTTTCGTTTGGTCGGTCGGTCGACCCTGGTACCGTTACAGAAAATCTGATTATACTGGCAGATGGTCGGTCGACCTCGAGTGGAGGTCGGTCGACCTCGTTACTGTTACAGGAACTTTTTATTTCATAACTTGACTCTCTTATTTTGATGATTAAATGTTTCTATACTACAAGGAGTCTAACTATTGAGAGCTATTGTTGTACTTTTGCAGATTCACTATGTCTAGCCGAGGACAAGGAGGAAAAAGATCTCGCACTTCCGGAGCAAGCACTTCAAAGGGCCGAGCAAGTGGGTCCGGGGGATTGACGACGCTTGATACGGATAGTCTCCCGGACTATCCACAAGTCATCTTTCACACTCCGGCTCAAAAAGCCCGGTTCCTCCATCTTTCGACCTATTGCCTTGTGGTGGTCACCGGTTCTTATGCGTGCCGGCATTGCAGGCCTTGGGTTGCTATGACGATGTGGTGTCCTAGCTCAACGGGACAGGTTTTTCGGGACTCGTCACGATGGATGAGTTCACTTATCCTCTTCTTACTCTTGAGTTCTTCTCCTCTTTTATTTTTAATGTTCAAGCTTATGACCCTGGCTATGATAATAAGTGCATATCTTTTCGGTTGTTTAATGTTACATATTCTTTACCTTTAAATGAATTTGCTGAGTACTTAGGTTTGTCTTCTACGGGTCGTACGGGTGACTCTTCTGAGTCGTACACTGTCATGTGGTCTCGCCTTTTTTATTCCAGCGATAGGAGGAAGAAGAGCATTACCGTTCACTTACCCACTCCCCGTTATTATTTGCGTCTTTTGGCCAACACTGTTTTTGGCCGTAAGGAGTCTCAAAATGTTAAAAACATTGAGCTCTCTATTTTGTCTTGCTATCTTAATGTCAGACGTACGGGTCAGTGGTTTTATAACACCGCTTAATTGGTCGCCTCTCACTTTGTGGCGGTGGGCGAGGGAACTTCTTTGACTACTATTGTTTGTGGTGGGCTAGTCACTCATTTGGCCCGCTCACTTATTCTTCAGTTCCCCCGCTTTGAGGATGCGCTTCACCCTCTCTCCCGGTACATGGACATGGCTTTTGTCAAGTCCGTGCATTGGGTAGATAGGAAGGATTACTGGAAGGTTGATACCTACCTCAGTGATTGCATCCCCATCACCATGGCTCCCCCCCTATGTTACCCCTTGATAACTTTCAGGGGGAGCCTAGACCACTCCTTCCATCCTACCGCCTCCCACTTAGGGGAGGCACCTTTAGAGGCCATAGGGTCCCCGCCCCTGGTGCCCACTTTGTTGCACCTGGGACGGGGTATCCCACTGATTTTACTGCTCCTCCTAATGTTGGTATTCCTCCCGTTGTTAATAGCAGATCTCTCCCGCACATGATGGCGGACCTTTGCAGGCAGTTCAACCGGAAACAGTTGGACGATTGTCTCTACCAGTACCCGGGCTACTCGGAGTATGTTACTCAGGGTAGGCTCCCCACCGGCCCATGGACTCACCCCACCTGGTACACATCTCAACGACTTGAGGGTACCAAAGATAAAATTTATAATTCCTAAACTTAAACTATAGATAGTGAAAGTCAGGGTCGAACCACAGAGAGGTGGGGAATGTTTATTGTTTGATGTTAATGTTTTAGGGTAACAAAAGTGGGGGTTTGATTGATTGTTACTAAGTCTAGAAACAAATATAAAATTAAAACAAGTGAATAAAAATGAGAATAAAACTATAGTAAAAGAGATGTTAGGATGTTTGGGTAATAAATAGCTAAGATAGTATAAATCCTAAGTCAACATGTATTTCAGTCGCGTAAGGGGTGTAACATATCCTTTAGGTCTATGCTACCTAATAGCTCCTTTCGGCCTATGCTATTAGTTCCTTGGTCTCACAATTATTGGGTGTCAACAATAAGGGTGATTCCTAAATTCTAGGTCACATACCTTTTAGTCTCGAGTAACCTAGTCGTCTTAAAGCGTAAACCAATGCCCTTCCCGTATCTTTCAATCTTGGGTAGGTCATTACTAACATCCTACAAGTCTCCCTTTGGTCTCATTGTAGGTTATTATAGATTACGAAATAAAGCGAAACAGAATTCATACGCGAGTCGGTCGACCGATCAGCTACCCCAGTCGGTCGACCTCCTGCCTGTAACATGTCGATTCGAGAATTATACTACCTATGCATATTTACCCCCCTACATCCTAACATATGAAATTAGCTACTCATAACTATTGAAAAAATAATAAAAACAAGAGTAAACATGGAAATCATAACGAACATCAATCTAAACATGCAATAATAATAAAGGCTTTGGGATTCTAACTTAACCGGATGTAATAATTCTAAACTAACAATAATAAAACTGAAATTGAGAGAGGAATTACCGGAAATAAGGATTAAGGCAGAAAAGAACAAGCTTTATTATCGTGGAAGGATTGATGATGAACAATGAACAACTTGAAGAAAAGTAATGTGTTTGTGAAACTAATGCTAAAACTTGAATGAGAGATGAACTAAAACTGTATTCTAAATCCGAATATGACTGAATAAAACTGAATGATTAACCCTAAACATGAGATTAGCTTATATAGGCGAAATTAAAGAGTTTCCTAATGACCTAATCACTTGAATGGGCTTTGCGGAAAATTTTGGGTCTGCGCTGAGGTCGGTCGACCTCAATAGTAAGTCGGTCGACCTCTTGACGGGCTTCAGGGATTTCTGGACTTTCCATAACAGAGGCCTGGTCGGCCGACCTATGTAGTAGGTCGGTCGACCTAAGTTCCTGTAGGATTGCCTTGATTTGTCTTCGGTTTGACTTCTTGGCACTTGGTTAACGTTTTGAGTTGACTTTCCTTCGTTCCTTGGTTATGAAAGATCCCGAGGGCATAAGTTTGGTATAAAATCGTCCCTTTTCCGCATAAATCTGCAAAAGAGCATAAACATACGAAAGTAGACAATTGTTGGGAAATAAAGGCTAAAACATAGTAAATGAGCGACAAAATGCGTGTAAAAATAGATGTAGAACATCATAAAATAGACACGCATCAAATTCCCTAAACCAAACCTTGCTTGCCCTCAAGCAATAAATAGACTCGATCTTAACTAATGGAACAATTTCAGTCTCAGAGCGAAGTTTACATGTAAGCCTAAACCAATGTCGAGTACAAAATGAGATAGTATTCAAATCATGCAAACGAGTTATAGTGTTGTCAAACTTTGCAAAACTAGAGACTATAGAGACTTTATACCATGGACTCTCGCGGTACGCTCGAGCACTCATGAAGCAAAGGGTGAGTATATGTAAAAGATAGAAAGAAGTATATTGTCATGACACTCACCTAACTGCGACCCATGAAAACATGTCTGCAATCTAACATGAACAAGAATTCTACAACTACGTATAAACACACTCATCAAGTGAATTAGGCACGTGCAATTGAGGTATGAAAGATATGTGAGGTAAAAGGTAAAAGTGGTTAAGATGTTTTTGGACTTGTGAGGTTAGTAGCCAAGCTAGTAAAACCGATTCCCAACAACATATTTCACAACTTTTGATATTAAGAAAGTGCTCTTTTGTAGCACAACTCTCACATTATCTAAAAGAAAGGACTCCCGAATATTTTGAATGAAGTACGGGAGTGATAACATGTAAAAGAAAGGGATTTTTTTTGGAACGAAATTTTGAATCTGATGTGGTCAGTTGGTCGGCCGACCTATGAAGGTGGTCGGTCGACTAACTCCACTGTGTATTTTGATTTTTTCTTTTTCGTTTTTCTTTTTCTTTTCTTTCTTTTTTGAATTTTTCTGTTCTTTTCCTTTTCTTTCTTTCTTTCTTTTCTCTTTTTGCTCAAGATAGCATACAAACCAAGATGCCTCAAAAATAATCAAATGACCACAAATACTAGCTTGGAAGGGTAGGCCAAGTATGGGATGTAGTTTTGGGGGAATAAAAAGCCAATTGTGGCTATGTAAGGCTTATGGGTAAATAAGAGAAAAGGGATCCCAAATGCACGTACCAGGACTCACAAAACGAGATAGTAAAACAAGTATATAGCAATTCAAGTTCATGTTTATGCATATTGATGTAACATGTTCCAAGGGGAGTACTACTCACTTCCTAGACAACTGGTTTAAAAATGAAACCTGGAAATAAGCTCTAAAAACTCAGAATGTATAGTAGGTTGCCAAGGTATAAGTCAAGTCTCAAGATATGCAGATTGACAAAAACTCGTAGATATGCAAAAGACCCTCATACTATAACAAGTTGATAAGGCAAGGCAAAGGCATAAACATGTAAGATAGCAAAGATCATCCTTGAAATACTCTCGTTCCGACTCGACCTATATGCTTAAAATAAACGTGCATTTTTTGGAATTTTTGGAATCTTTCTATTTTTTTGGATTTTTGTATATGCAAGGAAAATAAAGAAAAGAACAATGCAATATAGAAATGCAATAAACGTGTGATAAAAAATGCAATGGAACAATGCATGTGACACGAAACCATTCCCCAAACCAACCCGCACAATGTCCCCATTGTGCATTAGCTTAAGCAAAGGTTTCAGAAAATTTAAAGGAACCATGCAAGGGAAATGAAATCCAAGGAAAATGGAAAGAACTCACTGGATTTTCAAGCGCATGGGAAGACCTCCCCAAACCAGCGCAAGCTGGGAGGTTTTGGTGGCCAGCAGTGCCACGCCAAGTACCTATGACGGTTGCATAATTCCCAGGGAAATAAGAGCGTGCTGTAACAGGGGGGAAGGTCGACCGACCTTCTTCTCTGGTCCACCGACCTTCCTGCAGACTGCAGGAATTTCGGAACTGCAGGGGTCAGGTCGACCGACTGGTGTTACTGGTCGGTCGACCGTCTCTCCTACACAGCGGCCTCTTTTCTTCGGAAATAACTTGTATCAACCAAGTAATTCTCCCTCAAACCTGGTAAATCATTTAAACATGAGCCCAACATATGCGCAAGATCCCAAAACTAAGTCTAGATGTCTTAACTACGCAAACAAAACGTAAAAGTTCTAAAAACTTAAAGCAAACAAAATTAAAAAGTCTCAACAAAACATAAAGTAAATTGTTTTAGGAGCTTAAAACTGAAACAACTATCCGCTAAAGATGCGGAAAATCTCAGACCACGACTTTTGGCAATATGCGGTAGTCTCCACCATGTTTGCTTGAATGGCAAAACACGTCACCTCTCCATCGCAAAGCATATGCGACGGGCTCTTCTCTTTTTCTTCTTTTATTCTTTCTTTGTCCTCCTTATCAGCGATGTCTGGATCCTCATCCTCCTTATAGCTTAGGATCCCTAGTCCTCCTCTTTGCACTATGACGTCCTTTATTATGGGTTTCCCCAAACCAATTCCTGCATTAGTCACAATAGAAGCATCCTCCATATTGCTCCCAATCTGGGGCGGAGGTGTAAAAACAGGTATAGGAGTAGGTAACAAAGTAGGGGAAGTAGTGATGACCTTATACTTCTTTTCGGAAGCAATAGCATTACAAGTAATAGGAGTCATAGCATCTTTCTTCCTATAAGATAGGCCATAAATGATAGAATGTTTCCCTACTTTAAAGGTCAAAGTCCCACTACCCACATCAATGATGGCTCCCGCAGTGTGAAGGAATGGTCTCCCTAGTATTATAGGTCTATGGGCATCCTCAGGGATGTCCAAAACTACGAAGTCGACTGGGAAGAAAAACCTGTCTATACGCACATGGATGTTTTCTAACACCCCTATGGGTTCCATAGACGCACGGTCGGCCATTTGGACGGTCATACTAGTTACTGCAAAGTTGGTCATTCCTAACTTTAAGGCTACACTCAAGGGCATGACACTAATGCTAGCCCCTAGGTCACGTAAGGCCTTTTTGACAGGAAAGGTCCCTATGTTGCAAGGTACAGAAAAACTCCCAGGGTCCTCTAGCTTATGAGGGGCATTGACATGGGACAAAAAACTGGACGACTCTTCGGTAAGTGCTACCGACTCAACTTTATCTAGAGACCGCTTTCGTGACAAAAGTTGTCTCGTGAATTTTAAATACGCAGGAACTTGTTGGACTACTTCTAAAAACGGAACTTGAACATTCAATGAGCGAATAACGTCTTTAAACTTGTCAAATGATACCTGTTCCTTTGTTGGTATGAGTCTCTCAGGATAAGGAGGGGCGGAACTTCCAGCATTGGCAGCCCTCCTCAGAAACTTGGGGGTCTTGTCACCCCGAAATAAGAAGTCCCTTAGATTATCTGGCATTTCAGATCTATAGGCTTCCGTCTTTTCAGCATCAGCGGTCGATCGACCCTCTCCCTCGGTCGATCGACCGACTTCCTGTACGTCAGGAACTTCTGGGATCTGCTGTAACACCCCGATATTTTCCGTATTGTAAATTTAAAGATTTAATTGAATTTCAAGAATAATTTATATTTTATTAAATTTCGTAAATATCTTTTTGTAATAAGAATATTTCGTTTTAAAGCTTTTTAATTTCAATTTATGTTTCGAGTTTTATAAATCTAAGTTTCGGTTTTTATTTTAGAGAAATGACATGAATGGCGGATAATTTCACGAAATGTGGTTTACTTGCGTATTTTTGTCCCATCTTGAGTAATAATAGACTTGAGAGGTTGTTTCCGTCTTAATTAGTCAAATCCGAGTCCATCCCGACTCATTAAATGAATTCCGAGTCATTCCCGACTCAAAACACCCATATACTCCTAGTGTTATGTTTCATTCATTCCACACAACTCATTTACTCCCTTCATCCTCTTTAACAAACACCAAAATGTTGGGGCTGGTGTCCTTGACAATTAAGTACAATGACTTATTAAATCTCTTTAAGGATCACAAGGGCATACTTTTGTATTATTTCCAGTTGATCCACGTTTATCAATAACGGTTGGCTTGCTAGATAAGTTTGACGTTATTGTCATACGGATGGCGGTGATCAACTGGTCCCTATACGTCACACCTATAGGACACGTTTGAGAGATGTGAAGGTATGAAAATACAGTCACATTTTGCCGGATATGACTAAACAGTTAGTCAGAGGTATTGACTATTAAATTAGTCAATAAGATGTTGAGATTATTATTTAATACGGATTAAATAATTTTAGCTAATACGGATTACATGATTAATTCGTAAATTAAATATTGTTTTAAAACAGTTTAAAACAGTTATATTTAATTAAATATTGTATTCGCGTATTAATATAAACAGTTATATAAATTTGGGTAATTATACAATATCGTATTTTATCAGACCGTTATTAATATATCGACTGTATTAATATCTGATAACATGTTACGATTTATAATTATAAACCCGCGAATTATATTTAAGCAATTGGGTCGAATCATGTATTGGAATAAGGTAAGAGTGGAAAGCCCACTCCTACCCTATGTCCAATTCGGCCGAAACATAGAGGCTACATAAGGAGAGTCCTTCTCCTTTTGTAGATTACTCTTGTTGCACTATCAAATAATCTCAAGGTAAAAATTAGGTTTTTGAGAGCATTCTTCTCCCAAAACCTCAGATCTCACATCTAAAACTCAATAGCTCTCCCAATATTGCAAGGCAGTTGGAGAGGATTTCTAGCACACGCGGCCTCGTCTCATTCTAAGTCTTGGGTGCAAGTTATAGGAGGGAATTTGTGTTAATTCCTGTTCTTAGGCCTTTTCCGCGAGGACTAAAGGTTGTACTTCTTTTCTTATGCTTTTTAATCTTATGACGATATTCACGACTGTAATTTTCATTATAATCCTGTAATTAAAGGGCGAATACACGTTTTATTCCCCACAAGTGGTATCAGAGCCTTAGGCCATGAAAATTTTACAATTGTGTCTTTCATAAGTTTTAAAAATTTTGAAAACCGTACATCCTGCCTAGGCACTCGATCGAGTCCCTGTTGCACTCGATCGAGTGCCCTCGTACCAGGCCCCGTGCGTGAGTTTTTAGTGAGAAATCGATCTTGTTTTCGATTATAATTTGCATATTGTTAATTAATCGATATTTTTAGCAATATGTGAATCTTTTGTTGTTGTTTATTTATGATTTACACGTTTTAAATCCAAGTCATAAACTCGTTAAAGATTTAATGTGCAGCGATTGCGTTTTAAAGAGTCACTCGATCGAGCCCCTGCTGCACTCGATCGAGTGACACTGGCACTCGATCGAGTGCCTCTGCTGCTCGGTCAAGTGCTCTTGTTTCGGGCTCTCTTTTCGAAAATAACTTGTTTTCTTATTTTCACATGGCTTAAAATAATATACTGTATACGGAAATAGTATATTATTTAGTGAAACGGTTCACCCTCGTTTGATACATATTGTTTTAAAACAGTTTAAAATAATGGATTATATGTTTATTAAAATTGGTGATTAAAGCGGTATAATCACATAATTTTAATCTTAAAATGTGGTTTGGTATAAATTTATTAATCATAATAACAGTATTATGTCATGTATAAATTTTATTTAGTTGATGCATTTTATTTATCGTCTTGTGAATGCCTTGAATGCTTTCAATAACGTATTTAATTTTTGCAAACGGTTGTAACTTAGTGTGGCCTTAGAAGATTGTGTCACCGTAATGATGGGACACAGTCTTGCTTGTAATTTTGAGATCTTGAATCTCCGTTTTGGGTTTTTGCCATGTAATTACTTTTGTATTTAAATTAGAATGTATCTAGGACTACTTTTGTAATTTAAATTAGTAATTTTGTGAAGACCAAAGACAAGACGGAGACCGGATGCTCACTCCCGCTGCAAGGACCAAGATGGAACATCAAGACAAGCTTCTAGGGTCCAACGGTGGATTCCAAGTTGTTTTATGTTTATTTTGGTAGGATAGGCCACACTAGGACTTTTACTTACGTTTATTGCATTTATCTTTATGCTTTCATCGATAATAGCTTGCATCATATTCCGCCTAAAACCAAACCACCTATATCATGCCTGAAAACTGACTCATGTAGAGGTTACGCGTTAGTTTTCTGTGACAATACAGATGTCACATGTCAATTGCAAAGCCATCACTTTATTTAGTTCATTCACGCATATGCTAGTTTTTAGTTCACTTATATATGGATAAATAAGAGTTGATGGGGTCTTCCTCGTATAACCAAAAATTGAGATTAGTCTTTATAAATCAGCCTCCCATGAATCCCTTCTTCGTCGGTAGGCATAATATGACCCCTTCTACGTCGGGTAAGTGGGAACACATGATTTATTTTATCTCAACATCATGGTCACTCGATAATATCTAGTGACTGAGATGGACTAATAGATAGGATATACGGAAATCTATCGACCAAGAGTTCTAACGATTGGAATTAGCCAAACTGTGGGCTTATCAATATACGGAAATTGAGTCTTGGGATCATTTATATAATTCTTGAGGGAGATCAATTATATAAATGCATGAGTCTACGAGTTTAAATTCAATTTAATATAGACTTAAATCACAACAATAAGTTGCTTATATGGTTTTGTTTTATCTTCTTTTTCAGTGTAGAACACGTTCATTAAAACTGCTGTATAACTAAAATGGCTGGTGAAGACCCAATGCCAAGTGCCAAGCTAGCACGTGAATCCTGGCTAAAGGCCTTCATGGACTCCATGAATCAGTCAACTAGACTGAGGAATGATGGGTCAAACTTCTCTGACTGGGAGGCAGCACTACGGAATGCTGCCATTGCTGACGGAAAGCTTAAGTATTTAACTGAGCCCATTCCGGCACACCCAGGAATTGGAGCTAGAGCCAACGAAATTCGCGCTCATAGCGATTTCGTTATGGAAGCGGGTGCGATAAAGAACGTACTCATCTATGCAATGGAATCAAATTTGCAAAGACGCTTCATATCCCATGGTGCAAACAAGATTTTCACCACGCTCTCTAACGAATTCTCCAAGGCTCCGAGAATCGTTTCTTATGAGCATACCTGTCGCTTCTTTGAGGCGAAACTCCAGAAGGGCCAAGCTGTTAGCCCACATATTCTCAACATGATTGAGAATATCGAGAAACTGGAGACCCTAAATTGCAAGATCAGTGAGAACATAATCGTTGATCGTATGCTTCATTCGCTTCATGATGGGTTCGCCCTCTTTAGGGCCAACTACTACATGAACGACATGAAGAGGACTCCTCATGAGCTCCACTCCCTTCTCGTACAGACTGAGAAGGATCTAAAGTTAAGTGGGAGCATGAAGCAGGATGTTCTCATGATCGCCAGTAAGGGAAAGGGTAAAGGGAAGGCTAAAGCTCAGGGCGACCTAGCAGTAGGTAAGCCCAGGTTCAAGAAACCAGGATTTGCTAAGAGTGGGCCAGGTGAGTCGAGCAACTCACAGGGAAAGATAAAGAGCAAGGATACAAGCATGGAATGTCACCATTGCCACAAGACTGGGCATTGGAGGCGCTCATGCCCCGTGTATCGCGAGGACATTAAGGCAGGCTGTGTTACTCCTGTTGGTATGTCTTCTTCTTCTTTTATTCACATGATTGAGATTAACCATGCAAGTTGCGGAACTTGGGTACTAGATACTGGTTGTGGTTCTCATCTATGTAATCATGTGCAGGGCCTCCGAAACCAAGAACCCCTAATCAAGGGTGAGGTGGACCTGCGTGTCGGGAATGGAGCACGCGTTGCTGCAGTCTCGAAGGGAACATACGTGATCCAGCTTCCAAGTGGATTCGAGTTATTTTTATATAACTGTTATTATGTTCCTAGTTTATCCAAAAACATTATTTCAGTTTCTGCACTTGACAAACTCGGTTTTTCATTTGTAGTAGAGAATAATAGCTGTATTTTCTCCTTACACAATATGATATATGGCAAGGCAGTTTCCATGAATGGAATTTATGTTTTAGATCAAACTACCGAGATATTACATGTGAATAACAAAAGATTAAAGGTAGGTGACAAAGATCAAACTTACCTATGGCATTGTCGTATGGGACACATAAATGAGAAACGCGTAAAACAGCTCATACAGAATGGAGCTATATCGCCCTTTGATTTCGAATCATATGGCACGTGTGAATCATGTCTCATTGGCAAAATGACTCGTATTTCCTTCAAAGGTGTTGGAATGCGCGCTGCCGACCTATTAGGACTCATACATACGGACGTATGTGGCCCTATGTCGATCAACGCACGAGAAGGCTATAGGTATTTCATCACTTTCACGGATGATTTGAGTAGATATGGCTATGTCTACTTGATGAAACATAAAAGTGAATCCTTTGACAAGTTCAAAGAATACCAGAATCGGGTACAGAACCAGCTGGGTAGAAAGATTAAAGCACTACGTTCGGATCGTGGTGGTGAGTATCTTTCACACGAGTTTGATCAACACCTTAAAGACTGTGGGATCGTGCTACAGTCGACTCCACCTGGAACACCACAATTAAATGGTGTGTCCGAACGGAGAAATCGAACTTTACTTGATATGGTTCGATCCATGATGAGTCACACCGTTGTGCCTGATTCATTGTGGGGCTATGCTCTTTTGTCGGCCGCTCTAATACTTAACCGAAGTCCGTCTAAAGCTGTTGACAAGACTCCATACGAATTATGGAAGGGAACGGTCCCTAACTTGTCCTTTATTCGGGTTTGGGGCTGCGAGGCTTATGTCAAGTGGAGACACGAGGATAAGCTCGGCCCACGATCGGTCAAGACATACTTTATAGGCTATCCAAAGGGAACTTTTGGTCATTACTTCTACTCGCCTACCGAACAACGTGTTTTTGTTGCGGCTAGTGCGACGTTCTTAGAGAAAGAATTTCTCGAGAACAAGTCGAGTAATAGAACCTTCGAGTTATCGGAGGTTCAAGAACCAACTACCGAGCAACCATTGGAGGAAACAGTTCCTTCAACCGAGGCTGCAGTAGATATCCCTGAGGAACCGAGGAGGTCGGGAAAAGTCTCTATTCCACCGGACAGATACATTGGTATGGTCGAGGAACATGATACAGATGACATCTTACTCCTAGAGGGTAATGAACCCAAAACCTATAAAGGTGCCATGACCAGTTCTGACTCAAAGCTATGGCTAGAAGCCATGCAATCCGAGATGGACTCCATGTATGAGAACAACGTGTGGGATCTTGTGGACCTACCTGCAAAGGTACGTCCCCTTCAATGCAAATGGCTTTACAAGATAAAGCATGTCGTGGAAGGACAACAAGATATCCATAAGGCTAGACTAGTTGCTAAAGGTTTCACTCAAGTTCCAGGCTTGCACTACGATGAGATCTTTGCACCCGTAGTCATGCTACGTTCCATTCGGATTATCTTAGCGATCGCTGCATTTCATGACTATGAAATATGGCAAATGGACGTTAAAACCGCCTTCTTAAACGGTTATTTGGAGGAAGAGTTGTACATGGTACAACTCGAGGGTTTTATCGATCCAGCACATCCTAAGAAAGTTTGCAAGCTTAAGAGTTCCATCTATGGACTTAAGCAAGCATCGCGGAGTTGGAATCATCGCTTCGACCAAGTGATAAAAGAGAATGGGCTCATTCGATCAGTCGAGGAACCATGTCTCTATATCAAGTCGAGTGGGAGCAAGATTGTATTCCTAGTACTGTATGTCGACGACATACTCTTGATTGGGAATGACATACCTCTCTTATCTTCGGTTAAAGCATGGTTGAAAAACCATTTCCAGATGAAAGATCTGGGAAAGGCACAAAGAATTTTGGGCATCCGTATCTACAGGGATAGATCACGACGGATGTTGTCTCTCAGTCAGGAGTCTTATATAGAGAAGATTCTGGAGAGATTCAGCATGACGAACTCCAAGAAGGGGTTCCTTCCTATGACTCCTGGGCTTCACTTGAGCAAGTCTCAAGAAGCTAAGTCAGTGGAAGAGAAAGAGCGCATGAGTCGGATTCCTTATGCTTCGGCAATAGGATCGATCATGTATGCCATGATATGCACACGTCCAGACGTTGCATATGCATTGAGTATGACTAGTCGATTCCAAGCTCATCCAGGTGAACCACACTGGATGGCCGTGAAAAACATTCTTAAGTACCTACGGAGGACTAAAGATTGGGGATTGACTTACGGAGGCGACTCGACGCTCTGCGCCACGGGTTACGCAGATGCTAGCTTCCAAACGGATCGAGATGACTTAAAATCTCAGTCTGGATTCGTTTTTACTCTTAATGGCGCTGCTGTCAGCTGGAAAAGTTCTAAACAGAGTGTTACAGCAGATTCTACGACTGAGTCCGAGTACTATGCCGCCTCGGAAGCAGCTAAGGAAGCAATATGGATGCGTCAATTCTTACAAGGACTCTCGGTAGTGCCTAGTTCGAATGACCCAATCACCGTTTATTGTGACAATAGCGGTGCCATCTTCCAAGCTAAGGAGCATAAGTCTAGCAGCAAGGCTAGACATGTAAAACGGAAAGCTCATCTAATCAGAGATTACGTGGAGCAAAAGGAGATATTCATTGATAAGATAGCTACGGATGACAACATAGCTGATCCTCTCACAAAAGCATTACCACGTGATAAGCATGAAGGGCACATTCATTCCATGGGAATTGGATGTGTTCCTAAGTTGTAGTACTCTTTTATGAATTCATGTAATAATTCATTTTCTCGTGTACTCTATTCAACCTTATTGTTATGATATATAATGTTTTGTTTCTCATGTGGAATTGTACGCCAATTTTGAACACCACAAAGTGAACTGATTAACATTACATCGTTTTGGTCCTTGATTACCCACTTGAGCTGATAACTCAGGTAATCATTGTGTGACGTTGGTTGATGGTGGGTTCAACGAGCCATAAGTCACGCGGCTGACTGACCAATCACAAAGGCGAATTATACGGATATCTCGTAGGACACCCCGTGACAGCGTTATGGAGTCCTAAATGTTTTATAACATTGGGTGCCAGGTCGTGGATAGGACCTCCATAGTGTTCCTTAGAGTCGAGTCTTTTGACTTTCAACTGTTTCTTGAGATTAAGGCAGATTTTGGGTAACTTTGGTTTCTTTCCCACGGTCACCGTAACAGGGGCCAAGCGGATTTTTTCTGGGTTATTTCATGCTGGGCGATATCGGCAGGATTCGAGTTGAGGGAAATATCCAAACCCTTATCAGGATTTTATCATTTCTCAGGGCCACTCGAGGAGTAGTAACTGAAATGCATGGCCATGCTCGAATACAGATTCGTTTTATCAGTTAAGTTACTCTCTAGTCGGGGAAACCACTCTTGATACAGATCGCTTGTGAGATACGACCTTTGCGAATGCGGATTTGCAAATTGTCTTACATTGAGTGGGAGAAATTTTAGAAGGATATGAGAATCGGTTATCGCACCTACACTTGTACGGACAAGTGGGAGTTTGTTGGAGATTGTGTCCTCCACATGTAGTGTGATAACGTCATTGCACATACCCTTGTACGGACAAGTGGGAGACTCTTGGGGCTGGTGTCCTTGACAATTAAGTACAATGACTTATTAAATCTCTTTAAGGATCACAAGGGCATACTTTTGTATTATTACCAGTTGATCCACGTTTATCAATAACGGTTGGCTTGCTAGATAAGTTTGACGTTATTGTCATACGGATGGCGGTGATCAACTGGTCCCTATACGTCACACCTATAGGACACGTTTGAGAGATGTGAAGGTATGAAAATACAGTCACATTTTGCCGGATATGACTAAACAGTTAGTCAGAGGTATTGACTATTAAATTAGTCAATAAGATGTTGAGATTATTATTTAATACGGATTAAATAATTTTAGCTAATACGGATTACATGATTAATTCGTAAATTAAATATTGTTTTAAAACAGTTTAAAACAGTTATATTTAATTAAATATTGTATTCGCGTATTAATATAAACAGTTATATAAATTTGGGTAATTATACAATATCGTATTTTATCAGACCGTTATTAATATATCGACTGTATTAATATCTGATAACATGTTACGATTTATAATTATAAACCCGCGAATTATATTTAAGCAATTGGGTCGAATCATGTATTGGAATAAGGTAAGAGTGGAAAGCCCACTCCTACCCTATGTCCAATTCGGCCGAAACCTAGAGGCTACATAAGGAGAGTCCTTCTCCTTATGTAGATTACTCTTGTTGCACTATCAAATAATCTCAGGGTAAAAATTAGGTTTTTGAGAGCATTCTTCTCCCAAAACCTCAGATCTCACATCTAAAACTCAATAGCTCTCCCAATATTGCAAGGCAGTTGGAGAGGATTTCTAGCACACGCGGCCTCGTCTCATTCTAAGTCTTGGGTGCAAGTTATAGGAGGGAATTTGTGTTAATTCCTGTTCTTAGGCCTTTTCCGCGAGGACTAAAGGTTGTACTTCTTTTCTTATGCTTTTTAATCTTATGACGATATTCACGACTGTAATTTTCATTATAATCCTGTAATTAAAGGGCGAATACACGTTTTATTCCCCACAAGTGGTATCAGAGCCTTAGGCCATGAAAATTTTACAATTGTGTCTTTCATAAGTTTTAAAAATTTTGAAAACCGTACATCCTGCCTAGGCACTCGATCGAGTCCCTGTTGCACTCGATCGAGTGCCCTCGTACCAGGCCCCGTGCGTGAGTTTTTAGTGAGAAATCGATCTTGTTTTCGATTATAATTTGCATATTGTTAATTAATCGATATTTTTAGCAATATGTGAATCTTTTGTTGTTTATTTATGATTTACACGTTTTAAATCCAAGTCATAAACTCGTTAAAGATTTAATGTGCAGCGATTGCGTTTTAAAGAGTCACTCGATCGAGCCCCTGCTGCACTCGATCGAGTGACACTGGCACTCGATCGAGTGCCTCTGCTGCTCGGTCAAGTGCTCTTGTTTCGGGCTCTCTTTTCGAAAATAACTTGTTTTCTTATTTTCACATGGCTTAAAATAATATACTGTATACGGAAATAGTATATTATTTAGTGAAACGGTTCACCCTCGTTTGATACATATTGTTTTAAAACAGTTTAAAATAATGGATTATATGTTTATTAAAATTGGTGATTAAAGCGGTATAATCACATAATTTTAATCTTAAAAGGTGGTTTGGTATAAATTTATTAATCATAATAACAGTATTATGTCATGTATAAATTTTATTTAGTTGATGCATTTTATTTATCGTCTTGTGAATGCCTTGAATGCTTTCAATAACGTATTTAATTTTTGCAAACGGTTGTAACTTAGTGTGGCCTTAGAAGATTGTGTCACCGTAATGATGGGACACAGTCTTGCTTGTAATTTTGAGATCTTGAATCTCCGTTTTGGGTTTTTGCCATGTAATTACTTTTGTATTTAAATTAGAATGTATCTAGGACTACTTTTGTAATTTAAATTAGTAATTTTGTGAAGACCAAAGACAAGACGGAGACCGGATGCTCACTCCCGCTGCAAGGACCAAGATGGAACATCAAGACAAGCTTCTAGGGTCCAACGGTGGATTCCAAGTTGTTTTATGTTTATTTTGGTAGGATAGGCCACACTAGGACTTTTACTTACGTTTATTGCATTTATCTTTATGCTTTCATCGATAATAGCTTGCATCATATTCTGCTTTTTAATCTTATGACGATATTCACGACTGTAATTTTCATTATAATCCTGTAATTAAAGGGCGAATACACGTTTTATTCCCCACACAAAACCCTTCACCATTGTTGGTGTTCCTCAAGAACACAAATCCGCCTCTACCGCCTTCGTTCCTTGCTCAAATTCCGAGTTCTTGGTAGGTATGTTCTCCTCTTCTTCTTCTCCTTCTTCTCATGTCTTTAAAAGTTAGTATTGTTGTGCTTTCGGAAAACCCTTTTTTTTTCTAGGGTTAGATTGTGACCCGTTTTTCCTTTTGTTCTTGAGCGAGAATGGATGTATGGACTCCAATGAAGGATTCTTTGAAGATTTGAAGAGCTTCAAAGGTAACTTTGAGAGGTTACTCGACTTTAAGTAAAAAATGGACTGTGTGTGGTTATGGTTGTTTAATTTCTGAAATTATGAGCATTGTGTTGATTGATTTCTGAAATTGGGAAGTATTGGGTTGTTTATTTATCTTCTAATCGATTGAAATGAGATTCATGGTTGATTTGGTGGTATTGAATGATAAATGCCGCTTATAGTTACTGGGTAAGTTAGTATCTGTCACATGCTTAGTTCGTCTCATCAATATAATGATTTCCAATTGATTTAATCCGTGTTTGGGTTGATAAATGTTGCTTGTTATCGTTTAGTTACGAGTACATGTTGTCATATATACGAGAATGAATAGCATTACGTGTTGGGTATATTGCGTAGTAACTATCTTGCATTGTCGAATAAGGAACCAAGGAGCGAGCACACGGACTGAGCACGGCTGGGCAGCAGCCCGTGGGAACCGCAGGCTGCGGCCACCCACGCAGGCCTGCGGCCTGGCCATGCGCAGGTTGCGGTATTTAGCGCAGGCTGCGGTTTAGTCTTACAGCAGCATCTTCGAAAGGCCATATCTCTCTCGTTTCTTATCCAAATGAGGCGTGTGACCTATCGTTGGAAAGCTAAGATCACAAGCTTTCACCTCCACTCGGCCTTGAATCAATAGGAGCTCTAGAACTCGAGATATAGTCGTTTGAAGTTGACCCTTGTGAAACCGAGTTTTCAATTCTTCATTTTGGCTCTTGTTTGTGTATGCCAAGGCTTCAATTCTTCCTTTTTGCTTGTTTCTCTTTACTTTGCACTTATTCCCTTGGTTAAGCTTTGCCTCTCCTTCTCCTCCTTGATATATGAATATATTATATGAGTTTCGTAAATTATACTTTCGTTGTTGTTGCATGGTTGAATGCTTAAGCCGTTTTAGTAGCTAAACTGAGGAGGAAGACCCCCCGGCCGGGCAACCGGAAGGGAAACCGGCTCCCGCTTCAAGTTAGCTTCTCAAAACTAGCTTAAGTGTTGTCTTGTTCGAATCGAAGCTCACATGTATTAAATGAGTTAGTTAACGGTTATGTTAGCTTGAGTGGTAATGATAACGGTTAGGTTGTCTTACTTGTAACTTGATAACGGTTATGTTGTCTTGAGTTGAGTCGAGTAACGGTTATGTTACTTTACTTGTGATTTGATAACGGTTATGTTATCTTAAGATTGAGTCGGGTAACGGTTATGTTGCCTTGCTTGTGGTTGGATGACGGTTATGTCATCCTAAGTTTGTTAGTGACGGTTATGTCACCTTGTTTGCGAACGGATAGCGGTGGTACGATTTGTGTATCATTGTAATGAACTAATGCCACCCCGGTTATGGGTTTTATCTATGTTCGGGATTGGTCGGTGTCCGTGGTTATGCGGCCCGGTCCCCGTGTGTCGTTCGGTGTAGGTTGTTACATCGAGAGGTCTGGCCAGGTCTTAGGCATATAGTTGTCGGTTATGCACTATACATAGAGTCGGTGTCGTGGTTATGCGTCCCGATAGCTAGTGTCGTGGTTATGCGACCTAGCGGTCAGTGGTAACGGTTATGTTCCCTGACGGCGTTCATTCTATTCTTATATGTTCTGTGTTTGGCCATGCCATCTAGTATTGGCCTCTGAGTCAATTACTTGCCTGTTGTTTGTGTGGATGAACATGCCATCAAGTGTTGGCCGCTGAGTCATTCACTTGAGTTAATTATCCGTTTGATATAGTTCACATGATGACCGTGTTTGTAGTTCACATGTTGGTTCATGCTTGATCATGCTTGTCATATTTGAATATGTCATATTTGAGTATTTATCTTGGTATATGCATGTTCATATGTATATGTTGTGTTGTATTACCGTTTACGTGTTTTTTGATAAAAAGTGGCTGGGAGAACCTCAAGTTACTCCCCACTGACTGTGGCGTACATGTTTCATGTATGTAGGTTGGTGCTGTTTGGAGAAGACGTGTGGCTAGCGAGCATTGTTGATTAGTCGACAAATTACCTATTTATGTTTAGCTTAGATTTAATTCTGTTGCTATCGAGGGATACCTTATCCCTTGTAAACTTTCATTTATCTTGTATAAGTTATACTTTTTCTTTAGTTTTAAACCTTTCGCATGTTGTTTTTGATATTCCGCGATTAAGTTTATTTATATATGTCAAAAGTTTTTAAAATACCGTATTTTCCGCTGCAAGTTGCTTGTTTATTTTTATGTAATATCGCGGGGTGTCACAGTTGGTATCAGAACAGTAATGCTCCCGACGCACGCACGTGTACCCCAACTTAAATATGAACTTGACCTGAAATAATGAATGAGAGATGGGTAGACTTAAGGACCCAGTGGTAGTCTGTATTGTGGTTTCTCTATGTTAGGTCTAACCGGTTTGTTAATTGTCCTTGAGTTTATTGTTATGCTTTAGAACAGATGAACCGCGAGCTTATCTGAATGAAGATAAAGAGTGGTGCCTACTACCGAAGTTGGAAGATTCTTATATTCCTTGGTAAATGTTTTCTTGTCCCTTAATTTACCTCTTACTCTCATGCATCTCTTTCCTTCTCTTGTCTCTGGATGCATTTCCTTTTCCTTGAACCATCTTCTATATTGCCTCCGAAGCTACCTTTGTAACCTTCCGACTTAACCTCGTTCTTGTTACTTGCCTCTTCTCTTGGCGTTTTATAGATAGCCTACCTTGGTTGTTGAATTTTGAAGAGCTTATTTGAGGATAACCCTTAGCCTTCTTTCGGAAAATTGATGTTCTTGGAATAGGTTAGGTTGTGTAGTAAGCTGTGTCTTGGTGAACTTGATGCTTAGTCGTTTGCCCCGTAGTGAGTGGAATCGGTTGGTATAATTCTTGGCCTAGAAAGTGAATAATAGGTGTGACATCTAGTGAAACTTAACCTTTGGAATCATGTTTGCGATTGAGAGCCTTTGGATTGAAATGTGTTGGTTCCAGAGTACAAAGGAAGTGTTAGGACTCATAAATATGAATTCGGGAAGTATGCTTAGGATTTATGGTCTTAGTTGCTTGAACGGAATAAGTGTTATGCTATTTGTGGAGTTACTGAAAGATCATATTTTGGGATGTCTGGATGGTGTAGTGAACTACAACTTGTAGACTTGTAACTTTTAGAGCCTAAGATATTTAAAGAATGTTTGGGTTCCTTATATAGAGGTGTGAGGACGTTGTTAGTGAATCTTAACGTTCACATTCTGAGGTACTGATGAGTTTTGAGGAATTTACTCCTTTACGGGATTGAGATGGAGTGATGTGATGAATGGTAAAGTAACATTGGTATAGAGACGGTTGATCCTGGAGTGTTATAGAAGCATCATTTGAGGAATTCGGGATATATAGATACCTGGACTTTATAAATTTGTGGATGTTGAGATGGTTGTACACCTTTAACTCTGGAAGAGCTTATAGTACGATGGACCATTTGGGAATACGTGTCTTGGATAGAGTTAGTTCAACATGCTTGAATTTAGAAATAGGAGTTGAGAACCTTGTGAGGATCCCAGAAATCCCGAGCCTTGAGATTTGTGCCAGTTGAAATCCTAACCTTGCTTCAACGCCTTTCTTCTTCTTTCTTCTCCCTTGTGAACTCTACCGAGCTATGCTTTCCTAACGATTCTTACTTGAACTCCGGTCATATCTGATATCTTCTTAACTCTAATGCTTACTCTTCCATTCTGGGCTTCACTTTCATTGGCATCCTTAGCCTGGAATTTCCAATCTTGTTACCTTGTCTCTCTCTCTTTCTCGCTCGAGTTGTTGTACCTCGTTTTCCTCTGAGTTTGTATCATGCCCCTAGCTTTGTAAACCTTGTCGTCTTTCTTCATGCTTAGTTGTGAGGTCTATTTGGTTGGTGGAATGGTAATGTATGTTTGAGGACCTTTGGTTTGGTTTTATCGGAGTTAGTTGAGAGAGGTTGCAATGATGACCTTAGGTAATGGGGTGGTATGCCATCCTAGTGGTTTTGTGTTAAAGACTTAGCTATATGAGTGCTTCCTATGTTTTGGTGACAACTGTTAGAGTGAAGTTGTTAATGGGTTCTAAGAGAGTGTTAGTGGCTAAGTAGAAACCGTTGGATGAGAGTTGCCTTTTGGACTGAATGTCCTCCTTATGGTGATAAAACGTGTTAATCGATGTTATAAGATGTAATTTGTGGTTTGGGTTTGAGAGACCTTGAGTAGATGGAACTAGATGCTTGGATGTTGGACCACAGTCCGATGTTGGGTTTATTCGAATTGAGGAATATCGTGTTATACTTTTGGAATTTGAGGTGGTGGATAAGTGTCTCATGGTTATATACGTGAGAATATGTGGAATTCAGAGAATGCAACTTTCATATTTTGGTTATCGGTATGAGTATATTGGATTTGGTTGGGTTGGTTGGATGTGAGTTTGACCTTATCAGTAGGTTTTGGGTTTAGTCTCATGGAGGTTGTTGAATGTTGGGTAATGATCGCGAGTGGTTGAAACCCTTTGGTGATGAGGTACCTTATACCGTGGATAACCTGTAAATGAGTGACCAAAGTGTGTGAGGGAACGTTGAGAGTTTTGTGGATTGAAAGAGTTGTTTTCTGAAGTGTGCAAGGAATCGTGACGACGCCGTTTCTTTTGTGGATCGAGTGGTTAATGTCCCCGTATCCTGGGAGAGTACCTAGCCTCCCTTAACCTGAAGCTCTTGTTTTCCCTCTTTTCTCTCTTGTTGAGAACCGTCCTTGACTTTGGGAAGTATGGTTCGATGCCTTGTCTTAGTTAGCTTCCTTGTCAACCTTGTTGTGTTAGGAGTTTCTTGACGTTCTAATCTGTTTCTCTTTGGTTGTTTATGTGTGACTTTCATGCTTGTGTGTTGTTTGAACGATGTTCAATTTGTTTTCCATTTATGTACTTCATAATTGATTTGAGTCACCTTACCTATGTTGTTGGAGGTTTTCATTCCGGTTACAATCTTATTTTGATTTTAGATTTCAAAATGAAAACTCTCTTTCGAAAATGACATGTTTTGAAAATCTCGGTTGACTTATAAAATTTTTGAATGATTTTGGCGTTTGATTTGATGTGAGCCTTGTTATTGGAGACGTCTAATGACTTGTATTACGCTTGTCAGCGCATAATCCGTTTTTGACTTTTGAACTTGTCCTAGTTTCGGGACGTCGGGCTCTTGAGTACGTAACGAGAACCGTAACGCTCCGTTAATGAGGACTTGTGCCCCTAGAATTTTCCATTCGAAAATATTTGAAAGAAAGTTATGTTTTTAGAATGTCAATTTTTGATGGACACCTTTTCTACCTTCAAGTTTCGAGGACGAAACTTTTTAAAAGGTGGGGTGATTGTAACACCCCGATATTTTCCGTATTGTAAATTTAAAGATTTAATTGAATTTCAAGAATAATTTATATTTTATTAAATTTCGTAAATATCTTTTTGTAATAAGAATATTTCGTTTTAAAGCTTTTTAGTTTCAATTTATGTTTCGAGTTTTATAAATCTAAGTTTCGGTTTTTATTTTCGAGAAATGACATGTATGGCGGATAATTTCATGAAATGTGGTTTACTTGCGTATTTTTGTCCCATCTTGAGTAATAATAGACTTGAGAGGTTGTTTCCGTCTTAATTAGTCAAATCCGAGTCCATCCCGACTCATTAAATGAATTCCGAGTCATTCCCGACTCAAAACTCCCATATACTCCTAGTGTTATGTTTCATTCATTCCACACAACTCATTTACTCCCTTCATCCTCTTCAACAAACACCAAAACCCTTCACCATTGTTGGTGTTCCTCAAGAACACAAATCCGCCTCTACCGCCTTCGTTCCTTGCTCAAATTCCGAGTTCTTGGTAGGTATGTTCTCCTCTTCTTCTTCTCCTTCTTCTCATGTCTTTAAAAGTTAGTATTGTTGTGCTTTCGGAAAACCCCTTTTTTTTCTAGGGTTAGATTGTGACCCGTTTTTCCTTTTGTTCTTGAGCGAGAATGGATGTATGGACTCCAATGAAGGATTCTTTGAAGATTTGAAGAGCTTTAAAGGTAACTTTGAGAGGTTACTCGACTTTAAGTCAAAAATGGATTGTGTGTGGTTATGGTTGTTTAATTTCTGAAATTATGAGCATTGTGTTGATTGATTTCTGAAATTGGGAAGTATTGGGTTGTTTATTTATCTTCTAATCGATTGAAATGAGATTCATGGTTGATTTGGTGGTATTGAATGATAAATGCCGCTTATAGTTACTGGGTAAGTTAGTATCTGTCACATGCTTAGTTCGTCTCATCAATATAATGATTTCCAATTGATTTAATCCGTGTTTGGGTTGATAAATGTTGCTTGTTATCGTTTAGTTACGCGTACATGTTGTCATATATACGAGAATGAATAGCGTTACGTGTTGGGTATATTGCGTAGTAACTATCTTGCATTGTCGAATAAGGAACCAAGGAGCGAGCACACGGACTGAGCACGGCTGGGCAGCAGCCCGTGGGAACCGCAGGCTGCGGCCACCCACGCAGGCCTGCGGCCTGGCCATGCGCAGGCTGCGGTATTTAGCGCAGGCTGCGGTTTAGTCTGACAGCAGCATCTTCGAAAGGCCATATCTCTCTTGTTTCTTATCCAAATGAGGCGTGTGACCTATCGTTGGAAAGCTAAGATCACAAGCTTTCACCTCCACTCGGCCTTGCATCAATAGGAGCTGTAGAACTCGAGATATAGTCGTTTGAAGTTGACCCTTGTGAAACCGAGTTTTCAATTCTTCATTTTGGCTCTTGTTTGTGTATGCCAAGGCTTCAATTCTTCCTTTTTGCTTGTTTCTCTTTACTTTGCACTTATTCCCTTGGTTAAGCTTTGCCTCTCCTTCTCCTCCTTGATATATGAATACATTATATGAGTTTCGTAAATTATACTTTCGTTGTTGTTGCATGGTTGAATGCTTAAGCCGTTTTAGTAGCTAAACTGAGGAGGAAGACCCCCCGGCCGGGCAACCGGAAGGGAAACCGGCTCCCGCTTCAAGTTAGCTTCTCAAAACTAGCTTAAGTGTTGTCTTGTTCGAATTGAAGCTCACATGTATTAAATGAGTTAGTTAACGGTTATGTTAGCTTGAGTGGTAATGATAACGGTTAGGTTGTCTTACTTGTAACTTGATAACGGTTATGTTGTCTTGAGTTGAGTCGAGTAACGGTTATGTTACTTTACTTGTGATTTGATAACGGTTATGTTATCTTAAGATTGAGTCGGGTAACGGTTATGTTGCCTTACTTGTGGTTGGATGACGGTTATGTCATCCTAAGTTTGTTAGTGACGGTTATGTCACCTTGTTTGCGAAGGGATAGCGGTGGTACGATTTGTGTATCATTGTAATGAACTAATGCCACCCCGGTTATGGGTTTTATCTATGTTCGGGATTGGTCGGTGTCCGTGGTTATGCGGCCCGGTCCCCGTGTGTCGTTCGGTGTAGGTTATTACATCGAGAGGTCTGGCCAGGTCTTAGGCATATAGTTGTCGGTTATGCACTATACATAGAGTCGGTGTCGTGGTTATGCGTCCCGATAGCTAGTGTCGTGGTTATGCGACCTAGCGGTCAGTGGTAACGGTTATGTTCCCTGACGGCGTTCATTCTATTCTTGTATGTTCTGTGTTTGGCCATGCCATCTAGTGTTGGCCTCTGAGTCAATTACTTGCCTGTTGTTTGTGTGAATGAACATGCCATCAAGTGTTGGCCGCTGAGTCATTCACTTGAGTTAATTATCCGTTTGATATAGTTCACATGATGACCGTGTTTGTAGTTCACATGTTGGTTCATGCTTGATCATGCTTGTCATATTTGAATATGTCATATTTGAGTATTTATCTTGGTATATGCATGTTCATATGTATATGTTGTGTTGTATTACCGTTTACGTGTTTTCTGACAAAAAGTGGCTGGGAGAACCTCAAGTTACTCCCCACTGACTGTGGCGTACATGTTTCATGTATGTAGGTTGGTGCTTGTTGGACTCATTGTTGATGATGACAAGTCTTCTATATCTAAACCATTCTTCAGCTTAATGGGTTATCTAGATTTTTGTTGACAGGTCTCGAACAAGCCAAGGATGCAGAAATGAAGATGGGCCTTTACTCGTGTTTTGCTTAGATGAATTGTGAGGGTAGCGTACTTGTGTTTAATCTTTATTTTCGGTCCAACGAATTACGGTTTAAAATATCAAAATAATTTTGAAATCAGTTTTCATGAAATATCTTTCTAAAATAACAAAATTATTTTGTGGAGAAAAATCTTTGTCAAATAAGGAATGTGTTTCCTAATGAAACTCAAATTGCTAGCCAAAAGATTTTATCCTCTTTAATGACTCTCAAAGATTGACCAAGTATATATACTTGGGATTTCAACGTGAGAAATAAATGAAAACCTTCTGACTTGTTTTTCACTCTTCAAAAAGCATACTTCCAAAAACAAGTTTGAGCATTCAAAACAAACTTTGCAAAAGGACGATCTGAAAAGAATTGATAAAAGAAATCTTTTGCAAACAGTTTTCGAAAACCGTACTTTCAAAGACCGACCTTGATTAAAAGCAAGTTCGTTTACTCGTAGGATAATTTTGCTCTCCTTTGTTTACATCCTTTGAATATCTCAAGGAGACAAAATTGTAATCAGTTTTTTATTCACTCAGTTGTAAGAAAAATATTTGGAGTACGGGTTGTACTCGAGTTGCACGATCGGGTTGATCGTGGGGATTGTTTTTGTAATCGGGTTTGGTTATAAAAATAATAAGAGAAAGGGGTGGACGTAGACCTTTAGAGAGTAGGTCGAACCACGTTAAAAATCGCGTGTCTTGTTTCTACTCTTTACTTCAGTTTTCGTACTTCGTAGCTTCATTCGTGTTTTTATCTCTTGACTAATTTCACAAACACAGCACAGGTTACAATATTTTGGACAGTCTTCAATACTGTTTAAATCCGTTTGTGTGCTGTCAACGAAATTAGTAGAGTAAAAATTAATTTTTTAAAAAGGGAGTACTTAATTCACCCCCTCCCCCTCTTAAGTACCGGATCGATAAACTCATCAATTGGTATCAGAGCCTCGTGCTCTTGATTGCTTTACCGCAAAGAGTTTGATCCTTTTCGAGTTTATTTATCCTTTTTTCTGCTTATCAATGAATTCCAAATCTGTCAAAAGTCCTGTCTTTGATGGCACGGACTATGGCTGGTGGAAAAATCGTATGATGCATTTCATACAAGGAACGGACTACGAATGTTGGGTAATCATAAAAAACGGTCCTCTCTCTATCACTTCCACCGACTCTGATGGTGCTGAAAGTGAAAAGGAACCAAAAGACTATACATCAAGTGATTACAAAAAGGCTGAGAAGAATGCTAGAGCCATATCACTCTTACAATCCGGCATCGGAGATTCTGAAACTAGTCGGATTGGAGGATGTAAAACGGCCAAACAAATATGGGATAGTCTGGAACTAGCTCATGAAGGAACTGTGCAAGTTAAAAAACAACGTATTGACATTCTAATGCAACAATACGAATCTTTTAAAATGCAACAGGATGAGTCCATTAAAAGCATGTCTTCTCGGTTTTCCAACATAACTAATGAACTTTCCAACCTTGGTAGAACTTTTGATACTGAGGATATTGTCCGTAAAATTTTGAGAAGTCTAACAAAAAAATGGCAAGCCAAAGTTACTGCTATTGAAGAAGCTAGGGACTTAACTAAACTTACCTATGAAGCTTTGATGGGTTCTCTCATGGCACACGAATTAGTTCTTGAAAATGATGCCGATGAGAAACCTAAAGCCAAGGGACTAGCCTTGAATGCAGTAACAAGTGATAATGAAAGCGAACTTGAGGATGAAGTAGCTTCATTATCCAAACGGATTGCCAAAATTATTAGAAAACAAAATCATGGAAAGTTCGATAGTTACAAATCAAAGAATTCTGTTTCTTCATCATCTACATCACGTTCCTTGACTAGAATGGGTTGTTTCAAATGCGGGGAACGTGATCACCAGATAAGAAATTGTCCTAAGTGGGAAGAAGAAAAATCCAAGGACAAACGTGACAGATCTAAGCAGGAGTACAAACGTGCAATGATGGCTGCTGTCTGGGGTGAGTCTGACTCAGAGGAAGACGATGAACACCTCAGTGATGGAAAAGAAGAAAAGATGTGTCTTAGATCCATCTACAAACCCAGATCGAAAAAGAAGGGAAAGGAAAACATCATAAGATGCCTCATGGCTCACTCAGATGCCTCCGACAGTGATTCAGAAGATGAAGATGAAGTAAGTCTCTTAAGTCTCAAATCTAAATTAAGATCTTTATCTAAAGAAAAAATTTTGAAACTGTTAGATGAGACGTTAGATGACAATTATGACTTGAACAAACGTCTAAGTGCTATGCAATCTGAAATAGAAAGCATAGCGGAGGAGAACATTGACTTAAAACATAATCTGAGAAGTCTTGAGAAACAAACAGTCAACCACACTGTTGAATCTGAGCTAGTGTCTAAAAATGAGCACCTTGTAAGCGAAATTCATAGACTTACCAAAGATATAGAGGAACAAAAAGATGTTTATGATGCCAGAATTTCTAGATACTCAGATACTCGTTCTAAGTTCGATAGATTAAATGTTGATTATGATGATCTCTTGTACAAGAATAAAAAACTTATAGAACGAGTAAAGAACTTAGAAACGGATTTGGGAAATGCTAGAAATGTTGCAGCAAAATGGGAAGGTAGTAATACAGTACTAAACTTCCTGGTAAACCAATCCAAAAACACAAAGAAACTAGGTCTAGGTTATGATTCGTGTTCTGACAGTAGGCAGGATGATTCTCAATATCATACTGTGTTTGTTCCAGAACAGAAATTAGACACTCCTCCAGACTGTTCAAAACTAAGTGATACAGATTGCATTAAGAGACCAGTTTTCAACGACAGAGATACTCATAAGCATAAGTACGTAGGTTTGAACACTCCTCCAGACTGCTCCAAACTGAAAAACAGGAACTGTGTCCAAAAACCAGTTCCCAGTGATAGAGATTTCCGTAAGCATAAGTACGTGGGCTTACCTGAATATATTATTTGCAAATTTTGTGGAAAAACAGGACACGTATTTAATGCTTGCGCTAAACGGCTTGGATACTTGGACAATAACATAAAAGTCGTTAAGAAAATGTGGATTAGAAAAGATATTCTTGACACTGTTCGTCATAAAAAGGGACCCAAACATATTTGGGTTCCTAGATCATCTAACTAATCTTATTTCAGGGCCATATGAGAGGAGACCACCGTTGGTATCTTGTTAGTAGATATTCATGACATATGACAGGTAATAAGAACCAATTCCTCTCGTTGAAGGCTTACAATGGTGGAAATGTGACATTCAGAGACATAAAAAAGGGTGAGATAGTAGGTATTCGCAAAAACGGTAAGTCTTTTTCACATTTCATGGATTATGTGATGATGGTAAAAGGTCTTGAACAATACTTGCTTGTTTTTTTTTTTTCGTAATAATGTCGAAAAAGGGAACATATGTTTGAAGTTTTGCAAAACTGAAGATCAATTGTCTATCTTTTTTTACTAAACCATTAGCAAGAGAACAAATTGAGAAAATCCGATTAGAAGTAGGTCTTCTAAATAGTAGTTCTTAGCGTCTTTGTCCTAATTATTCTCCTCCCATGACTGACTAATTTGGAAGTGTTGTGCATATGTGTTTTCTATGTGTCTCACATGATTTCAGTTTCAATGTAAATTGCTTACTCTAGTCGGTTGTTGTTCAAAGACTAGCATCGAGTCGGTCTTTGCGTAGAATGTTTATCTTGTATACTCGTAGCATGATTTTTCTGGCAAATATAAACTCACCCTTCCATCTTATACCACATACACCCAGCCCAATTCATAAAAAACCCAAACGTAACCCAAATAACCAAGCTAAACTCAAAACACCCAAACCCACATATCAATTGACCTCAAACCCAACTGTTTTCCATCTTTCCCAAACAATATTACCAAACCCCTTTATCAACTCGCCTACTTCCGCCACCACCCGATCTCGTAAACCCCTCATATCACCTGAACCCTCTCCTCCAACAACCACCACCGTCCCCTCCATAAATACTTTACCTACTGCCAAAACTACAAAAACTTCCCACCTGGTCCAGATCTTTGCGTTCATCCAACACCAAGTCCCTTACCGTGGCTGACGAAAGACCACCATTAACTGAGCACAACACCGCTGCAATAATAACTCCTTCTAGAGTTCCTCGCCGAGGTAATTGTAATCAATCATGTATTTCAGTCCTTCATTGCTGCACCTTGTTTCTCAATTACAAGTGACGGGATGGACGATGATCTGCGTATGAAAGACGAAAAAAACTAATATAAAAAGGGTTGATGTTTCTTGGAAATCATGAAGTGTTACCTGGAGAGAGAACCTTGAGTCAGTGGCAAACAAAATATCCTCAAGCATCTTTAAATGTGCCGTTTTGGAAGAAGAGCTTCTTGCTTGGCAGATATCATTGATGTCCTTGCTTTATCATGTGTTTCTTACTATTTTTTGGAAAGAAGATAGGCAGGGATTCATTCTTTCAACAAAATTTTGTTTGTCCATATTTACAGAGAGATGGTGCCTATAAGGATATAAGAGTACTTTTCGCAACACAAGGTTGGCTAGTCAAGATCTCTATAATTTAGTGGTACAGTGTGTTGTGGAATGGTATAATCATTATGAATGTTAGCTACAACAAAAAAAAAAAAAAAAAAATCTTGCGGTATGTGTATGTGTATGTGTCTGTCACATTTGATGAGCAACAAAATGTGTTCTAGCTCTGAGGATGGATATTGTGTTCCGAAGTTGGATTGTATGACAGATGAGATTTTTGATCGGATGACTCTCCATATGATTGATGATAGATTAGTGGGCTTAAAGGGAGATGAGTACGATGGAGCTGGCTCGAGTTCGTAAAATTTGCGTAGTGTGAAAGCTCAGTTGGTGCACCTTTCTGATATCATTGTTAGCGGCCTCGAAAAAAATTGCAAATGAACTGGATGACCTTAAAGAAGCCTTTAAACCCCTGCTCTCTCCACCAACCATTCTTCACCAGCTTATGACCCTTCCTTCCCCAAAACTTTGACCCCTCCTTGCCTTTGCCATATATTTTATATGCTCGTGTATACTTGCTAATCTTTTGCTCTTGTCTGACTTTTGTGTTATGATGTCTTTTGACTGTGTCCGGCAATTACATTGTCTCTGAACTGATTATGATGCACTACGGTACCATATTTTGCACGTCTTTCTCCTTTTGATGATGTCAAGAGGGGGAAAATTTTTAGGACTCGTGACTCTTAATAGCTACTGGTTTATTAGACCTATGACTATGATGCTTTTTCTCTTTGCGTTCTCATTGCGGATGGAAATCTAAATCTGATCTCAGTTAATACTCTTAATGTTCTCGATTTCGGCATATTCCCTTTCGTTGTTTAAATTTCTCAATTATTGTTTGTTTAAGGGGGAATATATGCTTTATTGAGGGGGAATGTGATTTAGAAAGGAGACTTGCCATCATCAAAGGGGGAATTTGTTGGACTCATTGTTGATGATGACAAGTCTTCTATATCTAAACCATTCTTCAGCTTAATGGGTTATCTAGATTTTTGTTGACAGGTCTCGAACAAGCCAAGGATGCAGAAATGAAGATGGGCCTTTACTCGTGTTTTGCTTAGATGAATTGTGAGGGTAGCGTACTTGTGTTTAATCTTTATTTTCGGTCCAACGAATTACGGTTTAAAATATCAAAATAATTTTGAAATCAGTTTTCATGAAATATCTTTCTAAAATAACAAAATTATTTTGTGGAGAAAAATCTTTGTCAAATAAGGAATGTGTTTCCTAATGAAACTCAAATTGCTAGCCAAAAGATTTTATCCTCTTTAATGACTCTCAAAGATTGACCAAGTATATATACTTGGGATTTCAACGTGAGAAATAAATGAAAACCTTCTGACTTGTTTTTCACTCTTCAAAAAGCATACTTCCAAAAACAAGTTTGAGCATTCAAAACAAACTTTGCAAAAGGACGATCTGAAAAGAATTGATAAAAGAAATCTTTTGCAAACAGTTTTCGAAAACCGTACTTTCAAAGACCAACCTTGATTAAAAGCAAGTTCGTTTACTCGTAGGATAATTTTGCTCTCCTTTGTTTACATCCTTTGAATATCTCAAGGAGACAAAATTGTAATCAGTTTTTTATTCACTCAGTTGTAAGAAAAATATTTGGAGTACGGGTTGTACTCGAGTTGCACGATCGGGTTGATCGTGGGGATTGTTTTTGTAATCGGGTTTGGTTATAAAAATAATAAGAGAAAGGGGTGGACGTAGACCTTTAGAGAGTAGGTCGAACCACGTTAAAAATCGCGTGTCTTGTTTCTACTCTTTACTTCAGTTTTCGTACTTCGTAGCTTCATTCGTGTTTTTATCTCTTGACTAATTTCACAAACACAGCACAGGTTACAATATTTTGGACAGTCTTCAATACTGTTTAAATCCGTTTGTGTGCTGTCAACGAAATTAGTAGAGTAAAAATTAATTTTTTAAAAAGGGAGTACTTAATTCACCCCCTCCCCCTCTCCTTTTCGTCGAGCTCCTTCCAGGCTTTCTCCTCTCCTCTCACTAGCGATCTCACCTCTCGCGCGGGTCTATTTAACCAAAGAAGTCTTCGCCCAAGTACCGGATCGATAAACTCATCAGTGCTGTTTGGGGAAGACGTGTGGCTAGCGAGCATTGTTGATTAGTCGACAAATTACCTATTTACGTTTAGCTTAGATTTAATTCTGTTGCTATCGAGGGATACCTTATCCCTTGTAAACTTTCATTTATCTTGTATAAGTTATACTTTTTCTTTAGTTTTAAACCTTTCGCATGTTGTTTTTGATATTCCGCGATTAAGTTTATTTATATATGTCAAAAGTTTTTAAAATACCGTATTTTCCGCTGCAAGTTGCTTGTTTATTTTTATGTAATATCGCGGGGTGTCACAGTTGGTATCAGAAAAGTAATGCTCCCGACGCACGCACGTGTACCCCAACTTAAATATGAACTTGACCTGAAATAATGAATGAGATATGGGTAGACTTAAGGACCCAGTGGTAGTCTGTATTGTGGTTTCTCTATGTTAGGTCTAACCGGTTTGTTAATTGTCCTTCAGTTTATTGTTATGCTTTAGAACAGATAAACCGCGAGCTTATCTGAATGAAGATAAAGAGTGGTGCCTACTACCGAGGTTGGAAGATTCTTATATTCCTTGGTAAATGTTTTCTTGTCCCTTAATTTACCTCTTACTCTCATGCATCTCTTTCCTTCTCTTTTCTCTGGATGCATTTCCTTTTCCTTGAACCATCTTCTATCTTGCCTCCGAAGCTACCTTTGTAACCTTCCGACTTAACCTCGTTCTTGTTACTTGCCTCTTCTCTTGGCGTTTTATAGATAGCCTACCTTGGTTGTTGAATTTTGAAGAGCTTATTTGAGGATAACCCTTAGCCTTCTTTCGGAAAATTGATGTTCTTGGAATAGGTTAGGTTGTGTAGTAAGCTGTGTCTTGGTGAACTTGATGCTTAGTCGTTTGCCCCGTAGTGAGTGGAATCGGTTGGTATAATTCTTGGCCTAGAAAGTGAATAATAGGTGTGACATCTAGTGAAACTTAACCTTTGGAATCATGTTTGCGATTGAGAGCCTTTGGATTGAAATGTGTTGGTTCCAGAGTACAAAGGAAGTGTTAGGACTCATAAATATGAATTCGGGAAGTATGCTTAGGATTTATGGTCTTAGTTGCTTGAACGGAATAAGTGTTATGCTATTTGTGGAGTTACTGAAAGATCATATTTTGGGATGTCTGGATGGTGTAGTGAACTACAACTTGTAGACTTGTAACTTTTAGAGCCTAAGATATTTAAAGAATGTTTGGGTTCCTTATATAGAGGTGTGAGGACGTTGTTAGTGAATCTTAACGTTCACATTCTGAGGTACTGATGAGTTTTGAGGAATTTACTCCTTTACGGGATTGAGATGGAGTGATGTGATGAATGGTAAAGTAACATTGGTATAGAGACGGTTGATCCTGGAGTGTTATAGAAGCATCATTTGAGGAATTCGGGATATATAGATACCTGGACTTTATAAATTTGTGGATGTTGAGATGGTTGTACACCTTTAACTCTGGAAGAGCTTATAGTACGATGGACCATTTGGGAATACGTGTCTTGGATAGAGTTAGTTCAACATGCTTGAATTTAGAAATAGGAGTTGAGAACCTTGTGAGGATCCCAGAAATCCCGAGCCTTGAGATTTGTGCCAGTTGAAATCCTAACCTTGCTTCAACGCCTTTCTTCTTCTTTCTTCTCCCTTGTGAACTCTACCGAGCTATGCTTTCCTAACGATTCTTACTTGAACTCCGGTCATATCTGATATCTTCTTAACTCTAATGCTTACTCTTCCATTCTGGGCTTCACTTTCATTGGCATCCTTAGCCTGGAATTTACAATCTTGTTACCTTGTCTCTCTCTCTTTCTCGCTCGAGTTGTTGTACCTCGTTTTCCTCTGAGTTTGTATCATGCCCCTAGCTTTGTAAACCTTGTCGTCTTTCTTCATGCTTAGTTGTGAGGTCTATTTGGTTGGTGGAATGGTAATGTATGTTTGAGGACCTTTGGTTTGGTTTTATCGGAGTTAGTTGAGAGAGGTTGCAATGATGACCTTAGGTAATGGGGTGGTATGCCATCCTAGTGGTTTTGTGTTAAAGACTTAGCTATATGAGTGCTTCCTATGTTTTGGTGACAACTGTTAGAGTGAAGTTGTTAATGGGTTCTAAGAGAGTGTTAGTGGCTAAGTAGAAACCGTTGGATGAGAGTTGCCTTTTGGACTGAATGTCCTCCTTATGGTGATAAAACGTGTTAATCGATGTTATAAGATGTAATTTGTGGTTTGGGTTTGAGAGACCTTGAGTAGATCGAACTAGATGCTTGGATGTTGGACCACAGTCCGATGTTGGGTTTATTCGAATTGAGGAATATCGTGTTATACTTTTGGAATTTGAGGTGGTGGATAAGTGTCTCATGGTTATATACGTGAGAATATGTGGAATTCAGAGAATGCAACTTTCATATTTTGGTTATCGGTATGAGTATATTGGATTTGGTTGGGTTGGTTGGATGTGAGTTTGACCTTATCAGTAGGTTTTGGGTTTAGTCTCATGGAGGTTGTTGAATGTTGGGTAATGATCGCGAGTGGTTGAAACCCTTTGGTGATGAGGTACCTTATACCGTGGATAACCTGTAAATGAGTGACCAAAGTGTGTGAGGGAACGTTGAGAGTTTTGTGGATTGAAAGAGTTGTTTTCTGAAGTGTGCAAGGAATCGTGACGACGCCGTTTCTTTTGTGGATCGAGTGGTTAATGTCCCCGTATCCTGGGAGAGTACCTAGCCTCCCTTAACCTGAAGCTCTTGTTTTCCCTCTTTTCTCTCTTGTTGAGAACCGTCCTTGACTTTGGGAAGTATGGTTCGATGCCTTGTCTTAGTTAGCTTCCTTGTCAACCTTGTTGTGTTAGGAGTTTCTTGACGTTCTAATCTGTTTCTCTTTGGTTGTTTATGTGTGACTTTCATGCTTGTGTGTTGTTTGAACGATGTTCAATTTGTTTTCCATTTATGTACTTCATAATTGATTTGAGTCACCTTACCTATGTTGTTGGAGGTTTTCATTCCGGTTACAATCTTATTTTGATTTTAGATTTCAAAATGAAAACTCTCTTTCGAAAATGACATGTTTTGAAAATCTCGGTTGACTTATAAAATTTTTGAATGATTTTGGCGTTTGATTTGATGTGAGCCTTGTTATTGGAGACGTCTAATGACTTGTATTACGCTTGTCAGCGCATAATCCGTTTTTGACTTTTGAACTTGTCCTAGTTTCGGGACGTCGGGCTCTTGAGTACGTAACGAGAACCGTAACGCTCCGTTAATGAGGACTTGTGCCCCTAGAATTTTCCATTCGAAAATATTTGAAAGAAAGTTATGTTTTTAGAATGTCAATTTTTGATGGACACCTTTTCTACCTTCAAGTTTCGAGGACGAAACTTTTTAAAAGGTGGGGTGATTGTAACACCCCGATATTTTCCGTATTGTAAATTTAAAGATTTAATTGAATTTCAAGAATAATTTATATTTTATTAAATTTCGTAAATATCTTTTTGTAATAAGAATATTTCGTTTTAAAGCTTTTTAGTTTCAATTTATGTTTCGAGTTTTATAAATCTAAGTTTCGGTTTTTATTTTCGAGAAATGACATGTATGGCGGATAATTTCATGAAATGTGGTTTACTTGCGTATTTTTGTCCCATCTTGAGTAATAATAGACTTGAGAGGTTGTTTCCGTCTTAATTAGTCAAATCCGAGTCCATCCCGACTCATTAAATGAATTCCGAGTCATTCCCGACTCAAAACTCCCATATACTCCTAGTGTTATGTTTCATTCATTCCACACAACTCATTTACTCCCTTCATCCTCTTCAACAAACACCAAAACCCTTCACCATTGTTGGTGTTCCTCAAGAACACAAATCCGCCTCTACCGCCTTCGTTCCTTGCTCAAATTCCGAGTTCTTGGTAGGTATGTTCTCCTCTTCTTCTTCTCCTTCTTCTCATGTCTTTAAAAGTTAGTATTGTTGTGCTTTCAGAAAACCCCTTTTTTTTCTAGGGTTAGATTGTGACCCGTTTTTCCTTTTGTTCTTGAGCGAGAATGGATGTATGGACTCCAATGAAGGATTCTTTGAAGATTTGAAGAGCTTTAAAGGTAACTTTGAGAGGTTACTCGACTTTAAGTCAAAAATGGATTGTGTGTGGTTATGGTTGTTTAATTTATGAAATTATGAGCATTGTGTTGATTGATTTCTGAAATTGGGAAGTATTGGGTTGTTTATTTATCTTCTAATCGATTGAAATGAGATTCATGGTTGATTTGGTGGTATTGAATGATAAATGCCGCTTATAGTTACTGGGTAAGTTAGTATCTGTCACATGCTTAGTTCGTCTCATCAATATAATGATTTCCAATTGATTTAATCCGTGTTTGGGTTGATAAATGTTGCTTGTTATCGTTTAGTTACGAGTACATGTTGTCATATATACGAGAATGAATAGCGTTACGTGTTGGGTATATTGCGTAGTAACTATCTTGCATTGTCGAATAAGGAACCAAGGAGCGAGCACACGGACTGAGCACGGCTGGGCAGCAGCCCGTGGGAACCGCAGGCTGCGGCCACCCACGCAGGCCTGCGGCCTGGCCATGCGCACGCTGCGGTATTTAGCGCAGGCTGCGGTTTAGTCTGACAGCAGCATCTTCGAAAGGCCATATCTCTCTCGTTTCTTATCCAAATGAGGCGTGTGACCTATCGTTGGAAAGCTAAGATCACAAGCTTTCACCTCCACTCGGCCTTGCATCAATAGGAGCTCTAGAACTCGAGATATAGTCGTTTGAAGTTGACCCTTGTGAAACCGAGTTTTCAATTCTTCATTTTGGCTCTTGTTTGTGTATGCCAAGGCTTCAATTCTTCCTTTTTGCTTGTTTCTCTTTACTTTGCACTTATTCCCTTGGTTAAGCTTTGCCTCTCCTTCTCCTCCTTGATATATGAATATATTATATGAGTTTCGTAAATTATACTTTCGTTGTTGTTGCATGGTTGAATGCTTAAGCCGTTTTAGTAGCTAAACTGAGGAGGAAGACCCCCCGGCCGGGCAACCGGAAGGGAAACCGGCTCCCGCTTCAAGTTAGCTTCTCAAAACTAGCTTAAGTGTTGTCTTGTTCGAATTGAAGCTCACATGTATTAAATGAGTTAGTTAACGGTTATGTTAGCTTGAGTGGTAATGATAACGGTTAGGTTGTCTTACTTGTAACTTGATAACGGTTATGTTGTCTTGAGTTGAGTCGAGTAACGGTTATGTTACTTTACTTGTGATTTGATAACGGTTATGTTATCTTAAGATTGAGTCGGGTAACGGTTATGTTGCCTTGCTTGTGGTTGGATGACGGTTATGTCATCCTAAGTTTGTTAGTGACGGTTATGTCACCTTGTTTGCGAAGGGATAGCGGTGGTACGATTTGTGTATCATTGTAATGAACTAATGCCACCCCGGTTATGGGTTTTATCTATGTTCGGGATTGGTCGGTGTCCGTGGTAATGCGGCCCGGTCCCCGTGTGTCGTTCGGTGTAGGTTATTACATCGAGAGGTCTGGCCAGGTCTTAGGCATATAGTTGTCGGTTATGCACTATACATAGAGTCGGTGTCGTGGTTATGCGTCCCGATAGCTAGTGTCGTGGTTATGCGACCTAGCGGTCAGTGGTAACGGTTATGTTCCCTGACGGCGTTCATTCTATTCTTGTATGTTCTGTGTTTGGCCATGCCATCTAGTGTTGGCCTCTGAGTCAATTACTTGCATGTTGTTTGTGTGAATGAACATGCCATCAAGTGTTGGCCGCTGAGTCATTCACTTGAGTTAATTATCCGTTTGATATAGTGATGCCCGTCGTTGAGGGTACCAAAGATAAATTTATAATTCCTAACTTTAACAATAGATAGTGAAAGTCAGGGTCGAACCACAAGGAGGTGGGGAATGTTTATTGTTGAATGTTAATGTTTAAAGGTAACAAATTTGGGGGTTTGATTGGTTGATTACTATATCTAAGGCAAAGATTAAAATAAACAAATAATAAAAGATGAGAATAAAATATAATAAAAAGGGATGCTAGGATGTTTGGGTAATAAATAGCTAAGGTAATATTAATCCTAAGGTCAACATGTATTGCAGTCGCATAAGGGGTGTAACATATCCTTTCGGTCTATGATACCTAATAGCTCTTTTCGGCCTATGCTATTAGTTCCTAGGTCTCACAATTATTGGGTGTCAACAATAAGGGTGATTCCTAAACTCTAGGTCACATACCTTTCAGTCTTGAGTAACCTAGCCGTCTTAAGGTGTAAACCAATGTCCTTCCCGTATCTCTCAATCTTGGGTAGGTCATTACTAACATCCTACAAGTCTCCTTTCAGTCTCATTGTAGGGTATTATAGTCAACAAAGAAAGACGAAACAGAATTCATACGCGAGTGGGTCGACCGACCGGCTATTCCAGTCGGCCGACCACCGCCTTGGTCGACCGACCCATTAATTGAGTCGGCCGACCACGGCTCTGCTACAGGTCGGTCTCGGAATTTACGTTACCTATGCATATTCATCCCCTACATCCTAACATATGAAATTTAGCTACTCATAATTACTGGAACAATAATAAAAATAGGAATAAACATGGAAGTTATAAAGAACATCAATCTAAACATGCAATAATAATAAAGGCTTGGGATTCTAAATTAAACCGGATACTAATGATTCTAAAATAAGAACAATATTAAAACTGAAATTAAGAAAGGAATTACCGGAAACAATGGATTAAGGAAGGAAAGGAACAAACTTTATTGAATGCTTGAATGATTGATGATGAACAATGTATAAAACTAAAGAAAAGTGTTTGATGATTATGGAAAGATTAAAACTAAAATTAGATGTGAGATTTGATAGGTAAAGCTGAATTAATAACCCTAATCACGAAATTCGGCTTAAATAGATGGAAATAAAGAGTTTCCCAATGACCTAAACACTTTAATGGGCTTCGCGGAAACTTCTGGGTCTGTGCTGTGGTCGGTCGACCCAAATAGTAGGTCGGTCGACCCAGTTGTCGGGACTGCAGCGCGCGTCGATCTTAAAACAGCTGCCATTTCTTCGTTACTTATCGTAATCAAGCGATTCTTGCGGCGTTGGAAAGCTAAGAGGATAAGCTTTCACCTCCAACTGGAATCACTCCATTATCAGCTCTAGAACTCGAGATATAGTCATTTGAAACAGGCTGCAATGTCGTGGATCGATTCTTTGCTTGTTAAAGCTATCTTCAGGCCTTGAAATGTGCGCTAGGCTTCGTTCCTTCTTGTCCTTAGTCATAAAAAATCCCGAGGGCATAAATTTGGTGCAAAATCGTCCCTTTTCCGCATAAATCTGCAAAACTGCATAAAAATACGAAAGTACACGATTGTTGGGAAATAAGGGCTAAAACATAGTAAATGAGCGACCAAATGCGTGTAAAAATAGATGAAAAACATCATAAAATAGACACGCATCAAATTCCCCAAACCAAACCCTTGCTTGCCCTCAAGCAAGAAATAGACTCGATCTTAACTAATGGAACGATTTCAATCTCAGAGCGAAATTTACATGTAAGCCTAAACCAATGCCAAGTACAAAATGAGAAAGTATTTAAATCATGCAAACGAGTTATAGGGTCGTCAAACTTGCAAACATAAAGACTATAGAGACTTTATACTATGGACTCTCACGGTACGCTCGAGACACTCATGAAGCAAAGGGTGAGTATATGTAAAAGATAGAAAGAAGTAATTTTGTTGAGACACTCACCTAACTGCGACCCATGAAAACATGCCTGCAATCTAACATGAACAAGAATTCTACAACTTTGTACAACAATCTCATTTAAGTGGCCTAGATACATGCAATTGGGGTAATGAAAGATATGTGAGGTAAAAGGTAGAAGTGGTTAAGATGTTTTTGGATTTGTGGGGTTAGTAGCCAAGCTAGTAAAACCGGTTCCCAACAACAAACTTCACAACTTTTGAAATTAAGAAAGTGCTCTTTTTGTGGCACAACTCTCACATTGAATATAAGAAAGGATTCCCAAATATTTTGAATGACATACGGGAGTGATAACATATAAAAGAAAAGGATTTTGGAACGAAATTTTGAATCTGATGATGCCAGTTGGTCGGCCGACCTAAGGGTGAGGTCGGTCGACTTCGTTCCTGGAAGTTTTGATTTTTTTTTTTCGTTTTTCTTTTTCTTTCTTTCTTTTTCTGAATTTTTCTGTTCTTTTTTTTTTTTTCTTTCTTGCTTTCTTTCTTTTCTCTTTTTGTTCAAGATAGCATACAAACCAAGATGCCTCAAAAAATAATCCAATGACCACAATTACTAGCTTGGAAGGGTAGGCTAAGTATGGGATGTAGTTTTTGGGGAAATAAAAAGACAATTTTGGCTATGTGAAGCTTATGGGTAAATATGAGAAAAGGGATCTCAAATGCACGTACCAAGACTCACAAAACGAGAAAGTAAAACAAGTATATAGAAATTCAAGTTCATGTTTATGCATATTGATGTAACATGTTCCAAGGGGAGTACTACTCACATCCTAAACAACTGGTTTAAGAATGAAACCAGGAAACAAGCTCTAAACCTTAGAATGTATAGTAGGTTGCCAAGGTATAAGTCAAGTCTCAAGATATGCAAGTTGACAAAAACTCGTAGATATGCGAAAGACTCTCATACTAAAACAAGTTGACAAGGCAAGGTAAAGGCATAAACATGTAAGATAGCTAAATCGTCCTTGAAATACTTTCGTTCCGACTCGACCTATATGCTAAAATAAACGTGCATTTTTTGGAATTTTTGAATCATTTTTTTTTTTTTTTTTTTTTTTTTTGTATATGCAAGGAAAATAAAGAAAAGAACAATGCGATACGGAAATGCAATAAACGTGTGACAAAATGTAATGCAAGTGACACGAAACCATTCCCCAAACCAACCCGCACAATGTCCCCATTGTGCATTAGCTTAAGTAAAGGTTTCAGAAAATTAAAAGAAAGATGCAGGAAAAATAGAAACTTAAGGAAAACTGGAAAGAACTCACTGGGTTTTGAAGCGCATGAAAAACCTCCCCAAACCAGCGTAAGCTGGGAGGTTTTGGTGGCCAGCAGTGCCACTCAAGTACCCAAGATGGTGCACGATCTCCGAGGAAGAAACGAACCGGATGCGACGGACAGGTAGGTCGACCGACCCGTAAAAGAGGTCGACCGACCTTCCTGTAGACTATAGGAATTTCAGCGATACAGCGTCTAGGTCGACCGACTTGTGTATCTGGTCGGTCGACCACTCTGTGTCCCAGCGGTCTTCGTTTCTTCGTAAAACCTGAAAAAGCAATAGATATGCGCCCAACAAATACGCGAGATCCTAGAAACAAGTCCAGAAAGTCTTAACTACGCAAACACAACGAAAAAGTTGTCCTAAAAACTTAAAGGAAGCAAGCTAGAAAGTCTTAGCAAAACAAAAAAAATGTCTTAAGAAAAACAGAAACGAGCAAAAAGAAGAAGTCATCCGCGAAGGATTCGGCGTTTCTTTGACCAAGGGCTCTGACTACAGGCTACTCCTTCAGCTATGGTGATTTGGGTAGATGAGTTTCTCTCCACCATGTAGATGGGTGAGTCATCATCCACAGCTCTAGCCATCCATCTCCCGGAGTTGTCGACTCCCAAGTCGTGGGTCGACACCTTCCTCGGCTTCTTCTTCTTAGGGCTCTTTTCTTCAGCCAAATTATCACTTGTTTGAGTGACCTCGTTCTCTACAGCATTTGATCGAGTAAGTGGTACTACTCGATCGAGAACATCTCTCTTCCTACTGCTTATAGACTCTATCACTAGTGTCGCAATTTCTGGAGCATCCAAATCAGCCTTTTGAGCAAGAGATTCACCTGCACATGCCTCAAAACACATCAAAGCCTCCGAAGGATCCTTTGAAAAGGATCCTTGCATAGAATATTCACTAATATTATTAAGAATATCAGGAATGTCAATAAATGAATCCTGCAAAAAACAAGGTTCATCAACAGAGGGTTCAATCATGTTAGGAACATGTTCATCACTAATGCCTACAAAAATAGGTTCGTTGGTCAAAGGGTAAATTCCTAACTCATTAGCTGTATCTAGATCCAAGTCAGTATCATCAATGGGGAGGGGGAGGGAATCAAGTAACCTATCATTCTCATCCTTAAGAATGAGCGACTCTTCAGTAATGGGTGTGATGGGATCACACTTGACAGAAATATCTGGGTTACTAATATCAACGCCCTCATACCTCTCCAAGATTTTTTTGAACTGATGCTCCAACATTAATTTCTCCAAATGATACGGAAACGGGACCACAATGCTTGTCGCGGAATCGGCAAGCCTTGGCTCTTTTAACTTCAGAATCTCCGTTGAGTCATTGACGGGATGAGAGACAGGTAGCTCAGGAGGTGAATCCACAATCTGTTCAGGAACCCTGGTCGGTCGACCTGGTACAGCGGTCGGTCGACCAGACGCTGTACTATCGAGATTTTTCTGTTCTGCAGAAACTAATCTCACGTCAGGTGTCGAGGTCGGTCGACCTTCAGGCCTGTGCACGGGATCTGTTTCTTCGTTCTGAACTACGACAGAATCATCCTTTGGAGTTGGTCCCTCAGAAGCTTTTTCAAGTTCTTCGGAACAGGCGTTATTGGATGTTTCAAGTGCGGCAACATGAGTTATTTCAATACTTGTTTTTAGTGAATTCCCCCGTGAATTTCCATTTTCAGTTCTATGAATCGCAAACTCCTCGATAAAATCCCAGCCCTTGTCATAAGCTACTTTATGAAATCCACCTTTTGTAAGGCTGGCTCTGTAGTCATCACACAAAGAGTTATAGAATTGTTTGCAAAGGTACCACTCCTCAAAGCCGTGGTGAGGAACGGATCGAACCAACTCCTTAAAACGGGCCCACACTTCATGAAATTCCTCATCAGATCCTTGCCGGAACATATAAATTTGATCTCTCATAGCATCGGTTTTTGCCGGCGAAAAGTACTGTTTGCAAAAAGCCAATGCCAGAGATGTCCAATCTGTAATTTTAGCCGCTACCCTATCAAGGTAGCGGATCCAATCACGCGCAGAATCTTTCAAGGAGAAAATAAACAACGTCTCCTTAACGTTATCTAGCGCCACTCCAGCCGGTACGGATATGGAACAACAATAATCTGTAAATAGCTCCAAATGCTTTAAAGGGTCCTCATCTGGCAAGCCTGCAAACTAACTTTGCTCCACCAATTTGATATGGGAAACTTGAATTTCATAGGGGAGAGTAAATTCCTGTGGAAGGTGGTGTGTTGCTGGATAAAGATTACCATAAACAGTAGACATGATCGCAATAGCACTGAGAGTACTCAAGTCTTCCTCTCAAAAACCTGCCTTCTAAAACAAAACTAGAAGAAAAGGTAAGCAACGGTCTTAAGGAACTAAAGTTCCTTAAGACAAGGAAAATAAACTAAAAACTAACAAACAAAATTATACCGTCTCCCCGGCAACGGCGCCAAAATTTGATACCCGTCGTTGAGGGTACCAAAGATAAATTTATAATTCCTAACTTTAACAATAGATAGTGAAAGTCAGGGTCGAACCACAAGGAGGTGGGGAATGTTTATTGTTGAATGTTAATGTTTAAAGGTAACAAATTTGGGGGTTTGATTGGTTGATTACTATATCTAAGGCAAAGATTAAAATAAACAAATAATAAAAGATGAGAATAAAATATAATAAAAAGGGATGCTAGGATGTTTGGGTAATAAATAGCTAAGGTAATATTAATCCTAAGGTCAACATGTATTGCAGTCGCATAAGGGGTGTAACATATCCTTTCGGTCTATGATACCTAATAGCTCCTTTCGGCCTATGCTATTAGTTCCTAGGTCTCACAATTATTGGGTGTCAACAATAAGGGTGATTCCTAAACTCTAGGTCACATACCTTTCAGTCTTGAGTAACCTAGCCGTCTTAAGGTGTAAACCAATGTCCTTCCCGTATCTCTCAATCTTGGGTAGGTCATTACTAACATCCTACAAGTCTCCTTTCAGTCTCATTGTAGGGTATTATAGTCAACAAAGAAAGACGAAACAGAATTCATACGCGAGTGGGTCGACCGACCGGCTATTCCAGTCGGCCGACCACCGCCTTGGTCGACCGACCCATTAATTGAGTCGGCCGACCACGGCTCTGCTACAGGTCGGTCTCGGAATTTACGTTACCTATGCATATTCATCCCCCTACATCCTAACATATGAAATTTAGCTACTCATAATTACTGGAACAATAATAAAAATAGGAATAAACATGGAAGTTATAAAGAACATCAATCTAAACATGCAATAATAATAAAGGCTTGGGATTCTAAATTAAACCGGATACTAATGATTCTAAAATAAGAACAATATTAAAACTGAAATTAAGAAAGGAATTACCGGAAACAATGGATTAAGGAAGGAAAGGAACAAACTTTATTGAATGCTTGAATGATTGATGATGAACAATGTAAAAAACTAAAGAAAAGTGTTTCATGATTATGGAAAGATTAAAACTAAAACTAGATGTGAGATTTGATAGGTAAAGCTGAATTAATAACCCTAATCACGAAATTCGGCTTAAATAGATGGAAATAAAGAGTTTCCCAATGACCTAAACACTTTAATGGGCTTCGCGGAAACTTCTGGGTCTGTGCTGTGGTCGGTCGACCCAAATAGTAGGTCGGTCGACCCAGTTGTCGGGACTGCAGCGCACGTCGATCTTAAAACAGCTGCCATTTCTTCGTTACTTATCGTAATCAAGCGATTCTTGCGGCGTTGGAAAGCTAAGAGGATAAGCTTTCACCTCCAACTGGAATCACTCCATTATCAGCTCTAGAACTCGAGATATAGTCATTTGAAACAGGCTGCAATGTCGTGGATCGATTCTTTGCTTGTTAAAGCTATCTTCAGGCCTTGAAATGTGCGCTAGGCTTCGTTCCTTCTTGTCCTTAGTCATAAAAAATCCCGAGGGCATAAATTTGGTGCAAAATCGTCCCTTTTCCGCATAAATCTGCAAAACTGCATAAAAATACGAAAGTACACGATTGTTGGGAAATAAGGGCTAAAACATAGTAAATGAGCGACCAAATGCGTGTAAAAATAGATGAAAAACATCATAAAATAGACACGCATCAAATTCCCCAAACCAAACCCTTGCTTGCCCTCAAGCAAGAAATAGACTCGATCTTAACTAATGGAACGATTTCAATCTCAGAGCGAAATTTACATGTAAGCCTAAACCAATGCCAAGTACAAAATGAGAAAGTATTTAAATCATGCAAACGAGTTATAGGGTCGTCAAACTTGCAAACATAAAGACTATAGAGACTTTATACTATGGACTCTCACGGTACGCTCGAGACACTCATGAAGCAAAGGGTGAGTATATGTAAAAGATAGAAAGAAGTAATTTTGTTGAGACACTCACCTAACTGCGACCCATGAAAACATGCCTGCAATCTAACATGAACAAGAATTCTACAACTTTGTACAACAATCTCATTTAAGTGGCCTAGATACATGCAATTGGGGTAATGAAAGATATGTGAGGTAAAAGGTAGAAGTGGTTAAGATGTTTTTGGATTTGTGGGGTTAGTAGCCAAGCTAGTAAAACCGGTTCCCAACAACAAACTTCACAACTTTTGAAATTAAGAAAGTGCTCTTTTTGTGGCACAACTCTCACATTGAATATAAGAAAGGATTCCCAAATATTTTGAATGACATACGGGAGTGATAACATATAAAAGAAAAGGATTTTGGAACGAAATTTTGAATCTGATGATGCCAGTTGGTCGGCCGACCTAAGGGTGAGGTCGGTCGACTTCGTTCCTGGAAGTTTTGATTTTTTTTTTTCGTTTTTCTTTTTCTTTCTTTCTTTTTCTGAATTTTTCTGTTCTTTTTTTTTTTTTCTTTCTTGCTTTCTTTCTTTTCTCTTTTTGTTCAAGATAGCATACAAACCAAGATGCCTCAAAAAATAATCCAATGACCACAATTACTAGCTTGGAAGGGTAGGCTAAGTATGGGATGTAGTTTTTGGGGAAATAAAAAGACAATTTTGGCTATGTGAAGCTTATGGGTAAATATGAGAAAAGGGATCTCAAATGCACGTACCAAGACTCACAAAACGAGAAAGTAAAACAAGTATATAGAAATTCAAGTTCATGTTTATGCATATTGATGTAACATGTTCCAAGGGGAGTACTACTCACATCCTAAACAACTGGTTTAAGAATGAAACCAGGAAACAAGCTCTAAACCTTAGAATGTATAGTAGGTTGCCAAGGTATAAGTCAAGTCTCAAGATATGCAAGTTGACAAAAACTCGTAGATATGCGAAAGACTCTCATACTAAAACAAGTTGACAAGGCAAGGTAAAGGCATAAACATGTAAGATAGCTAAATCGTCCTTGAAATACTTTCGTTCCGACTCGACCTATATGCTAAAATAAACGTGCATTTTTTGGAATTTTTGAATCATTTTTTTTTTTTTTTTTTTTTTTTTGTATATGCAAGGAAAATAAAGAAAAGAACAATGCGATACGGAAATGCAATAAACGTGTGACAAAATGTAATGCAAGTGACACGAAACCATTCCCCAAACCAACCCGCACAATGTCCCCATTGTGCATTAGCTTAAGTAAAGGTTTCAGAAAATTAAAAGAAAGATGCAGGAAAAATAGAAACTTAAGGAAAACTGGAAAGAACTCACTGGGTTTTGAAGCGCATGAAAAACCTCCCCAAACCAGCGTAAGCTGGGAGGTTTTGGTGGCCAGCAGTGCCACTCAAGTACCCAAGATGGTGCACGATCTCCGAGGAAGAAACGAACCGGATGCGACGGACAGGTAGGTCGACCGACCCGTAAAAGAGGTCGACCGACCTTCCTGTAGACTATAGGAATTTCAGCGATACAGCGTCTAGGTCGACCGACTTGTGTATCTGGTCGGTCGACCACTCTGTGTCCCAGCGGTCTTCGTTTCTTCGTAAAACCTGAAAAAGCAATAGATATGCGCCCAACAAATACGCGAGATCCTAGAAACAAGTCCAGAAAGTCTTAACTACGCAAACACAACGAAAAAGTTGTCCTAAAAACTTAAAGGAAGCAAGCTAGAAAGTCTTAGCAAAACAAAAAAAATGTCTTAAGAAAAACAGAAACGAGCAAAAAGAAGAAGTCATCCGCGAAGGATTCGGCGTTTCTTTGACCAAGGGCTCTGACTACAGGCTACTCCTTCAGCTATGGTGATTTGGGTAGATGAGTTTCTCTCCACCATGTAGATGGGTGAGTCATCATCCACAGCTCTAGCCATCCATCTCCCGGAGTTGTCGACTCCCAAGTCGTGGGTCGACACCTTCCTCGGCTTCTTCTTCTTAGGGCTCTTTTCTTCAGCCAAATTATCACTTGTTTGAGTGACCTCGTTCTCTACAGCATTTGATCGAGTAAGTGGTACTACTCGATCGAGAACATCTCTCTTCCTACTGCTTATAGACTCTATCACTAGTGTCGCAATTTCTGGAGCATCCAAATCAGCCTTTTGAGCAAGAGATTCACCTGCACATGCCTCAAAACACATCAAAGCCTCCGAAGGATCCTTTGAAAAGGATCCTTGCATAGAATATTCACTAATATTATTAAGAATATCAGGAATGTCAATAAATGAATCCTGCAAAAAACAAGGTTCATCAACAGAGGGTTCAATCATGTTAGGAACATGTTCATCACTAATGCCTACAAAAATAGGTTCGTTGGTCAAAGGGTAAATTCCTAACTCATTAGCTGTATCTAGATCCAAGTCAGTATCATCAATGGGGAGGGGGAGGGAATCAAGTAACCTATCATTCTCATCCTTAAGAATGAGCGACTCTTCAGTAATGGGTGTGATGGGATCACACTTGACAGAAATATCTGGGTTACTAATATCAACGCCCTCATACCTCTCCAAGATTTTTTTGAACTGATGCTCCAACATTAATTTCTCCAAATGATACGGAAACGGGACCACAATGCTTGTCGCGGAATCGGCAAGCCTTGGCTCTTTTAACTTCAGAATCTCCGTTGAGTCATTGACGGGATGAGAGACAGGTAGCTCAGGAGGTGAATCCACAATCTGTTCAGGAACCCTGGTCGGTCGACCTGGTACAGCGGTCGGTCGACCAGACGCTGTACTATCGAGATTTTTCTGTTCTGCAGAAACTAATCTCACGTCAGGTGTCGAGGTCGGTCGACCTGATATCGTGGTCGGTCGACCTTCAGGCCTGTGCACGGGATCTGTTTCTTCGTTCTGAACTACGACAGAATCATCCTTTGGAGTTGGTCCCTCAGAAGCTTTTTCAAGTTCTTCGGAACAGGCGTTATTGGATGTTTCAAGTGCGGCAACATGAGTTATTTCAATACTTGTTTTTAGTGAATTCCCCCGTGAATTTCCATTTTCAGTTCTATGAATCGCAAACTCCTCGATAAAATCCCAGCCCTTGTCATAAGCTACTTTATGAAATCCACCTTTTGTAAGGCTGGCTCTGTAGTCATCACACAAAGAGTTATAGAATTGTTTGCAAAGGTACCACTCCTCAAAGCCGTGGTGAGGAACGGATCGAACCAACTCCTTAAAACGGGCCCACACTTCATGAAATTCCTCATCAGATCCTTGCCGGAACATATAAATTTGATCTCTCATAGCATCGGTTTTTGCCGGCGAAAAGTACTGTTTGCAAAAAGCCAATGCCAGAGATGTCCAATCTGTAATTTTAGCCGCTACCCTATCAAGGTAGCGGATCCAATCACGCGCAGAATCTTTCAAGGAGAAAATAAACAACGTCTCCTTAACGTTATCTAGCGCCACTCCAGCCGGTACGGATATGGAACAACAATAATCTGTAAATAGCTCCAAATGCTTTAAAGGGTCCTCATCTGGCAAGCCTGCAAACTAACTTTGCTCCACCAATTTGATATGGGAAACTTGAATTTCATAGGGGAGAGTAAATTCCTGTGGAAGGTGGTGTGTTGCTGGATAAAGATTACCATAAACAGTAGACATGATCGCAATAGCACTGAGAGTACTCAAGTCTTCCTCTCAAAAACCTGCCTTCTAAAACAAAACTAGAAGAAAAGGTAAGCAACGGTCTTAAGGAACTAAAGTTCCTTAAGACAAGGAAAATAAACTAAAAACTAACAAACAAAATTATACCGTCTCCCCGGCAACGGCGCCAAAATTTGATACCCGTCGTTGAGGGTACCAAAGATAAATTTATAATTCCTAACTTTAACAATAGATAGTGAAAGTCAGGGTCGAACCACAAGGAGGTGGGGAATGTTTATTGTTGAATGTTAATGTTTAAAGGTAACAAATTTGGGGGTTTGATTGGTTGATTACTATATCTAAGGCAAAGATTAAAATAAACAAATAATAAAAGATGAGAATAAAATATAATAAAAAGGGATGCTAGGATGTTTGGGTAATAAATAGCTAAGGTAATATTAATCCTAAGGTCAACATGTATTGCAGTCGCATAAGGGGTGTAACATATCCTTTCGGTCTATGATACCTAATAGCTCCTTTCGGCCTATGCTATTAGTTCCTAGGTCTCACAATTATTGGGTGTCAACAATAAGGGTGATTCCTAAACTCTAGGTCACATACCTTTCAGTCTTGAGTAACCTAGCCGTCTTAAGGTGTAAACCAATGTCCTTCCCGTATCTCTCAATCTTGGGTAGGTCATTACTAACATCCTACATGTCTCCTTTCAGTCTCATTGTAGGGTATTATAGTCAACAAAGAAAGACGAAACAGAATTCATACGCGAGTGGGTCGACCGACCGGCTATTCCAGTCGGCCGACCACCGCCTTGGTCGACCGACCCATTAATTGAGTCGGCCGACCACGGCTCTGCTACAGGTCGGTCTCGGAATTTACGTTACCTATGCATATTCATCCCCTACATCCTAACATATGAAATTTAGCTACTCATAATTACTGGAACAATAATAAAAATAGGAATAAACATGGAAGTTATAAAGAACATCAATCTAAACATGCAATAATAATAAAGGCTTGGGATTCTAAATTAAACCGGATACTAATGATTCTAAAATAAGAACAATATTAAAACTGAAATTAAGAAAGGAATTACCGGAAACAATGGATTAAGGAAGGAAAGGAACAAAATTTATTGAATGCTTGAATGATTGATGATGAACAATTTAAAAAACTAAAGAAAAGTGTTTCATGATTATGGAAAGATTAAAACTAAAACTAGATGTGAGATTTGATAGGTAAAGCTGAATTAATAACCCTAATCACGAAATTCGGCTTAAATAGATGGAAATAAAGAGTTTCCCAATGACCTAAACACTTTAATGGGCTTCGCGGAAACTTCTGGGTCTGTGCTGTGGTCGGTCGACCCAAATAGTAGGTCGGTCGACCCAGTTGTCGGGACTGCAGCGCACGTCGATCTTAAAACAGCTGCCATTTCTTCGTTACTTATCGTAATCAAGCGATTCTTGCGGTGTTGGAAAGCTAAGAGGATAAGCTTTCACCTCCAACTGGAATCACTCCATTATCAGCTCTAGAACTCGAGATATAGTCATTTGAAACAGGCTGCAATGTCGTGGATCGATTCTTTGCTTGTTAAAGCTATCTTCAGGCCTTGAAATGTGCGCTAGGCTTCGTTCCTTCTTGTCCTTAGTCATAAAAAATCCCGAGGGCATAAATTTGGTGCAAAATCGTCCCTTTTCCGCATAAATCTGCAAAACTGCATAAAAATACGAAAGTACACGATTGTTGGGAAATAAGGGCTAAAACATAGTAAATAAGCGACCAAATGCGTGTAAAAATAGATGAAAAACATCATAAAATAGACACGCATCATATAGTTCACATGATGACCGTGTTTGTAGTTCACATGTTGGTTCATGCTTGATCATGCTTGTCATATTTGAATATGTCATATTTGAGTATTTATCTTGGTATATGCATGTTCATATGTATATGTTGTGTTGTATTACCGTTTACGTGTTTTCTGACAAAAAGTGGCTGGGAGAACCTCAAGTTACTCCCCACTGACTGTGGCGTACATGTTTCATGTATGTAGGTTGGTGCTGTTTGGGGAAGACGTGTGGCTAGCGAGCATTGTTGATTAGTCGACAAATTACCTATTTACGTTTAGCTTAGATTTAATTCTGTTGCTATCGAGGGATACCTTATCCCTTGTAAACTTTCATTTATCTTGTATAATTTATACTTTTTCTTTAGTTTTAAACCTTCCGCATGTTGTTTTTGATATTCCGCGATTAAGTTTATTTATATATGTCAAAAGTTTTTAAAATACCGTATTTTCCGCTGTAAGTTGCTTGTTTATTTTTATGTAATATCGCGGGGTGTCACAGTTGGTATCAGAACAGTAATGCTCCCGACGCACGCACGTGTACCCCAACTTAAATATGAACTTGACCTGAAATAATGAATGAGAGATGGGTAGACTTAAGGACCCAGTGGTAGTCTGTATTGTGGTTTCTCTATGTTAGGTCTAACCGGTTTGTTAATTGTCCTTGAGTTTATTGTTATGCTTTAGAACAGATGAACCGCGAGCTTATCTGAATGAAGATATAGAGTGGTGCCTACTACCGAAGTTGGAAGATTCTTATATTCCTTGGTAAATGTTTTCTTGTCCCTTAATTTACCTCTTACTCTCATGCATCTCTTTCCTTCTCTTGTCTCTGGATGCATTTCCTTTTCCTTGAACCATCTTCTATCTTGCCTCCGAAGCTACCTTTGTAACCTTCCGACTTAACCTCGTTCTTGTTACTTGCCTCTTCTCTTGGCGTTTTATAGATAGCCTACCTTGGTTGTTGAATTTTGAAGAGCTTATTTGAGGATAACCCTTAGCCTTCTTTCGGAAAATTGATGTTCTTGGAATAGGTTAGGTTGTGTAGTAAGCTGTGTCTTGGTGAACTTGATGCTTAGTCGTTTGCCCCGTAGTGAGTGGAATCGGTTGGTATAATTCTTGGCCTAGAAAGTGAATAATAGGTGTGACATCTAGTGAAACTTAACCTTTGGAATCATGTTTGCGATTGAGAGCCTTTGGATTGAAATGTGTTGGTTCCAGAGTACAAAGGAAGTGTTAGGACTCATAAATATGAATTCGGGAAGTATGCTTAGGATTTATGGTCTTAGTTGCTTGAACGGAATAAGTGTTATGCTATTTGTGGAGTTACTGAAAGATCATATTTTGGGATGTCTGGATGGTGTAGTGAACTACAACTTGTAGACTTGTAACTTTTAGAGCCTAAGATATTTAAAGAATGTTTGGGTTCCTTATATAGAGGTGTGAGGACGTTGTTAGTGAATCTTAACGTTCACATTCTGAGGTACTGATGAGTTTTGAGGAATTTACTCCTTTACGGGATTGAGATGGAGTGATGTGATGAATGGTAAAGTAACATTGGTATAGAGACGGTTGATCCTGGAGTGTTATAGAAGCATCATTTGAGGAATTCGGGATATATAGATACCTGGACTTTATAAATTTGTGGATGTTGAGATGGTTGTACACCTTTAACTCTGGAAGAGCTTATAGTACGATGGACCATTTGGGAATACGTGTCTTGGATAGAGTTAGTTCAACATGCTTGAATTTAGAAATAGGAGTTGAGAACCTTGTGAGGATCCCAGAAATCCCGAGCCTTAAGATTTGTGCCAGTTGAAATCCTAACCTTGCTTCAACGTCTTTCTTCTTCTTTCTTCTCCCTTGTGAACTCTACCGAGCTATGCTTTCCTAACGATTCTTACTTGAACTCCGGTCATATCTTATATCTTCTTAACTCTAATGCTTACTCTTCCATTCTGGGCTTCACTTTCATTGGCATCCTTAGCCTGGAATTTCCAATCTTGTTACCTTGTCTCTCTCTCTTTCTCGCTCGAGTTGTTGTACCTCGTTTTCCTCTGAGTTTGTATCATGCCCCTAGCTTTGTAAACCTTGTCGTCTTTCTTCATGCTTAGTTGTGAGGTCTATTTGGTTGGTGGAATGGTAATGTATGTTTGAGGACCTTTGGTTTGGTTTTATCGGAGTTAGTTGAGAGAGGTTGCAATGATGACCTTAGGTAATGGGGTGGTATGGCATCCTAGTGGTTTTGTGTTAAAGACTTAGCTATATGAGTGCTTCCTATGTTTTGGTGACAACTGTTAGAGTGAAGTTGTTAATGGGTTCTAAGAGAGTGTTAGTGGCTAAGTAGAAACCGTTGGATGAGAGTTGCCTTTTGGACTGAATGTCCTCCTTATGGTGATAAAACGTGTTAATCGATGTTATAAGATGTAATTTGTGGTTTGGGTTTGAGAGACCTTGAGTAGATGGAACTAGATGCTTGGATGTTGGACCGCAGTCCGATGTTGGGTTTATTAGAATTGAGGAATATCGTGTTATACTTTTGGAATTTGAGGTGGTGGATAAGTGTCTCATGGTTATATACGTGAGAATATGTGGAATTCAGAGAATGCAACTTTCATATTTTGGTTATCGGTATGAGTATATTGGATTTGGTTGGGTTGGTTGGATGTGAGTTTGACCTTATCAATAGGTTTTGGGTTTAGTCTCATGGAGGTTGTTGAATGTTGGGTAATGATCGCGAGTGGTTGAAACCCTTTGGTGATGAGGTACCTTATACCGTGGATAACCTGTAACTGAGTGACCAAAGTGAGTGAGGGAACGTTGGGAGTTTTGTGGATTGAAAGAGTTGTTTTCTGAAGTGTGCAAGGAATCGTGACGACGCCGTTTCTTTTGTGGATCGAGTGGTTAATGTCCCCGTATCCTGGGAGAGAACCTAGCCTCCCTTAACCTGAAGCTCTTGTTTTCCCTCTTTCCTCTCTTGTTGAGAACCGTCCTTGACTTTGGGAAGTATGGTTCGATGCCTTGTCTTAGTTAGCTTCCTTGTCAACCTTGTTGTGTTAGGAGTTTCTTGACGTTCTAATCTGTTTCTCTTTGGTTGTTTATGTGTGACTTTCATGCTTGTGTGTTGTTTGAACGATGTTCAATTTGTTTTCCATTTATGTACTTCATAATTGATTTGAGTCACCTTACCTATGTTGTTGGAGGTTTTCATTCCGGTTACAATCTTTTTTTGATTTTAGATTTCAAAATGAAAACTCTCTTTCGAAAATGACATGTTTTGAAAATCTCGGTTGACTTATAAAATTTTTGAATGATTTTGGCGTTTGATTTGATGTGAGCCTTGTTATTGGAGACGTCTAATGACTTGTATTACGCTTGTCAGCGCATAATCCGTTTTTGACTTTTGAACTTGTCCTAGTTTCGGGACGTCGGGCTCTTGAGTACGTAACGAGAACCGTAACGCTCCGTTAATGAGGACTTGTGCCCCTAGAATTTTCCATTCGAAAATATTTGAAAGAAAGTTATGTTTTTAGAATGTCAATTTTTGATGGACACCTTTTCTACCTTCAAGTTTCGAGGACGAAACTTTTTAAAAGGTGGGGTGATTGTAACACCCCGATATTTTCCGTATTGTAAATTTAAAGATTTAATTGAATTTCAAGAATAATTTATATTTTATTAAATTTCGTAAATATCTTTTTGTAATAAGAATATTTCGTTTTAAAGCTTTTTAGTTTCAATTTATGTTTCGAGTTTTATAAATCTAAGTTTCGGTTTTTATTTTCGAGAAATGACATGTATGGCGGATAATTTCATGAAATGTGGTTTACTTGCGTATTTTTGTCCCATCTTGAGTAATAATAGACTTGAGAGGTTGTTTCCGTCTTAATTAGTCAAATCCGAGTCCATCCCGACTCATTAAATGAATTCCGAGTCATTCCCGACTCAAAACTCCCATATACTCCTAGTGTTATGTTTCATTCATTCCACACAACTCATTTACTCCCTTCATCCTCTTCAACAAACACCAAAACCCTTCACCATTGTTGGTGTTCCTCAAGAACACAAATCCGCCTCTACCGCCTTCGTTCCTTGCTCAAATTCCGAGTTCTTGGTAGGTATGTTCTCCTCTTCTTCTTCTCCTTCTTCTCATGTCTTTAAAAGTTAGTATTGTTGTGCTTTCGGAAAACCCTTTTTTTTCTAGGGTTAGATTGTGACCCGTTTTTCCTTTTGTTCTTGAGCGAGAATGGATGTATGGACTCCAATGAAGGATTCTTTGAAGATTTGAAGAGCTTTAAAGGTAACTTTGAGAGGTTACTCGACTTTAAGTCAAAAATGGATTGTGTGTGGTTATGGTTGTTTAATTTCTGAAATTATGAGCATTGTGTTGATTGATTTCTGAAATTGGGAAGTATTGGGTTGTTTATTTATCTTCTAATCGATTTAAATGAGATTCATGGTTGATTTGGTGGTATTGAATGATAAATGCCGCTTATAGTTACTGGGTAAGTTAGTATCTGTCACATGCTTAGTTCGTCTCATCAATATAATGATTTCCAATTGATTTAATCCGTGTGTTTGGGTTGATAAATGTTGCTTGTTATCGTTTAGTTACGAGTACATGTTGTCATATATACGAGAATGAATAGCGTTACGTGTTGGGTATATTGCGTAGTAACTATCTTGCATTGTCGAATAAGGAACCAAGGAGCGAGCACACGGACTGAGCACGGCTGGGCAGCAGCCCGTGGGAACCGCAGGCTGCGGCCACCCACGCAGGCCTGCGGCCTGGCCATGCGCAGGCTGCGGTATTTAGCGCAGGCTGCGGTTTAGTCTGACAGCAGCATCTTCGAAAGGCCATATCTCTCTCGTTTCTTATCCAAATGAGGCGTGTGACCTATCGTTGGAAAGCTAAGATCACAAGCTTTCACCTCCACTTGGCCTTGCATCAATAGGAGCTCTAGAACTCGAGATATAGTCGTTTGAAGTTGACCCTTGTGAAACCGAGTTTTCAATTCTTCATTTTGGCTCTTGTTTGTGTATGCCAAGGCTTCAATTCTTCCTTTTTGCTTGTTTCTCTTTACTTTGCACTTATTCCCGTGGTTAAGCTTTGCCTCTCCTTCTCCTCCTTGATATATGAATATATTATATGAGTTTCGTAAATTATACTTTCGTTGTTGTTGCATGGTTGAATGCTTAAGCCGTTTTAGTAGCTAAACTGAGGAGGAAGACCCCCCGGCCGGGCAACCGGAAGGGAAACCGGCTCCCGCTTCAAGTTAGCTTCTCAAAACTAGCTTAAGTGTTGTCTTGTTCGAATTGAAGCTCACATGTATTAAATGAGTTAGTTAACGGTTATGTTAGCTTGAGTGGTAATGATAACGGTTAGGTTGTCTTACTTGTAACTTGATAACGGTTATGTTGTCTTGAGTTGAGTCGAGTAACGGTTATGTTACTTTACTTGTGATTTGATAACGGTTATGTTATCTTAAGATTGAGTCGGGTAACGGTTATGTTGCCTTGCTTGTGGTTGGATGACGGTTATGTCATCCTAAGTTTGTTAGTGACGGTTATGTCACCTTGTTTGCGAATGGATAGCGCTGGTACGATTTGTGTATCATTGTAATGAACTAATGCCACCCCGGTTATGGGTTTTATCTATGTTCGGGATTGGTCGGTGTCCGTGGTTATGCGGCCCGGTCCCCGTGTGTCGTTCGGTGTAGGTTATTACATCGAGAGGTCTGGCCAGGTCTTAGGCATATAGTTGTCGGTTATGCACTATACATAGAGTCGGTGTCGTGGTTATGCGTCCCGATAGCTAGTGTCGTGGTTATGCGACCTAGCGGTCAGTGGTAACGGTTATGTTCCCTGACGGCGTTCATTCTATTCTTGTATGTTCTGTGTTTGGCCATGCCATCTAGTGTTGGCCTCTGAGTCAATTACTTGCCTGTTGTTTGTGTGAATGAACATGCCATCAAGTGTTGGCCGCTGAGTCATTCACTTGAGTTAATTATCCGTTTGATATAGTTCACATGATGACTGTGTTTGTAGTTCACATGTTGGTTCATGCTTGATCATGCTTGTCATATTTGAATATGTCATATTTGAGTATTTAACTTGGTATATGCATGTTCATATGTATATGTTGTGTTGTATTACCGTTTACGTGTTTTCTGACAAAAAGTGGCTGGGAGAACCTCAAGTTACTCCCCACTGACTGTGGCGTACATGTTTCATGTATGTAGGTTGGTGCTGTTTGGGGAAGACGTGTGGCTAGCGAGCATTGTTGATTAGTCGACAAATTACCTATTTACGTTTAGCTTAGATTTAATTCTGTTGCTATCGAGGGATACCTTATCCCTTGTAAACTTTCATTTATCTTGTATAAGTTATACTTTTTCTTTAGTTTTAAACCTTCCGCATGTTGTTTTTGATATTCCGCGGTTAAGTTTATTTATATATGTCAAAAGTTTTTAAAATACCGTATTTTCCGCTGCAAGTTGCTTGTTTATTTTTATGTAATATCGCGGGGTGTCACATCTGCTCCGCGGTCGACCGACTGGCATCAGAGGTCGGTCGACCTGGTTCGCTGTTCAGCGTCTTCGGCTGTTTCTGCTTCTTCTTTTCACTAACTTCCTCACTTCCCACCTTAGCTCCACTTCTCAATGATATGATGTTGCGAGTCTCTTTCTTTTGGTCCGTCTTAGTCGGAAGTTGACCCGGAGCCCTAGTATCATTCTTGCTCGCGATTTGAGCAATTTGGGACTCTAACATCTTCATACCCGCCTCCCGTGCCTGCGACTCCTTTTGAACTAACCCAATGAGATTTTGGATGAGAGCATCCGTATTTGGTGGTGGGTTAGAAGGTTGTTGAGGGACAAAAGGGGGTTTTTGGTAGTTTTGCTTGTGTGGAGGAATATAAGTGGAGTTTTGCTGTGGTTGTTGGTGTTGTGGATTGAGAACATTCTGACTCGTCCATCTCATGTTTGGGTGGATGTTGTTATTATTTGGATCATAGAAGTTATTCTCGCGGTAGTGTTGGAAAGCTGCACATCTTTCGTTTGATGAAGTACAGAATTTGGAAACATGCCCCTCTCCACCGCATCTCTCGCAAATGAACGGTCCGTCTTGAACGGCATTCACATGGTACATACCACCCTTACTCCCATTCCCGATTTCGAACTTCCCACTGTTAACCTCTAGCTTGTCAAGTTTAGCCATTAAGGCCTCAATAGCTGCAACGTTAGACTCAGCTTTCATTTGGTTACCACGGGAAGTTCCGTGTTCAGCACGATGCACAGCAACATCTTCTATAATTTTGAGACCCTTAGTCTCTCCCGAATTCTCCTGGAATCTCCCATTGGCTGCAGCATCCAAATAGGCCCGGTTATCGTCATAGAGGCCATTATAGAATTGGTTACATAGAAACCACTGTTCGAATCCGTGATGGGGTATGGATCGAACGAGTCTCTTGAACCTCATCCAAGCCTCGCTGAAGTCTTCCGAAGCTCCTTGCTTAAAGCTGGTAATTTGTGCCCTTAGGGCATTAGTCTTGGCAGCAGAGTAGTACTTCCTGTAGAAAGCCAAGGCTAATGAATTCCAGTCTGTTACTCCCGCAGCAGTGCGGTCCAAGTCACGATACCACTCCCTTGTTGAATTTCGGAGGGAAAAGATGAACATAGTTTCTTTGATTTGATCATGCGTCACTCCGTTTGGGGGTGCTATGGAGCATATGTAATCCGTGAAGATTTCAATATGCTTAGCTGCATCTTCATTGGCCGCGCCTCCAAATTGATTTCTCTCCACCATGGAGATGTAGAAAGGCTTGGCCTCAAATGGCTTCCCCGTACCTGCAGGTAAATTGAACCCTTTGTATAGGTCCTTCACCTGCGGCAAGGAGTGACTGGCTATACTTGCTTCTTCAGCCATCTTTTCTTCCTTTACTTCAAAGACTTGGAAATAGGTATTTGATGGTGTTTTTGGTGTAGATGGATTATGAGGTGAATTTTGTTGTGAAGTTGGTGTTTTTGGTGAAGGTGGATTGTTTTGTGGTGATGATGGTGATGATTGTTGTTCAAAGATGTCTTCTTGGAATAAGGAAGATGGTGAACCTCCTTCCCTACTCACTAAAAGCTGCTTCCTCGTTTCTCTTAGAGTCCTCTCAAGCTCGTGGTCTAGTGGTAAGAGTTCGATCTCCTTGAACTGACCTGCGCATAAGATGGAAGCTACAAGAAAAAAGTGAGAAGGTTTAAGGAACAAAATTTCATTAAACAAGAGAAACAAAAACAAGAAACAATAAACACTGGCGTCACCTCCCCGGCAACGGCGCCAAAATTTGATGCCCGTCGTTGAGGGTACCAAAGATAACATTTATAATTCCTAAACTTAAATTATAGATAGTGAAAGTCAGGGTCAAACCACAGAGAGGTGGGGAATGTTTATTGTTTGATGTTAATGTTTTAGGGTAACAAAAGTGGGGGTTTGATTGATTGTTACTAAGTCTAGAAACAAATATAAAATTAAAACAAGTGAATAAAGATGAGAATAAAACTATAGTAAAAGAGATGCTAGGATGTTTGAGTAATAAATAGCTAAGATAGTATAAATCCTAAGTCAACATGTATTTCAGTCGCGTAAGGGGTGTAACATATCCTTTAGGTCTATGCTACCTAATAGCTCCTTTCGGCCTATGCTATTAGTTCCTAGGTCTCACAATTATTGGGTGTCAACAATAAGGGTGATTCCTAAATTCTAGGTCACATACCTTTTAGTCTCGAGTAACCTAGTCGTCTTAAAGCGTAAACCAATGCCCTTCCCGTATCTTTCAATCTTGGGTAGGTCATTACTAACATCCTACAAGTCTCCCTTTGGTCTCACTGTAGGTTATTATAGATTACGAACTAAAGCGAAACAGAATTCATACGCGAGTCGGTCGACCGATCAGCTACCCCACTCGGTCGACCTCCTGCCTGCAACATGTCGATTCGAGAATTATACTACCTATGCATATTTACCCCCCTACATCCTAACATATGAAATTAGCTACTCATAACTATTGAAACAATAATAAAAACAAGAGTAAACATGGAAATTATAACGAACATCAATCTAAACATGCAATAATAATAAAGGCTTTGGGATTCTAACTTAACCGGATGTAATAATTCTAAACTAACAATAATAAAACTGAAATTGAGAGAGGAATTACCGGAAATAAGGATTAAGGCAGAAAAGAACAAGCTTTATTGATTATCGTGGAAGGATTGATGATGAACAATGAACAACTTAAAGAAAAGTAATGTGTTTGTGAAACTAATACTAAAACTTGAATGAGAGATGAACTAAATCTGTATTCTAAAACCGAATATGACTGAATAAAACTGAATGATTAACCCTAAACATGAGATTAGCTTATATAGGCGAAATTAAAGAGTTTCCTAATGACCTAATCACTTGAATGGGCTTTGCGAAAAATTTTGGGTCTGCGCTGAGGTCGGTCGACCACAATAGTAAGTCGGTCGACCTCTTGACGGGCTTCAGGGATTTCTGGACTTTCCATAATAGAGGCCTGGTCGGTCGACCTATGTAGTAGGTCGGTCGACCTAAATTCCTGTAGGATTGCCTTGGTTTGTCTTCGGTTTGACTTCTTGGCACTTGGTTAACGTTTTGAGTTGACATTTTGAGCTGACTTTCCTTCGTTCCTTGGTTATGAAAGATCCCGAGGGCATAAGTTTGGTATAAAATCGTCCATTTTCCGCATAAATCTGCAAAAGAGCATAAAAATACGAAAAATAGACAATTGTTGGGAAATAAAGGCTAAAACATAGTAAATGAGCGACAAAATGCGTGTAAAAATAGATGTAAAACATCTTAAAATAGACACGCATCAGTAGACATACGAGTGAAAATCTCGTATGCATTCAAAGAAATACATCGAAGCTTGAGACTAGGGGACATTGACCATATCAAAACATTTTTGATATCATTCGACATCCTCAAATGGTCATCATAGGCGGTCCTTAACGCCGCACTAGCCCTTGCACCGGGCTCAATAGGAGGGGGTTCGATTAAGTGAGCTAACACATTATCTGATAATGCAGCACTTTTGATAGTGGATTCCCATTCAACGAAGTTATTACCATCTTCTTTTAAAGTACATTTGTCCATTACAGACCTTAGCCATGAGACTTTGCCAAGTGGAGTGGTCGATGGAGTTGATGAAGTTGACATTGCGAATTGAAATGCTACAACAAAATAAGGAAATATAAACATTCATTGTTTTTGAAATTTTACTTGTAAACAAACTTTAACAAGTTTTAGCATTTATATAATGATCTCACACAAATTATATAAATGATCCCAAGATCCAATTTTAAACAAAAAAGGGCATCGCTTGGGCGAATCATCCCATAATTGCATAAATTCGGTAAGTCAACGTTTGACTAATTCTACCTTTAGAACTCTTGGTCGACGGATTTTCTTAAATCTATCTAAAGCTCGGAAATCAAGACTGTCTTAATATTCCGTTGAAACCAACCAACTTTGGCACGTGATAACATTTATCACCCTACTTACCTAAGGTAAAAAGAGAACACCCCGCTTGGGCGAGCGTAGCTCTAATGAACAAAGGATGCATATGTGTTACTAATTGGTAAGGCTAATCTCAATTTTTAATATGTGAGAGATCTTGTCAATTTAGTCATAAATTCCTTACAAGTGAACTAAAACGGCGAATGCAAATAACGTTAATTGACAATAGCGAAATATAAAGGCATATGTGCGGCGATTTTGGCATGCGAGGGAATAATAAAGCAAGCAAGCATATAAATAATCTTAGTATGGCCACCTAGTTACATAAAATAACTATATTATTACAAGTTCGGAAGCCAACTCCTTAGTCCCTTGCCTCTTCATGGAACGCCTTCCAAGAAATGCACCGTCTCGAGGATACTCCGTCTTTTGGAAACGCCATAAATAAATACAAAAGAAATTATATGGCTTTTCCTATTATACAATAATTAAGAAATAAATAAAATCTATTAATTAATTACAACAAGACGATACGAGATCGTATTAAATTAAAACGAATCGTTATTCCCTTACATTACGGGTAATAACGATTAAAATAACTACGTCGTACTTGGTACAAAATGAATAAATAGTTTAAATAAATGACAATCATTCATTCAAAATAGAAAAGATGCTTAAAATGCTGTAAAATAAATGCCAAAATCGCCCTATTGCACAATTCATCGTATCTTATACGGATTTTATCGGTATTGCGGATTTGACGATTTTTAACTTATTAAAAATCAATAATCAACACTTAAATCTCATTTAAGCTCAGACTAATTCTATAAACATATTTATAACTCAAAAATTAGTCCCCACTAATTTATTTGAGAATAATTAGCAGGATTTGATATTTATTTGCTAATTTTATCGGTAAATAAATAACTTTTATTAAATAAATCATATTTGCATGTAAAAATAATGAAAATTAAAAATTAAAAATTTTGAAAATTCTGGAACAATTCCAGGGACCCAAAAATGTCGAAAATCTTGCCCAAAAATTTCGATTTAAAAATATGGTAAAATAGATAAAAAAAACTTTTAAATTTATTTTTGACATTTAGAAAATTTTATTAAATGTACATAAACGTTTCATGGGCATATTATTTTTGGATCCCATATTAAAAATGTAAATTGCTTTTATCGGTTTTTATCTTATAAAAAATAAATAAACATGCAAACCTTCAAATTAAATTTCGAAATTTTACATGCAAAACATATAATATTCTGGGAATATCATGTAAAAATTTCAAATATCAATCAAAGTCGAACGATTTTTAGTTAACTTTTTACCAAAACGACATTATTTGACACGATTCTTCATAAAAATCAAAATAATTAGCAAAAAAAATCCACAAATCACCAAACTTAACCACAAACATTTTGAGATCAGTAGGAATACATTCACCAAAAATCTCGTGCCAAAACTTCTTTTTAACACCATTTTTGGATTTTTCAAATTATCGTATAATATGAATAAATGCATAAATAATACATTCATGAAATGAAAATACTTAAAATGACATGCATGATACTAGCCATAACTCTGATACCACTTGAAAGTCCATAATCCTAATTAGACTTTCAAATTAGATTATCAATTTTAAATAAAAGAGTAAATTAAAAATAACTCCCTTTTAAAATAAGGTTTTTTAAAATTACTCTCTTATATAATTTTTTTTTCTAAAATTACTCCCTTAAGATACACTTTTATTAAAAATTGCTTCAAAACTCCAATTTAGGTCACCTATTCCGTATGTTTTTGAACTTATTCTCCATTGTTATACCTTTCAAAGTATAAATTCGTTATGTTATAAACGGAATCAATTCATAAACTTGTAAAATAAGTCACTTGAATTAGAATTTTGAAGCAATTTTTGATAAAAATGCATCCTAAGGGAGTAATTTTAGAAAAAAAATTATATAAGGGAGTAATTTTAGAAAACTGAATTTTAAAAGGAAGTTATTATTAATTTACTCTAAATAAAAATACCTAAGTACCATGCATGCATTATTAAGTAATAATCAAAGTAAAATAGTACGGAAAAATTAGTTTCCTTAGATTGCTTATATAGAAATTATGGGCACAATAAGATCCCTTATCTTTTTTGTTCTTGAGTTATAATAATAAGGAAGATCCTCCAATAAGCACCCAAAGAAGAATGCCTCCTCCCTTGTGCACCCAAGATAAAACCCAAAAATTACTACTAATATTAACTAGATATTATGTAGTAATATTCTCTTATATATTACTAATATTACTACTTTAGTAATAGTTGCTTAATATTAGTATTTGAATATGAGAGGAATGAAATAGATGTGAGGTTTTGCATGTAGATGATTTTGTGCGAATAAGAGAAAATGAAAGCAACAACAATTGTTCCCTTACATTTGAATCACACGACATACACTACTAATATAGTGTATATTTAGTCTTCTTAAACCATTACATGCAACATAGGTTTAGAGTAGGCTTTTAAGAGTAGGTAATGATGATGTTTATGGCATCTTACACATAGCAAAATGACAAAACAAAGAACACTAGTGTATACTACATATACACGGTTCATATTATGTAATAGGTCCATATTGTCTTATAATATTTGTCCCACAAATGCTTATAAGTCATATGTTTAATTATCTAACATAATTAATTATTAATACAATCATTTAACAATTAAATATAATAATTAATAAAACAATATACACTCAACATTTGAGTAGTATACTATCATTATATCAATATATAATGGGTCCCATAATTACTAGTTAGTTCAATTTACAACTCTTGTAAATATAATTAACTAATTACTTCCGCCTCAAAATTAAATACAAAACCTCAACTTTATTTAGTAATTAACCTAGTAATCACTAAATCGAATCTTATTTAATCACATTACAATAAGACAAAAATCCAACTCACATAAATAAGGGATTAATTAATCTGTATCGAATACAATTAATTAATTATCCATTTGGGTCTCATCTTATAGGTGTGACCGTAAGGGGTCAGTTGATCACCGTCGTCATACGACAATAACGTCAAACTCTAGTCAGCCAACTGTTATCGATTTACGTCAATTCAACTGACGAGGAAATACAAATATCCAGTTTATATTCCTTAAATGAGATTTATTTTGTTAACGCACTATTGTGGAGGACACATACTCCAACAGATTTATCATGCTTAATATAGTTTAAAAGAAATCTAAGTGAATTATCTTTACTCTCCAAAAAGAATCACTCAAAAAGGATAAGCCAAGCTTGAGATATGGCCATTTGAAAACAGACCAACAATTCTGAAATTGCTGAACATTACAACTCGGTCTGTCTTACTTTGAAATTGCGTTCCTTACAAAATAAAATAGCTTTTAGCCCTATTCGAACTCTCATAGTTAGTTGGCATATTGATCTTTTACATGAGTCAAGAATCACATGGAATGCTTAAGTAGAATTTTAGATATGAAGCTTCAAAGTTGGGCATGTTGCATGGTTATTTCAGAAAGTAATGTCAAATCCCAACAAATTGATAACTATTCTTTGGACGTTTTCTCTTGGTTTAGAAATGAGTGAAAATGAAACAATTTTGTTTCGCCTATTATCGCTCAGGCTGAGAGGAGAGCTAGACAAACGCTCGTGGACACGTCGACCCAAGTGACGTGTTTGATGCTTGCATGCATGGAACCAGACTTTCAAAAGCGTTTTGATGGTATGGATGCAAATAATCATAATGCAACTGAGAACTATGTTTTAGAAGTATGCTAGATTGGAAAGGTTCGAGGATCATCGTAAGCTTCTCAAATGCAGGTTAGGGAAGACAAATCTAGTTGGTCCACATGTGTTCATGATGATTGGACATTTTGAGATTGTGGGAAAATTAGGTTTCACATACCCCCAGGAGCTAGCAATTGATAATGTGATCAATTCATTACCTGAAGGGTTCAAAAACTTGCGTTTGAAATTTTATATGCAAGGATGAACAACATTCCAAGAGTTACATGGAATGTTGATTCAGGTTAAGAGGAATATCCCTGATGAACCTGAGAAAGAATATAAAGATGTTCTTATAGTTCAAAAGGGGAAATCGTTCAAGAAGACACGGGTTAGCCCAAAATTTTCGAAGAAGGACAAAGGCAAACAAGTTCCTAAGTCATGTACTTCGGGAATGGGAAAAGTCATTCCAAAACCAAAAGTTGTTGCAGAATACGAGTGTTTCTACTGTCAAAAGGTTGGTCATTGGAAGAAAATTGCCCCAAGTACTTAGAGGATAAGAAAAATGGTGTTTGTATCTCAGGTATTTATGTTATAGAAGTGAATTTAGCTACCTCTACTTCTTGGGTATTTCATACTGGATGTAGTTCTCACATTAATTATTTGTAATGTACAAGGACTAAAAAGAAGTAGAACGTTGCGAAAAGGAGATGTAGATCATCGTGTTGACAATGGAGCAAGAGTTACTACTTTTGCAGTCGGAACATTACCTTTACCTTCAGGATCAGTTTTAGAACTTAATAATTGTTATATGTCCCAACTATCGCTAAGAACATAATTTCGGTTTCTACTTTAGATTCTGAAGGTTTTTCATTTACTATAAAGAATAATTGTTATTCTGCCAATTTAAATAGTATGTTCTATGTTTTAGCTAAATTATCAAATGGTTTATATGTATTGGACTTAAAAGCACAAATCTATAACACTGCTTGACAGCAAAAAACATAAATCAAATGAGTCAAATCATGTGGAAAAATATCTGTATATATTCTCAATTCTTTATATGCAGGATTATACCGAATTTATAAGGTACGATTTATAGTCATAAATGAAGAACAAGATACAAAGATTGAGATTAAGAATTAACCTTCTGTCCTTGCAAAGGCCTAAGATCAGATATCAAAACAGATATCCTCCTAATCGTTGCACCCAAGATGTCCTGAGAAATACCCTTTCCTGAGCTAGAAACTGCAAAATTACCTTTAATTTTGTGTAAGATGAAAGATAGAGAGAGGAGGGAAGTAGTCGTGTAACTCGTGCCCTTTAAGTGCAGAGTGAATGTCTTATTTATAGCTGCAAGCAACCTTGCTATTAGACATCAACTAGGAGTCCCCAAATAAGTATTTGGTTCTACCTACAGCACTTCACAACAACTGAACAAATTAATAATTGCTCAGACCGAAATTCTATCTTTATAGAAACAGTTATATCGCTCTCTCTTGTGTAATGTTTCATCTTATAAATATCTTATATTTATAATCCACTAATTAAATATAACCTTTTTATATTTAATTAAATCATTTAATATTTATTAAATAATTTCATTACACATAATTAAATATAACATTTTATATTTAATTACGAATTAACATTTTAATTCGTCTTGCTAATATTATTTAATCAGTATTAAATAATTATGTCAGCATTACATTGACTAACCGTTTAGTCGTATAGGGTATCAATATGATTACATTTTCATCTAATCATATCTCTCAGATTTCATCCTTTAGGTGTGACTCTTAGGGACCAGTTGATTACCGCCATCTGTATGATAATAACGTCAAATTTTCTAGCAAGCCATTCGTTATTGATAAACATGAATCAACTGGCTAAAATACAAAGTATACCATGTGTTCCTTTAAGAGATTTATACGTGTTGTCGCACTAACTATAGAGGATACTAGCTCCAACAATCTTCCACTTGTCCGTACAAGTGTATGTGCGATAACCGATTCTCATATCCAATTAAATTTCTCCCACTCAATGTAAAACAATTTGCAAATCTGTATTCACAAAGGTCGTATTTTACAAGCGATCTGTATAAAGAGTGGTTTCCCCGACTGGAGAGTAACTCAACTGATAACGAATCATTATTCGAGCTTGGCCAAGCGTTTCAGTTACTACTCCTCGAGTGGCCTTGAGAAATATTAAAACCTGATCAGGGGTGGATATTTCCTTCAACTCGAATCTTGCAGATGTAAGCACAGTATGAAATGACCCAAAAAAAAATCTGCTTAGCCCCAGTTACGGTCAGCAAGTGAGAAAGAAATCAAAGTCACCTAAAACTGCCCTTTATCTCAAGAAACAGTCGACAGTCAAAAGAAACGACTCAAGGAACACGATGGACTTCCTATCCACGACCCGACACCGAATGTTCTCTAACATTTAGGACTCCATTGCGTCGTCACGAAAATGTCCTACGATTTATCGTTATAATCTCGTATCTGTGATCGATCAGTCAACGGTTTAACTTATGGTTTATTGAACCCACCATCAATCGACGCCACAAAATAATTGCCAGAGTTATCAGCTCGTGTAGGCGATTTACGGACAAAAACAAATATAATGTATTTCAGTTCACTTTGTGGTGTTCAATGTTGTCAGTACAATCCACATAAAAAACAATATATAAAACAAAATCGATGGTGTTATAAATAGTATATGAAATAGATACAATATCCAATCCACAAAAGTACTAATACAACTCAGGAACACGTTTAATTCCCATTGAAATAACGTGCCCTTCATGTGTATCATGTCTTAATGGTTTAGTGAGAAGATCTTCGATGTTGTCATCCGTCACAATCTTGTCTATCACTATCTCCTTTTGCTCCACGTAGTCTCGAATGAGGTGAGCTTTCCGCAGTACATGTCTAGATTTGTTGCTAGACTTAGGCTCCTTAGCCTGGAAGATGACACCTCTATTGTCGCAATAGATGATGATTAGGTCATTCGAACTAGGAACTACAATTAGTTCTTGTAAGAACTGACGCATCCATATAACTTCCTTTGCAGGTTCCGAAGCGGCATAGTACTCGGACTCAGTAGTAGAATATGAAATAACACTCTTCTTGGAGCTTTTCCAACTGACAGCAGCGCCATTAAGAGTAAAAACGAATCCAGACTGAGATTTCGAGTCATCGCGATCCGTTTGGAAGCTAGCATCTGCGTAACCGTTTGCGCAAAGCTCAGTGCCTCCACCAAAAGTCAATACCCAATCTTTAGTCCTCCGTAGGTACTTAAGAATGTTTTTAACAGCCATCCAGTGTGGTTCACCTGGATTGCCTTGGTACCGACTCGTCATACTCAAAGCATATGCCACGTCTGGACGTGTGCATATCATGGCATACATGATCGATCCTATAGCTGACGCATAAGGAATGCGACTCATGCGCTCGACCTCTTCCGGTGTCTTACGTGCCTGAGTCTTACTCAAATACACTCCGAGATCATCGGAAGTAACCCCTTTTTGGAGTTGGTCATGCTGAATATGTCAAGAATCTTATATATATAAGACTATTGACTCACTGATAACATCCGTCGTGATCTATCTCTATAGATACGGATCCCCAATATACATTGTGCCTCACCCAGATCTTTTATCTGGAAATGGTTCTTTAACCATACTTTAACCGAAGATAAGAGAGGCATGTCATTTCCGATCAAGAGTATGTCGTCGACATACAACACCAGAAAGACGACCTTGCTCTCACTCGACTTGATATGTAAGCATGGTTCTTCGACCAATCGAATAAAACCATTCTTTTTTATCACTTGGTCGAAGCGATGATTCCAACTCCTAGATACTTGCTTAAGTCCATAAATGGAACGCTTAAGCTTGCACATTTTCTTAGGATTTTTAGGATCAGTGAAACATTCGGGTTGTACCATGTACAAGTCCTCTTCCAAATAACCGTTTAAGAAGGCGGTTTTCACATCCATTTGCCATATTTCATAGTCATGAAATGCAGCAATCGCTAAGATAATCCTAATGGAACGCAGCATGACTACGGGTGCAAAAATCTCATCATAGTGCAACCCTTACACTTGAGTGAAACCTTTTGCCACTAGTCCTGCCTTATAGGTGTCTGGTTGTCCCTCGATGGAACGCTTTATCTTATAAAGCCATTTGCACTTGAGAGGTCGTACCTTATCAGGCAAATCAACCAACTCCCATACGTTATTCTCATACATGGAGTCCATTTCGGACTGCATGACATTAAGCCATAGATTTGAGTCAGAACAGGTCATGGAACCTTTATAGGTCACGGGTTCGTTACTCTCTAAGAGAAAAACTTCAACTCCGTCAAGTTCCTCGATCATACCGATGTATCTATCTGGAGGAATGGAGTGTCTACCCGACCTTCTGGGTTCCTCAGGAATATTGACTGCAACCGAAGATGAAGGAACGGTTTCCTCCATTGGTTGCTCAGTAGTTGGTTCTTGAACTTCCGACAAATCGAAGGTTCTATTACTTGTCTTATTCTCTAGAAACTCTTTCTCTAAGAATTCCGCACTAGCTGCAACAAAAACGTGGTGTTCGGTAGGCGAATAGAATTAATGACCAAACATTCCTTTTGGATAACCAATAAAGTATGTCTTGACCGATCGCGGGTCGAGCTTATCCTCGTGTCTCCACTTGACATAAGCATCGCAGCCCTAAACCTGAATAAAGGACAAGTTAGGGACCGTTCCCTTCCATATCTCATATGGAGTCTTGTCAACAGCTTTGGACGGATTTCGGTTAATTATAAGAGCAACTGACAATAGAGCAAAGCCCATAATGAATCTGGCACAACTGTGTGATTCATCATGGATCGAACCATATCTAATAGTGTTGGATTTCTCCGTTTGGACACACCATTTAACTGTGGTGTTCCAGGTGGAGTTAACTGCAGTACAATACCACAGTCTTTAAGGTGTTGATCAAACTCATTCGAAAGATACTCACCACCACGATCTAATTGTAGTGATTTAATCTTTCTATCCAGTTGGTTTTCAACCTTCGCCTGGAATTCCTTGAACTTTTCAAAGGATTCACTTTTGTGCTTCATTAAGTAGACATATCCGTATCTACTTAAATCGTCCATGAAAGTGATGAAATATTTGTAGCCGTCTCGCGCGGTGATTGACATAGGTCCACATACATCTATATGTACGAGGCCTAATAGGTCAACAGCGCGCATTCCAACACCTTTGAAGGAAATACGAGTCATTTTGCCTATGAGACATGATTCACATGTGTCAAATGATTCATAATCAAATGGACATATAGCGTCATTTTGTATTAGCTGTTTTACACGTTTCTCATTTATGTGTCCCATACGACAATGCCAAAGATATGTTTGATCTTTATCACCGACCTTTAGTTTCTTATTATTCATGTGTAATATTTAAGTCGATTGATCTAAGACATATATACCATTCATATAAACTGCTTTACCATAAACCATTCCATTTAAAGAGAAAATACAGATATTATCCTTTATTAAGAATGAAAATCCGTCTTTATCGAGTACGGAAATTCAAATAATGTTCTTAGATAAACTGCGTACATAATAACAGTTATACAAATATAACTCGAATCCGCTCGGTAGCTGGATCACATATGTTCTCATGGAAGCAGCAGCAACTTTCGCTCCATTCCTGACTCGCAGGTCCACATCAGCCTTTGAGAGAGGTGTGATGTTTTTGTAGGCCATGCAAATGATTACATAGATGATAACCACAACCAGTATCAAGTACCCAAGTTCCGAAACTTGCATGGTTAATCTCAATCATATGAATATAAGATGACATACCAACAGGAGCGACGCGGCCTGCTTTTATGTCCTTACGGTACACTGGACAATTTCGCCTCCAATGACCAGTCTTGTGGCAATGGTGGCACTCAATGTTACCGTCTTTGCTCGTTGTCTTGCCTTGTGAGCTACTTGTCTCACCAGGCCCACTCCTAAATCCGGCCCTTTTGAATTTAGGAGGCTTAGCTACTGTTAGCTCTGCTTGAGCTTTTCCCTTACCCTTTCCCTTGTTTGCAATCATGAGAACGTCTTGCTTCATGCTCCCACTCAATTTAAGATCTTTCTCGGTCTGTACGAGAAGCGAGTGTAGCTCATGAAGACTTTTCTTCATGTCATTCATGTAATAGTTTGACCTGAATAAGGAAAAACCATCATGAAGTGAATGAAGCATTCAATCAATGATCACGTTCTCACTGATCTTGCAGTTCAGGGACTCCAATTTCTCGACATTCTCAATCATATTGAGAATGTGTGGGCTAACTGGTTGGCCCTTTGGAGTTTCGCATCGAAGAAGCGACAGGTGTGCTCATATGAAACGATTCACGGTGCTTTTGAGAACTCGTTCGTGAGCGTGATGAAAATCTTATTTGCACCATGGGAAATGAAGCGTCTTTGCAAAATGGATTCCATTGCAAAGATAAGTACGTTCTTTATCGCACCCGCTTCCATAACGAAATCACTATAAGCTTGTGATATGTTAGCTCGAGCAGTGGGGCCTGGGTTAGGTGGTAACGGCTCAGTCAAATACTTGAGCTTACCATCAGCTACAGCTGCATTCCGTAATGCAGCCTCCCAGTCCGCAAAGTTGGACCCATCATTTTTCAGTCGCTTGGACTGATTCATGTGGTCCATAAAAGCCTTAAGCCAGGATTTTTTTCTTGGTGTGGCACTAGGCATAGGGGCATCATTATGACCAGCCATAGTATTTGCAGTATTATTGTTTTGTTTAGATGAATTCTACACTGTAAAGAAGAAATTAAAACATAATAAACATACCAATGTTTTGTAAATTAATAGTCTAGCAAAAACAGTTTAATGCGATGACTTTAGCATTTATATAATTGATCTTCCTCAAGAACTATATAAACAATCCCAAGACTCAATTTCAATAAATTGATAAGCCAACCTCTTGGCTAATTCTACATTTAGAATTCTTGGTCGATAAATTTCTGTAAATTTTTTCTTTAGTCCACCACAACCACAGGATCGTACGAGGGTCATGATGTTGAGGTAAAATAAGTCAACAGCTACTACTTACCCAACGTAGAAGGGGTCATATGGAGAGTAAGGTCCTATATGCCTGGCGACAAAGAAGGGATTCATTTTAATTTGACTTATAAAAGACTAATCTCAATTTTAGGTTATAGAGGAAGATCCCATCATCTTTAATTTATCGCATGCGAGAATGAATAAAATAAGGTGATGGCTTTAAGGAAAAAACGTGTGACATCTGTATGTCGACACTGACTAACATACATACTATATGAGTCAATTTACATGTAATCTCAGGTTGTTTGGTTTAGGCGGAAAAATGATGCAAAACATGTGAATGAAAAACAAAACCGAAATAAAAACAATAGTAAAACAAGTCGTAGTGTGGCCTATCCTACAAAAAGAACAAAAATACAACTTGGAATCCATTCAGAAATGGACCCTAGAAGCTTGTCTTGTCTTGATGTTCTTTCTTGGTGATGTAGTGGGAGTGAGCAATCCGATCTTCGTCTTGGTCTTCTTTATTACATTCGAAGAATTACATAACAAAATCTTATTATTATATTCTAATTCCCAAAAACGTAAAAAAAAATATTACACAAGGGAGATTCGAGATCTCATAAATACATCACAAATTATGTTTCCTTCATTACGAAAACATAATTTACTAAGCCACACTAAGTATTACAAATTACAACTGATTGTAAAAACGTAAATAAATTCATTCATATATTCAACAATAATATATAATATATAAAATACATAATGCATCATACTAATTAAATTAATCTTTTAAGACATATTTCCGTAATTATGTAGAGTAATTTACCCAAAACACCATTTAACATTGATTAAATTATGTGATAATTCCCTAATTACGTACATAATATTAATCAAACAAAACATATTCATATTATCGTATAATATGAATTAATCCAACATTATTTTAAACCTTTTTAAAATAATTGGGTATCAAAACTTGTGAACTTTTTCACAACAAAATGTATACATTATCCTTATAATGCATAACAAAAAAAAACATGATGAAAACAACCCGTAAAAATCAGCCAAAAAAAAAAAAAAAAAAAAAAAAAAAAAAACCGGGTTGCTCGAAAAAAAATAAAAAAAAAACATTTTGCTCAATTTTTCATTTTTTTTCGCATGAACGGTACGGCGGATTTTTTTTTTTTTTTTTTACAAAACAAAAAATTGAACTTGAAAAATAATGTCGGGTTGCTAAAATACAAGATCGATAACATTCAAAATCTAATGCTTATTAGACATTGATATAATCTTAATAATTCAAAATTAACCTTTTAAGACGAATATCAAGATTATCATGGGATCGATTATTTAGCAAATTATTTCATTCAAGAACATACAAGACGATTCCCTTTTACGTTTTAACTCAATCCTTATTAAGGTAAAACATCTACAAATTTAGTATTTTGTCATTTTAACTGATTAATGCAACAACAATAATAAATCAAAAAGGAAAACGAAAAACACAAAAAAAAAAGTCTCGGCTAAGAAAACTGCGACGACTGTTTTTTTTTTCTTTCTCAAAACGTTTATGAAAATCATACAAAAATAAAATCCGTAAGCCTTATGCTCTGATACCACTTGTGGGAAAATATATGTATATATTCCCAATTCTTTATATGCAGGATTATAACGAATTTATAAGGTACGATTTTATAGTCATAAATGAAGAACAAGATACAAAGATTGGGATTAAGAATTAACCTTCTGTCCTTGCAAAGGCCTAAGATCGGATATCAAAACAGATATCCTCTTAATCGTTGCACCCAAGATGTCCTGAGAAATACCATTTCCTGAGCTAAAAACTGCAAAATTACCTTTAATTTTGTGTAAGATGAAATCTAGAGAGAGGAGCGAAGTAGTCGTGTAACTCGTGCCCTTTAAGTGCAGAGTGAATGTCCTATTTACAGCTACAAACAACCTTGTTATTAGACATCAACTAGAATTCCCCAAATCAGTATTTGGTTCTACCTACAGCACTTCACAACAACTAAACAACTTAATAATTGTTCAGACCGAAATTCTATCTTTATAGAATCGGTTATATCGCTCTCTCTTGTGTAATGTTTTATCTTATAAATATCTTATATTTATAATCCATTAATTAAATATAACCTTTTATATTTAATTAAATCATTTAATTTTTATTGAATAATTTCATTACACATAATTAAATATAACATTTTATATTTAATTACGAATTAACATTTTAATTCGTCTTAGCTAATATTATTTAATCAGTATTAAATAATTATGTCAGCATTACATTGACTAACCGTTTAGTCGTATAGGGTATCAATATGATTACGTTTTCATCTAATCATATCTCTTAGATTTCATCCTTTAGGTGTGACTCTTAGGGACCAGTTGATTACCGCCATCTGTAGGACAATAACGTCAAACTTTCTAGCAAGCCATCCGTTATTGATAAACGTGAATCAACTGGCTAAAATACAAAGTATACCATGTGTTCCTTTAAGAGATTTATACGTGTTGTCGCACTAACTGTAGAGGACACTAGCTCCAACAAATCCAACCTACTTATGACATTGTCGATTGGGTCACATTGGTTCTAAACGCATAGAAAAACTCCATGAAGATGAAATTTTAAAATCATTTGATTCTGAATCATATGACAGATGCGAATATTGCTTAATGGGAAAGATGACAAGGTCACCCTTCACATGGACAAGTAAAGGGCTAATGATATTCTACCTCTCATACATACGGATGTGTGTGGGCTTATGAGTACATTGGCTAGAGGTGGGTATGCATACTTCATAACTTGTACAGATGATGTAAGTATATGAATATGTTTACTTCATAAGACATAAGTCAGAATTATTTGAAAAGTTTAAACAATTCCAAAATGAGGTACAAAACCAACTTGGGAAGAAAGTAAAAGCATTACGATCCGATTGTGGTGGTGAGTACTTGACCCAAGATTTTGGTGATCATTTAAAAGATTGTGGAATTATTTCACAATAACTCCACCAGGAACACCACAATTAAATGGAGTTTCAGAACGGAGGAATCGTACTTTATTATATATGGTACGATCAATGATGAGTCTTGCTGATTTACCTATTTCCTTCTGGGTTTCACATTAGAAACCACAACATTCACACTTAACAGGGTTCCGTCCAAAGCATTAGATAAGACACCATATGAGATATGGACTGGAAATGTTCTGAAGTTGTCTTTCATGAAGAGATGTGGATGTCAAATTTATGTAAAACGTTTAATTTTTGATAAACTTTCACCGAAATATGATAAATATCTATTTGTGGGTTATCCAAAGGAGGCAAAGGGGTATTACTTTTACAATCAATTCAAAAACAACGTGTTTGTTGCTATATTTTTAGAAAAAGATTTCCTTTTCAAAAAGGCAAGTGGGAGTAATATATATCTCGAAGAAGTCCGAGATAAGCAACAAATTGATGACGCGGCACAACATGAAAATTCCGCTAGAAATGTTATGGGCACGACACACGTCCTGTCTGTGTCCCCATTCGTTGTTCCTCAGCGTAAGACTAGTAGAAAACTCGTTCTGTCAACAAGATATGTTGATTTTTACGTAACGAAAAGTTATGAAATAATGATTTTAGAATTTGGGGAACCTACTAGTTAAAAGAATGCATTGGTGAGTCAAGACTCCAAAAAATGGCTTGAGGCCATGAAAACTGAAAGGGAATCTTTGTCTTAGAATCAAGTATGGGACTTGGTTGATTAATCTGATGGGGTTAAACCCATTGGTAGCAAATGGATTTTAAAATTGAAAGTAGACAAAGATGGAAACAATAGTGTTTTAAAAGCTAGGCTCGTGGCGAAGGGTTTCAAGAAAATTTATGGTATAGACTATGATGAGACCTCCTAACCAGTAGCTAGGTTAAAATCCATCACAATAATTCTAGTGATTGTTGCCTATTATGATTATGAAATATGGCAGATAAATGTCAAAACTATTTTCTTAAGTGGGTTCTTGAAAGAGGATGTGTACATGACACAACCACAAGGTTTAGAAGATCCAGAAAATCCAGAAAAAATATGTAAGCTTAAGAGTTCCATATATGGACTCAAGCAAGCATCACGGAGTTGGAACCTTGGATTTGATGAGACAATCAAAGAGTTTGGCTTTCTCATAAATGAAGAGGAATGACAAGAAGTTAAGTGGGTGTAACATAGATTTTTTAGTCTTGTATGTGGATTACATACTTCTCATAGGTAATGATGTATTCATGCTTGAATCAGTCAAGGAATGGCTTAAACATTGTTTTTCTCTGAAAGACTTAGGAGAGGAATAGTACATTTTGGGAATCAAGATCTATAGAGATAAATTGAGGAGAATGAATGGACTAAGCCAAGAGACTTATATATATATATATATATATATATATATATATATATATATATATATATATATATATATATATATATATAAAGTTCTTGCTAAGTTTAAATTAAAAAATTCTAAGAGAGGTTTCATTCCCTTTCAGCATGAAATCTCACTCAGTAAGACTCAGTATCCCAAAACTCCTGATGAGATCATGCGAATGAGTAATGTTCCCTATGCCTCGACAGTAGGTTCCATTATGCATGCCATGATGTGTACTCGACCAGATGTAGCATATGCTTTGAGCATATGTAGCAGGTACCGGGCTAAACATGGTGAAACCCATTGGATAGTAGTGAAGAATATTAAGAATATTATTAGGTACTTAAGAATAACTAAGGATAACTTCTTAATATATGGTGGAGAAGATGAGTTGTTTGTTACTAGTTACATCGATGCGAGCTTCCAGAGTGACAAAGACGACTTCCGATCCCAATTTGGTTTCGTTTTTTTGTCTCAATCACTACTACAAAAAGGGGCAACAAGGACGGTTAAAAACCGTCCTAAGACCTGAAAACAACCGTCCTAAATTCCCCCGTCCTCATTGCTTAAGAGGACGCTTGAAAAAAAAGTCAAACCGTTCTCTTTGGATTTATGAAAGAGGACGGTTGAAATTGGAACCGTCTTCTTTGATATTTGAAAGAGGACGGTTGAATTTGGAACCGTCTTCTTTGATTTTTTTTCGTGCCAATTTTTTTGACGCCCATTATTTAGCGTCAATTTATGAATATTGCCCGCCTTTTTTTGGCGCCATTTTATAAATATAGCTACCCTGTTTTTTTGCGCCAATTTATAACATCAAATTTATGCTCTTTAAAAACTAGATCTTTCAAACAAAAACTGTTTCATTAACTTAAATATATCATCTCCTACATTTCAGAAAATACAACTAAAGTTAAATTTATACTCTAAATCTAACCAAACAAAAAAAAGTTTGTATCTAAAAAATATGAACTATGATATAAGTTTAACACAACTAACAAAATTTTTTCCATCCACGCACCATACTTTTAAGCTATCTAAATAGCTTCCCAATGTTAGTATACTTTAAACGTTGCCTTCAAATTACTTGCGCCTTAAACTGCAATACATATGTTGCCCAAATGTCTCGCACCTCGTCAATTTGATCTTGATCAAATGGGTATGTCTTTGGTGCTTTAAACATGAACTACACAGAAACAAAAGACACAATTACAATCATTTACATATCAAGGCGCGTAACTTATAAAAATAAGTAAATATTGCAACCAAAAAACAATAAAGGACGTACACTTGGTATTATATTAATATACCGTCCTCTAATGATCTCCAACATATATCGGCAATTGTAATATCCACATAAGACGCTTCCAGCAGGCTTCGTAGCACACTAAAATCGAAATCATGTGAATTTGACTACAACTTATCAACAAAAAAGTCATAACAATAAAACATAAACTATTATATAAAATCAAATGGAAACGCTAATTTTGGAATGGAGGTAGTAATTTGTAAGGGCATGGGCAGCAACTTGTATCAGTGATGATTATAGGGCACTCATTGCTCACTGTAGACTACCAAGATACAAAAACTACACTAAACTAAACTATGTAGGACTTTTAAAATCACAAATATATCAATCTATATAGTTTAACAATAATAATGAAGTAATAGCTATCAACTCACTGTTAGCAACCACAAAATTGAGAATAAGCAATTATTTGGAAAGAAATGGGATAAGATCTGGGTTATGAAAGAAAAATAGAGCTTTTAAGAGCTTAAATTGAGTGTTTTCTAATGCAAAAAATAATATGACACGAAGCTAGATAATTTATTATATATATTAATCTGAAAATACCTTCTGCACCATAAAATCATGTTTACCCTTCGCCATCAGTTGTGGCTCTAGCACCATGCCGATGATGACCACGATGAAGAATAACACGTCCACAAACATGAGAGTATTCAAACCTTTCTTGAATATACAAGAAGAATCAAAAATTGCATGTGCCCTTATTTCTATTCTTATCTCCTTTTTTACAAATTTCAGAAAGATTCAACATTTAGATTAAAATAAACAAATGCAAGCATAGTCAGCACCTTCATTATAATGACAAGGAACACACACGAAAATAACCCTGGGTGTCTAGTTAACAACATTATGTGTGAGGTATGAGTGATCAGAAGTCCAGTGCAATTATATTACACCGAGGTTTGATCAAAAGCTTAGGGGAATAAGGATTGTAAACCAGTACTTGAGATATGAATCACAATTAAAATATAGTAGAATTGCAATGGGTATAAGGCAATTCAATCTATACTGAGACACTTGGCCACTGAAAAACATAATAGAAACATTATTCAACAAATTATCTAAAAAACAAAACTGACTACAAGAAAAAGAGCAGTTCATATACAAAAGTACCTTGGGCTGTGTTTCGATATTAACATGTTTATCACATCTAACACCTCGATAGAACAATTCTTCACCATAAAATTCCTTGCCCAAGCATATGTTCAAAGTAACTTCAGCATCATCAACATGGAAACCTATGAACCAAAGATCTCGTATGAATAAACTTTATTGAGGCCTGAGATTATTACTACACCTAAGATAAGAGGAGAAGCATACAGGCGTCTAAGAACTATGATACTAGAGATGCTCGAAAGAACTGATCAGTCTCTGTTACAACAAAAATGGGAATACTGATTTCCTGCAACTGAGAACTCTAGTCTGTTGTTTGAGTTTTGTCTTGATTGTTATCAGTGTTTTGGTTAAGAAAAACTAGTCCTTTGGACAGCCCTTGTACGTATTTTTGATACTTTTGATTAATATACTTACACACATTTCACCAAATAAAAGAAATCGTCAATAGTAATTTAATGGTTACCATATTCTCACCTTTTCCGCCGTAGAGACAAAGATGTTTCACACCTGTTGCAGTCACCCACATTATAACTAACACATTTTCACCTTTAATTTTTGGCATTTTCGATGTGCTTGAGGTTTGGGTCTTTCTACTATGGTGTACTAGTGTCAAAGTCAGTCTGGTTCGCAAGGGACAAGTTCTCACCCGCTGCTCACTATATTAATTCTAATATGTAATGCTAATGATAGAAAAGGACCACATATCTATGGCTAGTAAAGATAGACAATCTAAATATAATATAAATATTTTTATTGATACCTACAACTATACTTTTGGCCCTTTGCACAAGCCTACTAAGAGAACAAGGAATGAGTGATGAGTTGAAATAATGCAGACACTCGTTCTACGTCTTGAAAAGATAAGTCGAAAAATCTAGGTTTAAGAAAAAAGAAACTAGAAACTTTTAAAGGAAGCTTGGGAATCAGCTTCTTTTCTTGAATCACCCATACATTCGGAACACACCATTAGCCTATTCGTCATATCCTATCAAACAAATAAGGGACACTCCTATTATACCAGGGGGAGCATATGAACATTTATGTCAATCATTATGACCTCGTCTTCCAATCATAAGCAATTGGTAAAAGCTAGTTGAGGAATTTGAACCAAAAACAAAAGAAAAGGTCTTTCACATATACGAATTTTGGTAGTCGATCGCTTCCTGTTAATATCTCGGCAGAAGAAAAAGAATCAAATTTTATACACACCGAAAAATAAATACTAATAAGTGTTTTTCCGGATTTATAGACATGAAGTCAGTACTTACAATATGGTCAAAATGGAAGATTTAATTGCGTATATAATCTAAATTCTTCTTGCAGTAGTGTAACTGTGTAAGTCGTCTACCATAGGCGAAAACTTTACTATGTAAAGTAAAGTCAGGTCGTTGCCAGTTGAAAAATTTTAAATGACTATTCCCATGTCTTGAAAGAATCAATCCTACACACTCCTAGTACTACTCTTGAAAGTAAGACAGGTCGCAGATCGTACCTATGTGAAACGCAACAAAAAGAAAGAACTTTCAAGCAAGAGTAAGCAGTGCCTATTATTTTTCATGTCCTCTTACATTATTATAAGTAGAAGGTCAAAAGATAGCATATCATACACTTTCGTCTCCCATGCTTCTTCCAGCTCTCAAATTTACGACACGAGATTGATATAAGCACGCAAAAAAATAAATCAAACCCATTTTAATCACCTTCCCAAACTCAAAGTAAATTTGCAGGAAACTCAACATTTATCTAATATCATGGAGGCTTAATCAACAAATTCTATTGAGTAAATAATACAAATTTATTATGTAAATTACATTAATTAGCATCAAAATGCCGTAAAATTAAAGAGTAACACAAATTTAACATGAAAAAGTAGGGATTGAAGATAGAGAAAGAGAAGAAGCTTACAAGGTGAGAAGAACGAAGACCTAGAATAGACCTTCGAGCTAATATCCCCGCCATTTTCCAAGCAAATTAATGAAAACGGTGTTATTTTACCGATGAATTGAGATACGATCTAACTGTGACTCTCTTAAGAAAGAAGATGAAGGTGGTAAAAAGTGAAGGATAAGGATGAATATCACTGCCTCCTAGGTTGTGTGGTTTGAGGGCTGGGTAATTGTAATTCCAACAAGTTATTTAATACTTAATGGTCCATTGAAATTCATATTACTCAAATTTAGTTTCCAGTTCTTCCCCAAATCAATTCAAAATCAACAACAGGCAAAAAAAGAAACGGGTCTAATAATTGTAAAACGAAGCCTAATTGATTAAATCAGTTGAATATAGAGATCATACCTTTGGTAAGATGGATTGACAGATGATAGAAAGAGGGACTAATTAGTAAAGGATTTTAGAATTACAAATTGGGGATGCTTGGTTATTCACGTTTGCGACAAGGATGGAGTGATAATGGTGGTTAACGGCAAGGTGAAATAAGATAATACGAGGACTCTAAGCGGACGGTTCAATTATATAACCGTCTTCTTTTTCAATAAGAGGACCCTAAGAGGACGGTTCAATTATATAACCGTCTTTTTTTTTAATAAGATAGCGGTTTAATTGACCAACCGTCCTTATTACTTTAATAATGAGGATGGTTTGGTTCTTCACCGTTCTTTTTATATGACTACTAATGGCGCTAGTTTCATTTAGTTGATACAAGACGGTCTCATCCCCAACCATCCTCTAAGAGGCGTCCTCGTATCCCAAATTTGTAGTAGTGAATGGAGGATCTATGAGCTAGAAGAGTTCTAAGTAGTACACCATCACAGATTCTATTCAACTAAGGTTGAGTATATCACATCGACAGATGCCGCAAAAGAGGTAGTATGGATCAAAAAATTAATTGGTGAACTTGGTGTTGTACCTAGCATTGATAATGGCATTGAGTTGTATTATGACAATAATGGTGCTATTGCTCAGATTAAGGAACCAAGATCACACCATAAATCCAAACATGTGCAAAGAAAGTTCCATCTTATTCCATAAATCTTAGGGAGATGGGATATCAAGGTTTGCAAGGTTCACACTGATGCAAATATCGTACACCCGATGAATAAACCACTCCCACGACCTAAACATGAAAGTCATACTAGGGCTATTGGATTAAAGCATGTGGGAGAATGACTTTAAATTTTATGGTTGAGATTACAATTGTAAAGACATTATTTTTATTATTTAGAATGTTCATCTATAAAATTGCTACTTATTTAATTGTTGGTTTATAAAAAAATGTCCAACTAAGTTCGTGCTTCTCTTATAGAGTTATAAAAAAAATTGATAAATGGACAACTATGAGGTGAACAGAGATCACAACTAACTAAGTCCCTAGTCTAAATCACTCAGATGGACATAAGTGATTTATTGACAGACTAACATATAATTGTTTGATAACACAGTTTCATGGGCTATAGGGACATAGAGATGTCTACTCAATTGCATGGATTAATTGTGACTTCACCAAATAGATTCTAAAGTAGAATCATAATCTATATTTAGTGGATTCCTTTGACATGAGTATATCATTTCATTGATTATATGATTAGTTATGCATTGACACTATTAAACGTCGTAGAGTGAAATGAGGTTATAAAAGCAGTAGTCATGGTGGCTAAGAATTGAGTAAAGTTTTGATGATACAAGGATGAATAAGTGCTCTTATACAATATGATTGGTGTCTAGCCCTCTTGATGAGCAAGAGCTGAGAAAATACAAGGCCATGCTGGATTAGATTAAGAAGTTAATCTATGCATGTTTAAACAGTTCGAACTCGGGATCAAGAAACATAATTTTGTTGGGAGACATATTGAACATCAGATGTTAGTTGTGTTATCAAAATTGACATTAAGAGATTTAAGGAATTTGAAGATTGCCTTATTGTCAAAGGACAAGTGGGAGATTGAAGGAATATGTGCTAAGATATTTCCAGCAATTGCAAAATATAATATAGGATATATTACGAGGATAATTATTTTATTAAATCATAATTACTTGCTAGAGAATAATTATGGTAATTAGTTACTATTAGACTGAATTAATGGCTAACATAATAAATGTGACACCCCGCGATATAGCATAAAAATAAACAAATAATTTGCAGCGGAAATACGATACTTTTAAAAACTTTTCGACATATTTATTAAAACTTTTCGCGGAATATCAAAACAACATGCGGAAGACTAAAAACTAATGAGAAAGTATAAAATATACAAAATAACTTAAATAGACGAGGGATAAGGTATCCCACGATAACAACTTGAATTAAATCTAAACTACGCGTAAGGGTAATTGTCGAATTATCAACAATGCTCGCTAGCCACACGTCTTCCCCAAACAGCACCAACCTACATTCATGAAACATGAACGCCACAGTCAGTGGGGAGTAACTCAGGGTTCTCCCAGCCACTTTACGTCAGAAAACATGTAAACGGTAATACAAAACATCTTATACATATGAACATGTATATATTATTTCATAAACAACCTTATATGCATTACTAAACGTAATCAACATGATCAATGCATGAGCGATAAACCAAAACATGTGATAACAGCATGAATCAACATGTGTAATAGAATTAAAGCCAGCATATGAGATAATATCAGAATCAAGGAAACATCCAAGCAAAGAACACACATAGTCAGAGCGTATAACCACTGCCTCTGACATACCAGAGCGTATAACCACTGCCTTTGGCTACTGGAGCGTATAACCACTGCCTCCGAATACATGAATAGAATGAACGCCGTCAGAGCGTATAACCACTGCCTCTGACGTACCAGAGCGTATAACCACTGCCTCTGGCTACTGGAGCGTATAACCACTGCCTCCAGCTACGGAGCGTATAACCACTGCCTCCGAATACTATGTATAGCGTATAACCACTGCCTATATGCCTAAGACCTGGCCAGACCTCTCGATGTAATGCCTTACACCGAACGACACACGGGGACCGGAGCGTATAACCACTGCCTCCGACCAATCCCGAACATAGATAAATTCCCATTGCATGGGTGGCGTTAGTTCATTACAGTGATACACAAATCGTACCACCGCTATCTATTCACATGCAAGACAACATAACCGTCGCCAACACAATTTAGGATGACATAACCGTCACCTACACAAGCTTAGGATAACATAACCGTTAACCCACTCAATTAAACATACATGAGCCAATAAAAGATGAATAAGACAACACTTAAGACCATTCCATACGGGAGAAGAATAAACGAAACTGATTAATAAAACATAAGTCTTAAAAGCGTTTTACATTTCAGATGTCCTCTGCCGTAAAATTCATAATTAATTCAAATAAAATCGAAATGATACAAGGACAATTGGGTCGGTTTAATAAGACTTTTATCTACAATATTTGTCAAATAAACATTTCCAAAAGACGAACTTAACAGGGGGTTATTGACTGATCTTTACAGTGTGTCAGAAACCGTCACACAAAATGTATTGCTTCATAAAACGAGTTTAAAAAATCATTTTGGGGCAAAGCAAACTCCTAACATCATGTAAAATCGTCAAAGTTTAATTATTGAAAAGGACCAGAATCATTTCAAAGTTTAAAAATGGTTTTCAAAACAATCTTTGAGCTACTGTCCGTTCTGCGAGTATTTCAGCGCACTGTTCGTAAATAATTTATTGTGAACAAATGACATGCAAGAAAATTACGAAAATTCAGAGGTAGACTCTTAACTCAAAATAAACAGGGGTCTCTTTTCAACATTTTCAAAGAAGGATACTCTAAGATGTCGAAATAAATTGTACAAGACAATGGACAGATTTGTCAAGGTGCTGAAACATCATGAATTAACCATTGTAAGCATAACACTATGAACTTGAAGGACTATCAAACTAATCATCCTCAATGATCATAAACTCATTTAACCCTACAATCCTTAATGAATTTCCATAATTAAAAACTCATCCAACACAAGCATGCATGATGAAATTCATCCAAACATATGATTTATGAACCTAATCATGCCACTACTTAATCAAACACAATTCTAGTATACTAAACATTACTAGCATATGGTCATGCAAACAAAGACGATAAAGTCGAGTAACCCATCACCGTTACCTTATAGCTCTTCAATAAGCATGATTTTGACTCAAAGCCACTCCGGTTTGGACAACCGAACTAGCTACACTTAAATAAACGAGGTTAGCTAAGAGAACCGTGCCTTAAAGGCCACGACCAGAGTATATTAAGGAAGAAATTTGATAATTTTATTACCTAGAAAGATGGAGGGCGAGGAGAGGAAGAGATAGGCGCGAAAATCGTCGAAAACGGATAAGAAACGAAGATTTTACGACCGTTTTACGGTTTGTGCACAACAATGGTGTCCTCATGTTTTCTTTGTGTTTTTGTGAGTTTCTTCTGAAAAAATGAATGATTTGAAGAAGAAGGAAGGTAGAGCATGACCTTGGGCATCAAGGCAAGGCTTAGTACTCAGCCATGTGTCCTAAAGGACATGTGGAAAAGAGTATAGAGTAAGCAACGAGCATGGGTCTCGTTAGCGGATGGTCCGTGACAGCCTTTCGTATTTTCAACATAATTTCCTCCACAGAACTCCGATTGACGTATTTTCGGTGGCGTTGGAAAGCTAAGAAAAAGATATAAAACTTTTATTTTATAAGCAAGAGCTAAATATGCCTGTAAAATATCTTAAAATTAGCAACAAGGACAGAGTAACATTTTACAAGTTTAAGAAGTATAACTTTAAGACGGACATATTAATATCATTATCAAAAACGATCAATTTTAAAAGGAATTTTATTTATTGTGGAACATTATTATTACTAAAATAAGATTTTAATAAAATATAAATACTTGGAAATTACGGGGTGTTACAATAAATCCTATAAGGTCACACATATAAGCACAATAAGAAAATATTAGTTCTATTAGGGCACATATTTTAGGCACTGATTTTAGGATAGGAATATGAGTTCTTTCCTTATTCCACCGAGCCGCTATTATGGTATGTGATACTATATAAATAGAGTTTTAGGATGATGGAAACTATAAGTTTTATCATCAAAAATTATAAGGAGAAAATATATTGTTATTCCTATATACATTACTATAGATATTGCTAACGATAACGGCCCCCTCGAAATGGCCAGACATGTTGCTCATCACACAGTAGTTGGGATGGGTATACTCCACAGTTCGGTTTGTCGACATTCTTATTTATAGTAGAAAAAAATAATTTTAGATGGTAATTAGGGTTTTGATAAAGTAGTTTAGGGCAGGGATAAATATTTATAGTAGAAAAAAATTTACTGTCCCGCACAAGAAACAAGAAACCCTAAAAAATCGATTGACAATAAATGTTCTTGTCATTTATGATAACTTTTTTCACAACAAACTTCAACATCATTTCCAATACAAAATAAATAAAGGAGAATCAGACCTTTTGTTGACCAGTACAGCTTTATACGGAATGAATCTGGCACCAAAAGGCTTGAAAATGACACCACCATTGTTCATAGTAAATATTTTTTAAAAAAATTAGCAAAATTCAACAACTTTATATGTAACAGAGATAACGGAGACGAATACCTGGTATAAAAGGCAAAGGAGATAACTGAGCGACTACGATGGATGTTGATGGTATAAATGGCAAAGGAGATACCTGATTTGTATGGCTTTAGTGTTTTATCGGCGATGAAAGCGGAGACAATGACGGCGACGAAAGTGGTAGAGTGTTTGTGCTTAGTGTTTGTGGTTGTTTTTGTATTTGCGTCAACAGTGGTTTTTAAAAGAATGATCGTTCAACTATTAACAACGGTTTCTAAAGGAATAACCGGTGTTATTACATTTCACAGAATTGCGCCAAAATACTCTAACTTATTAACAATGATTTCACAAAATCACCGTTTTTATTATTGTATCCATTGACAACGGTTATAGTATGAAAATCGTTGTTAATGTTAATAATAACGGTTACAAAATAAAAATCGTTGTTATTAAGTTCTAAAGATGTGCGCTATAGTCATTTTATCCAAATAACAACGTGTTTACGTATAAAGCGTTAATATGCGATGTTAATGGTGCGTTGTTATATATTGTCTGTTTTTGTAGTAGTGATACCACCTGCCTCAAGCATCCATAAAAGTAAGAGAGTGATTGATCCTTCTCTTCTGTTCTGGCAAACGTGAATTTTTGGGTTGTGCTTGTGGACTGAGTAGATGGGCAACAAGTGGGGCTCTCAGATCTCTATAAGCTATTTGTGGAATTTATGTTCCAAGATGTAAATATTCTTTTCACCTTTTAGTCTGATTCATATTATCTTATGCATGTGATCTTAGGGTAGATGTTAGGAAATTGTTTCCTGAGATTCCGCTTTCGCATCTATTATGATATCTTATGTTTTTCGGCAACATGTTTTGGATGTAAATGAATAGTTATAGCTAGCTGGTTATATACTTGTGTTTTTATAGAAATGTTGATATTGGATATTGCTTGTAAGATCAGTGTTGATGATCAGTGTTGTATATGATGTATGCAAACTGAAAATCACTTGTATTTATTCGTGGAATGCAGTTACAGTAGCAGGCTCTTGCAGGTGCTAGGAGCCTGGGTAGGTGCAAATATTAGTAGAGCTGGGAGTGTTCTGCAAATAGCTAGAAGGAGATGGGGGAGATGTAGAAAATTGGTCACTACTGCAACCATTTTGGCTGGTTGGTATAGCATTTGGATGCAACGAAATAGAGCAAGGGTGGAACAGAATGTCCAGAGACCAGAATATGTAGCAAAACAGATTCAGGAGTTGATCAGAAGCAAGTTCCTGTGTTGTAGACCTCGTAAGGTGTCACACACAGATCGGAATTGGTTAATTAAAATGCATTTTTTGTAATCTGAAAATCAGAATAGAGATGAAAATTAGTGATGTAATATGCTTAATTGATGAATGAAAATTCTTACATTTTAGCAAAAAAAAAAAGATATTGCTTGTAAGAAGCTCTCAAATCTTTATTCCTAGAGGTTAAATATAAAATAAATTTCTTAAAACGATAAATGAATGGTTTTTTTATAGTAGAAAAAACATGTCACACAGTATAAAATTGTCTTATTATAAAATTTGTGTACGATTTAGGTATAAGACAGTCTTATTATTGGATTTGCACAGTTTAAGTTAAAGAAAACAATTGATGTCATAGTTCAAAGGTACGTAGAATTTCTAAAAAATAGTGGATATAATTTTAAAGAACCTACTTAGGAAATAGGAATATAACGTATAGAGTTATTGAGCAACCATTCATAAGTTTTTTCAGCAAGTCTTTCATATAACGATTATATCTATTAAAAATGTATGACAGGTCAAGTACTATTTATGTGAGTAGATCAACATGTTGTTACTCCGTACCCACTATGCTTTTGTCTTATGTCTTGTCTACATACAACTATACAAGGATAACACTTGACCTGTCGTAAACTTGTGACAGATATATCTGTTACAAATAAGAAATTTGCAATGTTTTGTTTATTTCTAAGTGGTGATTCCCTCCTTTTTCACTAATTCATAGTCACAAGTTTGAAACGCAACGAGTTTTTTTTCAAGTTGATCGCCTTAACGGGACTTACGAATTGAAAACAAAATAATATGAGTTTATAAAATTGTAATGAGTTCGGGACGCCACGATTTTGCTTTTTTTAAAATTGTATTAGGCTAGCCTTTGATATTCTAGCCATTGATATTCTTACGTTATTAATATTCTGTGATTGGATACGGTCATAAGCTCGTCTTGTAATTATATAAGCATAATGCTAAACTAATACAAACCAACAGTTTCCCAAATAAGTCTTAACAAATTGATCGTTTTTATAGATAACTAATTTAAAAAAGGTTATCAGTGACGGAGTTTGTAGCCAAGAATCATAATCGATCAAAGATTATTATTTGAAAAAGAGTGTAGATTATAAAACAGGAAGAAACTGTTTTTTTAATGGAAGATATTTAAATGGTAGGAATTTGAAAGTAGATGTGATAGAGTATTTAAGAGGGAGTGAATGAAGATAAATAAATAAATAAATAAATAAATAAATAAATAAATAAATAAATAAATTGTAAGATGGAAGATATTTATATAGGGAGATTTGTTGTTGGAAAAGCCACGAGGGTTTGAAATGGACATATCCATAAAAGTAAGGGAAGAGTGCATGAAAGAAGGAAAGCGAGATGGGGAATGAGGAGTAGTGAGTAGTACGCGGACTCAACACCGGCCACACACCCCACCCTACCAACGTGCCATGTCCCTCACTCCCTCCCCATTTTCCAACCCATCACTTATTATATGCTTCTACATTAATATATCGCCTACATATTACTCAACATATTACTCATACTACTAGTAAGTAATATACCTCCCTCCATTTCTATTTGTCTCAACATTTCCTGCTAAAGATTGACTTTGTTTTGTTTTTTTACTATTTTCAACCAAATCTAACATGAGTTAGAATGTGCTTGCTTAAGTTTCAAAGAGCCTTACTTCTAACGGATATATCTGTCATCAGTTGAAAACGTATACTTTACTCCCACAATGAAGAAAATGGACATGAAAGTGGGAGAAAATAGAGTAATTTATAGATAGTATAACTTGTATTAGGTAAGGGGCATCATCTAAAGCTTGTGACACATAGTATCCATCTTCAATGTGAATTTGTGCTTAATTTTATCACCTCTTTCATTTTAAGATGTCACCATTATATATATAAAAGCAAAATGTAAAACCGTTGATGTGTCGCAATAAGTTTTTAGAATTTCCCTAATAAAGTTTCCTCATTCAATTTGACAAACTTAGTTTTAATTACGATCAATTACAACTAACTATTAATTATATATTACCTAATTAGATTTTCAAAGTTTCCATTAAAAACTAAATTTCACTTTTCAAAGCCGAAACAATTATAATACTATTAATTCGTAATTACCAACAAAACATCAATTACACAACCAACCATTATATTTCCAATAACCCTTTTGTTTCTTTATGCAATTAGTATAGTTGACTGAATAATTTGGTGACATCAGTTAGGTTTTCCTAAACCTTCGTTCACAATAGGTATATATATATATATATATATATATATATATATATATATATATATATATATATATATATATATATATATATATATATATATATATATAAAGGCCGGATCACGTGAGGCCGCCTATTACGGTGAGGCCGTCAAACCCTTACTATGTTGCACATGATTTTAATGGTCATTGGACTAATTTCAATGGGATGAAAACTATGGGTCATTTCTAGCATTTCATTTGGCCCAAATATTTTCTCTATCTAAAAAAATTATCCATTTTCCTCTTTTTCTTATTTCGTTAAACTTGATTTAAAATATTTGTTTATTCACGAAATGTATAATTTTTTATTTCGTGAATCTTGGACCTTAATTTGTGAAGTCGGAACCTTATTTCGTGAAATTTGGACTTAAAATGTTTGTTTATTCACGAAATGTATAATTTCTTATTTCGTGAATTTTGGACCTTAATTTATGAAACCGATACCTTATTTCGTGAAACTTGAACTTAAAATATTCGTTTATTCACGAACTGTATAATTTTTTATTTCGTGAATCTTGGACCTTAATTTGTGAAACCGAGACCTCATTTCGTGAAACTTGGACTTAAAATATTTGTTTACTCACGAAATGTATAATTTTTTATTTCGTGAATTTTGGACCATAATTTGTGAAACCGTGACCTTATTTCGTGAAACTCGGACTTAAAATGTTTGTTTACTCATGAAATGTATAATTTCTGATTTCGTGAATCTTGGACCTTAATTTGTGAAACCGAGACCTTATTTCTTGAAAGTTGGACTTAAAATGTTCGTTTACTCACAAAATGTTTAATTTTTTATTTCGTGAATCTTGGACCTTAATTTGTGAAACCGGAACCTTATTTCGTGAAACTTGGACTTAAAATGTTCGTTTATTCACGAAATGTATACTTTTTTATTTCCTGAATCTTGGACCTTAATTTGTGAAACCGAGACCTTATTTCGTAAAACTTGGACTTAAAATATTTGTTTACTCACGAAATGTATAATTTTTTATTTCGTGAATCTTGGACCATAATTTGTGAAACCGGAACCTTATTTCGTGAAACTTGGACTTAAAATATTTGTTTACTCATGAAATGTATAATTTCTAATTTCGTGAATCTTGGATCTTAATTTGTGAAACCGAGACCTTATTTCATGAAAGTTGGACTTAAAATGTTCGTTTATTCACGAAATGTATAATTTTTTATTTCGTGAATCTTAGACCTTAATTTGTGAAACCGAGACCTTATTTCGTGAAACTTGGACTTAAAATATTTGTTTACTCACGAAATGTATAATTTTTTATTTCGTGAATTTTGGACCATAATTTGTGAAACCGTGACCTTATTTCGTGAAACTCGGACTTAAAATGTTTGTTTACTCATGAAATGTATAATTTCTGATTTCGTGAATCTTGGACCTTAATTTGTGAAACCGAGACCTTATTTCTTGAAAGTTGGACTTAAAATGTTTGTGTACTCACAAAATGTTTAATTTTTTTATCTCGTGAATCTTGGACCTTATTTGTGAAACCGGAACCTTATTTCGTGAAACTTGGACTTAAAATGTTCGTTTATTCACGAAATGTATAATTTTTTATTTCGTGAATCTTGGACCTTAATTTGTGAAACCGATACCTTATTTCGTGAAACTTGGACTTAAAATATTTGTTTACTCACGAAATGTATAATTTTTTATTTCGTGAATCTTGGACCATAATTTGTGAAAGCGGGACCTTATTTCGTGAAACTTGGACTTAAAATGTTTGTTTACTCATGAAATGTATAATTTCTTATTTCGTGAATATTGGACCTTAATTTGTGAAACCGGGAGTTCATTTCGTGAAACTTGAAATTAAAATGTTTGTTTACTCATTAAATGTTTAATATCTTATTTCGTGAATCTTGGACCTTAATTTGTGAAACCGGGACCTTATTTCGTGAAACTTGGATTTAAAATGTTGTTCACTCACGAAATGTTTAATATCTTATTTCGTGAATCTTGGATCTTAATTTGTGAAGCCGGGACCTTTCGTGAAACTTGGACTTAAAATGTTTGTTCACTCACAAAATGTTTAATTTCTTATTTCGTGAATCCTGGACCTTAATTTGTGAAACTGGGGCCTTATTTCGTGAAACTTAGACTTAAAATGTTTGTTTCCTCACAGAATGTTTAATATCTTATTTCGTGAATCTTGGACCTTAATTTGTGAAACCTGAACCTTATTTCGTGAAACTTAAACTTAAAATGTTTATTTGCTCACGAAATGTATAATTTTTTATTTCGTGAATCTTGGATCTTAATTTGTGAAATCGGGACCTTATTTCGTGAAATCGTCACTAACAAGTAGCATCCACATAATAGCACACATACTTCAGTACTCGTATTTCTAGAAATAGTGGCACAATCAATAATAACGGGAATAAAAATGAAATCACCAGCAACCTTTAAAAAGTATACTAGAAAATTAACAAGAAAATAAATACAAGTAAACAAAACTAAATCGAAAAGCACATTAAGAAGTGTAGTTTCTACAATCAGCGAAATCGAGCCACTGGCGGTGAAGCTGCTCAAACAAACGAACCGTCAGGGAGGGAGATGCCAAAGACACCTCTCGTTATTCATATTATTCTGCTTATTCTATTCTTTCTTTAATTGGAAAAATGAGAATCGATATGATATCAATCAAGGACTTTGCGCCAATATGTCCGGGTACATTACTGTTGCTATGCTTGGGAGCAGCTATTCTCAGAGTCTATAGCCTCCTTCGATTACTCGCTTCTAGAATTGTTTCTCTTCGTGCGTACTTCAGCAGTTCCCTATTCTTCTTTTGAAGCTTAGCACATTTTTTACCATGAATCTACAACAATTGAATAATCGAGTATAAAAACGCATAAAAATTGATGCAAGTCAAGTAAAGGAAAATAGTGAAACAATAGCGAAACCCAGTAATTAAAGTAAGTCAATAAGATTCTGACCAAAATTTTACAATTAAGCAAGAAAAATCGAAATCTAATAAAGAAAGGGAAAGGTACATACGAAAAAGAAAATAAATCGATCAAAACCTTCATAAACAAGAACGAAAATCAGTAATTAAACTAGTAGATAGAAAACTTAACAATTAAATAAGTTGATCGAATGTTAGTGTAATGGATGCGGAATAAAATTAGGATGAAACGAAATAAAAAATAGATGATTGGAACCACCTAAATCAGAAAATAAATTAGGTTGATGATGGCGATCAAATTCTAAGCGATAACATGGCGATCGAAATATGGGTGATGACGAGGAGCTGACAAATGCAAAATTACAAACTAAAGATGCAGAAAGTGAAATTGAGGAGGGGATGTGAGTAATATGGGGTTTTGTTTATAGACATGTGTCATCATCTGGTCGTATGTAGATTTTAGATCTGACGGTCACTAAGAGTACGGTAGCCTTACCCTAAGAAGGGTGCCTCACATGATTCAACTTATATATATATATATATATATATATATATATATATATATATATATATATATATATATATATATATATATATATATATATATATATATATATATAGACTTGGGATCCGGTGAGAACCACCTTACAATGAGAACCTAGTGAGAACTCTACCTTACGGACTTTTTTTTTAAAAATTAATAACATAATTGGATTCGGCATGACATTTTATAGCTAGAAAACATATTTTTTTGTCTAGAAAATAAATACTAGTGACGGAAATAGAGGTGAGATACGTTTTATTTATTTGCATGCACCTACTATCTATTTTTTTCGTATCTGTCATTTTTCCGCCACTAGTATTTATTTTCTAGACCAAAAAATATGTTCTCTGGCCATAAAATTCCATGCCGAATCTAATTATGTCATTAATTTTTTAAAAAAAACTTCGTAAGGAAGAGTTCTCACCGGTTTTTCATTGTAAGGTGGTTCTCAACGGTATATATATATATATATATATATATATATATATATATATATATATATATATATATAGAGAGAGAGAGAGAGAGAGAGAGAGAGAGAGAGAGAGAGAGAGAGAGAGAGAGAGAGAGAGAGAGAGAGAGAGAGAGAGAGAGAGAGAGAGAGAGAGAGAGAGAGAGAGAGATCCGGTGAGTCCACCTAAATTTTTGAGTCCATGAGTCCACCCTAAAGTATCACTAATTGTATTAAAAAATATCACGTTTTTTTTTACACTAGAAAGTTTACAATATCACAACGTTTTTAATACAATATCAAAGGAAACAATATCACTCACTATATAAAACAATATCACGAAATTTTTTCCAGAACACTTTTTTCCAAAATTTTTTTTTTTTCGATTTTTTTTCTCGATTTTTTTTTTCAGATTTTTTTTTTTTGGTGATATTATTTTGAAGAAACGATGATATTGTATTGAGTAACTTGTGGTATTGAAATGAAAAAAAAATAAAAAAAAAAATTTCGAGAAAAAACGCATTTTGTTAAACAATATCACGCACTATATTAAACAATATCACGAAATTTTTTCAAGAACTTTCTTTCCCGAAAATATTTTTTTCAAATTTTTTTTTTTAATTTTTTTTCTCCAATTTTTTTTTCTGAAATATTTTTTTCTCGAATTTTGTTTTTGTGATATTATTTTGAAGGACCGGTGATATTGTATTGAGTAACTTGTGATATTGTAATGAAAAAAAAATTCGATAAAAAACGCCTTTTTATTAAAAAACAACGTGTTTGTTTTAAAAAAAAGTGCATACTGAAAAAGGGATTTTTTTAATAAAGAAAATGTGATTTTAAAAGAAAAGGCGAAAAAAAGGAAAAAAATGTAATATTGAAAAAGGAAAAACAAAAAAAGGAAAAAAAAAATTGATATTGAAAAAACGTGATACTTTTTTATATAACTTGTGATATCATCGTTAGACTCATGGACTCACAAATATTTAGGGTGAACTCATGTGATATACTTCCTCCATTTTTATCCAAATACCATATTTGCTTTTTGTACACTATTCATCAATCAACTTTCAATCTCAATTTTCTCTCAATACGTAAGAAAAAATATATTCATGTGAGGTCTTGTTTAATTCGTCTTTACGAGTACATTGAAAATATATAACTTTTATAATTTTTACAAATACGTAGTTAAAGATATGAAGCACGCAAAACTTGCGTTGGCGTGCGTTGGCAAACGTGAATAAAGCAAATATGGTATTTGGATAAAAATGGAGGAAGTATATATAGAGTTGGGATCACATGAGTCCACCCTAAATATTTGTGAGTCCATGAGTCTAACGATCATATCACAAGTTATATAAAAAAGTATCACGTTTTTTCAATATCAATTTTTTTTTCCTTTTTTTGTTTTTCGTTTTTCAATATTACATTTTTTTTCTTTTTTTGGCCTTTTCTTTTAAAATGACATTTTCTTTATTAAAAAAATTCCGTTTTTTCAGTATGCACTTTTTTTAAAACAAACACGTTTTTTTTTTTTTAATAAAAAGGCGTTTTTTCTCGAAGTTTTTTTTCATTACAATATCACAAGTTACTCAATACAATATCACCGGTTCTTCAAAATAATATCACAAAAAAAAAAATTCGAGAAAAAAATATTTTGGAAAACAAATTCGAGAGAAAAAATTGAAAAAAAAAATTTGAGAAAATTTTGTGATATTGTTTAGTATAGTGCGTGATATTGTTTAACAAAAGGCGTTTTTTTCTCAAAAAAAAAATTCGATTTTTTTTCATTACAATATCACAAGTTACTCAATAAAATATCACCGGTTCTTCAAAATAATATCACAAAAAAAAAAATTTGAGAAATAATTTTTTCGAAAAAAAAAATTCGAGAGAAAAAATTGAAAAAAGATATTTCTGGGAAAAAAAGTTCTTGAAAAAATTTTGTGATATTGTTTAATATAGTGCGTGATATTGTTTAACAAAAGGCGTTTTTTTCTCGAAATTTTTTTTTCGATTTGTTTTCATTACAATATCACAAGTCACTCAATACAATATCACCGGTTCTTCAAAATAATATCACAAAAAAAAATTCTGAAAAAAAAAATCGAGAAAAAATATTTTCGGGAAAAAAAAATCGAGAAAAAATATTTTCGGGAAAAAAAAATCGAGAAAACAAATTGAAAAAAAAAACTTTGAAAAAAAAAAATTCGGGAAAAAAAGTTTTGGAAAAAATTTCGTGATATTGTTTTATATAATGCGTGATATTGTTTCTTGTGATATTGTATTGAAAAGGTTGTGATATTGTAGACTTTGTAGTGTAAAAAAACGTGATATGTTTTAATACAACTTGTGATATTCTAAATGGACTCATGGACTCAAATATTTAGGTGCAAACGGTGAGAACGAGTCACGTCCGTTGGATTAAAACACAATCAACGGTTAAGAAATACCCACAACCCACATTCTAGATAGATTTTTTGACGGAGTAGATAAATTTTTTTTTACCTTTTTACACAAACTTAGATACATTTTTTTACGGAGTAAATACTTTATTTTTTTTACCTTTTTACGTAAACCTATATACATTTTTTTTTGACGAAATAGATACTTCCTCCATTCAAATCCAATTTACACTTATTCCATTTTAATCCATTCATATCCAAACTACCACTTTCCTATTAAAGCCTAAAAAATTACTAAAGTGTCCTTATAAATATCAATTATTTACACAAAATGTCATTGAATGGCCCACCATTAATCAACTATCACCCATTTAAATTAATAAAAAAACACCTTACACACATCCAATTGTACTTTTAATAATTTTTTTAACCTATTTCTTAATATTTGTGCAAAAAGCAAAACTACACTTTGGATATGAATGGAGGAAGTACATTTTTCTTACTTTTTTACGTAAACCTAGATACATTTTTTGACGGAGTAGATACATTTTTTTTAACTTTTTTTACATAAACCTAGATACATTTTTTTAAGGAGTAGATACATTTTTTTTAGTTTTTTTACATAAACCTAGATACATTTTTTGTAGTAGTATATACATTTTTTTTTTTACTTTTTTACGTAGACCTAGATACATTTTTTGACGAATTAGATACATTTTTTTTTACTTTTTTATACAAACCTAGATACATTTTTTGAAGGGGGTAGATACATTTTTTTAAGTTTTTTTTACATAAACCTAGATACATTTTTTGAAGTAGTAGATACATTTTTTTTTTACTTTTTTACGTAGACCTAGATACATTTTTTGACGAAGTAAATACATTTTTTTTTACTTTTTTTACATAAACCTAGATACATTTTTTGAAGGAGTAGATACATTTTTTTTTTAATTTTTTTACATAAACCTACATACATTTTTTGATGGACTAGATATATATATTTTTTTTTTTTTACTTTTTTACATAAACCTAGATACATTTTTTAACGGATTAGATACATTTTTTTACTTAAATCTGAATTCATTTTTTGACGGAATATATACATTAGATACATTTTTTTACCTAAATCTAATTTCAGTTTGTAATTTGGTTAATTTTGTAGTCGCAGCAGTCTAATCAAAATTTTGTTCGCGGTAGTAGACATTCATTGATTAATGCTGCAAGTATGATTTCATTTCTCAGCTGCTTGTTTTTGAATTTAATGTATTTTAAATTGCAGCGAAGTTTGATGATTTAAACCTAGATACATATTGTTTACTGATGTAAACAACTAAACCAACTCATTGAGCTACGCGGTATCTATTACCTTGTGGATCGACTTTACGTGAAATTTTAATGGCATCAGAAGTCGCATGATCTTGATTGGCAGGAGAAATGGCCAAAATGATACAGTTGGGCTGCGTGAGGAACGAACATACATAAGCAGTTTTAAGGCACAAGCTGTAAGCATAGGATTGTACAATTTTAATCCAATTTTGTTTAATTTAAAATTTAATCTCAGCCTTTCAACTAGTTCTCATCTAATGGAGGAGAGCAGTTTTAAGGCACAAGCTGTATATTATATATATATATATATATATATATATATATATATATATATATATATATATATATATATATATATATATATATATATATATAGATAGGGTTGGGATCCGGTGAGAACCACCTTACAATGCGGTGAGAACTCTTCCTTACGGAGTTTTTTTAAAAAATTTAATGACATAATTGGATTCGGCATGAAATTTTATGGCCAGAGAACATATTTCTTGGTCTAAAAAATAAATACTAGTGGCGGAAAAATGATAGATACGAAAAAATAGATAGTAGGTGCATGCAAATAAATAAAACGTATCTCACCTTGATTTCCGTCACTAGTATTTATTTTCTAGACCAAAAAATATGTTCACTAGCTATTAAATGTCATGCCGAATCCAATTATGTTATTAATTTTTTTAAAAAAAGTCCGTAAGGTAGAGTTCTCACAAGGTTCTCATTGTAAGGTGGTTCTCACCGGGTCAGGATCCGGTGAGAACCACCCTTGAGAACTCTCACTAAATCTCCATCATATCTCGCTTCAAAAGTTTCGATGGATCATTTAACATTAGTTTAACTTATTCAAATACACATTTTAGTATCATTAAACAAAAAATTTTGATTTTATTAACAAAATATATACTTAGTGTACCAAAATAAAATTAGGCATACTAAAACAGTTGTAAATACACGAAAACAACCACTATGTGCATGAAATTTTTTACATGCATGAAAATAATTAGTAGGTGCATGAAATAATAGGCTCTACATGCATTAAAACGAGTTCTAGGTGCATGAAAAATGATAGATGCGTAAAAATCGGTAGTAGGTGCATGAAAATTAATAAAACGAATCTCACCTTCATTTCCGTCACTAGAATATATTTTCTAGACCAAGAAATATGTTCTCTAACCATAAAATTTCATGCTGAATTCAAATATGTCATTAATTTTTTTTAAAAAAGTGCGTAAGGTAGAGTTCTCATGGTTCTCATTATATTGGTGGTTCTCATACGATCCCAACTCTCTCTCTCTCTCTCTCTCTCTCTCTCTCTCTCTCTCTCTCTCTCTCTCTCTCTCTCTCTCTCTCCTCTCTCTCTCTCTCTCTCTCTCTCTCTCTCTCTCTCTCTCTCTCTCTCTCTCTCTCTCTCTCTCTCTCTCTCTCTCTCTCTCTCTCTCTCTCTCTCTCTCTCTCTATATATATATATATATATATATATATATAGAATTGGGATTCTATGAGAACCACCAATATAATGTGAACCATGAGAACTCTACCTTACGGACTTTTTTAAAAAAAATTAATGACATATTTGGATTCGGCAAGGAATTTTATGGCTAGAGAACACATTTCTTGGTCTATAAAATATATATTAGTGACGGAAATCAAGGCGAGATACGTATTATTAATTTCCATGCACATACTACCGTTTTTTCACGTATCTATCATTTTTCATGCATCTAGAACTCGTTTTAATACACGTAAAGCCCATTATTTCATGCACCTAGTAGTCATTTTCATGCATGTAAAAAATTTCATGCACGTAGTGATCGTTTTCGTGCATTTATATCCGTTTTAGTATACCTAATTGTATTTTGGTACACTAAGTATATATTTTGTTAAAAAAATCAATAAATTTTGTTTAATGATACTAAAGTGTGTATTTGAATAAGTTAAACTAATGGTAAATGATCCCTCGAAACTTACGAAGCGAGAATTGGTGGAGATTTAGTGAGGGTTCTCATGGTTCTCATTATAGGGTGGTTCTCACCGGATCTCGACCCTATATATATATATATATATATATATATATATATATATATATATATATATATATATATATATATATATATATATATATATATATATATATATATACTTGTATACACACAGAAATAAACCACGTGTTGCTGTGTTATATTACCGCTCTTTTTACTTTCCAACAATAATTGAAATTTCTATTACTGCTCCTAGGGCTGTTAATGAGACGAGACAACTCGCGAGCAACTCGAGATCAGCTCGGTCAAAGCTCGGTCAAAGCTCGGCTCGTGTGAGCTCGACTCGAGCTCGGGCTCGGCTCGAGAGCTTAACGAGTCAAGCCGAGCAAAGGCCGGCTCGACTCGAAAAGCTCGCGAGCGGCTCGAACATTTGAGATTATATAAGGTATTAATCATATTTTATAAAAATATGCTCATATATTATAAAAATATTTTGTCGTTATTATATCTATGAATCATATATATCAAATATCTTGTTGATTTACTAAACATTTTTAAATAAAATCTTCGAACCTTGTTATTGAAAATATCGGAAGAAAAAAAATATAAAATATACAATTTTATATAGGCTCGATTTGGCTCGAGTTTGGCTCGAGCTCGTGTTAAAGCTCGCAAGCTTTGTAACGAGCGCATTTTTTTCAAGCTCGGGTAAGATCGGCTCGAGCTCGAGCTCGGGTTTTTGTAATCGAGCACGAACCGAGCAAAGCCAAGCTCGGGCTCGGCTCGGCTCGTTAACACCCCTTGAGTGCTTCCTACTCAATGGCCGACATTTTTTTAAAAACAAGTTTTTAAATAACGCTTAATTTTATATAGACCATTTTCGCTGTTTTTTGCTTTAACTTTTTTTCAACTTTTTCGTAATAGAAGTTGTTATATATTTTATTATATATTTACTTTTTCATTTAATTTTATTAAGCCTTCTCATATACATCAAATACGTTATTAGATTATCTAACAAATTTACTTGATCATTTTCTTTAAAAGTCGGAAATAAACAACCCCGTGAATTTTCACGGGTGTTATACTAGTATTTACTTATTTACCTTTTTAATAGAACAATGCTTTAATCATTCAATTTCCATTTATGTAGTGAATATTTTATATCAATAAGGTTCTTTTTGTTGAACACCACCCTTTTAAAAAAAGTTTCTAAAACACCATTTTTAATAAATTTTTTTTGTGAAACATGACCTTTTAGTCGGATTCCGACAGTTTGTATAATTCTGTTCAATTAAAACTTTTTCACGTGAAATGTTTTGACTTTCTTTTTCGTTTTCCCTCCAAATCACTTTTCCCTTTCTTTATTGTTTCTCTCCAAATCACTTTTGACTTTCTTTATTGTTTTTCCTCCAAACAGTCTCACGCGCGAAAGTTTTAATTGAACAGAAATTATACAAACTGTCGGAATCCCGACTAAAAGGTCGTGTTTCACCAAAAAAATTATTAAAGAGATGTTTCATAAACTTTTTTTTTTAAAAGTGGTGTTTGAAAGAAAAGTTTTCTTAAAAGGTGGTGTTTGTCAAAAAAATTCCTATCAATAACTAAGTCTATAATTTTTATGTCAAATACAAAGATATTTATGTTAACGTGAACAGAAAAGTGGATTCGAATCCTTATGGCGTCAATAATAAACATGGTGGGTGTTGTAAAAATGGAGTACATGTGGTTAATTAAAGCGAAAGATATTATAGAAACACAAATTTTTCCTTGACGAGCATTATCCATCATAAGTAAAAGATAAATAGTTCCCCTCTTAGTAAATGTTTTATTTTTCCCCACTTGTTCTTCCACTTGGCTTGTTATTGGAGGTATTCGTCTTATGATAGTCTCGGTCACAAACGAGAAATGGTTTGTTATAGAAATAATAGTAACACAAAAAGACAAGGTGGCAGTCGTACAAGTTGATACCCACCTCACGGCTCACCTCAAGGTTGAGCCTTGAGTGCTTCACCCATAAAATATCCCTATTAATTCCTTGTATAATTTCAACATTTCATCACACACTCTTTATTATTCTCTTGAAAGTGGAAACCAAACACACCTCACCTCTCCATCCCTCTTTGTCTCCACCTCTCAACTCTCAACTAATATCAAAATAATATCATAAATAAATATCTTAAGTTGTTAAATTGAAGAAAAAAGAAGAAGAAGAAGAAGAATAGGAGGATGAAGATACAGTGTAACGTGTGTGAGACGGCAGAGGCAACAGTACTGTGCTGCGCAGACGAAGCAGCGTTATGCGACGTATGTGACGACAAGGTGCACGCAGCAAATAAGTTAGCTAGTAAGCACCAGCGTCTCTCTCTTTCTCACTCGCCCTCTCACTCCCCTATCTGCGATATCTGTCAGGTTCCTTCATTTCTTTCTTTCTCCGTTCCTCTTCAATTTTAACTATTTCTTTTTCCGTTCCATTGCTACGGTTAACCGCTATATCCATCTTTCAAACCTCCTATCACCCCTTTCGTCGGAATTCTTCGATCTTCTACCTCTAGGCTCTAGGCCGCATCATTTACCTACTAATTTAACCACTAACAAACATTCTGTACAGAATTATATTCCAGATATTTATGTGTGATATTGTATATATTAGATATCATACGGACTATATTTTAGTACCCGTCGTTACCGTAGTTATGAGACTAAGTTTAGGAGAGTTTACAGAGTTATCATTGTATATATATTCAACTATTATATCAGCCTTTGTATTCATTTAAAAACACAATTAACTTCTCATATAACAATACCAATTTTATCATGATATGAGTCTCGTGGGGCCAGAGTTTGCAGCCGGACCAGCAAATAAATTGGTCGGTTGAATTTGTACATTCCCACATTAATAGAAGAGGAGAACCATTAGCCCTTTATAAGGCAGGGGTTACTATTGCCAATTGGTTTGAAATACCCTTGTGCCTGGTGGTAAGTTAGAATGGTTGTGAATGAGAATTTGTGGAATCCTATCAATTACTGCAACTTCTTCTCCAGCACATTCCAACTTGGGATATCCGGTTGGCTCATCCCCACTCAATTGCGATTCAATTCCACTATTTTCTTTCATGACGCCTGCTTCTATTTTATATACGGGGGGTAACACACAGTGTACGTAGTGGGTCTAATGTATGTCGCATGTAGCTTATTCATATTGGATTAGGCCACTAGGGTCATTCAACAAACCCTGTCTAATGTAAAATTTGTTTCAGGAAGCAGTTGGCTACTTCTTTTGCTTAGAAGACAGAGCTCTACTTTGCAGGCACTGTGACATTGCTATCCATACTGTCAATTCCTTTGTCTCTGCCCATCAAAGATTTCTGTTGACTGGAGTTAAGGTGGGTCTCGACCCTGCTGAACCCGGTTCTTCATCATCACGGGGAAGAACCCACTCTGTTGACAGAGCCTCTGATTATGCAGATAATCGGGATGCATCCATGCCCATTGACCCTGCCTCCACCACACCCTCTTATGACAGGACAATATTGGGTCAAGATGGAGCACAAGACGTTGCATTTTCTAATAAGAGAACCATGCCAATGTCAATGAGTGAGTATGCCAGGATACAACCTGTTCAAAATGGCACCCTCGAGGACCTAACCCAATCTAGGATGAACTTTGCGGGTGGTTCTAATTCAGGAAACCTATCGCAGTGGCCTTTAGAAGAGTTCCTCGGAATGGCTGATTTCCATCATAACTTTAGTTTCACCGGCAATGGATCCTCAAAGGTATGCCTCTATTCCATTCCACTTCTTTGTAAATGCAAGAAAATCGAAATATTGGTCATATTCATGCACATGGTTATTGGTTACTCAAACAGCATTACCTCAACTCTTAGGATACTAAAAATGAAATTACTTAAATCTTAAACCTCAAGGCACTGAAAGATGAGATACTCCTTGTTTAAAGGTTGACTCATATTTGGGTCATTGGCTGTGAGATGAGGCACGTCAATAAAAACGGAAGGGGGAATTCGTACCTACGACTTGTCGTTTATATAATATATTGCTCTTGATGTCATTCTCATCCCTTTTCCCCAAAATTGTGTTAATAGGCTGATAGCGGCAAGCTTGGAAGTTCCGACTCGTCTACATTCTTAAGGTCCTTGGAAGTTGATTGGGATAGCGATGACCAGATGGGCCAGGTTCCTGAGGTTTCCTGGGCTGTGCCTGAGATTCATTCACCACCTACTGCATCAGGCCTATATTGGCCCGAAAGGTCTCAGCAGCTAGCCGAGAATACACCTTACGTGCCAGACATATCTTGGTCTCAGTCATCAAATAGTCAGCATTATCAACCAAAACACAATGCTGGTAAACGAAGACGACAGACATAGACAATTTGTATTACTATAGATGTTGAAAGCCTGATACTTTGTGAGGCCGCCAATGCAAGTCGTTTTGTCAAATGGGTTAGGTACCAACCTGGCTGGTTTCACCTCCTCGTAGTTTGTACCTTTCTCTAATTACAAGATAACTAGATGTCTTTGGAATCTGGAAAAAGGATCATGTCAAATGTTGTAAAATCTGGAAAAAGGAAGCATAAGCCTAAATTTATAAGATATGCATTATTTGGTGCACTAAACCTAATCACTGATGATATATCCAATTCTTCCCACATGGGCATATTTGACCCGCTTACAGTTAAAGAAAATTTGTCGATATTGATATGGCTTTTAACCACTGTGTTAGAAATTTACGCCTTGAATTTGTGTTGAAAACGGATTAAGCTAAATGTCTTATTAAAATTTGGTTTTTAATTTATTTATGGTATTAGGAAACTATTATATTAGTTTCTTAATAGTCTTTGTTCCTTAATTAGTTTAGATCTTATATTTTGGGTAGAATAAATCTATATAAAAACCCTTATATTAGTGTAAAATAATTAAGAAAGAGAGATTTGAGAGCACAACAAATTGGCACCAGAGCTAAAGTTTCTTGATTTTCGGGTGAAAAGATGTCGAAAACGAATGTTTTGAATGTTGAAAAGCTCAAGTCTGTTATCTCAAAGACAAAATCAGCACGTAGTTCAATTGATGCAACAAAGCTAGATGTAGATGTAGTCTTGGAAGAGATGTCTCATTCTTTAATTCTATTGTGTTTATCTGATCATGTTATGATTGAGGTCGCCGATGAGGAAACTGCTACAGGTTTGTGGTTGAAGTTGGAATCTTTGTATATGACAAGGACTCTAACCTATAAGTTGCTTCTTAAGTAGTGTTTGTTTGGTCTTCGTATGCTAGAAGGTATGTCTCTCAAGGACCATCTAGACAATCTTAACTCTATTTTACTTGACCTGCGTAATTTAGATGTTAAGGTAGATGATGACGATGCCGCTGTAATTTTGTTAGTTTCTTTACCAAATTCGTTTGAGACTTTTGTGAAGTCTTATTGTTGTTGGTAAAGATTATTTGACTCTAGAGGAGGTGATATCAGCGCTTCACATTAGGGATTCGCGTCGAGGATTATCAGGTGGTGTTGTAGACAGTAGTCTCGCGGGGCTTGTTGTTATTCGGAGGGTTCTAGTAAGGGTAAAACCAAGTATAAGGGTCCTCGTAAGAATATCTGCAATTACTGCAAAGAACCCAATCATTGGAAAAATCAGTGTCCTAAGTTAGGTTGCTAAATAAGATTCTGAGAAAGATTATGCTCTCGTTGTTGATGGTGTTCCATGTTCTTTGGGTAGTTGGATTTTGGATATGGAATGCGTTTATCATATGTGTCCTATTAAAGAATGGTTTGATTCTTAACGAACTTTACAAGGGTTCAATGTTGTCATGGGTGACGGGTCAATTTGTGAGGTGCTTGACGTTTGTACTATTCAAGTTAGGAAATTTGATGGTGTTGTTGTCTTACTAAAAGGTGTTACGGATGTTCCATGTTTGAAGAGAAATCTTGTGTCACTTGGGATGTTATTAGTTGATCAGGGCTACAGTTTTCAAGGTGATGGTGGATCGCTGTGTGTTGGTAAGTGTTGAGCCAGGATATTTCCTGCCTGACTAGGAAACATCCCAGATAGAACCCCATACAAATGAGCACCCATCAAAATAAGAATACCCATATTGGTACCAGGCCAGGAAAGGTAATCAAGACAGGGAAGAAATAGTCTCGTGCGTAATCAAGAAATACCATTAAGAGAGCAGTAAGCATCTCGTAGGAATAGCTAGAGATACGAATAACAAAAGGAAATAGTACTATTTTCTAGGAAGACGAAGTCCTAAGCGGTAAATGCAATCTGGATCGTGGAAAATTTTAGCAAGCAGTGGCCGTTGTGGAGGAAATAGTCAAAACGCAGTAAAGGGAGCGACTCCTACTTTCCCGGAATGAAAATAACAAAGAATCTAACCGTTACATGGAGGAAGACTATATATACATATGCAGGAAAAGAAAAGGAAGGGGACTACAGAAAAACTACACATTATTCTTTTTACTAGCTAAAGCACTTGTATTCCATTGTTCAATCATCATATTCAATAGTCGAAATCCTTCATGGCTTGGTACCTGTGGGTTTTTCCCAATTCAAAGAGTTTTCCACGTACAAATCTTGTTGTTTCATCTTTAATTTTGTTCTTTATATTTTTTTTACGTATTACTTTGATAAATCGAGCTAGATATCTATACTCAAATCATTCATGACAGGAAACTCTTATTGAGATAATTCCTGCTAAAACAGTAAGGGTTTTCTGTTGTTTGGAGAGGAGCTAAGACGGGAATTGTTTATGTCCTTCAAGGCACATTGTTGACTGTTGGAGCATCAGGTAGTCATTCTTCTCTCTTTCTCGAGTTTAAGTTAGGGGATAGTATGTAACTTGGATATGTGAATGATACTTTGAAGCACAACCAGGTTGGGTCACGTGGTGATAATCTGGATAGTGCGGGTTTGGATAACTTTAGTGAAAATGGTAGTGTTGACAATAAGATGGAGTCTATTCCAATACAGGTCAAGTACAAGGTTCTCACGACAAGCTATCAACTTTCGTCTCTTCGCCTCAATGAGGCAGTCCTTCAAGGCACAGTGTTGACAGTATGATTTATCTAATACTTGATCGTACACTCGCGAGTTGTTGTAAGCTTACGGGTGTCTCAAATGAGATTTTGGAATTAATACGCAGGTGAAGTTAAAAAAATGAAGTAAATACTGGTAATGTTCGCTAGGGATAACTTGGAACCGCATAATTGTAACATTGGTACAACCTCTTAACATTCTGTGATAATTTGATAGTTTGATAGTTTGATAATAGATTGGGTATTAAGAGTATACGATCAAGTATTAGATGAATCATATGATAAAACTCCGCAATACTAGACCTTTTCCAGACATATGATCTCTTCAATTTACTTAGAGATAATTAATGTTTACACCCTTATAAAAACAAATTTTCAAATATACCCCCTTATTAAATATTTTTAATATTTTACCCTTTATAAAACACTTCTATGGAGTAGCATTTAATATTTTTAATATTTGTTGATTAATATCAAATATGGAGTAGCATCTGAGCAGTTAACAAGCCATTGTCGGTTTTGATCAACAAGCACAAACTACTAAATTTAGGTCAAACTAATATCAAATCACACCTAACATAAGATAAAATAAGAGTATGAAATTGAACTAATAGGCAAGGATAATATCGTAAATTCAACATTTATTACACGGAAATAAGAATAAAGGGCACAAATTTTAGTAGAGGTGTTTTATAAGGGTGTGAAAATATTTTATAAGAGTAAGGGGGTAAAAATTAACGGAATTACTTTTTCACATACGAATTTTACTGTTTCACATACACTTTTTTATTAACTTTCCACATTATACCCTTTTTATAAACCTAAATAAATTAACTTTTACAACCGAAATGGATCTAGAAATTGAATAATGAATCATAAATCTTTAATTAGTTATCAATTATTAATATATTTTATTGAAATTATTAGGGTTTATCATTTAGTAAAATTAATACGTTTAGTTCTTTATCAATTAATCCGAAAGAAACTTCGTAAAGAACAATTCAAAAATCAACAAGTTTCGAGTTCGTGAATCTCGACATACTCATGAGATTTTCGTACATGAATGTGTGCTAAGCTAATCCTTAATTGTTTGTTCATAGATGTGTCAATGACGGCTGTCCATTATTCAAAGGATTAGGCCCGCCAAAGGATTACAACAAATTCCTGAACTGCTCGTTCTTCATTTGGGGCATATGAAAGGCCATGAAAAGTAATGAAAAGGACGGTAACGGAATCAAAGTGAGTGTTAATTGCAACGGTATTCATTACTTCAATTAAATACACAAACAGATTAAGCACTAAAGCTCATCGATTGCAATGCCATACGAGTAACTCCCGTAATTAGTCAATTAACTATAGTTTCTTTTGCATAGATTTGTTTGTAATCGAAGAAAAGAGAAGCCATTTGCTTAAGCCCTTCATGGATCTCCCACGGATGTAAACGAGTTCTGTTATATTCACGATTACCGTAAAGCCAAATGTCATCGTCATTCTCACACCCAAGTAGTAATTTCTCGCACCCACCTTTTCGGTGATTAATAGAACAAGCCTCACAATATTGACAACCACCTTTATATATCTTCTCTGCAATAAAATGTGCACATATGTGTTCCGATTCCGTGATAGTGGTGTAGGAAACAAATGCAGTAAGTGAGAAACTAGACGAACACCAAATAAATATGCTTAAGTGCATACCAGGAAGTTCATCAGTTGGCCCCAAGTTAACAGAACAATCAACGAAATCTTCGGAGACACCTCGTCTATGTACCGTCCACCTAATTTCTCAATATTTCGATACCGAAATTGTTTGTGAACGACCATATTAGGAGTCGTTTTTTGCTCAAACTATGGAGCAAATAGCCCAAAAAACAATTCCAATACGATAAGGAAAGTGAGGAGAGGAGAATGGTGGTCGTATTTCATTGTTTGGTGGTCGGAGTAAGGAGAACGGACATGACGAAGTTAGCTCGACAAATATCGAAACATGCAAGCAACATGTCGCTGGGAAAGTCTTGAATTTTTGAAAAAAAAATTAAAAAATTGAAATTGATGACGTGGAACCATTTTCGGTAAATAGTTTGAAATGAGTGCTATTTTGGTAAATAGTTTGGTTTTCGACCCTATTTTAGCAAAAACTTCAAAGAAAGAGAGATGAAAAATATCAATTAGGTGTTGTAAAATTATAAAAATCGTATGTGAAAAAGTAAAATTCGTATGTGAAAAAGTAGGTCCCAAAATTAATTGATCCATTTACTTATACAAATTTTTGTACTACCTCCTCCATTGATACAAGTAAATAGTTTAAAATAGCTTGAAAGCAGCATTCATGAGCAAATTCCAAGAATCGGGGACACCCGCGATGCACCAATGGGTGCAGTCTGCACCCGAGTGTTGCGGGTTCACAAAAGACTTGGGATGAGCATCGGGTCTTAGTTGGGTTAACAATGAAATGTCGAGAAAATAGGCAGGACTCTTCATTTGTCCCAATATATGCTTCATTATCTCTTCTCCTGGGTTTGGTGGTGATGGACTTCTTGACCCTGATACTGGTGACATCTCTGCTATGCAATTTCTTGCTTTCGACTTCCCAAAATCCGCTCCACTGTCATTTTCAAGTGAAAATATTACAAAGTGAGTGAGTATATATATAAAATTATGGATCATGTAGAACTTGTTAAAAAAAAAGGTATAATCAGAACGGAAAGAAAGTGAAGTAACTGATAATGTGAGGCCGATATGCCTTGGTAAACCACTTTGGTTTTGGTATGATCGACGGCCGAGTCCACCCATTTGGCCCAAGTTTTCATTGCAATTTGGAATGCTTGTGTTCTGTCCATATCTTTGATAATTTTACCACCCAATTCGATATAGTCCCACCTGCAAATTCACTAAATTATCTATAAAACGGTTTTATAAAACAAAATTATGTAAATAGTGTATATGCAAAAGAAGAAGATGGAAGAAGATGGAAGAAGAAGAATATATAAGAAGAAAGTAGTAAGACATACGGTTGTTGGGGTTTGTAGTAAAACCACCAATGCCAACTATCGAAGATCAACAAGTCATACTCCTTCCATGTATCACCACCCTTGATTGATTCTAACTTCAGTATTTTTCCTTTCTTTGTCTCATCAATGTCCACTATAAATTGATGCCATTGCATGCTAATCTTCACTTCGTACTCCTGTATGTAACAATATGCATTTTCCTTCTAATATTATCGCCCTAAAACTCGATATAAATATAAAATGGTACAAGCGGCTAAGCGGGTTGAATGACTTACCGGAAACTCAAAGTGATACACCGGGGGTCGTTCCCTAATGGTGTACTTAGCCATAGGATTAGCAGCATGAAGCATGCAAGTCAGGGATTGCCATTGATTTAGGCTAAGTGAGTCCCCTACAAATATTATCTTCTTTCCTCTTGCTTTTGCCATAAATTCCTTTGCATTAAATCTGTCCATTTTTATTCAAAACGTATCTTCATTATTTTATTTCTAAATTATCTGAATATAACCCAACAACAACTTGAATTGACAGCATCAAAACATATACTCCTTCTAACTTCTTTTTTCAAATTCCGCAAAACAACAAATTACCTTTGCTAATCACAAAAGAGTGTACGTAATCACTAACAACAATATTGCTACCCATTTACTCCTTCTAACTTCTTTTTTCAAGACGCCCCATTTACTTAGCTCTTATTGAATTCGAGTAAACTCATATTTATCGATTAAGGAAATTACAAAAATTGCGGGACTCATTGAATGGCTTGCGAAAAATTAAGGAAATTACAAAAATTGCGGAATTATGTTTATATAATAAAATTTTAGTTCTACCAAAATAGTTTATTGAGTGATTGAAAAAAATTTAAATAAAACAAATGGTAAAAAAACATTGAACAAAAATTGTTTAATAGAACTATTGAACGCTTGACCTTACCAGCAACCACTAGACCAACATAGTTAATATACTTATTGTTTAACAAAGGGGGTGTGGTTACTGTGTGCAACCAAACTTTATTACAATTTAGCAATGAGTTAATAAAATTATAAATCACATTGACGAGTTTTTCTGAGTTATGACCAAGAGTTCGTTTTATGGTTTGAGTACATATATGCTACGTACAATTATGTCTAGAATCAATATGAAGTAAAATAAGTACATATAAAGATCTTACTGAACATAATATAGAGTTCCAAATAATCAAAACCCTAAAATAAAGCCCTACAACATATGATACTTTAGGTTTATACATCTTAAAATTATAATCTCTTACAGCAAACAACAAATAAAACAAATTGAAGTCACACAATCCTACAATAACAACAAACGTAACAACTATTATTTCAATTTAAGTTAAGGTTAGTAACTTGAATTAAGTTATATGTCGCATCATCAATTTGCTTACCTTGGTAGACTGCAGCCGGTAGGCTGCCATCGATACTTGAGGTAATCCGTGTCCGACCTACCGTTCTTTTGGCAATCGAATTGTGGTCTCAAGAATGGACACACACTAGAATTATATAAGGGATAACTTTCATCACGAACCCAACTTCCTTCAAATACGTTACAATTTCTTACTAATTCCACTTCTCCGTTTGATTGATGAAACAATAATAATGAGACTATTACCACAGGCATCAATCCAATTATTGGGGCCATATTTTTGCTCAATATTTCCATTATTTGTTTACTATTTTAGTTATGGTTTTCAAAGTGATATGAAAATTTGTTAAACAGGTTGATTTTATATATACTACTTCTACAACTATGGACTCCATATATTAATTAATGTTAATTAGGAATTTAGCAATTTATGGAAGGTGTATCAGGGTTGAAATCTTACAATTTAAGTAATTACATACATATCTACCTTTGTTTAGAAAATCTATCTAATTAGCCGAGAAATTACGTATCTATTGTGGGCATGTATTTTGAGTACGTGAAAATTGTGATTCACATTACGATTTTGTGTCATTATTAGTATATTTTGATACCGTATCATATGTGATTTTGTATTAGTCATCTGGTACTTTGGGGATCCATCGAACCTCCTGTTAAGGGGTTATCTAGTTGAAAGCAGGAGTGGTGATTAGCCTCTCCAATTTTGTTCAGTTGTGAAATTAAGTCTCATAAAATACTATTATCGATTTTTCTAACTTGTGCTCTAAGGACATACGTTAATAATCCGAATATGTAAAGATTCATAGGAGATTCTCACTAATTATGGTAAAACTAGGTTTATACTTGAATTTATCTTGAAAATCTCCTATAAATCTTTCCATATTCCGATATTTGGGTTATTAACATGTGACTTTAGGACACAGGTTAGAAAAATCGTACAAATATTATTAGTATATACTACGTATTATCTATCTATCTACCTATCTATCTATCTATCTATCTATCTATCTATCTATATCTATCTATATATATTAATAAAAAAAACTTTTTTCGAGCATTACATAGAATCCAATATTTGCAAACTACTTAAAAGTAATTAATTATTTAATCTTTTAATTAAGATATATGATACAAAAAAATCATTGTATCTATTACGAATATGATAAATAATACGCGAAAGTGGCGATTAGCCCCGATAACTTTAAGCAATTGTGAGATTAGCCCCATAAGTTTCAAATGTAATGATTAGGCCCATAACTTTGAGTGGAAGTGAAATTAAATCCAATTTTTTGATTTCCAACCAAAATTGCACCAAAAAAATCAGATTCATTAATTTATACTCCCTCCGAGTCGGAGTGTTGGTTCCTGTTTCTCTTTTGATGCGAGTTTAGTGATGGTTCATCTTTCCGTTTTTAGTAACTTTTTTGTGGGTCTAAAATTAATTCAGTATGGGGTAAGGTGTTTTGTGTGGTCTAAAATCATTTCCTTATTTAATATGCAAAAAGCAAAGGGAACCAACACTCCGACTCGGAGGGAGTACAATTTATCAATACAATAAAAGTTGTTATACATTTATAAATTGTATGAAATTTATTACACATTTTTGGGAAAAAATAATATTTGAATGAACTACATAAAATTTAGAATTTATAATATAATTTCATATGTATATCAATTATATTAAAATTAGTTAAAATATTTAAAATATCCTTTATAAAAACTATGTTAGTTAATAAATTATTTAAATTCTTGCAAAATATTAAAAATTATTTAATGTACAATGATTATAAATATAAAATGATTCAATGATATATTTTTTGTTAAAATAAGAAATAGAGTTGGATTTCACTTTTTGTCAAAGTTACGGGACTTAATTTGTTGTATTTGTAACTTATGACGCTTAATTTCACAATTACTGAAAGTTATAGAGCTAATCACCACTTTCGCAATAAATGATATGTATTTGAGTTACTACAAAATTTCCCGAGAAATTTTTCTTAACGAGTCATTCAGTAGAATGTACCAAAGTTCGAATTAAATTACAAAGTTTTGATTAAAGTATTACAAAAGTCTTGGTTATTTGGATGATTACCCGTACCCGACCCTAAATTATATCATTTACCGTACCCAAACTCATCATTTTCATCAATTTCCTCGTTATTCTTCATGATTATTTGGATATGCGTATAGTATATTAATGATAACTAATAAGGGTCATTTGTTTGTGTGTATTATTTGGGTTATTGACATTCGTACGAGTGTTTTTTCTTTTTCTTTTTCTTTTTTTTAATAAATACAAGGGTCTAAGGGTCGGGTAGGGTCCCAAGACCAAGACCCGGACCCGACCCGAAGTTTTTTATATAAGACCCATACCCGACCCATACCCGAGTGGGTCTCAAAAATCCAGACCCATACCCGACCCATTATGGTCCGACCCTAAGGGTCTGGGTTGGGTACCCGACCCACTGCCATCCCTACTAACAGCCCAACAAATTGATTTTTGTATAAAATATGCAGCCCAACCCATACCGAACATTACTTGAAGATGGTTATAACAATGAGGTTTTCGTTTTAGGAAACCTCAGCAACCGAAGCCCAAAGGCCCATTATATATAATACACTAACAACCATCATCTTCTACATCCTCTGTGAAACGACAAATTTTTTTTATCAAAATCCAAATTAAACACTATCCGATCATCTTCTACCTAGCATTCTTTGTGAAACGACCAAAAAAAAATTCATCAAAATCCAAATTAAACGTTGGTGATAAGTAATAAACAGCGGTATATTAATTTGATAGTTTATATGAGTCAGTCCTAAATTTTTGGTTACCAAGCATCTCCCCTGCCCCCTACCTACCGTGTTAATATTTGTTACCATAGATTTGATTGTACATCTTCAAAGGTTCATTTCTCTTCAAGGTACAAGAATATGCAAAACAAGCGACGGAAAAATGGCGACTGTAGTGTGTAGTCGCCAAATTGGCGACTGAAGGTAAAGTTTGGCGACTGAAACCAGTCGCTATTTTGGCGACTGTATGATTTCCCAAACTTTTTCCCACCGACACAAAATGGCGACTGCATGGTGGGCAGTCATTAAGACAAAGGCACGATCAAAAGTTGATACTACCTTTTTTCAAGAAGAAATAGTATCAAATTGGATAATTTTGTCTCCAACAGACGGAATCATTGATCAAAATGAGAATGAACAGTTTGAAGACTTGGAAGAGGAGGAGGATGTTGACACTAATAACTATGATGGGTTGGTAGAAGGATTGGAGGAATTAGATGAAGTGAGAGTTGTTGATGAGGATGAGGATGAGGATGAGGATGAGGATGACGATGATGATAATGAGGATGATGTTGATCAAGAGGATGATGAAGATGATGATTAATTTGGTATAGTACTGTAGTCCAAATTTGTCATGTTATTATTGTTCATATTTGTATTAAACATTTATTTTATGTTTGATAATAATTTCATTTATGTGATTGTAGATGGCAGAAGGTAGAGGAAGACAGCGAGGCGGGCACAGTCGTCAGCAGAGTCAGCCCTCCGTGCAACAGGAGGAGGAGTTAGTTCAGAGTGATTCTGAGGAGGACACGCGTGTACAGATTCAGTACACACAGGATCGCAAGAATATTGATGCGTGTCTATTTTATGATGTTTTACATCTATTTTTACATGCATCTCTGAGCTCAATTATGAGTTTTTGGTTATTATTTCTCCTATTTCGTCTACTTTCGTATTTTTATACATTATTGCAGATTTATGCGGAAATTAGGCAATTTCGATTCAAACTCGTCCTCAAGTGATTTGCATGCCTAAGGATACGAAGGAACGAAGGAGGAACAAATCCTAGAGCACATTTCAAGGCCTGAAGATAGGATAAGCAAAGGTGCATACAGTTTACAAGCTCTAAAAAGCAAAGAATCGATCCACGATATTGCAGCCTGTTTCAAATGGCTATATCTCTAGTTCTTGAGCTGATAATAGAGTAATTCAGGTTGGAGGTGAAAGAGTATCCTCTTAGCTTTCCAACGCCGCGAGAATCGCCTTATTATGATGAGCAACGAAGAAATGGCAGCTGTTTTAAGATCGACGCGCGCTGCAGAATTCGTCAGAATGCATTACTGTACCTGCTGTTTGGTCGATCGACCACCTACTATGGTTGGTCGACCAAGGTACCTGATGCGCGATATTTCAGAAACCCGATAGTTGGTCGACCGACCAGCATAATCGGTCGATCGACCACATAGCCCATTACTGAAGATTTTAAACGCCTAATTAAGCCCGTGATGAAGCTAGGTTTTGAAGGAAGCATCGACATTTCTCTATAAAAGCTTATAAACCCTTGTGTACTCATCATCCAGTTTACTACTCAAAAAGCTTAGTTTAGTTTAAAATAAAGTTCATTAGTTTCCCTTGTTAATTAGGTTTTAGATTATTCCTACTAACAATCAGTTTCCCGCACATTATTTCAATAATATTTAATCTTTCTGTTCTCATTCCTTCCTTATTACGGTAATTATTGCTCTATTTTAGTTTATTCATAATTTTATTAGTATCCGTTTAGTTAGAATCCCTAAACCTTTATTGTTGTTAATTGTTATTTCGGTAATCGCATCAATCATGTTTTCTATTATCGTTATTATCGTTATCGTTATTGTTTTCATCAATACTATGAGTAGCTAGACCCTCATATGTTAGGATGTAGGCAACCTATAGTATAGATGGCGTAGTTTAGGTCAACCCGTAGCAGTACTTGGTCAACCGACTGGCTTTTTTGGTCGGTCGACTGAGTTGATTGGTCGATCGACCGGTAAACCTGGTCGGTCGCCTGATTACGCGTCTGATCAGTTTTGTTTTATACCGTTAAAAGCAATATCTTTCAATGAGACCAAAAGGAGACTTGTTAGATGCTTAGTAATGACCAACCCATAGATCGAAAGACAGGGAAGGGCATTAGTTAATGGTTTAAACGTTTAAGTTACTTACGATCGAAAGATTTGTGACTTAGGCTTTAGGAATCACTAATCGTGTTGACACCTAGTATTAGTGAGACCTAGGGACTAGTAGCATAGGTCGAAAGGAGCTATTAGTTAACCTGGACCGAAAGGACTCGTTATACCCATCTTACGCGACTGTAATGCATGTTTACCTAGACCGTCTGCCATCTTAGCTATAGTGACCCGAACATCCTAACATCTCTTTTATCACCGTTTTTACATGTTCTTTTCAGTTTTATTCTTTACTTTAATTGTTAGACTTAGTTCAAACCAAAATAACTCAAAACCCCCTCTTTATTGTTACGTAATAGATTAAAAATTAGAAAACATAATTAACCTTGTCTCTCTGTGGTTCGACCCTTACTATCTCTATCTATAGTTTTAGTTTGGTTTATAAATCTTATCTTTGACACCCACAACGACGGGTATCAAATTTTGGCGCCGTTGCCGGGGAGACGGTATAATTTTGTTTGCTTTATTTTTAATTTATCTTTCTTGTCTCAAGGAACTTTGGTTCCTTGAGACCGTTACTTACTTTTGCTTCTAGTTTTGCTTGTGCAGAGTTAGAAGTAAGTTTTTTTTGAGAGAAAGGCTTGAGTACTCTCAATTCTATTGCGATCATGCCTACTATATCTGATAATCTTCAGCCAACAGCACACGACCTTCCACATGGATTTACTCTACCCTTTGAAATTCGTCTTTCCTATATTGAATTGGTGGAGCAAAATCAGTTTGCCGGTCTACCGGATGAGGATCCTTGGAAGCATTTGGAGTTATTTACGGATTATTGTTATTCCATACCCGTACCGGCTGGAGTGACGCAAGATGAAGTTAAGGAGAAGATGTTTCTTTTCTCCTTGAAAGATTCTGCGCGTCAATGGATTCGCTACCTTTCTAAGGTAGTAGCTAGAGTTACAGACTGGACATCTCTGGCATTGCCTTTCTGCAAACAGTACCGCCTGCGAAAACCAATGCTTTGAGAGTTCAAATTTCAAATTTTCAGCAAGGACCCGGTGAGGAATTTCATGAAGCATGGGCCCGTTTTAAGAAGTTGGTTCGATTTGTTCCTCACCACGGCTTTGAAAAATGGTACCTTTGCAACAAATTTTATAACTCTTTGTATGATGACTACAGAGTCATCCTTGATTCGGCTACAAATGGTAGATTTCGAAATAATGTAGCTTATGATGAGGGTTGGAACATTATTGAGGAGATGGCGATTCATAAAGCTGAAAATGGGAATTCGCCGAAAACAAGTACGGAAACGAGTCATGTTGCAGCGCATGAAGCGTCCATTAACGTCCGTTTCGAAAAGCTTGAGAATTCTCCCGTTCATGAAACAAATGAGGCTGCGGAGTTGAGAACGATTGTCCAAACCCTCATGACTCAAATGTTGGAAATGAAAAAGGCTCAAGCTGCATCATTGAAGAACATTGAGAGCCAAATAGCAATCTTAGCTGCTAATTAGATTGCTAATTCTCCGAGCAAATGTGAGAGTCCCGTAGAAACGATCAATGCCATTAATCTCCGAAGCGGTCTCTCATATGATGGACCAGCATCCCAAGAGAGGTCTGATAAAGTTTCTGATGTGGAAGTTGATCTCGTCCCCAGTAAAGTCAGTCGATCGACTAGTATACAAGGTCGATCGACCGAAAGACCTGTTGATTCGTCAGTTTCTGACAACCAGAAACCTTATATTCCTAGTTCGACTGGTCGACCGACTGTCATGCCTAGTCGACCGACCAAGACACCTGAGCAGAATATGGATTCGCCTCTTGAGTCACCTGACTTGACGGAGATTCTGAAGTTAAAGAGGCCGAAGGTTGGTGATCCTACGGCTAGTGTTGCGGTCCCGTATCCGGATCATTTGGAGAAAGTGAAGTTGGAGCGTCAGTTCTGTAAAATCTTGGAGATCGTCAAAGGCCTTGAGCTTGGGAGAAAATTGGAGGACCATGCTGTTTTTTCTGATGCTGTAGGTCATGGCAAATAGGGCATAGGAGATGCTGGTGATACTAGTGAGACGGAATTGAAGCAAGTTGCTGAGCAAGATAGGTCGGGCAAACTAAAGAAGCGTGTCATAACTTATGCGACACCAGATACCCTTCCTCCGTCTAGGCCTGTTATCTGGAAGCCTAGAGTAACGGTCCATACTATTGAAAGGACCTCTTTTAGCCAAGTGCCTTACTTTGGGGTATCTTGTTGCTAAGCCGTAGTGCTAGTCAAGTTTCCTATTTTCGGTTTCTGTTGGACAACTTTTTGTTTTTGCTTTAGACTTAGACTCTTTTTACTTTTTGTTACTTTGTTTTTATTGACTTAGTAGTTCTGGGTTTGGCATAAGTTTTGGGCGCATATATATTGTTTTTACAGGTTTTGAAAGGAATTAACTCAATCCGTTGAGCTAATTCGAGGAAGAAAAGAGGAGCACTGTTACAGGAAATCTAGTCTACCGACCAGATGCATCAGTCAGTCGACCAACCTCTGGAATCCAGTAGCCACTGTCTACCGAGACTTGGTCGGTCGACCAAGGGTTGTGGTCGGTCGACCACTACCACTGCTACTACATGTTCTCGTTTGCCTCGGGAAGCGTACCAACAAGCCTAGGGAGTCCTTCTCTCTATGTTTCTTTTATGCTTTCATTTTCACCTTTATTTTCATACCTTGTAATTATTATTTATCACCCAAATGTTTTTAATTTCCGAAAAAGGTTGTCTTGTTCTTTTTCAAGTCTATAAGGTAGCACTGCTGGCTACCGAAACCTCCTAGCTCACGCTGGTTTGGGGAGGTTCCCGTTCGCGCATATATTCCGTGAGTTCCTTCCATGTTCCTCTTTAGTTTTATTTTATCGCAAATTCCCATATCCCATGTTTTTTGTATATGATATTGCACAATGGGGACATTGTGTGATTTGGTTTGGGGAAGGGTTTTGCGTCGCATTCATGTTTTATTGCATTTTTGTCTCACGTTTATTGCATTTCCGTTTTGCATTGTTTCTTTCATTTCCCTTGCATATACACAAAAAAAAAAATGAGAAAATTCAAAAAAATTTCAAAACAATGCACGTTTATTTTAGCATATAGGTTGAGTCGAAACGATAGTATTTCAATGATTACTTTGCATTTCATCTGTTTATGCCTAAGCCTTGCTTGTCAACATGTTTTAGTAGTAAAATCATATGCATAGTCTACGAGTTTTTTTTTGTCAAACTAGTTGTTAATCTTGAGACTTGACTTTGAATTTTGGCAACCTACTATACATTCCGAGTTTTCTAGAGCCCTTTTACTGGTGTCATCTATGACCAGTTGTTTAGGATGTGAGTAGTACTCCCCCTGAGACATGTTACATCAATATGCATAAACATGAATTTAATTTGCTTTATACTTGTATGCTATCGATTTTTGTGATTTTCGACACGTGCAATTGAGGTCCCTTTTTCTTATCTTACCCATAAGCTTCACATAGCCAAATTTACCTTTTTGTCCCATAAGCTACATCCCATACTTAGCCCACCTTATTCGAGCTAGTATTTGTGGTCACGGGAATGTTTTAGGTCTTTTTGGTTGTTATGCTCTCAATTGAGAAAGAAAGAAAGAAAGGAAAAAGAAAAGAAAAAGGAATACAGAAAACAGAAAAAGAAAGAAAAAAATCGAAAAAAAGTACACTGCAATTCAGTCGACCGACCGCATCACTTGGTCGGTCGACCAACTGACAGAAACAGAAAAGTGCAGTTAGTTCAAAAATTCCTTTCTTTAGCATTTACTACTCCTATACTTCATTCATATCATGTGGGAGTCAATTTCCTTGGAAAACTTGTGAGATTTGTGCTACAAAAATAGCATTGTGTTTAAGTTCATTGGGTTGAAAGTCGTGAAAGTCGTTGTTTGGATCCCGGTTTTGCTAGCTTGGTTATCTAACTCCACATATCCAAAATCATCTTAACCTTTCTTACCCATTACCTCACATATCCCTTCTTTACCTCAGTGTGTGTCAAAGTCACTAGATTGGTATGTATATGCACGGTTGTAGAGATTGTTTTCATGTTAGATTGCAGGCATGTTTTCATGGGTCGAAGTTAGGTGAGAGTCTTTACAAATTACCTCTTTCTATCTTTTACATACACTCACCGTTTGCTTATTGTGTGATATTGAGCGACCCGCGAGAGTCCATTGCGAAAAGTCTCTATGGTTGATAGATTAGCAAAGTTTGACAACTTCATAACTCATTTGCATGATTCATTTACTCTTTCATTGTTGACTTGGCATTAAATTGGTTTAGGCTTTACATTTGCATTTCGCTCTGAGATTGAAATCGTTCCATTAGATTAAGATCGAGTCTAGTTTTTGCTTGAGGACAAGCAAGGGTTTGGTTTGGGGAATTTGATGCGTGTCTAATTTATGACGTTTTACATCTATTTTTACACGCATTTCAGAGCTCATTTATGAGTTTTTGGTTATTATTTCTCCTATTTCGTCTACTTTCGTATTTTTATGCATTATTGCAGATTTATGCGGAAATAAGGTCCGTAAGAGTTGCGGCTTCGACAATCTCCTTAAGGAAGCGTAATCTCCTACGCAAAGATTTCTCAGGTTCGGGATCAACGGGAAGAAGTTCACCTATTCGAGAGGACCTGGGCATAAGACAACAACCTAGGGGAGATTGTAATTAACAGTCTCAAGGAAAAAGCGTTCCTTAAGACAAAAGAAAACAAGATAGAATTATACTAATCACAAAAATAAAACCGTGCGTCCCCGGCAACGGCGCCAAAAAATTTGATAGGCTAAGTCGCACATCTAACAAAGATAAAAGTCCCTAGACTTGACTAACATACAAATTAATTTAGATAGGGAAGAAGGGGTCGAACACAGGGAGACGGAAATGCATTTGTGAAAAGCTATGAATTGAAAACTACCTAGGTCGGTCACGTGTTGTTTGTTGTTTTGATTGGAGATTTACTTAAAACAGAAATTATAAAAGAGATTTGTAAACAAGTATATGAGGAAATCTAGGGGATTTGGGGTTGCACATGTAAGAGGGGTGATTAGTTATGTCGAGTTACAGAATTCATCATCAAAGTCGCTTAGGTTCTAACAAATACCTTTCAGTCTATTGTTTAGCCATAGTTTAACTACCAAAATGCTTTCACATAAAAAGGGTCAAACTATTATAGCATGCTTTGTCTAATTTCATCCCGAATTTCGATCTTAGGATAAAATTAACGGACTAATCATCAACTATGGCAAATAATTACAGATTAACTGAAAAGAGCAAGCATGTATATAACTAACATGGTGATGATGAAAACATAGCAATTCAACATAACAAAACACTTATCCTATCATGGCTTCCCTCCCCTAGATATGAAACAACTCACACATGGCTTTGCGAGCTAGATTATCAATTCTATTAACTAAGATATGAAACTACTCACACATGAAGACGATAACGAAATAAAACCGTAAAGAAAAGAAAAGATAATACTAGAAATTAAAGGGAATAAGAACTTGGAAGATAAAATGCAAATAGCTTTTGGAAATGCTTGAGTAAACAAAGGACTATTTTTATAAAGAAAATAAACTAGAACTTAGAGTAATTTTTACAAGCTGAATGATCCTCTTTTCGAATGATAACAAGGGAGTATATATAGTGACGAGGAGGGGCGCAAAGGGTATGCAGATTACAGCCACCCCGGTGGCCAGAGGTAGCTCACCCCGACCGGGGAAATAACAATTATGTTCGCATTCCATGAACCTGGTCTAAAAACAGCAAGATCAGAGCCACCGTATACCAGGGTAGCCCACCCCGACCGGGGTGAAAATAGGTGTCCTCGTTCTCCGTACTTCTTCAATTGTTTACACTTGAGTTCTTTGATGACATTTTAGAATTATGTAATGGTCGCTGTCATGCTTTGCAATTTGACCTTCAAGTGTTGACTTTTCGTTGACTTCTGGACTTTCTTCCTTTTTCGTCACTTCTACTACTCGTAAAATGCTTGTCTCGACTTTGTTTAGCTCCGTGATGCTTGGTAAATGTCAAAATGTAGGAAAAAATACGAAATTCCTACAAAAACGCTAAACCACATACAAATCGCCTAGAACACGGAATTAGCTTAATAAACATTATAGAATAGTGTAAATGATGATAAAACATGAGCTAAAATGGGGATGAAAAGTATATAAAAATATAGCATATCAAATTCCCCCAAGCTAAACCCTTGCTTGTCCTCAAGCAAGCTCAAATAAACCAAGACAAACAAATGAATCTCCATAATCCCATCAATTACAAATCCCAATTTTAGCTAATGAAACAATTGTGAGACGAAATCTCGAGAGCAACATGGGCATAGGAAAGATTCAAAACATGGTTGAGATTTACACGACGGCGTAGCATAGAAAATTTCATTTAGACTCTTTGGCTTTTGCACGATCATTTTGACAAAGGACTCTCGTGGTACACTCAAGCACACATATAAATGTAAAGGAGGTTTGTATGTAGAAACACTCTCCTAAACTCGACTCATGAAATTGTGCCGGCAATCTAATATGGTGAATATTCCAATCCAATAGGCAAAACAATCAAAATGCAAGCATATGAAAGAAGCCATATGTAAGAAGAAGGCAATATGTGATGGATAAGAAAGGGAACATGTGAGTCGTGGTAATTGGAGCTAATTCAAGCAAGCAACTAACCATTAATGCAATGATGCTCAATCCAAAATCAAACCAACCCATTTACCAAATGTTGAAGTCAAAACTAGCAAAATGACTTCTCTTATCAAGACAAAACATATGAGAATTTCCCAACAATATTTTTATGATGAATGTCATGGAAACTTCTATTTTTTTCTCTTCTTCCTTTTATTTTCGATGCATGCTTCTTTTTTTCCGTTTTCTTTTATTTTCATCTTTGTTTTTTTTTTTATGCTTTTTCTTCTCTTTTTCCATCTTTTTTCATGGATGGTATTTTTTTCATCAATTTCTTTCAATACCAATCACAATGATAGAAGGCGACATTTGAACCATATCCTAATTGAGCACCCAAACACCAATGAATAAGCTACTAACTTGACAAGGTAGGTAAATTTTGAATGTAGCTTAAAAAAATCAATTAAACATGCGTATAGGGGCAAAAAATGGGCAAATAGAATCATGTAAAAGGCTTACAAATACTCACAAGATGAATGCAATGCTTATGAAGTGGAACAAAAACCAAATTTATGCCTTTTGGTGTAACACAAAACCACGAGGAGACCTACTCACACACCTAGATGAGACCGAAAAAGGATAAAACGGTCTTAGGAGGTTCTAAAACTTTCAATTTTGTAGGTTGCCAAATACATCAAAAATCAAATAGGGCCATCAAAGAAATCGGTTGCCAAATAAATCAAAAATCCATTCTCTACCTACTATGTCAAGACATCCCCATGTAAGCCAAAATTCCGTCGTAGTAGACTCACAAAGGATTTCAAAGAGCATAAAAATTGGGGAATGTAAAAGGAAAACATTAGGTGATTCATTCACATCATCATGAAACTTATCATCATTAAACTCATATTAACCTATAAAAGGAAAAACAAAGCAATCCCTCCCCCAAGCTAAACTTCACATTGTCCCTAATGTGAACCAAAGAGACAACCAAACAACAAGTTTAATGGGGAAAGGGAAACTACAAATAAAAGCAAAAAAGAAAACTTACTAAACTGACTAGCCTCCCCCAAGCTAGTATGTACAAGGGGAGAAGCAAACCATTCAAATAGGACCATCAAAGAAATCGGTGAAGTTGATATTGCGAGTCGGATCGTCAACTTCTCTTTCTCCACTTCCACTTCCGCTAGCAAAATGAGGGTCGGAATAAGGGGCAACATGAGGAGCAACTTGAGGTGCGGGAAAATCTGCAAACCCGCCACCAGAAAAACCACCTTCGGGCCAAGTGAAGAAGAACGGGTGAGGTCCTTCTTGCTGGATGACCCCTTGACGGGCAAAGTGAGTATATATGGGGTTCAAAGCAAGTCGTTGATCATCCCGTATATTGTCCATACTAACCTGCAATCCTCTCATCATGCTATAAAGGTCCGCACTAGAGTGGCGGGAGGTTGAAAAGATTCATATTGATGAGAGGATTGCCCTACCTCTTCCCGACGTGAAGAATTACCCGGATCCCCCCGACGAGTATACGTACTAGCATAGGTCATATTCGGGGAAGTGGGTGAGAGGCCTCCAATAGGCAAATTAAAACTCCGACGAACAAAGGGGGGCCCTCCCCTATAAGGTTCCCCTTGGGTTAGCAAGGGAATCAAAGGCAAATCATCGGGGAACCTAAGGGAATCATACTTTCCGATTTTCCAAATCATTTGAGGGGGTGCGCTCCGAAACCAGTCAAGTGACACAAAATAATCATAATCCAATCCATTCCCCACATCCCTAGGACCGGGTAGTAAAGGTTGAAGGTCGGTGGTCTCTTGGTTGAACCGACAAATGTTGTGAGCTATGCGGGTTATTAACCCACCTAGGACCACACATTTGGATCGGTCGCTCATTTATTTGGACAAGTGATTGGCAAAGTGGTAGGGTATGTTAATTTTCCACTTCTCATGTCCTTCAACATTCAAGAAAGAGCCAAGAATCTGAACCTCTATCAACCTCACCGTATGAGGTTCAAGTCTCCCGAAAAAAGTCCAACCCATAAACCGTTGCCAAATACGAAAGTCTAGTCTGTGAAGCAAGGCATGGGGGAGATGGTTCCAATTTTCGAGGTAAGGGAAGTGGGAGATGGCATTCCAAGTCACGACTGGGTTATAGTACTCGGGAGGGTCAACAAGAATCCCTTCCGTCGGTAAGCTAAAAATCTGAGCGAATTGGGCAAGGGTTTTATTATAGTCTTTATTGAACAACCTAAAACTCACCGAATGGATGTGGTCTAGCCTCCTAGATTTGTGAAATTCAAAGGAGCTTAGGAATTCGAGTGTGAGTTGCGGGTAAGTCTGATAGTTCATGGTCAAGGCATAACCCATATGTACCCCCTTGAACAAGGCTTTAACATGCTTATCTAATCCTATTCGCCTCAAGGAATCAAAATTAACAAAGCTAGTCGGGCGCAAACCGTTGGCTTTCAAAGCATTCCAATTGTTGAATTGCTTTTCTGAAGCAAAAACAACGGTAAGATAATCTTCATCGCGCCATACCAGTTGGTGGTGACCTTGGAACCTCCTCTACTTCTTCTGCTTCTTCTTCCACCTCTATCGGGTTGCTAGGACCGGGTTCTGCTTTAGCCCTCTTACCACGATGAAAGAAATTCCTCAAGGAAGCCATAAATCTGAAAATTTCAGAAAAATACCATCCATAAAGAATCTCACATATTTGTTAAAACTTTGTAAAGGGCACTCAAGTAAGGGAAATTAACACTAGTAAGGACACATACTAACTCTACAAAGTATAAATTCAAACTAGAAATCGAATTCCTCACCCAAAAAGAGCAAAATCAATTTTCCCCAATTTGAAGTTAGGGTTAGTGAGAAATTCAATTTCTAATTAATTTAAGGACAAATTAGAATAGTATGAGTAAAATAACTTACTTGAAAGTGGAAATGGAAGTAGAAACCCTTTAAGAATGGTTGCTAGGATGAGATTTGGTAGTAAAATGAGGGAAAAGAGTTACCTTGAGGAGGAAAAGAAAGGGGAAATAGGAATGAAGGAATGAGGAGGAAAAAAACCCAAAAAGAACGACCAGCCCCTTGTTGCTGAAAAAACCGAGCGTGAGAGCTGTTGTCCCGGTCGGGGTAGCTCGCCTCGGGCGGGCCCCCGGGGTGGGATTCCTTCATTTTTTTTCTTTCCAAATTGTGATTCTTTTAAAATGCCGAGATATGCTACTCCTGCCTCGGTCGGGGTAGCTCACCCCGGACCCCCGGGGTGGTTTTGATCTGCTCCCTCTCCTTTTCTGCTTTCTCTTTCCTGTTTCCCCGTATTATACCTGCAAGTTCAGTTCACAATACTACAAATCTACTTATTTCTACACTACCTAAACCGAAAATTGTTCAAAAATAAAAATATCCAAAGACTAGAAAATAAAACACGGGTTGCCTCCCAAGAAGCGCAATTTTAAGTTTTGCTAGACGCCACGAGTCTTCAATGAATTAAGTTTGAACGGACGGAAGTTCCAAGAAAACTTCCTCCACCACTCCGCTAACAACATTCTCATGATAAACTTTCAACCGATGGCTATTGACTTTGAATCTATCGACATTCGAAGTCATCACTTCGACGGAACCAAGCTTGTTGACATTACTGACGGTATATGGGCCGGACCACCTTGATCTTAGTTTTCCTGGAAAAATCTTCAAACGGGAATTGAACAATAGTACCTTATCACCAATCACAAAATCTTTCTTGAGAATCTTCTTATCATGCCACCGTTTTGTCTTTTCCTTGTAAAGACGGGAACTTTCATAAGCTTGAAACCGGAATTCATCGAGTTCATTGAGTTGCAACAATCTCTTCTCTCCAAAAAGAGTAGCATCAAAATTGAGTTCTTTGATAGCCCAAAAAGCTTTTTGCTCCATCTCTACCGGCAAATGACAAGCCTTTCCATAGACCAACCTATATGGTGAATGTAACACCCCCATTTATTTAAGGGCCTGTACTAGGACTCCTCAGATAAGTAAGGGTGTTATCATCTCGGTTTCCCTAGGCAGTAGATACAAAGGAAAGATAAACAGTACTTTAATTAAAAGTTAAACTCATAACATGTTCTTACAACTGTATCCAAACTGTCTTGTAAAAAGAAAATACAACTCATGCTAAACTGACTAAGGTGATCTAGACTTCAGTCTGGTCTGGATCCAAGCTCTCTCTCCCCATAGCTCCCCTTAGTCTCAGCCACCTGTCAATCTGCTCCCCAATAATTTGGTTCATCACAGGAGATCACGAATACACAGGGTCAACCACGAGGTTGAGTAAAGGAAATTAAATAAACAAGCTTATGACATATATATTGGGATCAAACATTCCTTAACTCCGCACCGATTCAACACCAAATAAATTCCGCACCGATCCAACACCAAATAAACTCCGCACCGATCTAACGCCAAATAAACTCCGCACCGATCCAACGCCAAATAAACTCCGCACCGATCCAACGCCAAATAATCTCCGCACCGATCACAACGTATCACAATATGATATAAATGAATAACTCATATGGTAGGGTAAAGATAACCTTCAGCAATAACAGCAATAAGCTACTGTTTATCTACAACCTAATCTATTCATTTGAAATAAGCTACTTCCGAATTATACACAAGTTGCACCTATAAATTAATTATCTATTCAATCTTTCGGAACATATACTACCAAAAGAAAGCAAAAGAAAACGCATCGAAATTTCTGATATTCATGAATGAAAATAAAAATCTGAATAAAAAAGAAAGGACAAGATTATAAGAACATACCGAAATAGAAATGATAAGATCAGCAACTGCAATGTTTTAATTAAAGGAACTGATGCAAGTGTCCACTGTAAATTATTTGCCTGCTCACAAAAAACCAATCAATATTAAAACAGTTTCACATAAACAAGCCATATGACATGAACAATCTTGTTTCAACTACTTCACTCAACAGCACAAACAATCAAAATAACATGACTTTCTGTTTCAATTATCCTCCTTAATCTTAATTAAGTAATGCCTTAATTAAACATACAACATAATCATTGTTTTATTCGAAATTTACATCTGTTGTACTCCTGTTGCTTAATTACTACATTATGTAGCAAAAGAAAGGAAAACAAAACATCAAGTACAATCACTATAAACCGTGGTTAGACACTTGCCTTCTAGCGAGTGCTCAAAACCAGAGTCTACTGTACAATCGAGCACAGCAACTCTGGCTTCAACAGGAAGTCACTAAAGCCTGAACTGTGGATACTGACATATCCCTTGTGATGCAAAGAGAAGGTTAGTAACAAGACAAATTTTCAAATTTAAACGATCTTCCAGTAGCATGCATATGGAAAGTTTAATGGGTCCTCTTGAAAATATTATAAGTAGATTACTGTAAGCACAAAAAAAATGCTAATAACATGCATACATGCCTTATATAGTTAAATACAACCAATCAAGCTTATTGTAAAACAAAACACTGAATTGAGAAGCTACAGTTTGTAATTGTATGACGAAAAAAAGTAGCAAAACTGATAGCATTACATTGATTACCAATTACCAACTATATCTCCGTTGCAGTAAGTTTGCGTTGTGCAACAATATTTTGTAGAACTGAATACCAAATATATAACAATGAAATAAAGTAACAGCTCAAAAAGTCTCAAAACTAAACTTTGATAGCAGAAACAAATGTTAAGAATCTTAGGCATACCAACTCGACAGAGTGACGGATAGTCGAATACATATAGGTTGAAGGAGCAGCAGGCAGCGACAGCGGCAACAACTTAGCAGCAACAGTGCAGTAGCAGCGCAGCAGCAACAACAGCGCAACAGATCAGTAGCATTAAATAGAGCAACAATAACATACAATAACACTAACTACAACAACAACTAGACGACATTAGCAACCCTAACAACAATAACAACAATGAGCAGCGAAAAATAGTATCAGTGCTTGCAATTTCTGATTGTTCGCCCAAAACGAACGAATTCTCATAGTGAACTTCACTGTCTGATTGTGATGTCAAAAATGCAAGTTCAGAAACTAAAAAGTAAAAACCCTAAAACGAAATCCTAATTTAATTTAGCCTTTAATTTATTATAAACCTTAATTTTCGAAATCCTAATTTCGAAATTAGTATAACCCTAATTCAAAAATTGGGGATGGGGAAGCAATGATAGACGGAAACCAAAAGTTGAAAACATCCCAGATCCAAAACCCCCAAATCGAAAAGACTAACCCTAATTTCGAAAATTAAAGCTAAATACTAACAAATTAAAGAAGAAAAAGAAAGAAAAATACGTACTTGAAAACGGATGATCTATAATAATGCAATTAAAACAAAGGAGAATAACAAATTTTGACAAAAACTCGTTTTCGCAAACCCTTAAAACAAAGGAGAATAACAACAGACAAAACCCCCAAATGCGATGAATATGCGGCCGGCAGTAGAAGGTAATGAACAGGCGGAATTCGAGCGCGTTGAACTAGATTGCTACCTAATAATGATGAAGACGGTGATGTTTGATGTTGAAGGCGATGAATGATGAGAGGGCTTAGAGAGGTTTTTCGCGAAAATAATGAGTGATGAGATCGAGTGAGTATGCTGTAGTAGATGCTTGACTCGTTTTACATAAAACAATTAAATGTATAGACATGGGATTAGTCGTAAAGCCGATGTAAATAAGTCGCTAATGGACATGAGATTTACAAAACAACAGATGTCCATTAATTACTATCAGTCATGGACATGGGTTGTATAAAAAACCGATGTAGATAGCACTATAAGGACATCGGATTTTGAAAAAAAACGATGTGCATTATTTACTACATCGGTTTTTTAAAAAACCTATGTGCATTCACTGATGTAGTTAAGAGGTTTTAGTAGAGTACCTATATTATCGACAAAACTCTTTGTTATTTAGGTGCTAGTGTTACTGTCATGCCATTTTCCATTTGTGAGAGATTAAACATGGGAGAGTTAAAGTGTACTAGTGTCACATTGCAAATGGCGGACCGTTCTGTAAAACGCCTTCTAGGTGTTTTGGAGGATGTTCCCGTCAAAGTCGGCAAGTTTTGCATTCCGGATGACTTTATTGTTCTTGACATCGCTGAAGATTCGCAAATCCCAATTATTTTGGGAAGACCATTTTTACATACCGCAGGTGCGGTCATCGATGTTAAGAACGGTAAATTGACTTTGGAAGTGGGTAATGACAAAGTGACTTACAATTTGAACAATGTTGTGAAAAGTCCAATGTTAGAAGAACCATGCTATTCCATAGAGGTTTCAGATGTAATTGATATTATTGTGGAAGACTCATGGCCTCGATCCTTGAGCAAGGATCCATTGGAGGCTCTTTTGTTGTTGGAATCTTTTGCAGGTGATGATGACATTGGTAGTGATGAGATAGATGATTTGGAATTGTAGCTCGATGGAGAGGAGCTAACCTTGGAGGAAAACTCTAATTTCATAGGTTTGGTTGTTACTTCTACTACGGTTGAGGTAAAAAAATCCGAACTAAAGCCCCTCCCATTGAATTTAAAGTATGCTTTTCTAGATGAATCAGAAATGTGTCCAATCATTGTAATCACCCATCTAGACGAGAGTCAAGTGCCTAGGTTATTAGATGTGTTGAGAACCCATAAGAAGGCTATAGGCTATGCACTTGATGATTTGAGGGGAATAAGCCAAAGAGGTCATGAAACTTTTGGATGCGGGAATTATCTATGCAATTTCCGACTCCAAATGGGTTAATCCGGTCCAAGTGGTCCCAAAGAAAGGAGGGACCACAGTAGTAGAAAATGATAAAGATGAACTCATCCCTACTCGCGTTGTGACGGGATGGCGCATGTGTATTGACTATAGGAAGTTGAACTTAGCCACTAAGAAAGACCACTATCCCTTACCGTTCATTGACCAAATGTTGGAGAGGTTGGCATGTCATAAGTACTTTTGCTACTTAGATGGTTATTCAGGATTCTTCCAAATACCCATTCATCCCGATGACCAAGAGAAGACCACTTTCACTTGCCCTTATGGTACCTTTGCTTACCGTAGGATGCCCTTTGGTCTATGTAATTCCCCCGCAACCTTCCAACGTTGCATGACTAGTATTTTCTCAGATTTCCACTACTACAATTATGCACTTGGGACACGACTAAATTCGTGGCGCAAGTACTAATTTCCCGTGGCTAAAGCTCTTGGTCACGGAAATACCTTCTGTGACCCAAGTGGCCGTGGCTAACTGATAGCCACGGGAAAAACAAGAACGTGGCTAAAATTATATTTTTAGCCACAGATTCTTACGTGGCTAATAATTCCCGTGACCAAAAATTAATTCTCGTGACCAAAATTATTCCCGTGACAAACAAAAAAATAAAAAATAAATAAACAAAATGTAATATATTATTTTTTACTTATAATGAAAATATTTTCACATATGGAATCTTTTTTTTGGCCTAAACCGGGGTGTCCACCGTGTCGACAACGGTGTATAATCCCCTCGCCGTTGGCTCTCTCACGAAGAGGTAAACGGCTTGCCAAAGAGTTGCTCCATTCCCATGGGTAGGAATCGAACCCCTGACCTCAGGGTTAAGGGATGAGGTGAGCAACCACCACACTACCAAACACATTTGGTTACATATGGAATTTTGTCAAGCTTTAATCCTTGTTTGGTTAGTTATCTCAACTCGTTACTTACAATCACAAGTCATTCACTTTTGCGAATCGTATATCCTCCCCACGAGGTCACTCATCCCAAGATTACTCTCACCTGAGCACGCTTAACTGTGGAGTTCTTATGATGAGCTACCGAAAATGAAACTTAAGCTTGTTGATATAGTTAACACTTTGAAACCTTTTTAAATTATATTCCTTTTTTTTCTAAATTACCTTCACTATTATTTTTGCGAAAAAATATTAAATGATTTACATATTTTTGCGAAAAAAATATTATTTTTCTCAAATTACTCGAGTTTTCAATGTTGACCTCCCGACTAATGATACTCGAGTCATTTTTTGCCCGAGTCAACAAAACCATTTTCTCCAAACTATTTAATCACATTTTCCTTATATTTTTCCCTAATACATTTTTTTTTATTTTTTTTCATTTGTCGGCATTTTTATTTTATTTTTCTTCTATCCATTTTTTCATATATTTTTCCACACAAATAATATTTGTAAGATCGTCGTATTTTTAACGAAAAAAAGTTTAATCACTTTTTACTAAACAATGATCACTTTTGAATAATGATTACATATGGGTATCAATAACCGAGTTTTATTACTAAAATAAATGACCAAGACATTATTAACTAGAACATAATCAGTTTTTGCCAAAAAACACAGAAAATATCGTATAAATTTTTGTTTTCTCTAAATTGATTTATTTTCATTATTCTTGATATTTTTTTTGTCAACAAAATTTCACATTATTTACACATGTAAATTTATTATTTTAATTTCCATTTTACTTTTCGGTGTGATACGCTCATTTTCACTAATTAAGATGTTTTTCTATATTGATTTTTTTATATCGGTTATTTTATCAATATGTTTTTTTTCCATTTTACTCAATGATTTGTTGGAAATCATTTTGAATTTAATTTTTTAGACTACTTTTTTATTTATTTAATCATATTTTAAATCTAATTGTCTTATCTTTTTTTTTTCTCCTTAAAAACTTCCCCAATTTTTTTCCAATTTAACATCTCGAATTCAAGTTCTTGTAGAAATAGTTTTCAAATAAAGTTGTAAATCAGTTTTCTAATGAAAAGCTTATTTAACAATATATTAGTTTCAGACTTCTCAATGATAGGTGTTAATAAGTTAATTATTTAATTAGACATAATTTCTCTTTAAATGTGATGCGGTCTCTAAATAATTTTATTCAATATTATAAATTTAACAAAAAAAGAATTATAAATTTAATAAGATCATTTACGTCAATAGTGAAGAACATTAAGTACGAATATTGTTCACATCTCGCAATAATACGGCGCAATCATCTTGATGTCACAGTACACACCGTGTTGCACTAATAATTTTGTATTATTATTTGTTATCATATCAAAAATATTAGTCACGGTAAAATCCAGTGTGTAGCTAAGAGCAATAATTAGTCACGGGTAATTTACTTGTGACAATAAATCACAATTAGCCACGGTGAGAATTCAGTGTGTGGCTAAGAGCAATATAGTCACTGACAATTTAGTTGTGACAATAAATCATAATTAGCCACGTTAAAAATTCAGTGTGGCTAAGCACACTAATTAGTCACGGGTAACTTACATGTGACAATAAATCATAATTAGCCACGACATTGTGGCTAAAAATAATTCTTAGCCACGTTCGTGACTTGATGCGTGACTAAACGCATTTGTTAGCCACGGTCATCGCTTAATTCGTGACTAAAAACAATTAATTGTCACGGATATATTTTCCCGTGACATAAATTTTTTTACCAATTAATTTTGAAGGAATGGGACTTTTTTTCCCGTGACTAAGCAAATTTAGGTCACGAATTATGAATTCCCGTGACATAAATCGTGGCGCAAGTGCCATTTTGTTGTAGTGTTCATTGAGTCCATCATGGAAGTTTTCATGGATGATTTTAGTGTCTACGACACAACATTTGATGCTTTTTTGGCCAACTTGACTAAGGTTTTGAAAAGATGTGAAGAAGTGGACTTAGTTTTGAATTGGGAAAAGTGCCACTTCATGGTAAATGAAGTAGTGGTACTCGGTCATCTTGTTTCGGAAAGAGGTATAGAGGTGGACCGTGCTAAGGTCCAAGCGATTGAGCAACTTCCCCCTCCAATCAATGTCAAAGGTGTAAGAAGTTTTCTGGGATACGCGGGATTTTACCGCCGTTTTATAAAAGATATCTCCAAAATTGCAAAGCCTCTTAACGAGCTCCTTTTGAAGGATGCTCCATTTGTTTTTACCGATGCTTGTCTTGAGTCTTTTAACAGGATTAAGAAAGCTTTAATTTCAGCACCCATCATCCAATCACCGGATTGGAGTTTGCCATTTGAAGTAATGTGCGATGCTAGTGACTATGCGGTGGGTGCCGTTCTTGGGCAAAGGAAAGATAAGGTGCTTCATGTCATTTACTATGCAAGTAAAACATTGGATGTTGCTCAAGTCAACTATGCCACTACCGAGAAGGAACTTCTTGCTATTGGCTATGCTCTAGACAAGTTCCGTTCTTACTTGGTTGGCTCTAAGGTCATTGTCCATACCGATCATGCCGCCTTGAAGCATCTACTTTCGAAGAAGGAGGCAAAGCCAAGGCTCATTAGATGGAACTTGCTCTTGCACGAATTTGACCTTGAGATTCGTGACAAGAAAGGAGCTGAAAATTTTGTAGCCGTTCACCTCTCCCGTTTGAGGTTTGATGATGAAGGTATTCATATACCTATTGACGATTCTTTTGCCGATGACTCCTTGATGATGGTCGAGGAAAATACACCATGGTATGCCGATATTGCCAACTATCATGTTGGTCATGAGTTGCCACCTAAACTGTCATATCAACAAAGAAACAAGTTCATGCATGATGCCAAATTCTATATTTGGGATGATCCTCATTTGTTCAAACATTGCTCCGACGGGCTATACCGGAGATGTATCCCACAATGGGATGTGAAGGGAGTGTTAGAAGGTTGTCATTCTTCTCCTTATGGTGGTCACCATGGACCATCTAAGACTGTTGCTAAGATTCTGCAATCTGGTTTCTATTGGCCTACTATGTTCCAAGATGCTAAGAATTTTGTGATGGCATGTGATGCTTGCCAAAGAACCGGTTCTATTTCAAGGAGGCATGAGATGCCTCAAAATGGGATTCTTGAAGTTGGAATTTTCGGTGTGTGGGGTATCGACTACCAAGGCCATTTTCCTTCATCAAAGGGTAATCGTTATATCTTGGTAGCCGTTGATTACGTCTCCAAATGGGTAGAAGCAATTGCCACTCCCACTAATGATGTCCGTCATGTCATAAGATTGTTCAAGAAGGTCATATTCCCACGCTTTGGTGTACCTAGAGCGGTGATTAGTGATCGTGGAACTCACTTTGGTGAAAAACAACTTGATGCATTGCTTGCTAAATACGGGGTTTTTCATAGACGAGGTTTGGCCTACCATCCGCAAACGAGTGGCCAAGTCGAGGTTTCAAACCGTGAAATCAAATCCATTCTT